>CM033350.1:14009784-15209784 GCA_019395295.1 Osmanthus fragrans
GAAAAAAAAAATGACTATTCTCTTTACAAGAAATTAGTCATGAAACTAGGGCAGGATAAACTTGTAAATTTTTGTGGCCTAATATGTAAATTTTTTAATATCTCGTGTTGTCTTTATAGTGATATTATTTCTTTCTATTTTTATTATGATTAATTGTTTCCTTTTTTTTACAATAACCTAAAAAGAATAAAATTTAAATTTAAATTTAAATAGTTGTAGTGTTAAGGGATAAAATCATGAACCTTGCTTGCTGTTTTGTGTACAGTAAGACTTACAGTCCCCTCACATGAGGGGGCTCCACAATCAACATGGGGCCCCCTCATGTGAGGGGGCTGTAAATTTGTACAGCACTTAGTGCCATACAAATAGCATTTTCGTAAAATCATATATCGAATAAACATGAAAAATATAAACCAATTTACAAGGACTTTGACTACTCTTTTTAATAAGATTGACCTTTTAAGATTAAACCACACCTTTTAATATGGTATTAGTACTCATTAACCTTCAACGAGTAATACTAAAAAAATGAACACATAAATTTCAAAATTGTTTGCTCAAACGAGCTGCCATATTCTGTGGGCATAGTAAGGGATAAAATTTCATATCGAACAAAGAGAAAAACATAGACCATCTTATAATGATTTGGACAACTCTTAATAAGATTGACATTTTAAAATAGAACATCAAACGTAATATATAGTAGGGGCGGATGCAGACATTTTGAATTAGGGGGATACAATCAAATCTAGTACAGATCGAATACTTTGTTTTTTATCTTTGAATGATTCATACTTGACTCGAGAAAAATGCATATTTACGTTTCAAAAATATTCCTTCATTAATATTTTGTTCATCATTTTTATCCATTTGATTTCGAACAGTCATTTTATTAATATTTTCCTCATCACAATAAAATGTATATTTACGTTTAAAGAATTTATAGTGTATTTCATAAAACAATTAATTCAAGTAATAAAAAAGAAAAACATATAACCAATATTCAGTCCTTATATTCAATCAAATAAACATAATTTGTTTAATACAAATGAAATTGAACATAACATTTCAAACTCATTCTATATACACAATTTGATAGGAGAAAATGTAAAATTAGGTTCAAAATAAGTAGCGGTGGCAATTGCGTCGAGCGGCTCGTGGGCTCGACGGCTCAGCTCACAAAAAACGAGCCGTGAGCGGCTTGGGCTCCTAAAAAAGACGAGACCAAATGACAAGCCGAGCAGGCTCGATTCGTGGCTCGCAAAAAAAATAAATTTAAATGTATATATATTAATATATATTTTTTAGGTTTAGTTTAAAAAAAAAAAAAGGCGAGCTCACAATTCGAGCTCCAGCTCAGCTCATCCCTGGCCCACGAGCCACAAGCTCGGCTCGAACGGACACAAGCCGAGCTCGTGTGGGCTCGACTCGGCCTATTGCCACCACTAAAAAATAAATTTAAAAGTGAAAATTTGTAGTAAATGTTATAATTTGTAGATAAAACTATAGACAAATTTTTAAAAATTAGAAGAGTTAATATTTTAATAAAAGAAGAGAGAGAGAGAGAGAGAGAGAGAGAGAGAGAGAGAGAGAGAGAGTGTGTGTGTGTGTGTGTAAAGGGAAAGTGAAAAAAAAGTTCAAATATATTGTGATTTTGTCTCTGTTTGATAAAGATTAAAATCAAATATCTAGTCAACTTTGATGAAAGTTGAAAAATTGTGAGTCTCACGAAATATGTTATTAAAATTAATTATTAATTTTGATTTTGATACATACCAAACAGAACTTTATTTAAAAAAAAAAAAAAAGGGAACCGTGTCCGCCCCTGATATATATATAGTCTGAATTGTAGGTGTCAATCCTTTTTGGAATATTTGATTTGGATTTGCGTGGGATTAGGTGAAGCTTTTAGCCATCTAACTTTACAAATTGATTGAAATATGGTTAATTAATTGTCATAAAAGTAGGATTAAGCCGATATTCACTCGGGGCTGCGGATGAGATGACCAAATACAGATTCGAATTGTGGAGCAAGTCGTGTACTAGCCTCCAAATGGACCTTGACTGCGTAAGATGCCAAAAATTAAAAATAATTCCAATCCGAGTTTCCTTGCAAGAGGTTGAGATATAAACGGCACTATGGTCGATAACTAAATAGTAAATAACGCGTACATCCTAGAAAGAATATTTTCTATCTTGGAATGGACCACTCGACCTAAACGACAAGTTTAAGTAAACGTCCTAGTTTTAACTAAACTATTTTCTCATTAACAAAACTTAATATTTTCTAAGTAATTTCTAAAACAAATATATATTTGACCTAATTTTGGTCAAGGTCGACAAAATATAGTATCATAGTAACTTGTATAAATCTTTTCATAGCTACTCTTTTATTATAGTTCTTGAGGACATTCAACTAATTGAGTATCCATGGTTTACTCCTTCCTACCCAATGCGTAGAGCCGGGCTGAGCTATAGTCCGACCCTCTAGCCCAAATACTAATAATTTGTTTTTTTTTTTATATTATTCCGTGCTAAATTTTTTTCTGGATTCGCCCCTGTTCTTGACCCAACTAACAAAACGAACAAATAAATAAATTTAGAAATTTATTAGGACGAACATAATCTATTTGTGTGTGAAGCAGAATTTGAACCCGATATTGGGGTTTCTTAGCCAAGCATACCTACATCATTCATAACCCTAATTATCTTGATAATGCGTGTCACTTTCTTGACTAAGTCACTATGATAACACAAAATAATCAGCTTCGTAGAAGATATATTGATAATGATGTGATAATCAATTATTTCAAAACTAGTCTGCTGAATTTAGCTTATGTTCTAACTTTTACTAATTAATGCATTAAATAACCTATCATTGCCATATTATTCTCAACTTTTCTACGCAAGTTGGGAGTACAGAGGAATGTAGCAATCATACCCTTAATGCTATAAAATTCCCGGGTGAATAATCCGTTATAACTTGTTACGCTACAAAAAATATAATATGTTGACATAAAATTCTGTGGAGGTAATGTGGCCAACTGGTTAAACACTCCACATAGATGTCCTCTTGTGCAAAGTATCATAACGTTAGTCACTTATGACCATTTTCGATGGTGGTGGAGGTTGCCACGAGCACTCGGACGATCAAATTAGATAGTAAAGAAAGAAAAGAAACACTCCTTTGACCTTAAGATAATAGAGCAAAGTGCATGTGTTAAGTGTTTAAGCTTGTATTACTTCTCAAGTGAAAATAAGTGTGAGTATTTATAGGGGAATGGATGGATTCTACACCGTTTGATGAAGGGACACGTGATCGCATCTGTTGGCACAGACGTCCCCTCCTAGGTGTCAATCAACCAATCCTTAGGTGGGCGGACATTTAATGCTTCCTAATGATGAATTTCGTGATTCGATCTTTAGACGTCTGTTGTACAAACATCTTATCAATCGTGGGGATCTTTTTTTTGGTTAGATCATTGCACAAAAGATCATATACTTACTATAGACAAGGTGACGTGACATGCCGCCCTTATCAGTTCGGCTCATGCTCTTCCGAAGCGTATCACTTCAGGGGCTCGACATGCCTCAAGATATGTTAATAGCTTACTTCGCCTCAGCACTTCAGTGATGACATGGCGCTGACCTTGTCAACCTACTTTGATGCCTGCCACGTAGGCTACAATTTGGAACCTCTCTGTAAGAGGTATAACAATAGTCTCTCACGTTCATGTATGAAATATTTATATAACGCGTAAAGTTTCGATGTGTTGGTTCAAAATATTATACCTTCCCTTCGTGATTTGAGAAATTTTCTGCCAAGAGAACACTAGTCCACAATAACATGGCCAACATGTAAACACTCCACATAGATGATGTTCTCCTGCGAACGATAGCATCCTCTAGCAACGACACTCCGCCTCTTACTAGTTGGGCACATCCTCTTTCGAGGCGTATCACTTCGAGGGCTCGACATGCCTCTAGATATGTTAATAGCCTACTTCGCCTCGACACTTCGACGATGACCTAGTGTGGATCTTGTTGACCCTTTTGGATATCTATCACGTTGGCTACAATCTGGACCCTCTCTGTAAGGGGTGTAACATAATATATTTTATATATATATATATATATCGATGAATAATCAAGGAACGGATGGTCCGGTTTAGCCTCTTAGTTCGATTAAAAAATCAAAATTAAATCTAGTATATTTTCAGAATATATAACACCACTACTAGAAATGGAGGCTTTAGTAACGGAATATTTCATCTCTAATGACTTGATTTCTGTTGCTAACAATGTTTACCGACGGAATCAATCCGTTGGTAATCAGATACTGATACCCCCGTGGCTAATTTACCGACGAAATTTTGATCCATCGATATATTAGTGACAAAAATATATGTTGATATTTACCGACGACTATTTTCGTTGCTAATTAACAACAACATTAGCAACAAATTTTTCATCGTAAATTACCAACGGATTAAAGTCTGTCGATAAATAGCAACGAGCTTCCGTTGTTAATTCCGTCGCTAATTTGAATTAAAAATTTAAAAAAAATATATGCTTATTATTTTAATTATTCTTTTCTTGAAATCTAAATTCTAGCATGAAAGCTACACAAAAACATAACAAACTCAAGTAAACAAGAATTTTGACTTTCTTCTACATTTATGGAAAAAAGTTCACAAGACTTTAAAATCAAGCAGCTGAAACTAAATCAAATTTATAAATGTCATCGAGATCATAAGAAAACTACTCATTTGTTACTAAGAAAACATCAAGGAACTAAGATATTTTTTGCCACACCATTTCTAGCATCAACTTTTGGGCCTTTAGCTGAGAGCGAAGTAGATTTGGCAACAGGCTCCTGCAAATATACATATAAGTGAATGAGTGAGAACGTTTGGATGATAAAATTGAGCAATGATAGAGTTAACAAACATTTTGTCCCAACGAATGTCTTACCTCTCCATAACCAGCAAAAGCTTCTGTACCACGGGTTGTTAAAGTCGATGAAGAAGAAAAGGTTGTATCTCCTTGATATAATTTGAGATAATCAGAATTTGATACAGCATATGAGGAATATGTTGAGAATATCAGAAAAGTCATTCATGTTAAATTAGGAAACATGAAATTAAAATAATAAAAGAAAAACATTTATAACAAATGGCCTAGCTGGTCCAGCGCAAGTGTTATTCTTAGATCGAACACTATTGTAATGCTCTCCATCATGATAAGAACTGCAAACTATGACAAGTTAATGATGGAAAACTAAACATCCCCCAAAAGCAAACAATGATGTCGTGTCTCTCTTCTCCGTAGCAATAAACAGGATTGTCATCAACTTGATTCCAAACTTGAAAAAAGGTCACTAGCTTAGTGTCAACAACACTACCAAATGAAAGAGGTGGGTGTTAAGTGAATTGCGGCATAACCACAGGTCAATCTCACCAGGTTCGTATTCTCTTTGACCTAAAGCATCCCCAGATCAATGTCAGATTCCCTCATACATTGTTCTTTAACTATTCTTCCCATAAAAAATCCCACCATGTAAAAAGCATTGTTCCATGCTCCAATTAATGTAAAATCTAAACTAACTGCCTAGAGCATGTTTCTGAACCCATATCTAGACAATTCTCAATTCTGCCAAATAAACTAAGATATCCCATTCACAGATATTCAGTGAGAATTACTAACCTCACTTCAACTACAGCACCAAGAGCTTGAAGCCCACGGACAAAAATATCAACTAGGCGAGCCCCAATATCACATCCACCAGGCAAACCAACCACAGCCTCACCAAACCTAAATTCCAAATGCTAACCTAAATCAAATATCAAATTTCACACAGGAAAGAGGATAAGGGATTGGTAAAAAAAAACATACACTTGCCCCATATTCAATGAGTTTTTTCACACAGGAGATCTTTCCATGGGTTCAACAGCCTCTTTCAAATGAGTCTCATGCTGAAATGAGAAAAAAGAAAAAAAAATTACATAGTAAGTTCATTAACAATCATTACAAAACCTGGAAAATGCATACATATGACAACAGGTGGAAATGAAGAATAACTAAGTTACAAACTGTAGCATCGTATGCTCGGCAATTAAGTATATTGGACAAGTCAACTTGGCACTGGACGGAACGAATATATATATATATCTCCTTTTCTAGATCCTCTAAAGGAGATCAAATTGTCTCGATTTTGTGCATTAAATTGCATATAGTAGTCACAAAAGAAAAGAACTCAAAACAGAGCAGTGAAAGAAACTTTGATGGGTAACATCAGCAAGACATTTCAACCGATCGAGGACAGATAAGGCGACAAAACGTTCCCTAAAATTTCCAAAGCTTACAACAGATTACGAGCAAGATTTTCAAGTGCCACAGCAACATCAGAGGTATAACAAAGTCAGCAATACCCCAAGATCACTGGAAAAATTGTATTACTATAGTCATGAAAAATAATGCCTTTTCATAAAGCATGTTGATGAGTATATTCAGTAATGTTGAACCAACAAATTTTAGTAGACAATGCAATATCACAGAAATATTATGATAAATTTACCGAACTCCAATAGTAGAGTCAACACTAACTGTTTTTTGTCAATATTGGGAATATCACTTCTTTCTGCCTTCTCAACAATCACCTACATTCAACAAAACAAATATAAGAACTTTATTTATCATAGAGTTTGCGTAAAATTACATGTACTTAATACATAGCAACGATTCAAATAGCATTTAGTAAAGCATAACGCAAGTAATGACAACCCACAAATGGTGAAAATTGCAGTAAAAGGAGAAACTGAGAAATCCGACCAAATCCTTTCAACATGTAGCAACAATTCAGAACGTGCATTAACAGTTGAAATTATTATCAATCCAATTTCCACATTGTAATGCTACCGATGGGTAACTGTTAGCTTATAGTAATGACCGTCTTTTTTCAGTCCACTGAATATTCCAACATTTTAAAAATAGCCTGAAATGAAATAAGATAATTAAATCAAAAGGCTGAATTCTCACGGGAATCCTATCAGGGTACTTCTCCCTAATCCTAGCAACTTCAGCACGCCTCTTCTCTGAAATATATACAATGTAACAGCTTATATTCCCCCCCATAAGATATGAATGAAGAAAAACTATTACAAAAAAATCCAATTCATGAAAAAAAAGTACAAACCAAGATCATGTTCTTGCTTGAATGAACTCTTTGCCATTCCAAGTTTACAACTGTATCCCTGCTCAAAGCAGAAAGTTACATTCTTGAATTATTTATTTAAAAAAAAAAAAACCACTATCATATCATTAACATTAACAAGAAAAAAAAATCCCTCTGGGCTATAAACATTCCACCAATGGAATTATAAATTAATTAACAAATAAAACTATCCGGGATTTCCATTAAATTTCTTGGAAAATCCCATCTACACAATAATAGAACACACACACACACACAAACCATATATATATTTGAAAAAAAAAATCTGGGCTCTATAAATTTCATAAATGGAATTATAAAATAATTTACTGTCTAATGAAAAATCAATCAAGATATTAGTAAAATCGAAACCCAAAAACTATATATATAAATCACATTTCCCAAACACGAACCCCCTACAGCAGAAGCTTAATGGTTACATATGTTATATTAGCCTGATAAATTCGTTAAATTACTTAGTGTTGAGTTTCAGTAAATAGCAACAGATTAATGGATAAATAGCAATAATTCCAAAAATTAAATCTTGAAAGGAAGCAAAAAACTAGACAAAATCCAGGGAGCCCATAATTACAGAACACTTCAAATAGCAGTCTTTAACACATAAACCCTCTTATTCCTCGACATTTAGGACAAAAATGTGAAAGAGCACAAAAAATTAATGCTAGGTGCATATGGAAAAAGGCCTTCAAAAATTGTTAGAGGTAAACTGCAATCCAATTCAAGAAACTGAATAAAGGTACACACTAACATGCTAGCATAGAAACTATAGAGATAGACATATCAAATTTATGCATCTACTCAATTACACAAGAAAGTGGCAAAGGGCTAATAAAGAAGTAAATAACTTGACTTTGTACTGAAAGTTACCCAAATATTTTTGGTGTTCAACTTTCAAACAGGGAGATGAAACTCTTTGAAGTGTTACGCCAGAACCTTCGGGTTTCGAAAATTGCAGGTGGCCCATGGTGGTACTAGATCGCCTCGTTGAGAGGAGTGGAGTGGTGGTGGTCCGCGATCGAAACGGTGGCCGACGACAGTAGAAATATGGCGAAAATCGTGATTGGTAGCGCGATTTTGGGTGGTTATTGGGGTTGTTTTCGGCAACTCCATGGCCAGGTGATGACAAGAGGTTGAAGAGGGAGGTGAGGGGGTTCGAATGGTAGTGGGTTCTGATGGTCTAGACGGCGGGTGGTGGTCGATTGTTGAGAAAGAAGGCGACGGTTCTTCTGGTTCTCTTACGCACAGTTACAGAGAAAGAGGGGCAGGATTTTGGAAAGAAACAGAGTGCAACCGGATCTGTTTTGGTGTTTTCCCTTATTTGAATGGAGGGAAATGAAAATTTTAGAGACAAGTCAAATTTTAGGTTGAAATTGAAATTTCACGAGTTTTTCGTCGTAATTTTTTTTGTTGGTAACTATATAATATTTTAAAAATTTTATCGTCAATTTTTATCAACAGATTTTCTGTTGGTAATTTATTTTACTATTTTTAATATTTTTTCCAACGAAATTATCTGTTGAGAAATTATTTAATTTATTATTTATTATTTTTAAAATTTTACCAATGAATTAGTAACAAAATTATACCAACGAAAGTCTTCCGTTGATAATTCTGTCGTTAATTTAGTATTGAATTTTCAATAATAAAAAATAATAATAATCCGTTGTTAATTCGTTGGAAATTCGTTGCTAACAGCAACAAATTGATTACGTTGATAAAAATCCGTCACTGAAACCTCATTTTCTAGTAGTGCACCTTACCACTTGAAAAGTATAGCACAAAAGTGAAATTAGACATTTATATACCATAAATTTACATTTATAATAATTATTTTGAAGTGTGAAAACTGAAAAACAACATCTCATTGAACCGAACAAAAATAGACCCAATCGACCGAATTATGATTCACACATGAAACTCTTTGATTCTATATGATCGGATTATCGAACTATGTCCGTCCTTACAAATTAGAGAACACTGAAAGACCAGCAAAAATCCGTCCCCACAAACATCGACCTTACTTCACGTTTATCTACAGACGTTGTGTATTTTTGTATAATTTTACATTTTTAAAATTAGTAAACCATAGTGTTTCATGCACCCAATAGAAAGCATGGGCAAGTCGTCGTCGTGGTGGGATATTTTCTAGTCCTTGTTTGCTTGGAATTAAAAGCTAAATATATCTAAATTAAAATTAATAATTAATTTTAACATATTTCATGAAGTTTATAATTTGTTAACTATGCTTTTTATCTATTTTTATAAAAATTTACTACAAATCTGATTTAATCTCTATCAAAAAAGAGGGGCCTAAGAGCATCAACTTTGGTCTGGTCTAATGTTTACGAATAATGCTTGTTTACTCCATCACGTCACTCCTCAAACCCACTATATATTGTTCTCTTCCTTTTGTCTTTTTTATTCTTTCCATAATATTCACCAGAAGGAAAGATTTCTCTCTAATCTGCCATGGAATTTTGAACCAGTGAAGATTAAACCATGAAAATCCTCCTGAAATTTTTGCTTGTAATTTCAGCTTTTGCAGTTGCAGAATCATCAAATTGCAACAGTACAGACCTAACCATGCTCAT
Source organism: Osmanthus fragrans (assembly GCA_019395295.1). Taxonomy (NCBI): domain Eukaryota; kingdom Viridiplantae; phylum Streptophyta; class Magnoliopsida; order Lamiales; family Oleaceae; genus Osmanthus; species Osmanthus fragrans. Next base: position 14,019,610 of record CM033350.1, read on the forward strand.
CAATGCCTTCGCCTGTGTTCATGGTTTCAACATCACCTGGTTCAACAACTCCCAATCCAAATGTTCAAAGCCTCCAATTCATGTAGTTAAACTCCCATCAAGAAATCTTAATGGTAGCATCTCATGGAAGTTCCTCAAAAACATGTCCAATCTTCGAACTATAGATCTCTACAACAATTCTTTGACTGGCTTTGTTTCTTCTGCTCTCTGGTCTATTCCAACTCTTGAAGAGATTAACCTGTCGAAGAACAAATTCGGAGGCTCAATCGTGATCCCAAAACCTGCTTCTTTTAAATCTTCATCAATTCGAAAGATTAATCTTTCTTTCAATAGGTTTAAGAACTTTACTTTTCTCTCTAATTTTCTGAATCTCACTTTTCTTGATCTTTCACATAATGATTTACAAGTTGTTCTACCGAATTGGTTCACCAAGTTAACCAATCTTGAGATTCTTAATATTGCTAGCTGTAATATTTCTGGGAATGTAAAGCCCATTTCCGGTCTCTCACATTTGAAATATCTTGAAGTTTCAAATAATAAATTAACTGGAAAATTTCCTGCTGATTTCCCACCCTTAGATAAATCTCCAGCACTTGAATGTCTCGTTCAATAACTTCTCAGGTGAATTGGATTCAAAAATTGGAACAAAATTTGGTTATTCATCTTTTATTCATGCCGGAAATTTCAAAACTCAGAATCATACCGAGTTGCCCCATCGTTCACCCAACCCACCTCACAAAATACCAGACCAAAACATAAATTTCATCCAAAAAAAGAAACTCAATTCGAAAACCGAGAATCAGGTTGTAGCCATAATACTTGCGTCAGCATTTCTTGTTTTGGCCATTCGGGTTTTCATAGATTGTGTTGGAAATAACACCTTCGAGTAGGAGAATGAACAAACCGAAATAGCAACAAGGAATCAAGAACAAGAACTTCGATGCAAAGGCTCAAACGCGTGATCGCTGTCCTCAAACAATATTTGCCCATTCTCCGGTAAATTCGAGATGTTTCAAGGTTTTTCGGCAAATGGTTTGAAGGATTGATCAAGCCTTGTAGTAGAAATATAAAGCACAAATAATTTCTACCATAAACTTGAGAAACACAATAAAGATGTAAGAATATGAGTAAGAAATTGATTGATCTTGTTTATGGAGATTGTAATAATATCAAAAGTGTTTTTTCATTGAACTAGACCCCTCTATATATAGGCCTAGTTCATATTCACGAAATGGTGCCAAAAACCAAGTGAAAAGCCTCCAAAATGAGTTCCCAACGGCAAAAAACCATCCAACGGTCACAGATTTCGGTCGACCGGTTGGTCAACCGAACTTTTCCGGTCGACCGAATGATCAACCGAACCTCCATTTCGGTCGACCGAAAGGTCAACCGAAAACTCCTGCAGCTTCTTGGTTGAAATTCTGCAGAGTTTCGGTCGACCGAAGTTCAGTTCGGTCGACCGAAGTTGTTAGCTATTTTTCACTTCTTCCTTTGTTGGTTTTGAACAACCAAATTTCTCAACAATCCCCCACTTGTTCAAAATTAACAAGTCTCATATTCAACATGAACGATACTCATGCCTAAGGATTAGATATCTTTCGATTTGAATCTAACCATAGTGTAATTCTAACAAAGTAAAGTCGGAATCAAAGGTAGCTCGAAGCTTTGAACCAATTATTCCATGTGACAATACCGGTAAGAACACACACACGAGTACCACATGTTCTCAAGTTCCTCAAACTCGCTTAGCGCTTTTATGGCCTTGCGCTCATCCTTTTCGACAAACTTTTAAGAGAGTAACTCTAGCTCTCTATTGAGGCGGCACCACCTCGAAGTTCGTCTAGGTGAAGTTCTTCCAGCATCTTTGTTACTTTTAGAGATGCTTGTGCTCTTAGCACTGAACTTCATTAAGAGCTTGAAGCTCAACCCTCACTTCAGTAACAACCAGCATTATATAACTAGGATAGGGTTATCGCGGATTTGAATAATGCTGAAGCTATCCACATATCAAATGACTTGTTGTTACCCTTTGAACCCGTGGATTACCTTTTGAGTAATGACAGGTAGGGTTGCTGTCATTGGTGAATCTTTCTATTTTAAGAGTTTCAACCCCATCCTACTCGATGTAGATGTTACTAAATCTCGATTTAGAGGTTTAGTTAGAGGATCCGTTAAATTCTCGATAGACTTAACATAATTTAGGAAAATTATTCCATCTTTGATTAATTTCCTTATGTAGTCATGTCTAAGACTCATATGTCTAGACTTTCCGTTGTATACCTCATTGTATGCTTTTGCTAATGTGGCTTGGCTATCACACAAGATAGATATTGAAGATGTATTCTTCGGTCCCAAAGGTATCTCATAAAAGAGATCCTTAAGCCACTCAGCTTCTTTCCCGGTATCTGATAATGCTACGAATTCGGATTCCATGGTCGAGTGCGTTATACATGTTTGTTTCTTTGATTTCCAAGAAACAGCTCCTCCTCCAAGAGTGAACACCCAACCGGAAGTGGATTTATTCTCACCCGTGCTAGATATCCAACTAGCATCGGTAAATCCTTCCAATACAGCCGGGAACTTAGTATATTGTAAACCTAAGTTCTTGGTTTTCTTTAAGTATCCAAGAACCCTTCCAATTGCCTTCCAATGATCATTGCCTGGATTGCTAGTAAACCTACTAAGTTTACTAATTGCATATGCTATGTCTGGTCTTGTGCATTGAACTGCATACATAAGACTCCCAATGACACTTGCATATTCTAATTGAGCAATTGCCCTTCCATCATTCTTTACAAGTTTTGAACTTGGATCAATTGGGGTACTTGCTTCCTTTATGTTCAAGTGTTTGAACTTATTTATCACATTCTCAACATAATGTGATTGACTTAAATGGTAACCCCCACTAGTCTTTGTGACTTTGATACCCAAAATGGTATCCACTTGTCCAAGATCCTTCATCTTAAATGTGGAAGATAGAAACCTCTTTGTTTCTTTTATTCCATCCATGTGATAACTCATAATCAACATGTCATCAACATATAAACATATAAATATCACATAATCATCACATACTTTTGAATATAAACATTTATCTGCACTGTTATGTTTAAAACCGAACGAAATTATAGCTAAGTCAAATTTCTCATGCCACTTTTTAGGTGCCTGTTTTAAACCGTATAACGATTTTACTAACTTGCACACTTTATGTTCATTTCCGGGTAGAGCAAAACCTTCAGGTTGCTCCATATAAACCTCCTCATCGAGATCCCCATTTAAGAATGCCGTCTTGACATCCATTTGGTGAACATGCAAGTCATGTATCGAAGCTAGTGCGAATAATGTCCTTATCGATGTTATTCTAGCTACCGGTGCATATGTATCAAAATAATCTATTCCTTCTCTTTGTCGATATCCTTTAGCTACTAATCTAGCTTTAAAGGTGTTTAGAGAACCATCAACATTATATTTTCTCCTGAATACCCATTTACATCCAATAGGTTTGGATCCGGGTGGTAAATCGACAAGTTCCCAAGTATTATTTGACATTATTGAATCCATTTCATCTTTGATTACATCTTTCCAAAACATGCTATCACGAGAAGTCATAGCTTCTCTATAAGTTTTAGGATCGGTTTCCACATGTAGAACAAATGGAGTTGTTCTTACTATATTCAATTCATTTCCTTCTACTAAGTAAAAAGAAATGCGTTGAGAGTCAATTTCATCCGGTCCTAAAGACTTCTCAATTTGAGTTCTTTTGCTTCTTCGTGGCTCACTTGACTCATCAACACCTTTAGAAGATGTTTCATCTTGTGTTCCACTTGAGCTAGGGATATCTAAGAGATTTTCCCTCAATTCATTATCCGAAGATAACGAATCCTCAAAGAACTCTATGTCACTTGATTCAATAATCACATTGGTCTCCAAATTTAATAATCTATATGATTTGCTATTGCTAGCATATCCAACAAAGGCACATTTAATGCCTCTTGGACCCAACTTGGTCCTATTAGGATTTGTGTTCTTACAATAAGCAAGACACCCCCACACTTTGAAATATCCAATGTTAGGTTTTCTTCCTTTCCAAGATTCATAAGGAGAAACCTTAGTTTGTTTAGAAGGAATTCTATTTAATATCCTACATGCACTTAACAAGGCCTCACCCCACAAATTAAATGGCAACTTAGCATAGGTAAGCATGACATTTATCATTTCAACTAAAGTTCTATTTTTTCTTTCAGCCAAACCATTTTGTTCCGGTGTTCTAGGTGCCGAACATTGATGAATTATGCCATGTTGTTCACAAAATATGTTAAAATCACTAGAAAAATATTCACCACCTCTATCACTTCTTAGAGTTTTTATTTTCTTATTTAGGTGATTTTCAACCTCATTTTTATACACTTTAAACATATCGAAAGCTTCACTTTTATGTTTCATTAAATAAACATAAGTATATCTAGTGCAATCATCAATAAAGGTAATAAAATACCTATTTCCACCTCTAGTTAGCATGCCATTTAATTCACAAATATCCGTATGAATTAATTCTAAGATACTAGATGTTCTTTTTACACTTTGATAAGGCTTTTTAATCATTTTTGCTTCTACACAAGTTTTGCATTTAAAGACATCATTTTCATCATATAAAATTAAATCACATTTCATCATACGTTTCATAGTACTTTTTTCCAATATGTCCTAATCTAGCATGCCATAATGAAAATAAATCAACAACATAAGCAAAATTTTTTTTATTATCATTCAAATTGTCAACAGTACATAATTTGACCATTCCTTCACTAGAATTGCCTTTTCCAACAAATTTCCCATTTAGGGATAATACAAGTTTTCCGGATTCAAATACACTTTTGATACCCGGTTTTCCTAAGAGATTTCCACTAACCAAATTTCTAGTCATGTCGGGAACATGTAGTACATTGGTTAAGGTAATGGTCTTGCCGGAAGTGAAGATGATATCCACACTTCCCTTTCCAATCACTTTAGATCGAACCTCATTACCCATTTGAATCTCTTGGTCTCCATCAACTTCATGATAAGTCTTGAAAGAAGATTTGTCATATGATACATGTATTGTAGCACAAGTATCATACCACCATCCGGGAACTTTTCCCTTGATTGCATTGATTTCACAAATGGTGGCCACAATTTTATCCTCTTTGATGGAATTCACTTTGCCCTCGAAGTTGTTTTGTTTTCGGTGTCTACAATCCTTTGCATAGTGACCAGATTTGCCACACACAAAACAACCTCCTTTTGTCTTCTTCTTGAACTTGTTGAAGTTCGTTGAAGGCTTCCTTTTGTTGGACTTTGTTGGCGGTTCAGTTTTCTCAATTGCATTTGCTTTGGAAGTGCCTTCATAAGAGATTTCACTCTTATCACGCATTCTTGACTCTTCCTCAATGCGCAAATGTTTTTGCAATTGTTCCAAGGAGTGATCCTCGGAACTATGCATAATTTTCTTCCGGTATCCTTTCCAAGTACCGGGGAGTTTAGCAATAATTGCCCCCACTTGAAAGGTCTCCGGGATTTCAATCTTCACCGCCTTCAACTTGTTGACTAGGACTTGCAATTCATGAATTTGGGGAAGCAAGGGAATGTTTTCAAGAAACTTAAAATCAAAGTACTTAGAAATTAAAAATTTCTTGGTACCTTCTTCCTCCGCTTTGTACTTACTTTCCAATGCATCCCATATTTCTTTTGGTGACGTTGTGTTGGTGTAAAGATCATACAATCGATCCGACAAAGAGTTGAGAATATGGCCACGGCATATTAATTCATCCTCTTCACGCTTCTTTCTATTCACCCTTGATTCATCGGTGTCTTTGTCGGATGGTTCGGGTAGATCTTCCAAATTCGGATCAAGCACATAAAATATTTTCAATGCCGTAAGGAGGAATTTCAGTTTGTCTTGCCACCTTGTGAAGTTCGTGCCATCAAAACGATCCAACCGTACGAAGTCTTGATTCATCAACTTTATTGTAGCCATAGTTGTTTCACTCTCCATTTGAAATATTGTTTGAGATTGTTGGAAATAACACCTTCGAGTAGGAGAATGAACAAACCGAAATAGCAACATGGAATCAAGAACAAGAACTTCGATGCAAAGGCTCAAACGCGTGATCGCTGTCCTCAAACAATATTTGCCCCTTCTCCGGTAAATTCGAGATGCTTCAAGGTTTTCCGGCAAATGGTTTGAAGGATTGATCAAACCTTGTAGTAGAAATATAAAGCACAAATAATTTCTACCATAAACTTGAGAAACACAATAAAGATGTAAGAATATGAGTAAGAAATTGATTGATCTTGTTTATGGAGATTGTAATAATATCAAAAGTGTTTTTTCATTGAACTAGACCCCTCTATATATAGGCCTAGTTCATATTCACGAAATGGTGCCAAAAACCAAGTGAAAAGCCTCCAAAATGAGTTCCCAACGGCAAAAAAAAAAAACCGTCCAACGGTCACAGATTTCGGTCGATCGGTTGGTCAACCGAACTTTTCCGGTCGACCGAATGATCAACCGAACCTCCATTTCGGTCGACCGAAAGGTCAACCGAAAACTCCTGCAGCTTCTTGGTTGAAATTCTGCAGAGTTTCGGTCGACCGAAGTTCAGTTCGGTCGACCAAAGTTGTTAGCTATTTTTCACTTCTTCCTTTGTTGATTTTGAACAACCAAATTTCTCAACAGATTGCGTGTACAAGAGAAAGATGGCTAGACAAAACAAATGGGCAATTTCAATGCCAATTCAAGTACCATTTAGATTCGAAAAATCTGGTCCATTTTCATTCGAAACGGAATCCGGGTCCTCATGGATGGCTGATATTAAAGAACCCTCTTCAGCACCGGTGGTCATATTTGAGAAGCCATTGATGAACCTTACATTTAAGGACTTAATTGCAGCCACCTCACACTTTGGAAAAGAGTCCCTTCTTGCAGAGGGTAGAAGTGGGCCCGTGTACACAGCTGTACTACCAGGTGAGCTCCATGTGGCAATCAAGGTCCTGGAAAATGCTAGGGACCTTAGCCATGAAGAAGCTGTAGCCATGTTTGAAGACTTATCAGGGTTGAAACACCCAAACCTGCTGCCTATTTCTGGCTATTGCATTGCAGGTACGTGGTCTTAGTCTTGTTTATACATTTTTTCACATTTGGTAAGTTCCATAAATACTGTCGGCTGATGTAAAAATCTAAAGGCCTATGAGAATTACTGATTAGCAGTGCCCAAATTCAATGCGTTCACGTGAATGGAAGTTCTAAGAAAATGTCACAGAAATTTCAACAGCTGCCAGCAATTTTCTGGTGCACAGAGGCCAGGCATAGGCATGTGATTTGAATTGAAAACTTGAGACTCACCCAGTACTGTAGCATAAAAGCATGTCTGTCCTTGAAATTGATCTCTGCCTCCCCTGTGCCCTGTAGACAAAATAAAAAAAATTTCACCACTAACATGACAAAAAAAAAAAAAACTTTACTTATGATTTTATAAAAATCCTACTTATGGTTCTCTAAGTTTTTCTTACCACATCAACAGTAAATTTTTTAAATTTTTTTATTTTTTTATCAATTCGATAAGTTGTTTCTTTACGTGGTTAAGTGAAAATTAGTAAAGAATAATCACTTCTTTATCTTGAGTTTAGATTCATCTCTGACATTTAAACCCAACTCATTAAATGAGGTAATTGATTGATAACTTTTGACAGTGACTTAACATTAATGGAGTATCAATTTGGTAAGTTGTACATGTGCAGGTAAAGAAAAGTTGGTATTGTATGAATTTATGGCCAATGGTGATCTCCACCGTTGGTTGCATGAGCTTCCAACGGTAGTACCCAACGTGGAAGATTGGAGCACTGACCCGTGGGAGCTTGAAAGTGGGTCCCATAACGCATGCCCGCAGAAATTGGAATGGCACACGCGCCACCGCATTTCCGTGGGTATAGCGCGTGGACTCGCCTATCTGCACCATGCACGGTCCAAGCTGGTAGTACATGGACATTTGGTTCCGTCCAATATCTTGTTGGCGGATGACTTTGAACCCCGAATAGCTGACTGTGCACTGAGTCAAGACCGAGTTGGTGGCTCCACCGAGGCCGATGTCTATAATTTTGGTGTAGTGCTAGTGGAATTGTTAACAGGAAAACAAGGTTCACATGAAACTGTCAATTGGGTGAGGAGATTAATAAAGGATGGAAAAGGGGAGAACGCTCTTAACTCAAGGTTGAGACTCGGTCGCGACTCAGTGAGTGCGATGGTGGAGTGTCTCAGAATTGGGTACTTGTGCACGTCAGAGGCGCCAGGGAAAAGGCCAACAATGCAACAAGTTTTGGGTTTGCTGAAAGACATACACCCCACACCAGTAGAGTTTGGCTGAGTTGACTCGGAAGTATCCAAATTGACTAAAAGCGCGTGAATCAATGTAATCATTCAGTCATTTGCTTTTGTTTATCGACCTTTTAATGAAGACAGTCAATTAACAGACGGTTTATATTTCTACCACGACGCTTGATCGCGTGCAGTGCACATTACTTGATTTCAGTAGAAATTATTTCTCCATATGTGATGAGAAACATCAGTCCATGCCTCCTTTGTCTTCATTAGCAAGTAATTATCCAATTTTTTTTTTATTTTTTTTTTTTGAAGTATTTTCTTTTATTTCTTGATAGGGATTAAAATTTAGGATAATTATGCACGAATATAGGGACTGTACGTGAAGCACAGCTCAAAAATTTATTTTTAATCACGTTTTATGCGATTCACAAATTTTCAACCAAACATTCATTATTTTTTTTTTGTTAAAATCTACTAAAAATTTAATTTTAATCATCATCAAACATAGGTTTAATTAATTATAATATTTAATGCTCGAGAAAAGGACTTGTGTGTATTGCACTAATATTTTTGTATTTATCCAAATATCGTCACGTTTGCAGTAATAAATTAAATTTAAGTGTAACAACATAAAAAGCTATCATTATATGAGAGAAAAAATTAAGATGGGAGAAGGTAGACAAAAATTGGTGGGTTAGGTAGTGTACGGTGGGGATGCCTTTAAGGTAGTGAAAGAATCCCACTTAACACTTGTCTCTAATATGGTATGGATGGTTCAAAAATTAAAATCACAACCTACTTTATTTTTCTGTATTGTTACTTTATTATTTACTTTTTCGGTTCATATTTGTAGCTTTATTTTCAATTCCGCTATGCGTACAGAAAAAAGGATGACAGAACTATTCCAGATGAGGTGTCAATCTTTTAAAAAATAAAAAAAAAAAAAAAAAACTGAAAGCAAACCCATCCTTTTACGCTAACCAAAAAGAGAAAAAAAACAGAGGCCCCTTTCATTTCTCTTCTTTCTTTTGTCCACTTTCCCAAACCCACTTTCCCAAAAAGTGAAACCAGAATTTTCGGAGACTTCCACCATCTCCGGCTGCCGTCTATCCGGTGAAAATGGCTAGTCCACAAAATTACGAGGATGGTGAGGAATCAAGCTGTGTCGGTGAGAACTTTTATGATGATATTGATTCCATTAAAAGAGGAAAGAAGGCTAACATTTGTGAATCGCTGAAAATTCTTGGGAGTATCATTCATGGGTTAAAGAATAAGGATCCATTGTTGATAATTGATAAAGCTATAAATTACTTGAACTCTGTAAAGACTAGATCAAAATTTCAGCAACATTCAACCAACAACAAATCAAGAAAACCGAACGCAAAATGCGAAAATACAACAAGAAATAAAGTAAAGAACACAAGATTTTTGCCCTAAGGCAAGAGGTTCGGGATAAATCCCTAATCCCCTTTTGAGCTTCCGCCAAACCGGAAGAAATCACTATATTAGCAAAGAACAAAGTCTCCAAAACCGGTTACACCACAAAGAGCCACTCGAATCACTCAAGATTCGGTTCAAAGAAACAACCCTAAACTGAAATCTCTCCTAAACCGAGTACAACATCCACACAAGGACTTCAACCGGCTTGTAATAGATCACACAAGAAATATACAAGCCTTTTGCAACTGATTTTACAAGAGATCACAAGAAGAGAGGGAGATCAGGCGGCGGTTTTAGAGAAGATGAGAGAGTCGCGAGAAAGGAGAGAGAGAGCAGCCGTGTTCTGTGAGAGAAATGAGAGAATTAATTATAATCTCAAGCCCTAGGTCGGTTTATAGAAGTCTCGAGAAGCACTAGATCCAACCATCCATTTGGTATCTTGATCTATCATCTTGGCCATCCATTGACAAGAAGAAATCGTGTTTTATGTGCAACCACGAGATCAGCAATTATAAGTAGAAACCGGGTCAGGTTCCATTTAATAAAAAACTCCAGCCCACTTACAGTAAAAGCCCAACTCCATTGTAACATTTTCCCCACAATCTCCACCTTGGTACAATGATCTCAGCTTCATTTATAGTGATTTCCCCATTATTGGCATCATTTGCTCGATACCTGATACACAAATCAGCAAGTATCAATATTCAGCATCTTTAAATAGTCCAAAAACTTATTTAAAGGCAGAATTTTAGTTCCAACATCAGCAGGGTTAAAATGAGTAGAAATTTTCTCAAGTTTCACAACACCTTGTAATATTACATCTCTAATAAAATGGAATTTAACATCTACATGTTTAGATCTATTATGCAAAACAGGATTTCTACTCAAATAAATGGCAGATTGGCTATCTGAAAATAAAACCACATCTTTCACAAAACCAAATTCATTTAACAGACCCTTCAGCCAAATACCCTCTTTTATAGCATCAGTTGCAGCAATATATTCAGCCTCGGTTGAAAATAAAGCAACAATTTTCTGTAGTTGAGATTTCCAACTAATACAAGAATTACATAAGGTATAAACATAAGAAGAAGTAGACTTCCTATTATCTCTATCCCCCGCATAGTCAGATGCCGTGTAACCCCTCAAGATAACACCATCAGATTGTTTTCTATAATGAATTCCTAAGTCACAAGTTCCCTTAATGTATCTAAGAAGCCACTTCATCGCTTCCCAATGTGTTTCACCTGGATTTGACATAAATCTACTCAACACACTTATGGAAAAGGCTAAATCAGGTCTGGAACAGACCATTAGATACATGACAGACCCAACTGCATTAGAATAAGGCACTTTTGACATTCTTTTTAATTCAGTTTCAGATTTGGGAGATTGATCACTTGAAAGTTTGAAGTGATTTGCTAAAGGTAAGCTCACACTTTTAGCATCAATCATAGAAAACTTTTCAACCAATTTCAAAACATAAGTTTTTTGACTTAGACTAAGTATGCATTCTTTTCTATTCCTTTTAATTTCAATACCCAGAATTTTTCTCACAGGACCTAAATCCTTCATTTCAAATTCAGATTTTAGTTTGTTTTTAATGAACTCTATTTCTTTTATGTCATGACTAGCTAAAATCATGTCATCTACATAAAGGAGAAGATAGAGTGCATTTTCACCACCATTTCCTTTACAATATAAACAGGTATCAAAATTACTTCTTTTAAACCCAAGTCCAAGCACAAAGGTATCAAATCTCTTGTACCATTGTCTTGGAGCTTGTTTTAAACCATATAAAGATTTTTTAAGAAGGCATACAAGGTCAGAATTTTTATTTATTTCAAAACATTTTGGTTGTTCCATGTAAATTGTTTCATCAAGATCACCATTTAAAAAAGCGATTTTGCATCCAATTGATCCAATTCCCAATCAAACTGAGTAGCTAAGGCTAATATCACTCTAACAGTAGTAAATTTTACAACTGGAGAAAAAATTTCATTAAAATCTATCCCCTTCTTTTGAGTAAAGCCCTTAGCCACTAGTCTAGCCTTGTATCTAATGCCATTTTCATTTTGTTCACCTCTTTTTATTTTGAAGATCCATTTACAATCAACAACCCGTTTCCCCTTAGGTCTTTCAGTCAAAATCCAAGTTTTATTTTTCTTAAGAGATTCCATCTCATCTTGCATTGCATCACGCCAATGCTTGAAATCTTGGCTACTCATAGCCTCATTATAAGAACTAGGTTCATTTTCAATAAAACTTTGAATGGTAAGCAAAGACACTCACTTCATCATTAAACCTCACGGGTGGTCTAATCTGTCTTCTTTGCCTATCACGAGCTAGTTGATAATCATCTAAGGTCTGATTTGTCTCTAAATCAGTTTCAGATTGCTCAATCTCATTATTACTATGTGTTTCAACATCAGTTTCAGTTTCTAGCTCTCCAATCTGAATATTAGGCATATGATTATCATTTTCAACTTGCTCCACCTCAATTTCAGCCTCTCTCTCTATGCTATCAGTCTGATTTATAGGATCAGAGTTGATGTTCACTTTTAAACAAGGCAGATCAGATTCATTAAAGACCACATTTCTACTTATTATGATCCTATAACCCTTGGTTTCCCTTACCCATAGTCTATACCCTTTTACCCCTTCACCATAACCTAAGAAGACACACTTAAGAGCTCTAGGTTCAAGTTTCCCCTCATATTGATGTGCAAAGGCTGCACATCCAAATACTCTTAAGTTGTTAAGGTCAATAGGCTTATTTCTCCACTTTTCTTCAGGGGTTTTTAATTGTATAGCACTAGCGGGGCTTCTATTAATAAGATAACTAGCAGTTTTTGTAGCTTCCCCCCAAAATAGCTTAGGAAGACCAAAACTTAAAAGCATGCATCTAACCTTTTCAAGCAAAGTTCTATTCATTCTTTCAGCTAAGCCATTTTGTTGTGGAGTGTGTGTAACAGTTCGGTGTCTTAAAATACCATGCATTTTACACAACTCATCAAACTCATAATTGCAGAATTCAAGCCCATTATCTGTTCTTAAAACTTTTATCCTTTTACTTGTCTGATTTTCAATCAGATTTTTCCATTCTTTAAAGGCAATAAAAGTTTCAGATTTTGTTTTCAACAGAAATACCCAATTCTTTCTTGAAAAATCATCAATGATTAACAAGAAATATTTAAAACCAGTATGAGTAGGTACATTGGCTGGTCCCCAAAGATCAGCATGCAAGTATTCAAGAATAGACACAGATTTATGCATTCCAGGCAGAAATGGTAGTCTATTATGCTTTCCTAGAATGCAATAGTCACAAAAACTGAGTTTTTCAATGTTATCTTTACCAAAGGCACCTTGGTTTTTCAAAATCTGCAACCCTTTATCACTAATATGACCCAATCTCTTGTGCCATATTTGTGATTTATCATTAGAAACAGTAAGTGCTGCTGAAGTGGAATTAAAAGTGTTTTTAGTTTGCAAAATGTAAAGTCCATGTCTCTTGCGAGCTTCCACAATTAAGTGTGAATTCCTCAAGATTTTAATGTATCCCGAATTAATCATAATGTCATAGTTTAGGTCATCTAACACACCTAAAGAGATCAGATTTCTTTGAAGGTCAAGTACAAATCTGGTCTTTTCTAAGACAAGGACACTATTGTCATTTACTCTTAAAGTGATAGTTCCTATGCCCTTAACTTGACATGCCATATGATTACCCATTAAAACTTGACCACCATTTATATTTTCAAAATCAGCAAACCACTCTTTATTAGGACACATGTGAAAAGTACAACCTGAGTCTAAAATCCACTCTTGACATGGTTGGTGAGTAACAGCAACATAGACTTCATCTATATCAGTTTCATTATTGCAGGCCAGAGCTGCATCACCATCAAATTTAGACCTATTCCTATTGTCACTAAGCCTCTTAGGACAATCTTTGATAAAATGACCTTCCTCTTGACAGTAAAAATATTTTTTGCCTTCGATTTTCACATTATCCTTTTGAAAAATATTTTTCTTTTGACCAAACTTCTTATTGGGGTGATTAGTCTTAGGAGTAAACCTAGACTTTACCATCAGATTAACACCACTAACAGATTCTTTCCTATCAGATTTTAACTCTAACTCCTTATTTCTTAAGGCATTTATTATCACCTCGGTGGTTAGAGTTTCCCTACCATATTCAATAGCATTTTTGACATCCTTATATTTGTCACCAATTGAATTCAATAAAACCACAGCCAACTGATCTTTTGAGAGTTTTTCATCACAGTTGGCAAGGTCACGGGATAATCTATTGAATCTGTCAAAGTTTGCATCAAGATCAAGAGAAGAATCAATTTTAAAACCAAAAAACTGTTTTAGAAGATACACTTTATTTGGAATAGTTTTTGTCAGATATGTATCTTCAAGTTTTTTCCACAATTTAGCAGCAGTTTTTGTTTCACCAATTTCTCTCAAAACGTTATCAGACAAATGCAGGAAAATAGAACTCTAAGCAGTTTCATCAAGTTCTGTTTTCTTGTTTTCATCTAGACCCTCAGGCCACGACTCATCAAGTGCTTTTGCACATTTTTGTTGCATTAAAAGAGCTCGCATTTTCTGGCGCCAGAGACTGAAGTCTCCTTTGCCATTAAAAACTTCCATTTCAAATTTTGAAGCAGGCATTATTTTCAAAAGATTTGAGTGAAAAAGTTAATGAATGCAGTTTGAAAAAAGTCTTATAACAAAGAACTTATACCCAGCAAATTATAAAACCAGAATGTCAGCTCTCAGGAGACACACAATTAGGAATTATACAAATGCCAGACAGGATATTCACTTTTCACAGATTCACAAAAAACAGTTTCAACTAAGATCTATTGCATAAATCATCACAAATGCAATATACCAGATTAAAGTGCACATGCAGGGATTTTGAATCACGATTCTTGACTCGAAATCAAGACAACCCTCAGATTCCAGACAACTCACGGTTTCTGGACAAAGGTATTGCCAAGAAGAGTCTTAAACCGAGTTTTTGAAAAAACACAATGTACAATACACTCTAATGTATAAACACTATACGCAATGAATCATTACAATAAACTCAAATTGTAAAGATCTCACCAAAACCCTCTTGATGGGTTACAGAACAGAAAACCGTATACTGTGAATCGCGAAATTATTTTCAGTCGTACAGTAACTCGACCAATCGGACCGGAAGGGAACGGTCTGCACGGAACCCCGGCCAGAAGCTCTGATACCACTGTAAAGACTAGATCAAAATTTCAGCAACATTCAACCAACAACAAATCAAGAAAACCGAATGCAAAATGCCAAAATACAACAAGAAATAAAGTAAAGAACACAAGATTTTCGCCCTAAGGCAAGAGGTTCGGGATAAATCCCTAATCCCCTTTTGAGCTTCCGCCAAACCGGAAGAAATCACTATATTAGCAAAGAACAAAGTCTCCAAAACCGGTTACACCACAAAGAGCCACTCGAATCACTCAAGATTCGGTTCAAAGAAACAACCCTAAACTGAAATCTCTCCTAAACCGAGTACAACATCCACACAAGGACTTCAACCGGCTTGTAACAGATCACACAAGAAATATACAAGCCTTTTGCAACTGATTTTACAAGAGATCACAAAAAGAGAGGGAGATCAGGCGGCGATTTTAGAGAAGAGGAGAGAGTCGCGAGAAAGGAGAGAGAGAGCAGCAGTGTTCTGTGAGAGAAATGAGAGAATTAATTATAATCTCAAGCCCTAGGTCGGTTTATAGAAGTCTCGAGAAGCACTAGATCCAACCATCCATTTGGTATCTTGATCTATCATCTTGGCCATCCATTGACAAGAAGAAATCGTGTTTTATGTGCAACCACAAGATCAGCAATTATAAGTAGAAACCGGATCAGGCTCCATTTAATAAAAAACTCCAGCCCACTTACAGTAAAAGCCCAACTCCATTGTAACATTTTTCCCACAAACTCCTTGAAGCTGGAGGTCGAAACTTTGGGAATTAGCTACCTTTGAGTTCATATCATCCTTTTATCCTACATGGGTTGTTGGATTGGAGATTTCTGTTGGTTGATTAGAATCATTAGCAAGAAACAATTAAGTGTGTTGAATAAAATTATTTATGGATTTGAAAGTGGTAAGGTGACTTTTGCTTCATCAAAACCTTTACCACCATGATTTTCACTCTAATAGCGCAGCAATATGTATTGTAGACCAATAAAAGAGGAGTTTAATGGGATGAATTTGATCCTTACTTCATTACTCTCGGGTGGAGAAGAAAATGAGGCTACAATTGTTGACTTGAAATGATTGTATTTAAGCTTTTGGGTATTAAAGTAAGTATGGCAGATTTGAATGCATGGTGGTGGATAGTGGTGTGTGGTGTTGTAAATGAAGAGTCCTTTTCCAGGATCGTTGAGAAATTCCATGGATTAATTGCATGTGCTTGACTATTGGGGTCCCACCTTCCATTCTCAAGAACCCGTCGCCGGAGGGTGATGTTGGGTGAATGTCCGGAGTTATTGAAGAAAACAAAAACCCGTTGCCGGAGGGTGATGTTCTCAGATGGAGGTTCGACGAGGGCGGGTGAAATGAGTTCTTTCTCTACGGTGAAATGGGGGAAATGAAAGGGGGGAAATGGTTTTTCATTTTTAATATTTTTTTTTACCAAATTGGTCAATCACCACTTACTAGATTGATGAGCTGTCAAAAATTTTCAAAATTCTGTAGGACTTCTATGAGGCATTTTCTCTACAAGAGGCATTAGTGATAGAGTTTGTCCTGCTTCTACAAATTGAAAAGACACGTTAGTTGACTTTTCTTTTTCTAATTTTTAGAAAGAATTAGAGGTACAGTGGTCAGCCCCATACCAAGGCCAAAATCTTCAGTTTGTTGAGTTGTTATACGGAATAAAGTGATTTTATTTTCAAGAAAAGCAGCTTATACAATTTTATTTGAATGATATAAAGACATAATTTTAGTTTGAACCGTGCTACAATACCACATCGGTTGATATTTTGGATGATCGAACACACACACTTCGAAGATCGGGCATTATTTTATTCACGCGGGACCCACTTACAATGTGAGGGTCGATCGCCTAAGATGTCAAACATTTTCGAGTAAAGTGACTTTACTCTTTCAATTTACTATAACAAGCTCCTAGGGCTTTTATTTTGTTTATTTATTGTTTGAGTGAGCAAACAACTACTTAATTTTGTATAAATGATGTTAATGGTAGGAGAGCAAGAGGCAGTCTCTAAAGAAGAGATAATCATGGAAATTGAGGCCGTCCCTGAGGAAGGGAAAACGGTCGAAGAAGCAATCGTTTCTGATGAACTGGATCCTCGTATAGTGGACTTCCAATCTCAGACGGCTTCAGTTGAAGAACTGGAAAGCTTTCTTGTAGGATCTTCTAATCAACCGAGGTACTAACAGGTCGGTAAGGACTTGGTACCTCAGGAAAAAGGGAGGCTAAGAGTTTCCTTAGCAACAATTTGGATATCTTCGCCTGGAAACACGAAGATATGGTAGGAATCGACCCTAAGTTTAGCTACCACCATTTGAGGATTGATTCAGGAGCCACTCCAAGCAAACAAAAATGGAGGGCCCTAAACCCGAAAAGATACAAAGCCTTAAAAGATGAGGTGGAGAAGCTGATTGAAAACTACTTCATTCGTGAAAAGACTTATCCGAAGTGGGTGTCGAATCCCGTACTGGTGAAGAAACACAATGGAGATTGGAGGGTATGTGTGGATTTCTCCAACTTAAACCAAGCTTGTCCCAAGGACAATTTCCCACTCTCCCGAATCGACCAGCTGGTTGATTCCATCGCTAGGCACGAACTATTGAGCTTCATGGATGCCTATTCAAACTATAATCAAATTCCGATGCACCCAGCAGATGAAGAACATACTTCCTTCATCATGGACTGAGGCCTATATTGTTATAAGGTGATGCCCATCGGGTTGAAAAACGTCGGAGCCACTTATCAAAGATTGGTCAACAAAATGTTTGTTGACCTCATCGGGAAGACTGTAGAGGTGTACGTAGATAACATGCTTGTGAAAATCTTAAAGACAAAGGACCACATCCAATACCTCGATGAGGGCTTCAAAATACTTCAGCAATACAAAATGCGGTTGAACCCGCTGAAATGTGCATTTGGGGTAGCCTCTGGGAAATTCCTTGGCTACATGGTGAATCAAAGAGGTATCGAGGCTAATCCCGATAAAATCAAGGCCCTTATTGAGATGAGGTCGCCCCAGAAACCCAAGAAGTACAAAGCTGTTAAAGGTAGAGTAGTTGCTCTAAGCCGCTTCGTCTCGAAGACCACAGATAAGTGCTTCCTATTCTTCAAAGTTTTAAAGGGCGGAATCAAATTCCAATGGATTGAAGAGAGCGAGGAGGCCCTACAAGCGCTGAAGAAGCACTTGAGCCAAGCTCCTCTCCTTTCGAAACCTAAAACAAGAGAAACTGATACGATTCGGCATAGAGTTGTTTTTGGACGATTATTTTCTATTTGAGCGAGTTTCCATATTTCACTATAATTATTAATTTTGGCAACTTTTGTTATTTTAGGACTCTTTAAATTTTTGTTTTTAATTATTTCCTAGGGTTAGCATAAATAGTTTATTATTTTCATTGTATTGGAGAAGCTTTTGATTATGAATAAAAATTGAGAAATTTCTCTCCAATGGTTCTTGATGAACTTTTCGAACTTATCAAATATATTGTTATATTTGTGGCGTTCAACCCTTAGAACTTATCAAATGATTAGTCACCCTTTGTGACGTTCGCAAATCGAGGTTCATTGGTTTTGTAATCAAGAGGTCATTCAAAGTTCGTTTTTGTTTGGTTGCTTGGTTCAATAATTTGCGGGTCAAGATCATAACGTCTACAACCTGAATTTGGGTTTTTCCGACATTTTTCAATCAATTCTACGAGTTCCATGAGATTCCACTACCCGGGATCTCATCAAGTGGTATCAGAACTTGGGCTCCAGATTCAAATTCTATCTTTTTTATTCATTTGAGTCTTTTGTTAATTGTGTTCTTCGGGTCAGAAAGTTATTTTTTGGACTATTCAAGAGTCCAAATTAGTTTTCGTTTGTTTCGCTGGACTTATAGTCGAATTCCCAAGTAAAAAAAATTCTAAAAAAAAATTATTATTTAATCCCGGAAATTTCCAGCAGTTTTCAATTTTCTGTTTTTGAGTAAAAAAAATTTAACGATAGATGGTATGGTAATTGGGGACATATTTTTCAAACTCAATATTTTGTGGGTAGTACGGTATGTAGTCTGACTATTGATAGGGATTACATATAAACTTGGCTAGTATCACGATTGTTGAAAAATTGGGGTTACCTTTACAACACCACCCTAGTCCTTATAGGATGACTTAATTGAAGGAGTGTGTGAAGGTAGAAGTGACTAAACATGTTCGAGTGAATTTTACCATTGGGAGATATAGTGATGAGGTTTGGTGTTATGTAGTGCCATTGAAATCTTTTCATATTTTGTTTGGGAGACCTTGGAGAAAAGAGAGGAATGTTGTTTATGATAAGGGGAGAAACATGTATATGTTTCTTCAGGATGGAAAAAAACCACTCTTGCTAGCTTGACACTAGAACAGTCCCTTGCAGATCAACTCAAAGTGAGAAGTAAGGAAGAGAGAAAAAAATGAGGTGGCTAAGTGTGATTAAAAAAGAGTAGAGCCACAAAAGAGTGAAAAAGAAAATAAGAATGGAGTGGTGGTTAAAATAAATGAGGTCCACAAGAGAGAAAATAAATAGAAGTGAAAATAAGAGTAGAAAGGTGGCAAAAGAAAAAGAAGATTCACAAGAAAAGTTAGAGGTGAGCTTGCAAGAAGATAAAAGTGAAGTAGTGAGGGCTTTAGTGAGAACTAATAATCCCCTCTCTAGTTTTGCTATTTCTATTTTCCAGGATGTTGGAGACTTGGTCCATGAAGGCAAACACGTTGCCTACCCCAATTTGAAAGTGTCTTTATCACCGGAGGTCGACTTTGTGATCCCTAAAGAGGTAAAAAAGATGCCATAGAAGGAACTTTTATGTAGTGGGTTTGATTACCAAGGTGAATAGATGGGAGAGATGAGTCCATTTGCAGTGCCATTACTACAATCACATGGGCAGGGTAAGACATGAAGAAAGCACAGTTATTCAGTCTTTGGAGTATCACAAACTTACAGAAGGAAGCCTGAGCACACTTTGATCTAAGTGCTGGTTATTGGGTATTCTTACGAAAGAGACGGGTACGATTTTAGAAGAGGTCCAAACTGCATCCTAGGGGAGATGGACCATTTCATGTCTTGCCATGATTGGAAGCAAGGGCTATAGTCTGAACATTGAAGGTACGGATTCGATGACGAATCCTTTTGAAGAGAGAGAGTCTCATATGATCCGGCATAAAATTATTTTTGGACGATTATTTTTTATTTGAGCGAGTTTCCATATTTCACTATAATTTTTAATTTTGGCAACTTTTGTTAATTTAGGACTCTTTAAATTCTGCTTTTAATTATTTCCTAGGGTTAGTATAAATAGTTTATTATTTTCATTGTATTGGAGAAGCTTTTGATTATGAATAAAATTGAGAAATTTCTCTCCAATGGTTGTTGATGAACTTTTCGAACTTATCAAATATATTGTTATATTTTTGGCGTTCAACCCTTAGAACTTATCAAATGATTAGACACCCTTTGTGGCGTTTGCAAATCGAGGTTCGCTGGTTTTATAATCAAGATGTCATTCAAACTTCGTTTTTGTTTGGATACTTGGTTCAATAATTTGCGGGTCGAGATCATATCATTTACAACCTGAATTTGGGCTTTTACGGCATTTTCAAATCAATTCCGCGAGTTCCATGAGATTCCACTACCCGGGATCTCATCAGAAACCTTATTATTATATCTTGCAGTCACTACCGAAGTTGTTAGTTCGGTGTTAGTCAGAATGGAGGCAGGACATCAGCTGCCTATATATTACACTAGCAAGGCGCTCCTCGTTGCCGAAACACGATTGCCCGACATGGAGAAGTTGGTCCTGGCCCTCATCACGACATCACGGAAGCTAAGGCCTTACTTTCAGGCACACACTGTTGAAGTATTAACCAACTTTCCATCGAAGCAAGTACTCCAGAAACCTGATGCCTCTGGCAGGTTATTGAAATGGGCAGTTGAGCTCACAGAATTTGACATCATTTACAAACCCAAACTGCCGTTAATGGCCAGGCTCTGGCAGAATTCACTTTTGTTCCAGAAATGGAAGAAGAGATGGAACATGTAGAACCCTCCACCTAGAGCCTTTTCGTCGATGGCTCCTCAGGAAAGGTCGGATTTGATGCGGAGTGGGACTGGTCAGCCCAGAAGGGCACAAGCTGAACTGTGCCATAAGGTTTGGGTTCAAAGCCACGAACAACGTAGCTGAGTATGAGGCTCTCTTAGCAGGCCTTCGCCTCGCCAGAGAAATGTAAGTCAAAAGGTTATCCATCCAGAGTGACTCCCAATTGGTTGTTAGCTAGTCAAAGGTGACTTCGCTGCCAAAGAAAAGAGTATGACTGCCTATCTCAATGTAGTTATGTGGCTCTTACCTAGCTTTGAAAGGTTCGAACTAACACACATCCCATGCAGCGAAAATCATCATGCAGATGCTTTCTTAAAGCTACCAAGTAGTAAAGACTCCGAACTGCTTGCCGTGGTCCCTATAGAACACCTTCTGAGGCCCTCCATTGCAAAATGTGAAGAAGTAATGTGGATAGAAAGTACCCCGTCATGGATGGGGCCAATTATTGCTTTCCTTAGGGATCAAGCCCTACCTCTCAATAAAGAAGATGCTCAAAAGCTTAGAAGACGAGTTGTGCACTTCGTTCTCCAGGACAACGTTTTATACAAAAGAGGCTTCTACTCCGCTGCATAGGAGGAGATGAAGCTAACTACGTACTTCGAGAGGTGCACGAAGGGATATGTTGCAACCATTCTGGAGGCTGGGCATTGGCACAAAAGGTGCTAAGACAAGGCTATTACTGGCTGACCTTGAAAAAGGACACCAAGAAATTCGCCCAAAAGTGTGATAAATGCCAAGGTTTGCAACCATTCAAAGGTAGCCCTCCCAGGAGCTTACAATCATCTCAAGCCCATGGCCTTTTGCCAAATAGGGAAATGACCTCATTGGTCCCATGCCCCAAATGGAAAGGTGGCGCCTGCTTTGCTATCGTCGCCATTGATTACTTCACTAAGTGGGTCGAAACCGAATCATTGTCCAAAATCACTGAAGCGAACACGATGAAATTTATGTGGAGAAACATCATTTGCGGGTTTGGCATTCCCCACTCAATCATCTCAGACAATGGGTGACAGTTTGACAATAAAAAGGTCAGAAATCTTTGTGACGAATTGGGTATTAGAAAGCATTTCTCCTCGCCTCATCAACCACAAGCTAATGGCCAAGATGAAGCAGTCAACAAAACCATCAAGTATATACTGAAAATGAAGCTAGATGTTTCCAAAGGCACTTGGATGGATGAACTGCCCCAGGTCTTGTGGGCAATCCGAACCACAAGCAGAACGGCCACAAGTCAAACCCCATTCTCCATGACTTATGAAGCAGAAGCAATGAGCCCTGTTGAAGTGGGACTTTCTTCTTCTCGTCAGTTACAGTTCAATGAAATATCAAACGACGAGTTGAGAAAGTGCGAACTCGACTTCTTTGAAGAAATGAGAGACGGGGCACAAGCTAAATTGGCTACCTATCAAAGGAAAATGATAAGGTACTAGAACTCGAAAGTGAAGAAGAAGTCATTTCACCCGGATGACCTCGTCCTCCGTAGAGTCTTATTATCGATGAAGGAACCTGGGGTGGGGACTCTTGGACCTAACTGGGAGGGTCCCTACCGCATAAAGGAAGAAGTTCGAACTGGGACTTACAGGATCGAAGCCATGGATGGAAAGGTGTAACCTCATCCATGGAATGCTGAACATCTGAGGAAATATCACCAATGAAAATATAACTCCGTCCATGTATAATTTTTGATGAATAAAAGGTCGCTTTGCAAAAAGTCTCCTACAAAGTTCTACAAATTAAACTAGTATTAATGTCAGCACTTCGACAAAGAGGTTGTCCCAAGATGACTCCTCCTAATTGCGAAGTGGATAGAACATTCCTTCTACAACCCAGAGTTGCTTACGGGGTCTCGGCACGAGAAGGAAACCCAAACTCCATGCCAGGAAGATAATTAAACTAGTGTCAACGTCGACACTTCGACGAGGAGACAGTACCAAGAGGACCCCTCCCAATTGCGAAATGGATAGAGCGTTCCCTCTATAACCCAGAGTTGCTTACCGGGCCTCGACATAAGAAGGTAACTAAACTCCATGCCCAGGGAAGATAATTAAACTAGTGTCAACGTTGGTACTTCGACGAGGAGGCAGTCCCAAGAGGACCCCTCCATATCATAAAGTGGATAGAACGTTCCCTCTACTGCCCAGAGTTGCTTACGGGGCATCGGCATGAGAAGGCAACCCAAACTCCATGCCCAGGAAAGATAATTAAACTAGTGTCAACGTCGGCACTTTGACGAGGAGGCAGTCCCAAAAGGACCCCTCCCAATCGGGAAGTGGATAGAATGTTTCCTCTACAACCCAGAGTTGCTTATGGAGCCTCGGCATGAGAAGGCAACCAAAAGTCCATGCCCAGGGAAGATAATTAAACTAGTATTAACGTCGGCACTTTGACGAAGAGGCTGTCCCAAGATGACCCCTCCCAATCGCAAAGTGGATAGAACGTTCCCCATACAACTAAGAGTTGCTTACGGGACCTCGGCATGAGAAGACAACCCAAACTCCATGCCCAAGGAAGATAATTAAACTAGTATTAACATTGACACTTTGACGAAGAGGCTATCCCAAGATGACCCCTCCCATTCGCAAAGTCGATAGAACGTTCCCTATACAACTAAGAGTTGTTTACGGGGTCTCAGCATAAGAAGATAACTGTTCGCTGAAAAGTGTACCGCAAGCGCACGGATCGTGAACAAGTAATATAGTGGACTTTTTGAGTCCGAATATCGATCCCACGAGGAATGTTACTTTGAAATTACGTACTCTAATCGATTTTAGTTCTAACAACGACAGACACACAAACACAATTAATATTGAAATTAAATTAAAAACTAATAACTATAAAACTAAACTAACAAACTAAAAAGACGTAGTTGCATCTTTGGTTTGAAAAGCGGTTGGAATTTATGATTTCACTTAACCTTTATTTTATTAACATCAATTCAATAACGTACATGCAAATTACCAAAATACATAGTTAGACCCGATTCTCCAATTTTAAATTAATATCCTCTTTCGAGCGATATTAACCCTAATTAATCAAATTATACCACATATTTCTATGTCGATACAAAATTAACCAATTGCATTAAATTGCTGTGAAAATACTCAACGGGTTACATAAGGTAGATGTCTATTTCTAGATCATCTAAACGCGTATAGTCGGAACCATACAAACCTATGGTATCAATTATTTCGGCCTAATCAGTACAACTATTTTTCAATAATTACACCAAATACCTAACTACAACATCTATTGATCAAATAAATGAAGCAATTTTAAACTAATAATCAATACACCATTATTTTGATAACAAATGCATTTTAACAACATATATCAATATTAATGAAATTAAAGTTAAGATTTAACATAAACTCCAACACAAATATATTTAACTCATTTTATAAAAGTGATAACAAAGAGATTCTTAATTCATTACATATCAAACTTGGTAAATAATGAAAATAAATAAAGATAAAGATAAAACCCTTGTAGTTTGGCTTTGTTTTCTCCACTTTCACCAAGATTTCTTCTTGTTATCTCCTTGCTCTATTGGATTTCTTCTCAACATGAGCTAATTAAACAAAGAAACAACTAGAAAATAAAAAAAGAAAAGAAAGAAAAACAAAAAACTAAAGAAAAGAAAAGAAAAAAGGAAAGAAACGTGAGAGAGAAAGAGAAGGATGAGAGAGATTTGGATTGGAAATATATGTAGGGTGAGGTTTTATGTTTGGAGAGGATAGGATATATATATAGAGGCTAAAACTTAGGGGTTAAGTTACATAAAATAATATAAATATAGGATATTTATAATTATTTATATTATAAATTAGATAATACTAGATATAGATAAATATCTAGTAATAAACAAAGCAAAAATAATCAAAACTTTGACCAAAAACTCGAGAAAGAAGTTTTAAACTGCCATTGATTTTTTAACTCTATGCGGCCGCATAGTTCAATTCTATGCGATCGCATAGAAGAGAAATTTAATCCATTTGACGTCTCGACTTTATACATGCGGCCGCAACGCTTTTATTCATGCGGTCGCATGGTTCTTCCAAAGTTTGCAGCTCAGGTCCTTGAATATTTGCACGTCAGGTCCCTTATTTTTGAACTTGTACAATTTGGTCCTCATATTTTGATCTTCATTACAATTAGGCCCTTCCAAAATTGCACTTCAAGTCCTTTATCTTTCAGGGTTGTGCAAGTTAGTCCCCAAATTCACAAAAGTGTGCAATTTAAGTCCTTTTTCACTCGTTTTGCCTCCGTTTCATTCCAATTCAGGGTTTTGGCCTATAAAATCAGAAAATACACAATTATGAGTGGAAGTATACTTAAATTTATCACAATTAAATCCCAAAAGGTGTCTAGTAAGTGTGCAAAAGCGTACTTATCAATAACCTAAACTCCGTGCCAAGAAAAGACAAATTGAACTGGAAAATAACGACATTTCAGAAAGATTAAGGAGCCTCGACAAGGGTGGACCACCCAATTTCACTCCAAGAAAAAAAATGAAGTATACATGAGAAGTACGGGTTAGAATTTTACTACCTCGAACTATACTACATATCTCTGGCACTTCAACATAAGGCAGAAATGCCTGCAGCATTTATTGAGACAAAAGTATGAACGTTATGTCAAGCAAAGTAACACGACGTGATTACAAGTTAAAAATACAATACTTCGATGACAAGCAGACTATATATGAACTAAAACTTCAAAAGTCTTGAAGTGGTCAAACCGATCAGAGAATTAGAAGTCCAAACACTTGTAGAAGCTTCTTCCAAAGTTAAGACTTTATTTAATGGGTGATATTCATACATTCAATCAAAAAAACTCCAAAAACTCCAAGAGATAGGCAAAATATGTGATTTCATTAATATTTAAAAGAAAAAGATTACAAAGTGTGGGCTTATAGGCCAAGTGATTTACAAGCCAATCTAGCTAGGATGTAGGAGGAGGGGGAGGTGCGAAAGCGTAGATAGCGTTAAGGGGTTTGACATTATGCATTTCGGCCTCCTCATTTGCCTTGTCTTCCACGTCAATGACTTGATCTCCGTCTGCCCGAGTCTGAGGTTCAACTTCTTCCTCCAGAAACACTCGCCTCAGCTCTAGGGTGTCAACAGCTTGAAGGTTAGCTTCCATCCATTCAATCATATCTCTATAAGCATACCCCATCCAGTAGCTGGCGAAGTTCTTGTATACTTCAGTGAGATGAAAATTGTTGATGTAACGCTTCTCAGCCTCACTCCTAACAGACTCAGCCTCCTTCCGAGCCTTATCAACCTCTTCAGTAAGACTGGCAACTTTGGAGTTTAGGGCATCCTTCTCAAGGTTTGCCTTCAAGGCAACATTCTCCTTGTTAGCCTTCTCCAATGCTTCAGAGGCAATTCATTGATGGGCATCAAAAGCCTCCACCCTCCTCGTCATAAAAGCCACTTTGCTTTAGCAAGTGTGAACTTCCTTCTTCAAACCCTCTATTTCAGTTAGAGCCAAGGCGAGTTTCATTGACTCCTCAGAATACAACTTCTTCACTGCCTCCACCTCCACTTTGGCCTCACTGGTCTCCTCCTCAGCCTTTGCGACCTTCTCAGTAGAATCACCACTTTTGCTTTGCAAGTTTTTAAAGAGAGCTTACACTTCTATAGTAGCCTTTGCTGTTCGGCTTACTATCACTGTGAGGACGTCGACTGGGTCACTGTCCTCCATAAAGGTCTGCCACCTTTTAGTCCAAAATTTGTGAAAATTGTAAGTGCAGTTTGGACGTCTGCCGGAAGCATGGAGAGAATTTCTGGAGCAAGTTCGTCAGTCCTTTGGGATGAGAGAAACTTGGTTCTTTCAGACTCTGGAACGGAAGAGGCACTTGTTGTCCATGGCCTCTTTGTTGGAATGGACCTTGACGTTTCTGCTGGCCTCTTCTGCCCAATCGGGGCTGCAGTTAGTGAAGCCCCCAGTAGCTTCTCCTACACTAGGACTTCAAAGCGAGGTGGATGGTAGTCATTTGAGCCTCCAACTCCATCAGCCTTTGGCACCCTAAACTTTTTCTTAGGCACCTCCTACACGGGCGTCTTGCCCTTATATACCGGTTTGGCAACGATGTCCTGGGTAGCAGCCTCTCTGCTCACCCTCTCCATGGTTTCCTTCCCCTTTTAGCACCAGCCAAAGTGTCTTTCAAGCTTTTCCTCCTTGTAGTAGAGATGACAACGATGATTGTGGCCATATCAGAAGTGGGATGCCTCATCTTCTCAAAGGTTTCTACAAAAATAAAGGAATCAGGTCAACATTTAAACGAATATGGTAAGGATATGTTAAGCCAAAATATGAAATGGGTCTACCTCTTCTGGCCATTAGGTTGAAGTCTTCGAAAAATCGTCGAATGACGATAAACCTTTCATACTCCCGGGATGAAGCTGGACGTAAATAGACGTCCTTGATTAGATCAAGCTCCCTTGGGGTCAGCTCGAAATGCTCAACCACGTCTGCAAAATATTCCAAATAGTTAGAATCAAGCTCAGAAGAAAACTACAAGAGATACTCAGGGTGTGTGGCACTCACTAGCTTCGGAGTACGAAGTGGGTACTCTGACGTGGGGAACTGTGTCGCCCTCCACCTCTTGTCATTTTTCCCTCACCCAGAACCAGGATTATTTCCACCCTTTGATGGATGAGGAAAATTGATAACAAAAGGAGAGTGCGACCCCCAAGGACATAGGAAGTACTAACCTCGAGAATCCCCATTTCCTAAGGAATGAGGTTGGAAGAGGTTCTGGAAGATGTGGAGAGGCATGTCCTCGCCCAATAAAGTCTCCTTCCAAAGGAAGTAAGACCCCACCAGTTAAGCCCATGCATTAGGGACGAACTGGGTAGGGGCAAGTCTGTATAACCTAAGGGCTGCCGGAAAAAAAAGGGATGAAAGGGTAGGCGAAGTCTAGCTTTAAGAAGGTGCTCATTGATGGCTACACAGCCTGACCTGGGATAGCAGACACTCTCTTCGGGAGATGAGGTAAGAAGCTCTATGTCATAGGGAGTGTAGAATTTTTCCCTAAGTTGAACTAAGCGAGTGGGATTGACATTTGACTGAATTTTAGAAGCCTCCACACACTGTCCAAATTGGCCCCCTTAGCAGGTGAAGGATTCCATAAGGTTGAGGTCATATGTTAGAAAATGAAGAAAATAAAAACCCTTGTTCAAATACTTACAAAGAAGACAGATAATTCATTGGAACAGTGTCGGAGAATGAAGATACTGGTGAAAATAAAAATGAAAAGGAAGAGGGCGCAGGAGAACTTAAATGCACTATCACGCGAGAATGAGAAGTAAAAGGCTTCTTTGCCTCCATTCCGCCTTTTATAGGCAGAGGCAATAGACCTTAGTCGTTGGATGGCAATCCGGATCATCCTACCGTTCAAATGGTAGACTTAATCCGAATTGAACCCCCACAGCAGCCCTTTGGATACGTGCATAATAATAGCTAATCATTACGACACAATTATCAATGGCTCCTCGTGTTCACCGTTCAAAATACCAGATCCATTTGAATTCATTGCCAACAACGTCTTGCATTCAACCGATGTCTGACGTCTCTGCCTAAGCACCAACAACTTCAGCATAACTCACTTCGGTTTCTTTCACTTCGGTCCCTTGGACTTCTGTCATAATGCTTCCACCTCTCCTGAGACAAGTAACTTCGGCCATTCAACCTAGGACTTCGTCTATTTTATTCAAAGCTTGGTCCACGTCTTGGACCACTTCGGAATTGGAAGTCTTGTTAGCCAAAATAGTAATATCTTTTGCACCATATTTCCATAATTAATTGGCTTAACTTTCCGGCTACGCATCACATTATGTTGTTAAAACTCTATTTTCCATATACATTCTGGGGATTATTGTTAATGATAAAACTTAAAGAAAATACCTTTTTACTTCAAAGTCTATGCATTTACATAAATGACAATACATAGACTTGGGGAACTATTGTTATCCCCTTAAAATGAGATCGTTATATGAAGACACGTGGAGGTATCCTACGAAGACACTTGACCCAAAAATCTGCTTTGATCGAAGTGCCCAACGAGGTCCGAAGTCCTTCTCTTCAGGACGAAATGCCTTCGTACAACGCGACGAAGTACTGTGTACATGCCGAACCTGTCTACTGAACTGACCCACATCCAAGATCCTACCTCATGCACTGAGGTCCCTAATGCAAATAAATCTGGAGAATATCTTTGGGAGTGACTGATGAGACATCTGTGATTAATTAGCTACAAGCTAGGAAATGACGGTTGATCCCTTGTCATTGTAATTAATTTAATGAATGAGTGATGAGAGGTCTAGGTAAATAGGATGTTACCACGTGGACTTAATCCAACGGTGGCGGTTCGGTCATCTTGCTATAAATAGCAAGTCTTGTAATATTACCAATGATGCTTAACTTGGGATTGAATAGAACATAATCTTAAGCTCTTGATAATATACATTGTTGTGAGAATATTCATTTTGTTCTTATAATCGTATTATTGTCGCATTTACAATATTGTTAATGGTCAAACCAATATCATTTATAAGCCATTATTCATACGACACGATAATGACCCGTTGGTAATTCGACTCTTCATTTCATACCACGATTCCGATCGTCGCTTCTGACCATACCGCCGGAGTTCAAACACGTGTCACGAGTCCAATTCTGACATCTGTTGGCAACATTTCTTGGGGTCAACAATGGTCATTGTGATTATGATTTCCTTTGCAATGAACATGATAATGTTGAATTCTTTCCCATTTTAATTCTCCTCCAGTGGGCTGAATTCTCTTTTCCAACTTCTTGTTCTAGAGTAATGAAGCTCCAATAACAGAAAGGAAAAAGAAAAAAACAGATTGAAGGAAAGCTTTAGGGAAGTAATAAAGAGAAAATCAGTTAATTTGAGGATAATATTTAAAATCCACATTATCCTTTTCTCCTTTTTCGTCTTTCTATTCCTCTTAGTCGTCACAAACAAATATAGGATTTCGTAGTTTTAATTTCATGCGACCCGGGAAAATTTGATGGAAGTTGGGGATAATAAATCAGCAATTGAATCCTGATTTACTGCTATTAAGTATTGGTTCAGGACCACATGAAGGAACTGGTGATTTAATCAAAGGCAGTGGTTCCTATATGGAAACCCAAGAATTGCGTTTGTATCCAGGGCAGACTCTTCCAATTTTCAGAAGAAGAAAATTGCAGATTTGATCAACAAAGTACATGTTCGATAGGAGACATCTTTTAACATCATTATTGTTTGTAATTTAAAAATCAATAATGTCTATAATCAGCTTTAATTTTGAAAAAGAAGTACAATGAGGAGTGTAAACTACTAAAAAAATAATTTTGAAAAGACCACTTGGTTTTGATAATAAAAATTATTATTTTTAGTTATAATGTCCATGTTACAACTAGAATAGTATTCACAACTTCAACACCACAACTGACATTGATCCATCAATGCATCCATCTTTTGCAGCCACTTTAAGGCAAATTTGTCCCATGAATAACATGGTAAAAAAAATGCAAGATTCAGATTAGATTTTTCTGCCTACTACATTTGACAACACCTATTACAAGTTACTTCTCCATGAAAAAAGGTATTTTCTCCTCTGACCAAGCTTTACTTACTACTACAAGAACCAATCAATGGTCTCGAAATTTGCCCACTTGTAAGAAGAATTTAATAAAGCATTTGCTAAGTCGATGATCAAGTTGAACAACATGAGTGGTGGAACTAATATTAGGAAAGATTGCAGATTTGTTAGGTAAAAGGTTGTTAAATTAATCGAATGCAGAATGATCACATTTGTGTTTGGTATAAGATTTTTGAGGAACAAAAGCAATTAAGAGAAATGTAGCTTTTGTGTTATTTGAGGGAGATGGAGATGGAGCTGTCTAGCAAATATAATGTAATTCTAAATTCAATTTAATTGTGATATTTATGCTTAATTTGTTGGATTGTCTTTGGATATTTCTGATTTTTTTGAGATTTATGAGGTGTTGGATTAATGAAATTATATCAATTTCATGCAAGCCCAAAAAAACATTTTTATTTTGTAGTTGATTTGTGTAAATTGCTATACAAAAAAAAAAAAATGTAAAATGACCTACGACAACAGTAAAAAAAAATGTTGCAAAAAATAAGAATATAAGTATAGGCAACATTAAAAAAAACGTTGTAAAAAAGTTATTAGCAACATCTAAAAAACGTTACAATAAGGTTATTCGCAACATTAAAAAAACGTTGGGAAAAAGTTATTAGTAACATTCAAAAATCATGCCATATATTTCTATTCTACGATAACATTGAGGTTTGCAATATACGCTCCGAACGTTGCAAAAGGTCTTCGGCAATGTTTCTTGAACGTTGTATAAGACTGTTTTTGTTGTAGTGCAAAGCACTATGTAAGTGACTGAAACTCTGAAGTCGAAACGCTATGTACATGACCGAAGCCCCTGAAGTCGAAGCACTATGTCAGTCGCCAAAGCCTTGAAATCGGAGTACTATGTTAGTGGCCAAAGCACTATGTAAGTGGACGAAGCCCACATTACCAAAGTGGATGCCTCCTAACCATAAATCAGCATCTTTCATATTCACTTCTACATAAAGATCTTATGCGAAGGATTTGACGAATGAGCGGGAGAGTCTTAAGCCGGGTTCGGGTCTTCGGGAAGGCAATAAAAGTCGCACAATTGCTTGTTTGATGAATGGGGCACAACTTATTGAAGACAACATGCCAAAGATCAACTTTCATGTTGGAGTCGAGAGCCGAAACAAGTTGGAAGTCCTTCGAATCAAGGAGTGGAGTTTCTATCACATCTTGAGATCCATTTTTGACATGGCAAACAATCGAATTAGAAGATTATATATGAAGCAAAGTCGTATATCTTTAAGTAATCTTTATAACGCACTTTGAATCACTTCAATCGGATATCGGTAGAGAAAGTTATGACCAAAAATACTGAAAACTGTTCAGGGGACTTCTATGCGGCCGCATGCGATTGGACAGAGCGCGGCTAGAATTCATTCAAGTGAACTATGGGGCCGCACCTAAATGCACTATGCGACCGCATAGTGATTTTTCGGGACGGATTTTCTAGTTTTTCGTGAGTTTCCTTATTTTACTAAAACTCTATTTTTATTATATTTTTTAGCATCTTTGGAGCCTAATTTCGTGGTAACTAGGTTATTTTGTATTTCCATATAAATACTTTGCATTTTTTATTGAAGACACTTTTGACATTATTATGAGAGAAATATAAATTTTGAGAGATTTATTCTTCCAGTTCTTGGTGGTTTAAATTCTTAACTTGAACTTATCAAAAGAAGATCGCAGTCCTTTTGTGGCGTTCCCACAGCACTGTTTTTGTTCCGGGTAATTAGTGGGTCGGATTTTTTACGTGTAATCTCGGTTCTTGGTACGGGTCGAACAACGGGTCGGGTTTAAGCTTTGCATGACGTGATTTCTAGCTTTTTTTGGTTTGTTTAATCTTGTTCGTGGGTTCCCAAACATGTTCTTGGTCGGTTTCACATCAGTTGGTATCATAGCACAGATCTAGAATGCAGGTCATCTATCTTTAATTTTTGTTATTTAATTTTCATTTTTAGCAAAACAAATAAATAAATCAGATTACCGTTCACATTACTGTTCACGTCCAGAAATTTTTTTTTTAATTTTTTTTTTTTTTTTTATTGTTCTTGGTTGAATCATTGTTTTAGTAACGTAGTGTTGGTTAATTGCCTCTAAATTTATTATCTAGTTGTTTATTGAATTCCAAAAAAAAAAAAGACGAAAAAAAAAAATACAAAAAAATGGGGCAAAAAAATATAGTCTCTATATTCGTGAACGTTTAGAGGCAATTCAAAACTAAAGTTTGAGTCTTGTCGTCTTTTCTTGTTTGACTTGAGTCCGTTACTTGGTCCAAATAAATTTGGTTGATTATCCGAGACTTGTACTTATGGTGGTGATCGTTGCGGGGATTGCATTCCAATTGATTGGGGTCGGTTATTTCTTGAGCCATTGAGAAATGAGGACGAACGGAAAAAGGCAAGAGTGGTGAGCTCAATATCGGGTAAAAGCCAATTTCGAGTGAAACATGAGTGCAAACACGTGAGGTAAATTATTTTTGCTTTTTTATCAAACCTTTCCTTTGATTTTGTTATCTATTTATTGCCAAAAAAAAAAGGAACATGAGTAAATGTAGGGAGAATGCGGTGCCTAAAGGGTTGTATGTGGAGCTTAGGAATAGTATGCATGCTATGAATTGTAAGTTGGATCAGTTGGATTTGAAGGTTAAACGTATTGTGGTGATGTAGCTAGACATGAAACCTTGATTGGGAGTTATAAACAAAAGACGCCCCAAAAGGTTCCTCGTGGGATTAGAGGAGATAGGTTTGAATCGTTTGATCGAAGTGTTGATGGGAAGTGGGAAGCAACAAATTGAACACCCCAACTTTTCAAGGTAGGAGTAATATGCGTGAAATGGGGTGTCGAGAGAAGTTTATGCGGTGTGATGGAGTTGAGAATTCACTAGGGAGTAAAACGCCTGTTGTACAACATGGTAGTGATATTTCATATAAGTTAGCTAGTTTGGAATATAAACTAACATTCTCAAGATTATGCAACATGATTGATTTTGACATTGAGCATACCAAAGAACGAGAGAGGAAAAAGAGAGAAAATTGTGAGGTGGCTGAGTGTGATGAAAAAAGTGTAGAGCTATAAACGAGTGAAAAGAAAAATGAGAATAGAATGGTGGCTAAAGAAAAAGTGAAGCCACAAGAGGTAAAAGAAATAGAGAATGAAAATGAGAGTGGAGAGGTGGAGGAAAAGAAAGAGGAGCCAGTAAAGAGAGAAATGAGAGAAAATTTCAAAGCGAGTTTCGATGTGAGAAACGTCGAGTGTGAGAGGACTTCAGTGAGAACTAACGATCCCCTCCCTAGTTTGGATATTTCTCTTTTGCAGGGCTTCAAGAAATTGATCCACGACGACATAATTCGCGAGGCTCCATACATTGGCTATCCACTTGGTGAAAAGCACATGAAAAATTTGGTGAGTGACAAGGAGCATGAATGTACTCACGCCATGGTAACGTATCAAAACCTTACACCTAGGGTAGAACTTGGAACAATTCATGGGACTAGTTTTTTACATCGTTTATGTACTCTTGAGCATGATAATGCATTTGATAATTTTATGAGTATAGTTAATCCAATGTCACCTACGTTTATGGATAAATTCTTGCTTGTCTATGATATGAATTTGCTACTCCCTGAAATTCTAGCACGTAGGTATAGTCCCTCACATAGAGCAAGTGGTGCACTTGAACACTTGCATGAGTCGTATGTACCTTGTAAACTAGAATATAAGATTGATTGTGGAACATATAGGTGGCAAGATAGGTCGTTAGGAGTCGTTAATCTACCTGACATCTTCATTGGGATGAATAACCGTTTATTGCACCCATCTATAGGAAAATTCCTACTAGTTTATGATAATCTAGTGTATTGCAGGAGTCGATGTGTGCATGTCAAGATGAAAAGTTATGTGTTACATGGTGATATTCTAGTACGTTGCATGAAATTGATTAAGCATGATAGGTAACTTGGATGCATTGTTGGTTATTTAAGGCATGAGTATCTTTATTTCGATCATGAAGTCCTTGAATGTTTTGGTTTGAACTTAAATGTGCATGATACGTACTTGAGATTCATTGATCTTAATTCACAGAATTATTTATGGAAAGTTGGATGGGATATGTTAGAAACTAACACGATATATTCTACTATGTCTACTACTTGTTACCCGTATTATGATATGGTGATTGGTTTTAATCCATCAACTTTGTTGGGTTTGATTCCTTTAACTATTGTTTTAAGTGGTAGCTTAGGTGGGGAACATCATACTTTCATTATTACATCAAAAAATTACAAAAGGACGAGGTCTAGATGTGTACTATTTGATCCATGCGATGGCGATTGGGTATACATACGACGGAGGTGGATACGAACTCAAAGAAGGTCCAAATTACATCCTAAGGGCGACGGACCATACCATTCCATTGCTATAATCGAGACTAATGGCTACAATTTGCTTTTGTTGTGTAAGTTTGTGAATGTTGACATTTTCGAAATTGCTAATGTTGTTTCGTTTGGTGCAGGTTCGGATTTGAGGTCGAATCCTTTTGAAGGGAGAGGGGATGATGTGATCCAGGATGCGTTACAAACTCACAAGGATTTGACGAATGAGCGGAGAGTCTTAAGCTGGGTTCGGGTCTTCGGGAAGGCAATAAAAGTCACACAATTTCTTGTTCAATGAATGGGGCACAACATATTGAAGACAACATGCCAAAGATCAAATTTCATGTTGGAGTCGAGAGCCGAAACGAGTTGGAAGTCCTTCGAATCAAGTAGTGGAGTTTCTATCGCATCTTGAGATCCATTTTTGACATGGAAAACGATCGAATTAGAAGATTATATCTGAATAAAAATCATAGATCTTTAAGTAATCTTTCCAACGCACTTTGAATCACTTTAATCGGATATTGGTAGAGAAAGTTATGGCCAAATTGCTGACAGCTGTCCGGGGGACTTCTATGCGGCCGAATAGAAGAAAACGCATGCAACCGCATGCGATTGGACAGAGCGCGGCTGGAATTCATTCAAGTGAACTATGCGGCCGCACCTAAATGCACTATGCGACCGCATAGTGATTTTTCGGGACGGATTTTCTAGTTTTTCGCGAGTTTCCTTATTTTACTAAAACTCTATTTTTATCATATCTTTTAGTATCTTTTGAGCCTAATTTCGTGGCAACTAGGTTATTTTGTATTTCCATATAAATACTTTGCATTTTTTATTGAAGACACTTTTGACATTATTATGAGAGAAATATGAATTTTGAGAGATTTATTCTTCCAGTTCTTGGTTGTTTAAATTCATAACTTGAACTTATCAAAAGGAGATCGCAGTCCTTTTGTGGTGTTCTCACTGTATGGTTCTTGTTCCGGGTAATCAATGGGTCGGATTTCTTACGTGTAATCTCGGTTCATGGTACGGGTCGAACAACGGGTCGGGTTGAAGTTTTGCGCGGTGTGATTTCTAACTTTCTTGGGTTTGTTTCATCTTATTCGTGGGTTCCCAAGCATGTTTTTGGTCGGATTCACATCAAGAAGAATGCCAAATCTTGTCAGTCTACTACATAGGTACTCAAACCAAGGCCCTATAGTGGCTACCTTTTAGAGTGCATTAAATGATGCATGGCCTAGCATGTGTGAATTGATGCCTAGGATATGATGCTTTGGTTAAGCAGATGAAGCTACGTGTCTTCTCATCCAATGGATACCATTTATTGTTTAACACTATAAATATTCCATCCTTGTATCATTTGAAGGGCAATGAAACTCTTTACACCTAAAACTCTTCTTTGTCTTCTCTATTGCTTATTTCACACCATTGTTTGCTGGAGTTTAGATTATCTTGCTTTAGTTGAGTTATTGGTAATTATTATTATTACGCAATTGTTTCTAAATATATTGTTGGTGTCTAAATATTTTTGTCTCGCGTCATAGAGCATCTCCTATGTCCATATACGATAACCTTCTTCGACCAAGTCTCTAGTCAACACGTGTTGAAATTTGCTTGCGTAGATGCGAGTGAATTTGACATCTATTATTCACGTCACCCTTACAAAAAATGAGGTTAATAGATTGGCGCCACTCGTGTATTCCCATGGAAAAAGCTTATCGTAGCATTTATTTGGCGTCCCCCTTGAAAAATGATTTGTTCTTGAAGAAAGAACAAGTAGAAGCCCCAAGAAAGAGATTTGGAGTTTACATCGATACTCAATTGTTGATATTTCTTTAAAAAAAAAAAGGAATATATTAAGATAGGGATCCATTTTATGATCCCCCACCTCTTTGGAAAAAAAGATTTGCATGGAAAAAAAATAAGTTCATGCAGTGAGGAAGCCCTATTTAGAAAGGTTAGGAAGTCCCCTGAAGAAGGGTCTCTTGGAGAACTTCCCTAGTAGATCATCACCGATCTCATCATTAGCATAGACGAAGTGGAATGAGAGTCACTATCCAACTCACTCGAGAAATGATTGAATGGCTACAAACATGAGAAGCATCATATAGAAAAATGTCTTGTACAACAGCTCCAAAATGCAAGGAAATATGAATAAGACACCCTAAAAAGGGAGAGGCCTCTTTACCCCCTGAAAGGAGAAGGCCGTTGAAGAAGTGGATTTCAATTAGGGCCCCCTTCTAAAGAAAAGGCCATGAATAAGAAGACCCCCTGAAAATGGAGAGGCTGTTGAAGACGTGGCCTTGAATTAGGCCTCCTAAAAAGGGGGAAGGTCTTAAATATCGATATTAACTAGTTCTTTTGACTAAAATATATCTTAAATTGTTGTGTTTTATGTTAAATAGGTAAAACTCAATGGTTGAACAAGAAATTGGAAGAAACAAAATGAAAACCTAGAAAAAGAGTGAAATCTAAAAGATGGAGACCAAGTTGCAAATAATATATAGATGAGACGGGTGATAAAATGAAAATCGAAGATACCAATGATTTAATTGGATACAATTGGAAGTTAAAGGAACAAGACTACAAAAGAAAATTACTGAAATGAAGCAAAATCAAAGTTTGAGGACAAAAATGTAATTATTGAAAAGTTGTGTTGAACCATATGATGAAGATTCGAGGGTCTTAGGGGTCAATCAAATAAGGAAAGAAGTCAAGTGGATGAAATATAGTCAAAATATTATCACATCAAATTTCAAGCGAAAAATTTATGCTTCAAATTTTTTGTTTTTGTTGGAGACCCATTTTTGGCATAGCAAGTGTTCAAATTGGAAAAAAATAATAACTTTGGAAGAATTATAGCCATTTGAGTTAGATTTCTAACACTCTTTGAATAATTTCAATCAGATATCGGGAGAGAAAGATATGACTAAAATATTGAAAGCTGACAGAAAGGAAATTGAACTATGCAATCATAGTCGCTGAAGAAGTGGCCTTGAATAATAAAACTTCCTAAAAAGGGGAGGTCTCTGATGAAGAGGCTATATATTGGAAGATCTTTTTTACAAATGAGAGGCCTTTGAAGAAGAGGCCATAAAGCGAACGACCCTGAAGATGTAATTCTTGATGAATTAATTTAGAGGCTTCATCCTTGGAGTATAAGACTCCAACAATATAACTGTAATTTTCTCAAAGTATAATGGCTTCATCATTGCCTATGCAATGCCTTCATCATAGGATAAGTAAAAAAAAAAAAAAATTCCAAACTGAAGATGAACAGCGCAAAAGAAGAGAAATGGACTAAAGACGTACAAAAATGTGAAGAAATGGACTAAAGACGTATAAAATATTTGACTATTGAGAGTCAAGAAATAACTAAACTAAAGAATATACGTGCACACACATTGATTGAGCATGTATAAGTAAAAATTAGTTTCAGTTGCATGACTTACAAACTCTTTTAGATTTGTTAATAATTTTATTACTCGATATGAGTTCGGTAAAGTTATTGAACGCTTTGATAATTATGTTTGTTCACTTGCATGTTTAATACATAGTCTTATTCGAGATAAACAATAGTTTAAGTTTGAGAATGTGAAAAGTGCATATTATGCACTTACAGAGCTTATTTACTTTTTTATTTGTGATTAATTGAGAAGATATCTACCTAATTTAGGTGTAAATATGTTAATTGTAGGTAAATCCTCAACTTTGATGCAATTAAAATAAAAAGGTACAACTGGAGCTAAAATAGAATTGATTCGGAGTAATTAATGATCAACTAGCCTCAGTTGGAAGACTCACGAGAGATATCGGATGTGATTCACAAGTGTTGGGAGCTAAATCCTACATTTCAA
Organism: Osmanthus fragrans; assembly: GCA_019395295.1. Lineage (NCBI taxonomy): Eukaryota > Viridiplantae > Streptophyta > Magnoliopsida > Lamiales > Oleaceae > Osmanthus > Osmanthus fragrans. Next base: position 14,058,692 of record CM033350.1, read on the forward strand.
AATTTTAAGGATATAATTAGAAACTTTTGGGACTTGCATTAGATCGATTATTGATGATCGAGGAATGTCGTGGATCAATTTACAATGAATTAAAGCTGAATGACTAGGATTCAAAGAAGAAAGGAAGCATGCTGACTAAAAGAGGAATCTGAGGATCAAAGTGTACATCATAGATTAGATAGGGGTTCCGATTGCAAGCCTCATAGGGGTGTAATCACAATTAACATTATTGAAGGAGCAGTTTCCAGATCTTGTTCGTAAAATTTAGAAATGCTTCACTTACAATCCACGTGAGATTGTAAGTTTTACAGTCTTCTACAAACAGGGAGCCCATGCTTTTTTTATTGGCCTGGGCCCCCCCTGTGTTGTGTGAGGATGTAATTTGTACAGTCCCATGTGGACTATACAAATGAAATTCCCCTTAAATTATTTTCTTTCGTTTTTATTTTTTTCAATCAAACACTTTATGGAAACCTTCTAGAGCATGAATTTGACATAAATCTTGTCCTATGCATATGTATATTCATCTACAAACAAGGCGACGCTAGAGAGTAAGTTTGGAGGCTCAAATGCATAAAATCTACTAATTCAAGAGAGCAATTGGAGAGAAAATTGAGAGATTTATTCAAGCTTTGAAGAAGTTTTCATTTCAAAAATCCATCATATTTCATACAATATTGCTAGGGATTGTTGAACAAGAAGAAAAATAAAGGAAATAAATTAAGAACCATTGAATCAATTCAAGATTCAAGACCGCTTTCTATCTTTCTTCCAAAATTCTAATTTTTGGGTGATCTTGTATTTATTATTCTTGTGCTCTTATAATATTGTGGCTAGTTGTTTAGATACTGGGATAAAGTTGAACCCTATAATTTGATATTTCGATATTAATTATATGATTTTAACATTAATACATTTATTTGATGTTGAATGTTTGTTATAATCACAATTAATTGGCCACTAATTGAATTCAAATAAGATTTTTATTGACGTTCTGGATAAGGAATGGCGAAGATAACATATGATAATATTCATTGTAAGATTAAATAGATGTTAGGAATATATTGTATAACTCTTACATGATCTAATTGATGTTCTTGTGTTTTCAATGTATCTTTGCATATTTGAATTCGAGATAGGAATATTTTCAGGTCACTGTGAGGATAGGTTCGATTGATCTTGAGAGAGACTATTGAATATGATAGAAATATTGGTATTCATAACTAATGATTGTTTTCAAATTGTGAATTGATGTTAAGTGTAGGAAGATACAAGATTTTAGTCAATAAATCATAAACACTTCCTACCACTTAGATTATTTAGATAGATAGTTAACTTAGGTTGTTAAAATATAATTACAAACAAATCACCGATCTATTTAAGATTTTTATATTCAATTAGAGTTAGTTTTGATTGAGAATTAAGATAGTACTAGTACTTTTTTCGTGGAATCGATACTTGGACTCAATCCACTCATTACTTGTCACGATCTGTACACCTACGAGATAGAAATAGAAAACGTCTATTATGTGTTAGTGTTAGATTATTGTAATTGACTATTCTGTGAACAAAAGGACCAACTTGAACATTTTAGAAGTTTAGGGACTTAATTGTAAAGTTTCATAGTTGGTTGTATAGTGTAGGTTCGGGATCCAAGTTTGGAACACGTTTCCTCGCCGCATTCGCTAGATGCTCGCAGGAGTCATGCTCGAGCGGATGAAGCAAAACATCCAGCGCTCGACCTTCATCCACCTGTCGCTTGTGCGACAGGGCCCTCGCTCGTGCGACAGTGCTCCTCGCTCGAGCGACCGTTTTATGACCTGACCTAATTCGTGATTTCGTGAGATTTTTATTGGCCAAAGTTACCATATTCGTCCAAAATATAAAAGGGGGCGCTGCGCATTCGGGAATAGGGGTTGAACATTATTCATTCAAGAGAAAATAATTATTCTCTCAAGAGCCAAACATTCAACAGTTCAATCACTCCATCTATATGCGCCATTTGGATTGAAAACATCAAAGCCTTCAATCAATACACTGGTGCTATTCTTCATTTGGATTTGTCAGGAAGATTGTGTCGTCAACTTGGCTGGCTGTGAAGATCAAGGAAGAAACTTAAGAACGAGGAGTTCTTGGTGGATCTACAGGAGATAAACTACGTGAAAAGTTATGAGTGGAGTTCGTGTCCTCACTTCAGGAGGACTGCTTTACTACAAAGAGCTTGGATTGGTGTTCATGTGCATAATTCAGGAGAGCTGCTTCAAACTTCAGACAGGAGATCAGAAAGCTTGTGTCGTCAACTTTGCTGGTGGTCTATAAGTTTATAATACAGTTTATAGTGGATTTTTGACTGGTAAAGAGCCTGAAGTTTTTCCCACGTTGGATTTCTCCGTGAATATATTGTTGTTATTTATTGCTTTCCATAATATTACAACTACGGTAATTCAACATAGGAATTGGACTTGTTTGCCTAATCATCTAGAAACTAATTAAAGCGACTTGTTGCTTTGGTTATATTAATTCTGCACATAAGGTCAAACTAAAAATGGGTAATTAGTAACGGTCTAGCGCTATCCTAGTTTTTCAAGTGGTATCAGAGCCTAATTGCATGTCTTGACCTTAATTTTGTCTAGATGAGTAGCTCTTTACATGTCCCGCCATATTTTGATGACAGTAATTATGCTTACTGGAAAGTGAGGATGAGAGCTTTTTAAAAATCTATGGATGAGAGAATCTGGTTGAGTGTTGTGAAAGGTTGGAGTTCCCCTAGTACAAAAGTAGGTGATGTTGTCACTCCCACTCCCATAGAAAACTGGTCTAAGGCTGACTTAGATGAATGTAACTGGAATAGCAAAGCCATGTATGCCTTGTTTAGGTCTGTTTCTCCCGATGAGTTTAGGAGAGTGGCTATGTGTGAGGTAGTCAAAGAGGTTTGAGATATTCTAGAGATCACACATGAGGGAACACAGGCTGTTAAAAATTCTAAGTTACAAATGTTGACCACGAGGTTCGAGAAAATTAGAATGAGTAAAGATGAGTACTTTGATTCCTTCTATGCGAGCTTAAATAACATTGTGAACTCGAGCTTCAACTTAGGTGAGAGGATCCTTGAGCCTAAGATAGTGAGAAAAATCGTTAGATCCTTACCTGAACGTTTTAGGTCGAAAGTCACAGCCATTGAGGAAAGTAAGGATATTGATTCTATTAAAGTTGAGGAATTTATGAGTTAACCTTAGAAAACCCTGTTAAGAAGAAGTCTATAGCTTTGAAAACTGAGTCTTCTGATTCTGACTCACCAAATGATGAGGAGTTGACATACCTTGCTAAAAAATTTCAAACGGTGTTTAGGATAAAAACAAACATCAAGAGAAACACAGAGATGCCTCGAGTGAATCTAGGAGAAGATCTAAAGGTGTGAAATGCCATAAGTGTCAAGAGTTTGATCATATGAGGAATGAGTGTCCTAGCAGGAAGAGATCTCAGGAGAAGGCTATGAATGCTACTCTCACTGATGACGAGTCTGACTTAGATAATTAGAGTGAGAAATCCACCCATGAGGAGAGTGAAAAAATTGTTACACTTGTTGCTAGAGTTAAGAGTGGATCTGACAAAAGAAATAAAAAGGATGAAGATGTAAACAGCTGTGAGGAATCTGGTGAAGATGATGAGAGTGAGGTAGATATTTATGAGGCCTATGATAAAATGTATAAAGAGAGTCTTAAGATTCTTAGCAAGAACAATGCCTTGAGTGCGAAAAATGAGGAACTTAATTTGGAAAATGAGAAGTTGAGAGCACACTTTAAGGAATCTACTCGATCCTGAGTGAAACGAAAACAATGAATGAAACTTTAGAGACTCGGGTTAAGAAACTCACCAGTGAGCTTGAGAGGTTCGCTAGGAAAGTGAGTGAGTTGACCATAGAGAGAGAGACTTTAGAGATCCAGGTTAAGAACCTTCTGAGTGATCTAGAATATTCTAAGTCTCAGTTGCCTGCCTTCTCTAGCAGTTCTGAAAAGCTAGATAACATTCTAGGAATGGGCAAGTCAGCTGGTAATAAGGGAGGTCTAGGTTTTAAGGAGAACACTACTAGCACTTCTAAGACCACATTTGTCCCTGTAACTGACCATCCTAAACATGTGCCTAACCCTGATCCTAAGGATAAGAAATTTGTTAGATAGAGGCCTACTAGACAGCGTAGGACCCGTCGACCTAGGAATAGACGTCAGTGTCCCCATAACATTGTTCCTAGGTTTGTCCCAACATGTTTTCACAGCGGTGAGTTAGGACACATACGCCCTAGATGTCATCAAGTCATGAATAGTCATAGACACATGAGCTTTAGTAGGAATAGAAATAAGGAGGTTGTTAGTCAAATATTATTCCTTACTACACAAGTGAGTCAGTTGATCAAGTTGGTGACACAGTTGTTTGGAAATTATTCTATCACTAGACAAGTTTGGGTAAAGAAGAGTGATCTGAATAACTTTTATATAGATCACCGTGCTCTTAGATGTAAGAGCGTTCATGTACCTATCTGATTAGGTATTTCTAATGCATGTCTGTGCTTAATGGTTATATGATGTTGACCTTTGCATTCACATGTTTTTGATTGTTTTTTAGGATGTAGTTTCATGCATGTGCATTTTCCTTATATTTGTTTTGGCACATGCACGCTTTGTTTTATTTTTGTGTGCTTGATTAGTTTATTTTTATTTGTGTGTGATGCTTTTTTTTGAAAAATGAAAAACACAAAAAAAAAAAAAAAAAAAAATTGATTGAAAAATTGAAAAACAAAAATTGGGAATAGAAAGTTTAATGTTGTATGGAGTATAAGATGTTTGAACGTGTATGTTGTGATCATATTTGGGTATAATTGATTAGCTATATCACAGTTTCCATTACTTGCTTAAGTTGATTTGGAGTACTTAGTATAGGTGTCTTCATGTACCATCTGCACTGCACACATTATGAGATTGTAAATTGGACTTAACCGCATGTGTGAATTTGGGATGACAGTCACTTGTTGATAAGTTGACTTTGAACATGAATTGACCATCATTAGTAGACCTAAGATTAAGTATGTTCCCTTATGATAAAAAAACTCATATCTTAATGTTCTTTTTCGAGGCTATTTGACTCAAGCAATTAAGTCTGAAGGGTATCTCAAAACCTGGTGCCTATAGTCAACTGACTTGGGTTAACCGACCTAAAGCTCGTTACAAGGGTCATATTAGTTGCTCAATGAATTAGAAACTACACTTAAGATGAAAAATTATGAGTTATTGAAAAGAAAAGAAAAATATGTTGAGCTAAGTACAAAATTGAATATATGAAAAATATATATGCTCAAAGTAAGGGGTAGTAAAAGAAAAATTTGAAAGATATATGCAAAATGATCTTCCTGTAAAAGGTCTTATTGTTCTTCAAAGTTTGACTTTTATTAGTAAGAGAATACACTAATTGTCAGTGATATTTAGCATGCCCCTTCTCACAAAATTAAGGTTTGGAGTCCTGTTTACCTTGGATTAGTGACACTTTACACACATGAGTCACTTATATAATTTACTCCATTTCGCCTTCAATTGAGTATGTGGGGGGGGAGGATTATTACTTGTTGATTATGCCTATGCATAAGCCCAGCTGCATTTCTGGTTGTTATATATTCATGGTTCCTTTGCCCTTAAAAAGTGTACCCTTCGTCATTTGTGACAAAAATGGGGAGAATATATTATAGTGAGGGGGAGATTTATTTGTGATTTGAACAACTACATTGTCATGTGCATGCTTGTCTTTTGAGGTCGTTGGAGTGAGACATAGATAATTGGTTACTTATACATATGCATGCGTTTGATATATGTCTTTTGGGGCGTTGGGGTGAGACATAGATACACTTTGACATTTGACTTGATTTACATTGCATTGACATCTACACTTATGTCTTATGTCGTTTGGGGTTGTTGGGGGAGACATAAATACTATGTTTAAGATATTATTGTGCTTTTATTAGATATTTTTTTACATGTCGTTTGGGGTCGTTGGGGAGAGATATAGATATATTTACTTACTGTTTTAATTTCAAGTGAGTTTGCAGTAAGGGAGAGCTTGTGCTTTACATGTGCATTGCATATCATGCACTGATATGGAGCATGTTATCCATACATTTGTGTTGCACGTTATGCATAACTATTTGAGTTTTGATGTTTTGTGGTATTAATGTGTATATGGTGTTTTGATTAACATTAATATTGCATGCTTATTTGATTGATTACGTGTGTAAGTTTCTAAGTGTTTTATTGCTTATTTCCTGTATCACGTGCTTTTACACTGGGTATGTGAGTTTTGATTTCAGGATACAGGTTGAACAAAATGGAAGTTACATTCAGATGATAGTTGGACTTAGTTATTTTCGTTAGGCTTAATTTTTTTCTTGTAATTGATTTTGTCACAGAATGCCAAAGGGGGAGTTTGTTAGTGTTAGATTATTGTAATTGGCTATTCTGTGAACAAAAGGATCAACTTGAACATTTTAGAAGTTTAGGGACTTAATTGTAAAGTTTCATAGTTGGTTGTATTGTGTAAGGTTCGGGATCCAAGTTTGGAAAACGAAGGAAACTCGTCGCATTTTCGCTAGATGCTCGCGGGAGTTATGCTCGAGCGGATGAAGCAGAACATCCAGCGCTCGACCTTCGCCCACCTGTTGCTCGTGCGACAGGGCCCTCGCTTGAGTGATCGTTTTACGGCCTTTATGGTCTAATTCTCGATTTCGCAATATTTTTATTGGCCAAAGTTACCATATTCGTCCAACATATAAAAGGGGGCGTTGCACATTCGAGAATAGGGGTTGAACATTATTCATTAAAGAGAAAACAATTATTCTCTCAAAAGCCAAACATTCAACACTTCAATCACTCCATCTATATGCGTCATTTGGATTGAAAACACCAAAGCTTTCAATCAATACACTAGTGCTATTCTTCACTTGGATTTGTTAGGAAAATTGTGTCGTCAACTTGGCTGGTTGCGAAGATTAAGGAAGAAACTTAAGAACGAGAAGTTCTTGGTGGATCTACAGGAGATAAACTGCGTGAAGAGTTAGGAGTGGAGTTCGTGTGCTTACTTCAGGAGGACTGCTTTACTACGAAGAGCTAGGATTGATGTTCGTGTGCACATTTCAGGAGAGCTGCTTCAAACTTCAGATAGGAGATTAGAAAGCTTGTGTCGTCAACTGTGCTGGTGGTGTGTAAGTTTATAATACAATTTATAGTGGATCTTTGACTGACAAAGCGCCCAGAGTTTTTCCCACGTTGGGTTTCTCCGTGAACATATTGTTGTTATTTATTGCTTTTCATAATATTATAACTGTGGTAATTCAATATAGGAATTTGACTTGTTTGCCTAATCGTCTAGAAACTAATTAAAGTGACTTTTTGCTTTGGTTAGATTAATTCCGCACATAAGGTCAAACTAAAAAGGGTAATTAGTAACGGTCTAACGTTATCTCGATTTTTCATTATGGACAAATTAGTGTGATGAAATAATATGTTTCATGATGGATTGAAGCGAGTTGGTGGAGGTCTGATTGATATAACTGCTAGTTTAATTGAGTTGGTAGTGGATGATATTGAGACGGACAATGGACAGGAGAGTAGATGGCAACGAGCAGGTCGAATCATTTGGAAGGAAGCACTGGTGTTAGAAAACAACCCAATTTGCCACTTGTTATGAATATTAAAGTCAGGAAAATATGACGAGATGAAAAGAATCACACAAGAACACAAGATTTAAAATAGAAACCAACATCTGAAAATCCATGGATAGAGACAGAGAATTCACTATAATCAATAGCAAAGAAGTATAAAAGAATATTGCAAGACTCTCGACCTATCTCAAAATATGCGAGCCTCTCTCTATAAAATAGATTCTCCCACTTTGATGTTCTCTCAATGCTATACAATGTTTTGCTATGCTCTCACAAGGTTTTCAATGTTATACATCACGTAGAATATATATTGGAACTCATTACAAGTATTTTGAATGAAATGCGACTCAAGAAAATGAAACAAAATTGAAAAAGGATTTTCGCTTGAATAACACCGTCGCTCGAGCGCCAGGTGAGCGCTAGGCGGGCAGCAACTCTGCCACTCGAGTGAAATGCTAGTGCCAGATTGGAGCCAACTCTCTGCTCTATTTTTCACTCCCGATGCTTGAGCGCCAATGAGGTGCCCAACTAGCAAAAAAGTACCAACTTTTTCTCCACCAAAACTCTAAAACCAAGTCTTCAATTATCCAAAGTCCTTTTACCAATAAAACTTTCTATCTTTAATAAACCTTGGTTCATTTTTCACTCGGACTTCCAAACCAAAGAAGGCTCTTGTTCCTTTTATCAATTAACCAACCCAATCCTAATCCCAATAAGAATTTGCGTCATACTCCAACAATTATGATGAAGAAGATGCCTTTTGGGTAAGGGAGCAATGGAATTTCGTTTGCACAATCACGTAGATCACTTAACCGACAATCGGCTGAGGACGCAGTGGCAACGGCTTTTAAAGAGGGGTTGTTATTACACCGTGCTGGATTTCAGTTAAACGAGGCACAATGTGATTCTCTTCGACTGGTACGAAGCCTTGATTAGACTACTATAATACGATGGAAATGTTCGAAGCCTTGATTAGACTACCTTAATACGATGGAGATGTGACCATTTTGTTTAATGTTACACCATCAAACTGGTGTAACATTGCTCTAAAATGCAATCATTTTGTGTGACCATTTTGTTTAATGTTACACCATCAAACTGGTGTAACATTGCTCTAAAATGCAAATCATTTTGTTTAATGTTGTATCGTCCTCTAAATAATTTATTTCGATACTTAGTTGACATTCATAAAAAATATTTATTGAATTATAAGTTCAAATTCATTCACAAGAAGCTCAACAAACTCTTAAAACAGTCAAAGCTAATTTAAGAAAAATTAGCTAAGTCCCTCAAGTATGTTTCCTTCCGATTCTTTCAGTTTTTGAAAGAAAGAAAAAAAAAAAAAAAAAAAAAAAAGAAGAAGATAAGTTTAGCTTTCGACGAGGACAAGAGTAGAGGCAATTTCCGATAAAAAAAAAAAAAAAAAAAAATCGTATGTTAATGCCTTCTCTCAAGTGTTTGAATAGATAGACTAGTTGTTTTGTGGCGACTTAATTGAATAAACGAAATCGATTTCAACTAAAAAATTCAAATTAATACTTGAAAATGAAAGGAACATTTGCTTGTGTTTAGGAATAAACATACACAGCTTACTCACATACACTATAAAATCCTATGTTTTTTCGTTTTCGTTCAACTAGAATGAAAGGAACATTCGGTTGCCCTCAAATGCTAACTCTAGACATATTTTCTAAACTACCTATCTTCAAAAATAAGCACATGTTATCCCATCTAGAATTACTAGAAACGAACACAGAGACACAGTTCAGCTAACTATATATTACATAAACTACTAGCCTCCACTGGAAATTGCTGTTTAAAATTAATATCATAGCAACTTTTTATCATGCTTCTTCCCGCATTTCCTCATCTGGATTTGAACTGTGGACATGGCGGCCAAGAAATCCATACATTGCATGGGAGTTAAGGTATCTACCACGCCCTTCAGTTTCTTGAGTCTCACACAATCAGCCATTTTCATCACTTTCTCCAATTTACACAGCAAACCCTTCAACGCCACCTCCACCAACCCATTTAACTGAGTCACCGCCGAGTCATCATCCTTCATAAGTCGCCTTTCTAAAGAAGCCAACTCCACCATTTTCCGGTCTGCCATGCCCACCTGTTGCCTTTCAAATTCTCTCTCAACTTTATCCTCATCCATCTTAATCTTCACTCTCAAAGCCTCAATCTTTTTCACTTGTTCCTCAGACATGGTAACCAGACTTGTACCAGGAGACTGAATCTTTCTTAGTGACTCAATGAGCCGAAAAGCCATTGACGGTTCCCGTGACCCAAAGATTGGCGTTCTCAACCGGGCTTAACCAAACAGGCGCGAAGAACGCCAAAACGTCGTCATGTGCCGCAGCCCATTTATAAGTATAGTACTCCTTGTGATGGGCTGTCAGCTTACTAACCAAAACCTCATAGTCCACTTGCTGAGAATTCTCCGCTGAAACCCTCAGATAATATCGAAGAAATTCTTCTAGTAAACACATCCATTTTTCCAAGAAAGATGAGAATTTTTCCTCAACATGGGTTTTCATATTTCTCTTAGAACTCTATGCCAAGATAGAGATGGAAGCAGGTTGGGGTTGAGTATGAGAAGAGAGGGACATATAATATACATACACACATATACACGTACACTGTGAGCTGATGGAAATGTTTTATCTAGATGTGTTGCGCTGTTACAGTGCCCAGATGGAGCATTAAAGCCTGGGCCACGCTGCAAGTGGTGGCTTAATTGGGAAATGCGTGGCTTCTGCATGGCTTACGCGCAGCAATTAACCAGCCGCTCATACCAAGAGTTAGACGACGCTATGCAAATCTCTCTCTCTCTCCAACTTTTTTTTCCCCTTCTGTCTACTTTTCACTGTGATGAAGAGGCATGCATAGTACCACCTGTGCTGCAATTTACGCGGGGACGTGTCACGAGAAGAGGCAATATGAGATCCCACGTGGAGAACTCTCGTGTTTCGTCATAGTTGAGATGAATTCTTCAGGTGTCTGTTCGAGAAATTTGATGATGTAGTATTTTCTAAACTGCGTAATGTTACTACTTTTTCAGTCAAGATTTATACAGTATAAGTACGTTTACCCTGCATTGAATGATGTCAAGCCGTCGAAGGTCTTAGGGAACCTTAAAAAACCATGTAACAAGCTTGCGGCTTGAATCTTTTAGTCTTCAGAATTCACTGGACATAGAATCAACATGTATTAAAATAACAATAAATTCTCAAAAAGAAAAAGAAAAAAAAATAACGAACATGTTATTAGTCCATAAATTAATTTTCCTTGTACCCGTTAGTTAGGGTTTCTATTTCTACAACTGCGGTTAAGAGTTCAAGGATTGGTAATTCCTTCACTCTACTCCCTGAAAGAAAAAAAAAAAAAAAAAAAAAAAAATAAAAAAAAATAAGGATCGTACTATACGTATAAAATCATTTATAAAATTTCTTACACACTACACACAATAGGGATGGAGACCACACAGTCGACATTTTTGAATTCACGTGGGGTCCACATTTTTTGTGAGAGGGAGTAACACATTTTGTACAAATGTGTTTGTACATATATCTTTATCTAAAAAAATATTGTCACATTAGGGAACTTCAATATACGAGGGTTAAAAGTTGGCCAGGTTAAATATTTAGACGATAATCTGAACTTGATCCATGCCATACTATTGAAGGGCAAGTTCAAGTTTTGTACGAGCTCGATGAACTAGTTTGGATGCAAAAATTTAGTCTGGTTTACCTATTTTGACACTCTTAAATATAAGGATTTTACTTTTTATGTAACATTATCTATCCTATCAAGTAGTGTGTATCTTCAATACTTTAATCATAATTTTTTTGTCTTGAATATTGAAAAAAAAAAAAAAAAATTCATCTCTGATCTCTCTTGCATACAGGCAAAAAAAAAAAAAAAAAAAAAAAAAAGAAACTGTCAAAAAAATAAATTTATCTCTTGAATTTGTTTTTTGCTTGATTTTCACATTAATTTAAATTAAGTTGGAACAAACGTTGTGATGACAAATAAGTTGTGATGGAATTAGCAAAGAGTTGTAAATTGAATCAAATACCAGGCATAAGTTGTAGGCAAAAATTAACTCCACAGTTTTATTTTTTTTTTTTTTTTTTTTTTTTTTTTTCAAATAAAGTAACATTAATAAATCAAATTTTACAATTGCTCTTTACATGTTTTCTTACTTTGAAAACGTTGTAAGATAGGCGATAGCATCGTTTTAAACTTTATCAAATACCATTTTTTGTTAAAACAAAAATATATAATACATTATTTTTCATATAGACAACTAAACTATTATTCATCCATCGATCTAGAATTAAACATATATAGATTAAAACATGCCTAAAAATTTATTATTATTATTATTATTATTATTATTATTATTATTATTATTATTATTATTATTATTATTATTTTCTGGGAATTCCGGATCTATGGCAGGAAGAGGTTTCCTTATTAGAAATGAGCAAGGGAAGTTCAGTATGACATTTATTTTATTTATTTCTATGGTCAGGGAAATAGCATTTAGTGTGCTTCGCATGTGCTACAGGTTGGGGTTATAAAATGTTATGCTTGAAGTTGATTCCTAAGTGGCAGTACAATGTGTTAAATAACAAAGGTGGTCCACGGGAGGTGCACAGGGTCGACCTGAGATTTTGAGCGACATGTGTAAAATTTAGAAGAGTACATTTTTAATCCATTAAGAAATATATATATAAAAAATAAATAATAAAGTTGTATAAATTTTCGCCGGGTCATAAATAACAAGTGTAAAATAAAGAGAAACGTGTAGAAAATTTATTTTTCGAACCATTTTTTTTTTCTATAATACCTATTTCTGGACCATTTACCACTAACAAATCAATATTCCAAATTCTTATTGGAGGGAATAAACTGCAAGACTGAAAATTGATCCAATAAACAATTATGCGGAAACTAATTGGATCGAAAAAATCAAAAACTCATTGATCGAGTCTATACCTCCGGCCATTGATGTTGTTCCAGAAGCTCTTGTTTTGTTTGAGGTACTGGTGCTTCTAAGCTCTCAATACTTATACAATAATATTTTATGATCTTTATTTTCGTTGGTGAAGTTTAGGGACCAAACCCATTTATATATAAAGTCAATATCCCCCCATCAAGTTTTGGCTTCAGTTACCAATTTTTCAATGAAGATCCTTATAAATGTTGAAACTAAAAACTCAATAAATGTTGGACCATCAACTGACTGTTGAAGAAATGGGAAGAAGAAATGGACTTGTTTTACATTCTCTCACATGGTCCATACGTTCAACTTAATCTCATCGATTGCCCCTCTTAAGAAATAAACACATGAATCATGACAATGAGTCATCTAAAAATGAGTATTATCTTCCATGTATTACAATGTATATAGTTCCTTAATAATTATTATTTACATGGTAACAATACTTAATGAAAATACCTTATGTCTTATTCTTGGTCCTACATAAATGTATTTTCTCAAATAAATTAAAGTGTGCATAAATATGGAAAAACATCACAATAAGTATGTTACAACCCGGGTCTCTATACACAAACCACTAACTTATGTACTACACACTTTGGGTGGTCCTAGTGTACCCACTTACCCCCTCACAGCTTTTTATCGCGTTTCCCAGGATTTGAACTCCAAGACTTTTATCATAAGAGAGACTTAAATTGAATTTTGGTACCAATTTGACGTTTTTTGTAATGACCCGGGTTTGTACCTAACCCGCTAACTTACGTACTGTCCGCTTTAGGTGTGACCTATGCCCATTTACTCCCTCACGACTTTGCAGGGAAGGGGTAAGTGGGCACAGGGTGACAGACTCACCCAAAGCGGACACTACGTATGCTAACGGTTTGGGTACAGACCCGGGTCGTTACAAAATAAGAGTTTCATAAAAAAAAAAAATTGTATATATTATTAGATAGTGGAACAAAGTCTCATTTTCTCTAGATGATCCTTGAATTTTAATGGTGGCATGCTCTTAGTCAAAGGATCGGTGATCATCAATTCAGTACTTACATGTTCAACGACCACTTTCTTTTCTTTAATACGTTCTCTCATGACTAAATACTTAATATCGATATGTATACTTTGGCTGCCACTTTTATTGTTCTTAGCCATAAAGAGAGCAGTCGAATTGTGATTGTAAATTCTCAGTGGCCTAGAAATGGAATCCATAACTCTAAGTTCAGATATTAAACTCTTAATCCATACATCATGGGAGTTGCCTCAAAATAGGAAACGAACTCAGCTTCCGTAGTGGAAGTAGTAGTCAAGGTTTGCTGGTCACTCCTCCATTATATAGCTCCATCAACCATCATAAAAAAATATACCCTAATATTTTGATTTGAACAACAATATTCAATATTCAATAAAATCTCATAATCAAAATATATAATACTCATGTATAAGGATTAATTATCTTTCGATTTGAATCTAACCATAGTGTAATTTCAACAGAGTAAAGTTGAAATTAAAGGTAGTTTAAAACTTTGAACCAATTATTCCATGTGACAATATCGGTAAGAACACACACGTAAGTATCACGTGTTTTCAAATTTCTCAATCTCTCTTACTGCTAATATGACATTGAGCTCATCCTTTTCAACAAACTTTTAAGAGAGAAGCTCTAACTTTGTATTGAGGCAACACAATCTCAAAATTCATCTAGGTAAAGTTCTTCCAGTATATTTGTTACTTTTGAGATATACTTGTACTTCAACTGAACTTCATTAAGAGCTTAAAACATAACCCTGATTTCAGTAACTAGCATTATTAATGTAGGTAGGGTTATCACAGATATTTATAATGCTAAAGCTATACATATATCGAATGATTTGTTGTTACCCTTTGAACCCGTGAATTACTTGTTAAGTAATGAAAGGTATGGTTGCCATCATTGGTGGACATTTTAGTTCAAGAGTTTCAAACCCATCCTACTCGAAGTAGATGTTATTAAATCTCTATTTAGAGGTTTAGTTAAATGATCGGCTAAGTTCTCGATAGACTTAACATAATTTAGGAAAATTATTCCATTCTTAATTAATTTCCTTATGTAGTCATGTTTAAAACTCATATGTCTAGACTTTTTGTTGTATATCTCGTTGTATATTTTTGCTAACGCGACTTGACTATTACACATAATAGGTATTGAAGATGTATTCTTCGTCCCAAATGTATCTCATAAAGTAGATTTTTAAGCCACTCAACTTTTTTCCTGATTTTTGATAATGTTACAAATTTAAATTCCATAGTTGAGTGTGTTATACATGTCTGTTTCTTCGATTTCCAAGAAACAACATCTCATTCAAAAGTAAACACCTAACCTGAACTAGATTTTGTTTTCTTTCACCTGTGCTAGATATTTAACTAGCATCAATAAATTCTTCTAATATAGCCAGAAATTTAATATATTATAGACCTAAGTTCTTGATTTTTTTTAAATAGCTAAGAACTCTTCCAATGACTTTTCAATAGTCAGTGCTCGGATTAATAGTAAATCTACTAAGTTTACTAAATGCAAAAGGTGTGTCCAATCTTGTGCATTGAACTGCATATATAAGATTTCCTATAGCACTTGCATACTCCAGTTGATCAACTACTATCCCATCATTCCTTATAAGATTTAAATTTGGATCAAAAGGGGTACAGAATTCTTTTATGTTCAAATGTTTGAATTTATTTATCACATTCTCGATATAATGTGATTGACTCAAATTATAACCCACACTAGATGTGATTGACTCAAATTCTTTCATCTTAAATGTGGAAGATAGAAACCTCTTCGTTTATTCTATTCTATTCATATGATTACTTCAAATCAATATGTTATCAACATATAAGCAAATAAATATAACATTATTGTCGAATAATTTAGAGTACAAACATTTATCTATATTATTATGCTTGAAACCAAATGAAACAATAGATAACTCAAATTTTTCATGCCATTTCTTAGATGCTTATTTTAATCCGTATAATGATTTCACTAACTAGTACACCTTATGTTCATTTTCGAGTAGTGCAAACCATTCGTGTTCTATATAAACCTCCTCATCGAAATCTCCATTCAAGAATGACATTTTGACATCCATTTGATGAACATGCATGTCATGCATGGAAGCCAATGCGAATAATATCCTAATTGATATTATTCTAGTTATCGGTGTATAAGTATCAAAATAGTCTATTCCTTCATTTTATCGATAACCTTTGGCTACTAGTTTAGCCTTAAAGGTATTAAGAGAACTATCAACATTATACTTTCTCCTAAACACCCATTTACATCTAATATGTTTGGATCCGAGTGGTAAATCAACAAGTTCACATGTATTGTTTGATATAGTTGAATCCATTTCATCTTTAATTGCATCTTTTCAAAAGAGATACTATCACGAGATGTCATAGCCTCTTTGTAAGTTTTTTGATCAATTTCCACTTGTAGAACAAAATGAGTAGTTCACCACAACATTCTTCTCATTTCCCTCTACTAGGTAAAATGAAATAAGTTGAGAATCAATTTCATCCGATCCTAAAGATTTCTCAATTCGATTTTTTTTTTTGCTTTTTTGAGGTTCATTAGATTCATTAACGTCTTTAGAAAATGTTTCATCTTGCGTTCCACTAGAGGTTGAGATTTTTCTTAAGAGTTTCCCTTTATTCAATATCCAAAGATATTGAATCTCAAAGAACTCTACATCATTTGTTTCGATAATCACATTGGTCTCCAAATTTAATAATCTATATGATTTGCTATTACTTGCATATCCAACAAAGACACATTTAACACCTCTTGGATCCAACTTGGCCCTATTAGGGTTTGTATTCTTACAATAAACAAAACACCCCACACTTTGAAGTATCCAATAATAGATTTTCTTCATTTCCACAATTCATAAGGAGAAGCCTTTGTAAATTTAGAAGAAATCCTATTTAATATTCTACATATATACACTCAATAATGCTTCACCTAATAAATTGAATGACAACATAACATAAGTTAACATGACATTTATCATTTCAACTAAAGTTCTATTTTTTTCTTTCACCCAAACAATTTTGTTCGGATGTCCTAAGTACAAAACATTGATGAATTATGTCTTGTTGTTTACAAAACAAATTAATATCACTAGAAAAATATTCACCTTATTTATCACTTCTTAGAATTTTTATTTCTTACTCAAGTGATTTTCAACTTCTCTCTTATATATTTTAAACACATCAAATGCTTTATGTTTATGTTTCATCAAGTAAACATATGTATATGCAGAGTAATCATCTGTAAAAGTAATGAAATACATATTTTCACCTCTAGTTAACATACCATTTAATTAATATATATCCTTATTAATTAATTCTAAAATACAAGAAGTCCTAATTACACTTTGGTAATGCTTCTTATTTATCTCATATTCACACATGTTTTACATTTGAGTGTATCATTTTCATTATATGATATTAAGTCACATTTTAACACTCTTTTCATGGTTATATTACCTATGTGACCTAATCTGCCATAAAGTAAATAAATCAATAATATAAACAAAATCAACTTTATTATTAATCATGTTGTCAACGGTACAAAGTTTGATCATTCCTTTACAAAAATAGTATTTTCCAACAAATTTTTATTTAAGGATATTACAAGTTTACCGGATTCATAAACACTTTTTATGCCAATTTTTCTAAGAGATTATCGCTAACTAAGTTCTTATTCATATCAGGAACATTTAGTACATTTGTCAATGTAACAATCTTGTCGAAAGTGAAGATGATCTCTATATTTCATTTCCCAATCACCTTAAAGCAAACTTTGTTACTCATTTGAATCTCTTGATCTCCATCCACTTCATAATATGTTTTGAACAAAGATTTGTCATATTATACATGTAAAGTTGCACATGTACCACCATCCATGAACTTTTCTTTTAATTGCACTAATCTCGCTTATGGTGGCTACAATATTGTCTTCTTTGATGGAGTTCACATTTCTTTCAAAATTGTTTTGCTTTCGGTGTCATTCCTTTGCATAATGTCCTGGTTTCCCACATATAAAATAACCACCCTTACACTTCTTCTTAAATTTGATAAAGTTTCTTGAATGCTTTTTTTTGTTAGATTTGATTGGGGGTTCGGTCTTCTCTACGTCATTAGCCTTGGATGTTCCTTTATAAGAATTGTCATTCTTATCTCTAACCATTGACTCTTTCTCAATGCGAAGATGAATCTGCAATTGATCCAAAGAATAATCTTCTGAACTATGCATGATTTTGTTTCGATATCCTTTCCAAGTTTTCGAGAGTTTTGCAATAATTGCTCCCACTTAGAAAGATTTCGGGATCTCAATTTTGACTACCTTCAACTTGCTGACAAAGACTTGTAATTCATGTACTTGGTGAAGAATGAGAATATTATCAAGGAATTTAAAATAAAAATACCTTGAAATTAACAATTTCTTAGTACCTTCTTATTCAGATCTATACTTACTTTCCAAAGCGTTCCATATTTCATTTGCTGAAGATGTGTTGGTGTAGAGATCATACAACTGGTCAATAGAGCGTTGAGAATATGCCCTTTGCATATAAGTTCATCTTCTTGACTCTTTTGTCTTTCGGTTCTTAAGACATCGATTTCTCCATTTGTTGGTTCTGGTAGCAATGCCAATTTTGGATCAAGAATGTAAATATTCAACTTGTCTTGCCATCTTGTAAATCTTGTTCCATCAAAACGGTCCAAACGAACAAGGTCTCGATTCATCAACTTGATCGTCACCATAGTGATTTCATTTTCCATTGTAGGAATATCGTTTGAGATTGTTGGAAAATGATTTTCACACACAATAGGGGTGGAGAAGAAACAAAGAACCAACACAATAAAGTGAAAAAGAATGTGAAGGCTTAAACACGTAATCATTGTCCTTAAATGATATTTATCTTCTCTCGGATTGAATTTTGGTGCTTAAAAGGACTCTTGGCAAATGGTTTGCAAGATTTATCAAGTCTTGAAAATGATTAACACTTAGTGAAATCCTTCAAAACCATAAGAACACAAAATCAGGATTTTTGAATATGATAGAAAGAGGTTTTAATACATTTGGTCGAATATAATGTTTTTCAAGTGATTATTATATATATTTTGTATTGAATATTCAACACCTTTTTATTGGCGTCAAGCAACATTACACAAAATGGTGCCAAAAACATCCAAAAGACACCAAATTTCAATTTGAAAATTTCAGCTAATAGCTTGAATTTTGTTCTATGCGGTCACATAGAATAAATCTATGCGACCGCATAGTTGGTTCAAAGGCAAGGCCTTTATGCCTGCAAAGGACCATGCGACCACACACCTCTATGGCCTATGCAGTCGCATAGGTCAATGTTTTGGCCTCAGTTTCCATTTTTCATTCCACACACATTTTTATTGATATTTGAACAACAATATTCAACATTATGGATCCAAAAACATGCGAGCATTTGTACCATGGATTTAACGAAATCACCAAATATATGGACCAGACTTTGCTTGTCCTTTCCGTCATTGTACTATGGAGACTAGTGTGTGTTCAACTTCAACATATTAAGCCATATTTAGTGTGGATTAAAATTAGATTTTTAGTAAACGTTGATAAAAGTTAATAAAATATGTGGTTGAAAATGGGATTCATAAATTATGTTGTTAAAATGAATTGTAGACTTTGACTTCAATTAAAATCTTGATTTTAATCGGTACCCAACATGACCTAACGTCAATTCTTTTAAGATTCCTTTTATAATTTTTTCCATCAATCTTGATTTAGCATGATATCTCAGGGAAGATTCATAAAACTAATTATTTGACAATAATATTAAGTTCTTGTTTGATGACTATTATAAAGAGAAAAAGATGTTTTAAATATTGATTTTTTGAAGAATGTGTGATTAAAAAAGTAGAAAAAAAAAAAATTTACGTGCAAAAATATTTTATTGTGTGAATGTGATTGAAAATAAATTTTGAAATAAAGAGAGTCAAACATGAGCTAAATCATGTAACATTTTTTGTTGTATTTCAATTTCGTTAGTATTTGTGTCCATGTATCGCAATTTTTATTCACTGAAACAACTTTTATTCACTGAAACAACTTTGACATTTGATCCCAAAATTTCCACCAAAGGAGTTGTAGGGCCACGGAGGAAAAAGATTGAGGGGACGCAAGTGGAGGTGGGAAGAGGTTACACAAGAAAGGTTAACGAGACAAAGGTGAATGATCAAGATAACACGACATTATATAAAACGAGAGTGCATGATCCACACACGTAAAGCACCTATATTTCTTTTGTAGCAATACAACTGTAACTTTACTTGCACGATATTCATCGCAGGAAGCTAGTTCTTGTAATAAAGATTATTAAATTAAGCTTCTCACTTGGGAAGAATTTATAAACAACTTAATTTATAAATAGATAGAATCAGTGGAATAAATAGATAATGCTTGTAATTTCATTGAAATGTGTGATTGATGAATACTACATTTTAAGCATAATAATTTTTTTTTAAAATGATTATGTAATTGCATGAGGCTATTGAATATTGAGAAAAAGAACCCAAAAAAATATAAAATATAAAAAAACTTGTTTTCTACCACTAATTTCTCATCTCCTTCTTCTTGTCCCCAGTCACAAGGGGGCTTGTCCCACGGCGGCCTACAGAAGATTTGTTCTACAAACTTCTCACATTGCATGGGAAACACAGAAATAGTTCTGCGGATTATATCACAAATTTAGATCTGTGGATCCTCAAAAGTTTCAAAATTAGATGCATTTGCTTTAAATAGAATATGTACCTATTGATTGCCCGTATTTTTGTACCTGGAAATCTCAAATTCTTGTTATTCTGAGGCTTCCCTAAACATGGGATTTTCCCATAAAATTGTTACATTTCTCTCCAATTCCTTTCCTTCTCATATTCAAGAATTTCTTTACCTTGCCTTTTGGCAGGGTTTTCAGCCCCTCTTTGTTTTCTTCTCTCCAGTGTTCCAACATTAATTGAAAATATTCTAAATTTCTCAAAATTGTGCCGCAGAAGATGGCTCCATGGAGGAATTTTCTGATGTTATTATGTGCTTTTGATCCTTTGTAGATCCTTTATTGATGAGTGGGCAGGGAAGAAAAATGGAGAATAGAGGACATATTTTGATGAAAAGGTACGAGCTGGGGAAATTGCTCGGACAAGGGACTTTTGCAAAGGTTTATCATGCGAGAAACCTTAAAACTGGCCAGAGCGTGGCTGTTAAAATCATTGATAAAGAGAAGGTAATGAAGATTGGTTTGATCGATCAAATCAAACGTGAGATTTCTGTAATGAGGCTAGTGAAGCACCCCAATGTTGTTCAGTTGTACGAGGTTATGGCCAGCAAATCCAACATATATTTCGCCATGGAATACGTTAAAGGCGGCGAGCTTTTCAACAAGGTGGCTAAAGGACGGCTCAAGGAGGAGGACGCCAGGAAATATTTCCAACAGTTGATTGCCGCGGTCGACTTTTGCCACAGCCAGGGTGTCTACCACCGCGATTTGAAGCCAGAAAATCTCCTTCTCGATGAAGCGGGGAACTTGAAGGTGTCCGATTTTGGGCTGAGTGCATTGCTGGAATCGAAAAGGCAAGACGGCCTTTTGCATACAACTTGTGGGACTCCAGCATATGTGGCACCGGAGGTGATAAACAAGAGACGCTATGACGGTGAAAAGGCCGATATGTGGTCATGTGGAGTCATTCTCTTTGTTTTGCTAGCTGGTTATCTTCCATTTCATGATAGTAATCTCATGGAAATGTATAGGAAAATAAGGAAAAGTGAATTCAGGTGCCCACAATGGTTCCCTCCTGAGGTTAGAAAGCTTCTTTCAAGAATTCTTGATCCAAATCCATTTACAAGAATTACAGTAGCTAGGCTCATGGAAAATTCCTGGTTCAGAAAAGGGTTCAAGCAAATTGAAGTCACAGACCTTGATCTCGACAAGGATGATTTTCCTCACAACATCTTTTACGCCATTGATTCAGATTCAGAGGGTTCTTCTTCCAAAGGGAAAGAAGAAAAGAAAAAAATTTCCGAGGCTACATAGTTTAAATTCATTTGATATAATCTCTCATTCCCCAGGATTCGATCTGTCGGGTTTATTCGAGAAGGACGTGAAGAACAAGGCGGAGGCATGGTTCACAACCGAAATGCCGCCATCACAAATTGTGTCGAAATTGGAGAAGGTGGCTTCGATGGAGAGTTTCAGAGTTAAGAAAAAAGATGGACTAGTGAAATTGCAAGGCAGCAAGTGGAGGAGAAAGGGCAGCTGACGATAGATGTCGAAATATTTGAGGTGACGCAGTCGCTTCATGTGGTGGAGGTGATGAAAAGTGCTGGAGATACCTTGGAATATAGGAGGTTTTGTGATCAAGAATTGAGGCCTTCACTCAAGGATATAATTTGGACTTGGCAGGATAATACTATTGAAGAACATTTGCTGCAACAGCCTGAAGATCATGGACTCAACCTCAAGGCATACTAGATATTCAACGTGTATATTTTCAAGTGAAGATTACACATGTATCAAGTAGGGAGTCACTCATTTAATTTAGAATAAGCTATCCATTTCTGTTGTTTACTTGTTTTAATTCTTCGTTAAATTTAGCTATTTTCTTCGAATGAATATAAGCAAAAGCCCTTTGTATATTGGTAAAATAGATTTTGTTACTCCTCGTAAATGAAGCTTTCAGTGGAAGCCAACTGGATGCACTACATGTAGACACATGGCCCTCAACCAAGTCAAAGAAAAGAGTTACTCTACAGCCGAAGCACTATCTACATCTAGGGTCCTTTTGCCGAAGCGCCTCCTCCTTTGTGGGAAACTCTATGCATCCGAAGTCCCCTCTTCATCGTCTGAAGCACTTACCTCCTTCAGGGCGGATCTAAAGAATCTCTGGGACTGTTGATATAATGTTTGTATTAATAAGTATCAGACTTGTCAGCCTAGGAATGTAGTGCGGCTGATTCCTTATCAATGTAATTAATTTATGACTAAGTGATGTGAGACTTCGGTTAATCAGATGGAGCTACGTGGATCTGATCAAATGGTGACCACGTCGACCTGAAGGCTAAATAGCAACTTTTGTAACATTGTAGGGGATTCGTAAAATATACATGCAAACCTTATATGCTCAATATCATACAAAAACTCTTACCTTGTTCATTTGATAAAAAAATATTTTAGTTTGGATTATTCCTATTTCAGTAGATTTATTTTTGATTACTTGTTTGTTCATAATTATCTTTCTTCTTCTTCGATGCCTGGATGTTCTTGTATCGTGTCAAAGAGCATTTCCCATGCCCATTGCCCGCCACAACCTTCCGACCAAGTCTCCGGTCAAAGCATGCCGGAATTTGCTCACGTGTGCATGAGTGGACCTCCATATCTGTTGGTATATTTTTTGTGGTCAACAGATTGACGCTGTCCATGTGAACTTCTTGCAGTTAACCCACAAGAATCACACGAAGAAAATCAGTGGTCTGTGTGAAAATATTTCTTGTCTTTGAAGAAAATGAGATATCTTGAAGAAAGGATCACCAGAAGAAATCGTTTCTTTGAAACACCATCATGAGTACTAGCAACAAGGAATCTGCACCTCGGAGAACCTGGGAACACCTTGAAGAAAGGAAACCCTCACACACTACCCCCAACATCTCGTCATAGATTCCACCAGCCTAGCGGACGAGGTGGATCTTGGGAAGGATCTAGAGTAGCTACTAGACTCACCAGGAAAGTGGTCACCATGATCGAAAACATGATAAACATAACTCAACAGAACCTTGCCATGAAGGAACTATTAAGAAACATGTAAGCTTAGGGAAGATACCCAATTCCCCATATGCAGCCTAGGAGAATGCATCTTTCCAAGGGAACTACCACAATAGCGAAGACGAGATCTAAATCCAAATGACAAGGTATCAACAATACTTCAAGGAGGAAGCCTCCCAAGAAAGTGAAGTTGGGATAGACACATCCACCAACTATGCTACGACCTCACGAGCTCCCTTTTAATTTTCCACCAAGCTACGATCCTAAGGATGCGCCTAGGAAATTAGCAAGTGTCTTTGACAGATTGAGCCCAGGATAGCCTAGAAATAGGCAGGCTCAACCATCCCCCCACCTAAAAATAGGCAGCGGGAGGAGCTTGGGTTCGGGACGCAAGCCAAGCCTATCTATGGTAACGTCAATCCTCCGCCTAAAAATAGTAATGATAGGAGGGCAGAACTTGCAAGAAATCAAGTTGGATCATCTCAACCAACTCGGGAGGCTCAAGTCAGATAAGATGACGATTTTGACGAGCCGCAGTGATCTTGCGACCTTTATGATGATTATGATGACAAAATGTTATTGTCATAGGAAGTTAGGAATGCACCTGTTCTGAACCATTTCACTTTACCTAAAATATCCAAGTATGATGGAAGGGGAAATTCGGCGAAGCACCTCAATAGCTTCAAAACCCACATGAGCCTAAGAGGAGTTATTGAGGTGCCACACCTACCATGAAATGCAAACTTTTCCATCTAACTCTAAGTGGAGGAGCTAAGGTTTGGTACACCAAGCTCCCAAAGGAAAACATTCGAAGCTAGCCAGACTTCAAAAAGGCTTTCCTTAAACGTTTCACCATAAGCAAAGAGGGTAAATGGGCAATATAGTGCTTCAAGACATGAGGCAATAAACAGGGAAATCGTTAAAAAATATTTGTCCCGTTTCACTGATGAAATGACCTACTGCGTGCAAGTCACGGATAAGGAAGTGCTAACAGCCCTAAGAGGAAGACTAGATAAGAACTCCTTCTTCTAGAGAGATGTGCAGAATAATGACCACACTAGCTACAGCACCTTGCTGGAAATGAGAGGGCACGGGATCATCAATGAAGAAGAGGTCCTACCTCTCACTTTATGGACTACTAGGTCGGAATATTTGCTCCTTTTAATCGAGGGAAAGCGTTAGCCGTAGCAACACTAAATGCAATTTCTACTTTGGCTTATGAAAAAGTAATTCCCAGTGTAAAAATATATGAGGAAAGACCTTATCAACAACCCCATCAAGCAAGAAGAGGCATGGGACGATGTGTCAGACCTAGAAATAGGGACGAAGCATCCCTCTATTCCACATACTATCATTCTTATAGCCACAGTACAGAAGGATGTAGGGACATCACGAAGCACCCAAACACTTAACGAAGAAACAACCGCCTGCAGATGAACAAAAATCCTAAGCAAGGTCGGTAATCCAGAAATGATGGGGCAAGTCGTCCCAATAGGGACAACACCCAGCGAAGATGAGAAGATGATGGTAGAAGACCTGCAGAAGGTTGTAGATACAGAAGGAGCTCCTCGACTGAAGCTGGACGCAAACCTATACGAGAAATTGACATCATTTTTGGAGGTCCCTGTGTGGGAAGAGAATCCAGGAATGCCTAAAGAAATTATGTCAAAGAGGCCAAAGACCTCCCAATGGAAAGCTTCATAGTCAACAACAGTCGACCCTTTACTGAAAAAGGAGTTCAACCTTTCACGTTCAATCAAGATAATGATGTGCGTCTCCATTATCCCCACTGTGAAGCTTTGGTTATAAGAGTTGTAGTAACCAGAAACGGTTTTAAAAGAATGCTGGTAGACGACGAGAGCTCAATTAACATCATATTTGGAGTCACCTTTGATAAGATGGAAGTTGACCATGAGTTAACTCCAATGAGCTTCCATATATACGGATTCATTGGTGACAACATCATCCCAAATCACTCCAGCAATAGTGATGGAAGTTGCACCTCTAATAGCTCCACACTTCATGGAGTTTTTGGTAGGAGACCATCGCTCCACTTATCACAGAGTACTTGGAAGGCCTGCTCTCATGGAACTATAAGTTGTAATTTCTATCCACCATCTATGCATGAAGTTCCCAATAGAGAATGGTATAGCTACAATCAGAGGCAGCCAACGAAGTATTAGGGAATGCTATTCCAACTCTATCAGAAAAGCTGAACCAAGGGATGTCAATGCCATTTTAATGGACATTGATGAGGTTGACGACCCCGAACAAGGGCAAAATCTTGAATAAGGGAATGACGTTGAAATGATAGACACTTATGAAGTAGAGGCTGTGTTCGAAGTACAATCAATCCCAGAGAATGGAAAAGCTGTTGAAAAAGTGGTTGATTAGGACGAATTGGATCCCATCATAATTGACTGTGAACCACAAATTGCTACGGTCGAGGAGCCAGAAGACCTTATCATGGACTCACAGGATCCTTCAAGGTCTTTACGAGTTGGAAAATACATACCAGAATCAATCAAGGAAAAGCTGAAAAGCTTCTTGTGTAACAACTTGGATGTCTTCGCATGAAAGCATGAGGACATGGTTGGAATCGATCCAAAAGTTAGTTGCCACCATTTGAAAATTGATTCGAAAGCCACCCCTCATCGACAAAAAAAGAGCCTTAACCGTGAAAGATAAGAGGCCTTGAAAGACGAGGTGAAAATGTTGATTGTCAATCGTTTTATTCGAGATTCGACCTACCCAATGTGAGTATCAAACATCATACTCGTAAAAAAGCACAACGAAAAGTGGAGGGTATGCATTGATTTCTCCAATCTAAATCAAGCTTGTCTCAAGGATAGCCTTCCACTTCCCCCGAAGCTTGTATTGCTACATGGTGATGCCTGATAATGTGGGTTTTTGCACTTATTCGGACCATTAAATTTAGATATTTGTGAGTTTTCATTAGCAATTTACTACTTAATTTAATTATTTTTGTTGTGTAGGTGAAAACCTGAGTTTGAATGATGATTGGAGAGAATTTACGCGATAAATGAGCAAAAAGAACCAAAGACGCAAAAAATTCAAAGTTTGGGGTCCAAGATTATCACTTTTTGAAAGTTGAGGGACTAAGCTACAAATAACACAAAATCCAATATTTTTTTGGTGACCGGACAGAGACTCGGCGTTGCAGCGCCATCTTTAAAATATATATATAGTCGGGGACCATTTTGTACTTTCTTCCAAAACTTGGGGACTTGGGCTACAAATTTTTTATTAGGTTTTAAATTTGTAAAAATCGAGCAACTGGGATTTTTGGGCCACTTATTGCTAGGGACGTTTCTGCCTCCCTTTCCTTTCCTTTCCTTTCCTTTTCATTTCAATTTCTTTTCATCTTTTTCCTTTGGTATTTTGGGGAACGATTGAAGCATAGTGATGGTGAAATAGCTTGGAAAGAAGAGCCATTGATATTTAAGAACTATCAACAATTTCTCTCTTTATCAATAAACTTTTCTTTTCTTCAATATATTTTTCATTAATGTGTTGTATAAATTTGTTTGTTATTTTTTAGTATTTCATGGATAACTAAACATATTTGTGATTGAGGGTGATTTCAAACCCGAGTTATGATTTTCAATTAATTTATGTTTTATAGTTTTCGTGATTGATGTGTTTAATCCATTGTTTTAAATGTTGATTTTATTTTTCTTGATTGTTTATGTGTACAACTAAATGATTGAGTTGTTTCAATGAAGGCTATTTTGGGATATATGTATATATAGTACGTAATAGCTATTTATTCTAAAAGCTTGTAGCAATTACATTTTGAAAGATTATGAGGAATTTTCAATTGATTGTATGTGGATTAAAACTTAAGTGAATAAACCGTGTTTGTGAGTGTACCTTTAATTCAATTCATCTCCTTTGTCGTAATGGTTTTCTTAAATTAAATCTAGAGAGCTTATTCTATGTTGTTTAATGAATAGGGTTGAGTAAAGAATTTGTTTTGTTCAACTAACATGTAAGAAGATATTGAGATAATTGAACTTGTAATTATTCTCGAATTGTTGTTAATCTAGAGAACGAAAATCAATTGTGAAAATTGATAAGAAAATCATTTTCTTGGTAACGAAATACCCCTCAATAACATTTTCACGTATATAAGAGTGAATTGTCCAAATAGTCATTGAACTTTACACAATGCTTCCACAAGGTCACTGAAATTTAAAAATCATCCAACTCATCATTGAACTTTCCAAAAGGTTTCTACGGGGTCACTGAATTTTAAAAATCATCTAATTTATCACTAAACAATGCAAAAAAATTCCTAGGGGATCACTAATTCAATGATCCCTGGAAAACCTTTAGCAAAAACTACTTAGTTTATTTCAAAATTCAAATCTTTTTTATTTTGAATTTATTGCTTTCCTTAGTTCAACAAACCAAACCCCCCATTTAATCAATTTCGTATATAATTGTTAATTTCACTTTCTCGTGTGCAATTGATTAAATTAAACCAATCATCTGCAGGAAATGACCCTTACTTGCCATATTACTATTTAAGACAACACATTTAAGCTAAGTAAGGAAAAATAATTGGTGTGTCATTTGGAACGTATCAATGCCCCCTGGGTTAAAAAAATGCGGGGGACCACCTATCAGAGATCGGTCAATAAGATGTTTGTCTACCTCATTGAAAAAATCATGAAGGTGTATGTCGATGATATGTTGGTAAAGGTTTGAAGATAGAGGAATACGTTAAGAACCTTGAAGAAGTCTTCCAAAACTTCGAAGATATAGGATGCGACTAAATCCTCTCAAATGTGCCTTCGGAGTTGCCTCAGGAAAGTTTTTGGGCTACATGGTGAATCAAATGGGCATTGAGGCCAATCTAGAGAAGATCAAAGCATTGATTGAAATGAGATCGCTACAAAAACCCAAGGAAGTGCAAAGCCTTACCGACCGTGTAACAGGACTGAGCCAAATCATCTCGAAAGTGATGAATAAATTTATTCCGTTCTTTAAGGTTTTGAAGGGGAAAACCATTTTCGATGGGCAGAGGAATGCGAAGATGCCTTACAAGAGTTGAAGAAGCACTTGGGACAGGCTCCTCTCGTCTCCAAACCCAAGTTTGGAGAACATCTGCTATTATACCTCGACGTAACCACCGAGGCTATCAGCTCGATGCTTGTAAAGGAAGAATGAGGTCATCAGTTACTAGTATATTATATGAGCAAGGCACTCCTGATAGTGGAAATACGCTATCCAGACATGGAGAAGCTAGCTCTCTCTCTCGTAACGGTTTCTCACAAGTTGAGACCCTACTTCCAGGCACATGCCATACAAGTGCTAACCAACTTCCCACTAAAGTAAGTAATGTAAAAGCTCGATGCCTCAGGGAGATTGCTGAAATAGGTCGTAGAGCTCATTGAGTTTGGTGTTAGTTTCAAAACAAGGACTACTATTAAAGGACAGGCCTTAGTAGATTTTGTAGTAGATTTCACTCCCATTCTAGAAATGGAAGAATAAATGGAACCTGTTGAACCTCCACATTGAGCCTTTTTGTTGATGGCTCCTCGAGAGACACCGAATCCAAAGCTGGAGTTGTCCTGATCAATCCAGAAGGGCATAAGCACAATTGTGTTATGAGGTTCAGCTTCAAGGCCACCAATGACGCAACTGAATATGAAGCGCTCCTAGTTGGCCTCCGTTTAGCTAAGAAGATACAAATGAAAAGATTGATCATCAACAGCAATTTCCATCTGGTTGTTAGCTAAGTT
This sequence comes from Osmanthus fragrans, assembly GCA_019395295.1. Classification (NCBI taxonomy): domain Eukaryota; kingdom Viridiplantae; phylum Streptophyta; class Magnoliopsida; order Lamiales; family Oleaceae; genus Osmanthus; species Osmanthus fragrans. Next base: position 14,088,029 of record CM033350.1, read on the forward strand.
AATGGCAATTTTTTAGCTAAGGATAGAAGTATGACTGCCTATCAAAAGTTGGTTATGGAACTGTAACCGGCATTTGAAAAGTTTGAGTTAACACAAATCTCGCGTTCTAAAAATTCCCATGTCGATGCTCTTTCAAAGTTGGCAAGCAGTAAGGATTCTGAACTCCTCACCGTGGTACCCATAGAACACCTTCTAAGGTCCTCTACTTCCAAAGATGGAGAAGTAACATGGCTAGAAGATATCCTTTCATGGATGAAGTTGATCATAGCCTTTCTAAAGGATCAGACCCTATCTTTTAAGAAAGAGGAGGCATAGAAACTCAAAAGATGAGCCACACACTTTGTTTTTCAAGACGGTGTACTATTAAATGAGATTTTTTCATGCCTCTTCTCTGATGTATAGGTGGAGAGGAGGCCAATTATGTGCTCCAAGAGATACACGAAATGGTGTATAGAAATCACTCGGTGGGTGGTCCCTAGAACAAAAGGTGTCAAGGCAAGAATGCTATTGGCCGACCCTGACAAAGGATGCCCAACAGTTTACAAAAAGATGTAACAAGTGTTAACCCTTCGCTACAGTTCAAAGACAGCCTTCACAAGAACTCAATGTTGGTTCTAGTCCCTGGTCATCCGTCAAATGGGAAATTGATCACATTGGACCTCTACCGAAAGGGAGAGGCAGTGCTAGTTTCAAAATTGTAACTATCGACTACTTCACTAAATGAGTCTGACCAAAAAATAACTGAAGCAAACACTTCCAATTTTTTGTGGAAAAATATCATATGTCGGTTTGGTATTCCCCACTCAATTGTCTCAGATAATCGATGACAAATCGATACCAAAAATGTTAGAGACTTATGTGAGGAGTTGGGAATCAAGAAACACTTTTCTTCTCCACATCACCCACAAGCTAATGGATGCGTCAAAAGGGGCTTGGGGTTGACGAGCTGCCTCAGGTTTTATGGGCTATCTAAACTACAAGTCGAGCAGCCATAGACAGACTCCCTTTTCTATGACTTATGGGTCCGAGACAATGAGCCCAGTCGAAGTGGGTCTGTGATATGATCCGGGCTACGCTAGAAACCATCAAGAATCCAAAGCATGTTGGAGAGAGATTTGAGCCAAGTCCGAGACTTCAAAGGGTTGATAAAAGCTATACATTTACATGTTCAAGCAATGAAGTCCATAATATTGAAGACTTTTGATGAATTGAATTAATGGAGAATTTTCTCTTTTGAAGTTTGGCTTCAAACAATCGAGCTTATCAAATATGTTGAATATTTGTGGCGTTCAAACAACCGGATTGTGGATTCTTTTCGTCATGTAATCTAGAGGTTCAACGTAGCATCGTTCTCATTGGGTTTTTAGCTTCATATCGTTGGGTTCAGATCCAAAATCGATTTAATTGGCGTTCTTGGGTGCCGCATCAATTTGGGCATAGGTTTCGTAGTCTAGCTGCTACGGGGTTTCACATCATTTGGTATCAGAACTTTGGCTCCAATTTAATCAGGTTATATCCTTTTTATTTTCCTTGTTGAGTTTTTTTTTCTTTCCTTGTTCTTCATGTTTTGGTGTCCAGTAATTTATTTTGAATCTTGAATCCAAAAAATACAAAAAAAAATTCAAAAGTTGTTTTTGTGCTTAATTTGAGTCCAAATCAACTTCTAATTTTTTTGCCGTTCTCGTAGTTAAATTTTGAATTAAAAAAAAATCGATTTTTTTTTACTGTTCATCCGATGTTACTGTTCACGTCAAAAAAAATCTTGGAAATTGTCCATAATTCCTATATCAATTCTATTTCCAAAAATATGTTTCTTTTCATTCCAATCCAAATTCAAGAACCACTTTCTTGAATTTATAAATTTCAGTCCGAAATTGTCCAGTTCAAATCCTTTTGAGTCCTAGAGTCAATATGAGTAATATGATGGATCGATTGGAAAGGATGTTGGTGGATATGGGGAGAGTGTTGGATAGGTTGGATGAAAAATTGAATAGAACTCATAGGGATCAATGCGATGATATGTTTAATGTGAGTAGTCGGGAGAGACAGGAATGTAGGGATTTTGGTGAAGTTGGTGTTAATAGGAGGATGAGAGGTGTAAAAATAACAATTCCACAATTTAAGGGTAGGAATGATCCCGAGGCATACGTGGCATGAGAAGAAAAAGGTAGAATTAAGGTTTGAGTGCCATGATTATTCCGAGGAGAGAAAATTAGGTTGATTGTGAGCTCATTCGTATATTATGCATTAATTTGGTGGGATGAATTGATAGGATCTAGGCGGAGGAATGGTGAGAGGTGTATTGAAGCTTGGGATGAATTGAGAACAATCATGAGGAGAAGATATGCACCTAATCATTTTTTTAGAAGGGATCGATGTGATTGGGGATTTAGAGAGGAGCCTAGAAGATATAGTGGAGTTGGATATTCAAGAGAGGAGAAAACACCAAGTGTGGAACATGTTGGCAATACATCAAGAAGAAAGACTGGGTTGGATTATAAGATTGAGTTCTCAAAAATTCGTGACTTGATCAACTCATAGAATAATCATAAGAAGGAGCAAAAGAGTAAGAGAGAAAATTGCGAGGTGGTTAGTTGTGAAGAAAAAGAAAGAGAGCTACAAAAGAGTGAAATGGAAGTTGAGCTGTAAAAAGAGAATGAAGAAGAATCTTCGGAGATAAAAGAGGAGTCAAAAGTGATCTTGAAGGAAGGGGAGCGTGAAGTTGATGAGGAGTTGGCGAAAACTAATAATTCCCTCCCTATTTTGAATACTTCTATTTTGTAGGTTACCGAAAAATTATTTCCAGCAAACTATCCCATTGAAATACCACCCAACCCGGAGATTGAGCCTCAAATTGACTATCAAGGTGTGGATGAAACTAACCGACCCTAACCTACTTTGGGAATTTCTTTATTTTCGGTAATTGACTTTGTGATTCCGAGGAGACGACGGAGTTTCAAAGGTACTGGAGGAACTTCATATGCAGGGGGTCGAATGACATTGATGATCCGAAGGACAACGTAGGAGTATTGAGTTTGAAATTGTTTCATGTGCTTGGGCCAAGTAAAACCAGGAGGATACATGGACAGTCATCAGATGGAGTTGTTATTGGAGTACTCCACACTTGCAAGATCAAGCAGTCAAGGCGAACACATTTTGATCTATGTGAAGGTTACTGGGAGTTCATGTCGCAACATCTATGGTTGATTGAGGTTGTGCTACAATACATCCATACCTGCAAAATGGATGGGTACCGTGTATTGATCATATGTCATGCTAGGAACAATTTTTCATTTGATCCAGGTGGTACAGTGATAAGACTTGTAGCATGTTGGCTATTCCCTATGCAATCACAAAGCATGGATTAGAGGACGAATCCTTTCGAAGAGAGAGGGGATGATATGATCCGGGCTACGCTAGAAACCATCAAGAATCCAAAGCATGTTGGAGAAAGATTTGAGCCAAGTCTGATACTTCGAAGAATTGATAAAAGCTATACATTTACATATTCAAGCAATGTAGTCCATAATATTGAAGACTTTTGATGAATTGAATTAATGGAGAATTTTCTCTTTCGAAGCTTGGCTTCAAACAATCGAACTTATCAAATATGCTGAATATTTGTGGCGTTCAAACAGCCAGATTGTGGATTATTTTCGTCGTGTAATCTAAGGGTTCAACGCAGCATTGTTCTCGTTGGGTTTTTAGCTTCATATCGTTGGGCTCATATCCAAAATCGATTTAATTGGCGTTTTTGGGTGCCGCATCAATTTGGGTGTGGGTTTCGTAGTCTAGCTGCTACTAGGTTTTATCAACTCTTTGAAGTCTCGGATTTGGCTCAAATCTCTCTCCAACATGTTTTGGATTCTTGATGGTTTTTAGCGTAGCCCGGATCATATCATCTCCCCTCTCTTCGAAAGGATTCGTCCTCGAATCCATGCCTTGTGATTGCGTAGGGAATAACCAACATGCTACAAGTCTTATCACTGCACCACCTGGATCAAATGGAAAATTGTTCCTCACATGACATATGATCAATATACGCTACCCATCCATTTTGCAGGTATGGATGTGTTGTAGCACAACCTCAATTAACCATAGATGTAGCGGCATGAACTCCCAGTAACCTTCACATAGATCAAAATGTGTTCGCTGCCATCTCCACGTCGTATACATTTTAAAGAAATATCAAATGACGAAATGAGGATGTGTGGACTAGATTTGCTTGAAGAAAAAAGAGACGAATCTCAAGCAAAGTTGACTCCCTTTCAGCGAAAGATGACTAGGTATTTCAACTCAAAAGTCAAAAGAAAGTCATTCCACCTAAACAACCTTGTACTGCGAAGAATCTTTCTATTTACTAGGAGCCAGGAACAGGAACTCTTGGTTCTAATTGGGAAGATCTTTATCGCATAAAGGAAGATGTTCGACAAGGGACCAACAAAATTGAAGGGATAGATGGAAAGACACAACCTCATCCATGGAATACAGAACATCTGCGAAAATACTATCAATAAAAATTGTAAACACATGTCTTGTACTGTTTGTGGAAAATGAAAGTTTTATCTTAATAAAAATCTTCAAAGTTAAAAAGAGCTAGATCCCAAGTTGGACCTCCTTAGAAGTCGCGAAGTGAACAGCACATGCCTTTGACAACTGTTAAGTCAGTGAAGAAGACCTAGCATGGATGAACCGCTCAACCTCATGTCAAGGAAAACTAACAAATGCAGACGAACTACTAACACTTGTACAAATTGCAAGTAAAAGAAGTAAACCAAGTACGAAAACAAAATATATCCATACATGCAAAAATGAAGTAAACAAGCTCGAAAAATATAAAAGAAAATACTTTCATTTTTAAAAAAATATTAAAAAAAAGTAGGCTTCTAGGCCAAATTACAAATCAAAACGAAATAATTACAAGTTGCCCTATCTAAACAGGTGGGGGAAGGAGAGATACAAATGGGACTGTAGCATTTGGAACCACTTCAATGGTTTTTAGCCACAGGTGCCTCTTCATCAGATTCATCCTCAATCTCGATCATGTAGCTACTCTCTACCAAAATCTGAGGATTCTCTCCCTTTTCCAAGAACTCTGACCTTAATGAAGAAGTGTCGAAAGTTTAGTAGTTAACTTCAATTCACTCCACCACTTCAGTGCAGGCATACTTCCTCAAGTAAACGCTGAAGTGCTGGTATCCTCTATGAGGTGGAATTTGGCAATGTAATTCTTCTCAGCTTCACTGCTAGCAGATTGAAGTTCTTCCATTGCCTTCTCTAAATCCTCAATTAAGCCAATCCTAGAGTTCAGCTCCACCACCTGCTCTTTTAGAGAAACATTCTCTTTATTTTCTACCTCTAGGGCCTTAACAACAAGCCTTTGGCGGGCATAAAAAATCTCCACCCGCATCATCATGGAAGCCACTTTACTTTAGCACAAGTGACTTCCTTTTTCAAATTTTCAATTTCTTCTAAAGTAGAGGTGAGCTTCATAGACTCTTTAGCTTACCGCTTCTTCAAAGCCTCCACCTCGACCATGGCCTTCTTTGTGGCCTCCTCGCCCTTGGAGGCCTTACTGACAATTTTCTTATTCTTATTTTAAAGATTTTTAAAGAGGGCATCCGCCTCTATGTCTACAACAAATGCCCTCCCCGTTTGGCTCACCATAGCTGTGAACACGTTCTTAACATCGCCGGTTTCGAAGAAATTCTGCCACCTATCCATCCTAAACTTGTGAAAACTGGAAGTTGTAGTCTGAATTTTTGGTAGGAGTAAGGACAAAACCTTCAGAGCCAGTTCATCGCTCTTGTAAATGACCGCAAGCTTGGCACAAGGAGCTGCATCAGAAGCTGTTGAACCACTTGAAGTCCTCACTTTCTCCAATGACTCCTGCCTTAGTGGCTCCACAATTGGCCTCTTCTGGATGTTTCTGGCTGCAGCAATTGAAGCAGCCATTAGCTTCTCCTCAGAAGAGACCTCAGAGCGAGGCGGTGAGCTCACCCTCTCTGGTACTAGAATACTTATGTTTTTTTTCTTGGGGACCTCCTCGACCTTATTTTTCCCTTTGTCCTTGGGAGGAGGTATCCCAGCGGCAACCTCCTTGCTGACCATCTCCACTTGGTCCTTCAACTACTTGGTAACAATAGATGAGGGCTTCAATCTCTTTCTTCCAGCTATAGAGGTGGCTGAGAGAATGATAGCCATGTCAGGAATATGATGTATTATCTTCTCAAAGTTTTTTACAAAAAGTACAAGGTACCCAGGTCAATAAAAATGAACAACGTCAAAATAATCAACATCTTAGAAAAGCGGAAGTACCTCTACAAGCATCAAGTTGAATTCTTCAAAAAAAGGGTAAGAAAGAATTAATCTCTCGAACTCCTTTGAAGAATCAATACATCGATAGATATCCTCAATGAGCTCAATTTTTCCTTTGCCGAGCTCGAAGCGATCAACAAACCCTACAAAATACAAGTATACAACGTCATACTCAATATTGAACCAACTCTTCTACAATGCATTAAAAATATACAACACTCACTAGTTTAAGAGTAAAATGTATGAACTATTACATGGGGAACGATATCACATTCACATACCTGCCACTTCCTCCTCACCCAGAACCACGTCTCCTTCCACCATTTAATGGATGATTGGAGTTCTATGACAAAGAGAGAGTGTGACCTCATAGATAAAGGGAGTACCAACCCTTGGAATTCCATTTTCCTAAGGACTTGGGTTGAAAAATTGTTTGGAAGACATTGAGGGGGATATCTTCACCTAAAGAGGTTTATTTCCACAAAAAATAATATCCCACTAGTGGGGCTGAGCATTGGGGATGAACTAGGTGGGAGCCAGTCCATATAACCTAAGGACAACCCTAAAAAAAGTATGTTAAGCCCATCGTTCAACAGGAACTCATTAATAGCTATGCATCACACCTCGGATAACAAGCTCACTCATCAAGGACGGGGGCTAGAAGTTATATCATATGGGACGCAGTATTTTTTCCTGAAGTTCACTAATTGGGAAGCATCTACAATGGATGGGATCTTAAGCAGCCTCCTTTTTTTTCCCACCCTCTAATCGAGGTAGTACACTCTGTCCAACCCTAATTGCTTGAACGAGGTCGGCAATGTTGGTAATTTCGACCCCCGTTTCAGAAACAATTTCCCTAAGATCCACATTCTCCCTAAAAGATGACGAGGCCATTACTTTGACAATCAACAAGTTTTTGGAAAATACCTACGAGATTGAATGAGAATCACCAAACGAAAATGACAGAAAAATTATGAAGAAGGTGGAAAGAAGATTGCAGATTTCGAATGAGTGACAGAAAGTTTGAATTCTTTGGTTGCAAAAGGCGAAAATGATTTTTGCCTTAGAGTCTAGCCTTTTATAGACAGAAGTTCTTAATCTTAGCCATTGGATGTTGATCCTGATCATTGGGCCGTTCATTAGAAATTAAATCTGAGCCACTCACCACATTTTCCGTTTCGCCTTCTAAGGTCTAGATCAGAGCATTTGACTCATGCACTCCAATGTGTTTGAATCACAAAAGATGCGTCCACGACAGCTATCATTGCGCATTAAATGCAGTGATGGTTACGTGTGTGGGAAATCGAACCGATGCAATTGTCATTTTTCTAGGAAGTGCAACAGATATCTAATCATTTCAGCGCAATTATCAGAGATGCCTCATGCTCATCAACACTAAACTTGTAGGCCTCTTCAGCATTTTTGCATACGTCGCCCATATTGATGAATCATACCACTTCTACTTCAACATATACAACTTTGATATAACCAGGTTTGTGTAGTAACAACCTAGGACAAATTGACATCTGTTCCATTTAAGCTTCAAAATAAACAAGACCCAAGATACTTTAGCAAATAATCTTGATGAGAGCTTCAAGTAATTCGTTACATTTGATTTACAAATTCTAATTTTTATATAAATATTCGCAAATTAGACTTGGAGGGATTATCGTTATGATGAGTCATAAAGGTTTAAAAATAAGTACCCCTTAATTTTTTTTCCAATACAACATAAATGTCCATGTATTACATAAATTATGATACATAGACTTGTGCGACTATTGTTACTCATTGTATATGAAGCTCTTAGTGGAAGCTACATGGATGCACTACAGACAGACACCTAGTGATCAATCAAGTCAAAGAAAAGAGTTGCTCTATAGTCGAAACATTATCCCCATTCGGGGTCCTTTTGCCAAAGTGCCTCCTCCTTTGTTCAAATCTCTGTGCATCCGAAGTCCCCTCTTCAACGTCCGAAGCACTCACATCCTTCAAGGCGGATCTGAAGATTTTTGGGAAATTATTGATGCAACGTTTGTATTAATAAGTGTTAGACTTATCAGCCTAGGAATGTAGGACGTTGATCCCTTGTCAATATAATTAATGTATGATTGGGTGATGTGAAATTTCGGTTAATCAAATGGAGCCACGTGGATTTGATCCAATGGTGACCACGTTAGCATGAATACTATAAATAGAAATTTTGTAACATTGTAAGGGATTGTCAAAAATGTATGCAAACTTTATATGTTCAATATCATACAAAAGTTCCTACCTTGTTCATTTGATAAAAAATTATTTAAGTTTGGAATATTCCTATTTCGGTAGATTTATTTGTGATTGCTTGTTTGTTCACAATCATCTTTCTTCTTCATCGGTTCCCGAACGTTCTTGTATCGTGTCAAAAAGCAGCTCCCACGCCAATTGCCGCCACAACCTCCGACCAAGTCTTCGGTCAAAACATACCGAACTTTGCTCTGTGTGCACGAGTGAGCTGTTGACACGTTTTTTTGGGTCAGCAAATTTCACCATGATAGTGTTCACATATTTTACACTGATTTTCATGTTTGTATTGTTAATCAAATTTTAGCAGTATAAATTGTGTGCCACATTTAATCATAAATAATTCACTGGATAGATAGATACATGTACCAAAGTCACAATGACACGAGGAGTCTAGGACAAAGATCACAATACATATTCGCATGCACAACTCGATTTAGATACCTTATTTAAATGTCTTGTTAGGAAAATTAACATCTCTGGCTATCCTGATTGAATAGTCGTTTTCTGAGCATTTATAGCATCATGATTTATGTGGCATTATATATCAATATTATGAGGCATAAGGTAAGGTTATTTGTCTCTATACCTGCCTAATAAAACAAAGAAAGAAGAAAACACAGTAAGAGCTATTAATGCGAGGATCCATCTTATTTGAGGGAAAAAAAAAATTGTGGGTGGTGATCCTGCAAATCTAACTTCTATGGTAGACAAATTTTTTTATAATGTCAAAGTTCTTTAAAAATAGTTCACAAAAGCTGTATAAGGTTATCAGACATTGTCTCAGTTCTTAGACAAGTTCCAATGGTGGTATAAAATTATGTGTAAATTGATATCTTCAAAATTATTTTTGCATCTTTATTTACATTCCGGTGGATCTAAATCCAACTTTTGCTCCAATGGAAAGATCTACATCCCAATTTTACTTCTTTTGGATGTAAAAAACGATGTAAATTTACATCTTTTTTTTTTTCACATTTAATTCCCGTAGAAAAAATGTAATTTGCATTTCCTTTGCATCTCTACATTAAAAAGGTTTTTGACCACATTAAAGATCTAAATCACAATTTAGATCTATTTTACACCACGATTGGATATGTTCTATCAAGTGATGAAATATCTTGTTGCTGGTTTTTTCTTGTTTCTTGTTCTTCATCAACTTCCATAAACATTTTCACAACACATTTTCATCATTCTTCTCCTCAGAGGATACATGGCCTCTTACTTTTCTATAAGGCCTGTTTTCATTACTGCGTATTCTTCTTATTAATCAGTTTATCCTTTCGATGTTTCCTTCTTCTTTGTAGTTTAATTCAACAATTACTTATCGAGCACAAAAATTAAGATTTATCTCTATCTGTCGTGTCCATTGAGCTTGATAACAACATTTTCAAACTCTTTAGTCTTTTACAATGTAGATGACAACCAAGTGGACAAAAGGAAAATCAAAAGCAATTTAGGATACACGAACACATAAGATTTGGGTTGACGTAGGAATTAAATGCTATTTAGTGGCATATTTACGGTAGATTAAAAAATGTTGAAATATGTATTTGGTGACGTATTTCATTCCTTCTTTTGCTAGATATTGAAAAGATAATTTTTATTGTCACTCATGATCTTTTAAAAAATATTATGGGTAGAATCAACCCCGACCCTAAATCGAGGGTTCGGGTTTGGTATGATTCTGTTTACAAAATACTTGAACTTTAATGAGTGGTTCGGAATATTGACATATCTAGACCGACTCACCTTGTTTAGGCCTAACAATAGTATAGGTTTTTTTCTTTTTTTAATTCTAAATTCTAGATTAATTAACACAAACATCCCAAGCTGCAAAAATCATTTTAAGGGCTTAAAGCATTCGTTCAAATTAGATGAGTTGTTTGGAGATGTCACAACCATTGGAGTTAAGGTTTGGACACCTACTTCTGGTGTAGTAGTGCCTTCTTTATATTCACAAAGTACAACTATTAATAAAAATGATGATGTTGCTTAAACTAATGAACACATTGAAGGTGGCCATGAGGAAATAGGCTGTAGCATTCGTCAAGATAAAGTGGTTGAGCCAACTATGAAGTAACTAAGCTGGAAAAAAATTAACAAATCTACAATAGCAAATTGTCCAAACAACGAATAGACAATTTGAAATTGTACTAGAAAAAAATGACTATTCTCTTTACAAGAAATTAGTCATGAAACTAGGGCAGGATAAACTTATAAATTTTGGTGGCCTAATATGTAAATTTTTTAATATCTCGTGTTGTCTTTATAGTGATATTATTTCTTTCTAGTTTTATTATGATTAATTGTTTCATTTTTTACAATAATCTAAAAAGAATAAAATTTAAAATTATATTTGAAATAGTTATAGTGTTAATGGATAAAATACTATACCGAATAAAGATGAAAAATATAGACCATTTTATTATAAGGGTTTGGACTACTCCTTTTAGCACTTGTTTGGACTTCATTTTTTATGAGAATTTGTGGAAAAATGTAGTTTGAAATAGTGATTTTTTAAAGATTGTGTGGTTAAAAAATAAAGAAAAGTTTTTGGTTTATGTGTAATGTTATTTTATTGGAGAATGTGTGGTTGAAAATTAGTGAGAGAAAAATGCATTTTCTAAAAAATGGAGCCCAAATAGGAGCTTAATAAGATTGACATTTTTAAGATTAAACCACAACTCATAATATGGTATCGGAGTTCATTAACCTTCAACGAGTAATTCACTTCGAATAATACTAAAAAAAATGAGCACATAAATTTCTAGATTAGTTTGCTCAAGCGAGCTAGCATCTTCCGTGGGCATAGTAAAGGATAAAATTTCATATCGAACAAAAATGAAAAACATAGACCATCTTATAAGGATTTAGACTACTCTTAATGAGATTGACATTTTAAAATGGAATCTCAACCTTAATATATAGTAGGGGCGGATGTAGATATTTTGAATTAGGGGGGTACAATCAAATTTAGTACAGATCGAATATTTTGTTTTTAATTTTTGAATGATTCATACTTGACTCGAGAAAAATGTAGATTTACATTTCAAAAATATTCCTTCATTAATATTGTGTTCATCATTTTTATCTATTTTATTTCGAACAGTCATTTTATTAATATTTTGCTCATCAAAATAAAATTTATATTTACGTTTAAAGAATTTATAGTGTATTTCATAAAATAATCAATTCAAGTAATAAAAAAAGAAAAACAGATAACCAATATTCATTAATTTTCAATCAAATAAACATAATTTGTTTAATATAAGTCAAATTGAACATGATCATTTCAAACTCATTCCATATACACAATTTGATAGGAGAAAATGTAAATTTAGGTTCAAAATATGATTAAGAAGTGAAAATTTGTAATAAATGTTATAATTTGTAGAGAGACTATAGACAAATTTTACAAAATTAGAAGAGTTAACGTTTTGATGGGGGGGACGAGGAGAGAGAGAGAGAGAGAGAGAGAGAGTTCAAAATTACTGTGATTTTGTCCCTCTTTGATGAAGATTAAAATCAAATTTCTAGTAAATTTTGATAAAAGTTGAAAAATTGTGAGTCCCACGAAATATATTATTAAAATTTGTTGACCTCGTTTTTAGTTGGGACTACTCTGACAATAGATATCGGACACACCCGTGTGCACGCAAGGGACAAGGAACCAGTCAAAAGCACTCTGAAATGGGCGTGAGAGAAGCTCTTTAGGACACAAGACGGTGACATTCGGATCACGACAATGAAAGGATGACATCGTAAAATAATAACCGATCGCATATGAAGGATCAAGAACAAAGTGTATCCAATTTGTAGTGAATGTATGTTTGGAGAAATAAATATATCATTTCTCATTCTTTTTAGTATATATATAGTGGCATCTCCCCCTCAATGATACATGAAAGGGGGCATTTGTAATATTACAAGTGACATTGAAGCCTTTGGATGATGAGGCACGTGATTTCATCTCCTTAACCAATACATCTAATCATAGGCATCAATTTAGACGTCTTAGCATGTGGAGCATTTAATGCTCTTACAAAAAGTAGTAATCCTATTGACAAGACAATACACTTACACTTATTACAATTGTCACATTAATCATTCCAATAAGATCTTTATGTAGGAGATCTCTTGGAAGAAGTGAATATGGAAGATACTCATTTATGATTAAGAGGCTTTTACTTCGGTAATGCGCTTCAGCACCTTTCATAGTTCTTCAACATCAGGGCCTCGACTACTTCACAGTGCCTCGCTTTAGGGCCTCAGTTAAGCTTATTAGGAGCCTCGATTTGTACCTTTATAGTCACCTCAACTAGACCTCTTGAGAGTCTCGGTTTGTACCTTTGTAGGCACTTCGATTAGACCTCTTGAGAGTCTCGATTTGTACATTTGTAGTCACCTCGACGAGACCTCTTGAGAGCCTCGATTTGTACATTTTTAGTCACCTCGGCTAGACCTCTTGGGAGCCTCGATTTGTACATTTGTAGTCACCTATGCTAGACCTCTTGGGACCCTCGGTTTGAGGCATGGGCTTCTTCTTGAGCCTCAGTTTTGAGGCATAACAAAATTAATTATTAATTTTGATTTTAATACATACCAAACAGAACTTTATTATAAAAAAATAAATAAATAAATAAAATTAAAAACCGTGTCCGCCCATGATATGTAGTCTGAATTCTAGGTGTCATTCCTTTTTGGAATATTTGATTTGGATTTGCGTGGGATTAGGTGAAGCTTTTAGCCATCTAACTTTACAAATTGATTGAAATATGGTTAATTAATTGCCATAAAAGTAGGATTAAGCCGAAATTCACTCGGGACTGCGGATGAGATGACCAAATACAGATTCGAATTGTGGAGCAAGTCGTGTACTAGCCTCCAAATGGACCTTGACTGCGTAAGATGCCAAAAATTAAAAATAATTCCAATCCAAGTTTCCTCGCAAGAGGTTGAGATATAAGCGACATCATGGTCGATAACTAAATAGTAAATAACGCGTACATCCTAGAAAGAATATTTTCTATCTTGGAATGGACCACTCGACCTAAACGACAAGTTTAAGTAAATGTCCTAGTTTTAACTAAACTATTTTCTCATTAACAAAACTTAATATTTTCTAAGTAATTTCTAAAACAAATATATATTTGACCTAATTTTGGTTTAAGGTCGACAAAATATAGTATCATAGTAACTTGTATAAATCTTTTCATAGCTACTCTTTTATTATAGTTCTTGAGGACATTCAACTAATTGAGTATCCATGGTTTACTCCTTCCTACCCAATGCAGATTTAGGGCCGGGCTGAGCTATAGTCCGACCCTCTAGCCCAAATACTAATAATTTTTTTTTTTCCATATTAGTTCGTGCTAAATTTTTTCTGGATTCACCCCTGTTATTGACCCAACTAACAAAACGAACAAATAAATAAATTTAGAAATTTATTAGGACGAACATAATCTATTTGTGTGTGAAGCAGAATTTGAACACGATATTGGGGTTTCTTAGCCAAGCATATCTACATCATTCATAACCCTAATTATCTTGATAATGCGTGTCACTTTCTTGACTAAGTCACTATGATAAAACAAAATAATCAGCTTCGTAGAAGATATATTGATCATGATGTGATAATCAATTATTTCGAAACTAGTCTGCTGAATTTAGCTTATGTTTCTAACTTTTACTAATTAATGCATTAAATAACCTATCATTGCCATATTATTCTCAACTTTTCTACGCAAGTTGGGAGTACAGAGGAATGTAGCAATCATACCCTTAATGCTATAAAATTCCCAATCCGTTATAAGTTTTTATATAAAGTATTTAATTACTTTAAAAACGGTTTAAATAGTATTGAACATGATTAAAAATAAAAATAAATTAAACTAAACATGTCCTCAGATTAAGGTTTCATTGTAACTTGTTACACCACAAAAAATATAATATGTTGACCTCAAATTCTGAGGAGGTAACGTGGCCAACAGGTTAAACATTCCACATAGATGTCCTCATGTGCAAAGTATTAGAACGTTAGTCACTTATGACCATTTTTTATGGTGGTGGAGGCTGTTGCGAGCACTCAGATGGTCAATTAGATAGTGAAGAAAGAAAAGAAACACTCCTTTGATCTTAAGATAATAAAGCAAAGTGTATGTGTTAAGTGTTTAAGCTTGTATTACTTCTCAAGTGAAAATAAGTGTGAGTATTTATAGGGGAATGGGTGGATTCTACACCGTTTGATGAAGGGACACGTGGTCGCAACTGTTGGCCCAGACATCCCCTCCTAGGTGTCAATCAACCAGTCCTTAGGTGGGCGGACATTTAATGCTTCCTAATGATGAATTTCGTGATTCGATCTTTAGACGTCTGTTGTACAAACATCATATCAATCAATCGTGGGGATCTTTTTTGGTTAGATCTTTGCACAAAAGATCATATACTTACTACAGACAAGGTGATGTAACATGCCATGCCGCCCTTATCAGTTCGGTTCATGCTCTTTCGAAGTGTATCACTTCAGGGGCTCAACATGCCTCCAGATATGTTAATAGCTTACTTCGCCTAGACACTTCAACGATGACATGGCGCGGACCTTGTCAACCCACTTTGGTGCCTGCCACGTAGGCTACAATTTGGAGCCTCTCTGTAAGAGGTATAACAATAGTCTCTCACGTCCATGTATGAATATTTATATAACGCATAAAGTTTTGATGTGTTGGTTCGAAATATTATACCTTCCCTTCGTGATTTTAGAAATTTTCTGCCAAGAGAACACTACTCCACCAAGTCCACAATAACATGGCCAACATGTAAACACTCCACATAGATGATGTTCTCCTGCACACGATAGCATCCTCCAGCAATGGCACTCCGCCTCTTACTAGTTGGGCACATCCTCTTTCGAAGTGTATCACTTCGAGGGCTCGACATGCCTCCAGATATGTTAATAGCATACTTCACCTTGACACTTCGACGATGACCTAGTGTGGATCTTGTTGACCCTTTTGGATACCTATAGCGTTGGCTACAATCCGGACCCTCTCTGTAAGGGGTGTAACATAATATTATATATATATATATATATATATATATATATATCGATGAATAATCAAGGAACGGATGGTCCGATTTAGCCTCTTAGTTTCGATTAAAGAATCAAAATTAAATCTAGTATATTTTCAGAATATATAACACCTTGCCACTTGAAAAGTATAGCACAAAAGTGAAATTAGACATTTATATACCATAAATTTACATTTATAATAATTATTTTGAAGTGTAAAAACTGAAACAACATCTCATTGAACCGAACAAAAATGGACCTAATCGACCGAATTATGATTCACACATGAAACTCTTTGATTCTATATGATCGGATTATCGAACTATGTCCGTCCCCACAAACATCGACCTTACTTCACGTTTATCTGCAGACATTGTGTAATTTTGTGTAATTTTACATTTAAAATTAGTAAACCATAGTGTTTCATGCACCCAATAGAAAGCATGGGCAAGTCGTCGTGGTGGGATATTTTCTAGTCCTTGTTTGTTTGAAATTAAAAGCTAAATATATCTAAATTAATAATTAATAATTAATTTTAACATATTTTATGAAGTTTATAATTTTTTAACTATGCTTTTTATCAATTTTTATAAAAATTTACTACAAATCTGATTTAATCTCTATCAAAAAAGAGGGGCCTAAGAGCATTAACTTTTGGTCTGGTCCTAATGTTTACTCCATCACGTCACTCCTCAAACCCACTATATATTGTTCTCTTCCTTTTGTCTTTTTTATTCTTTCCATAATATTCACCAGAAGGAAAGATTTTTCTCTAATCTGCCATGGAATTTTGAACCAGTGAAGACTAAACCATGAAAATCCTCCTGAAATTTTTGCTTGTGATTTCAGCTTTTGCAGTTGCAGAATCATCAAATTGCAACAGTACAGACCTAACCATGCTCATCAATGCCTTCGCCTGTGTTCATGGTTTCAACGTCACCTGGTTCAACAACTCCCAATCCAAATGTTTAAAGCCTCCAATTCATGTAGTTAAACTCCCATCAAGAAATCTTAATGGTAGCATCTCATGGAAGTTCCTCAAAAACATGTCCAATCTTCGAACTATAGATCTCTCCAACAATTCTTTGACTGGCTTTGTTTCTTCTGCTCTCTGGTCTATTCCAACTCTTGAAGAGATTAACCTGTCGAAGAACAAATTCGGAGGCTCAATCGTGATCCCAAAACCTGAATCTTTTAAATCTTCATCAATTCGAAAGATTAATCTTTCTTTCAATAGGTTTAAGAACTTTACTTTTCTCTCTAATTTTCTGAATCTCACTTTTCTTGATCTTTCACATAATGATTTACAAGTTGTTCTACCGAATTGGTTCACCAAGTTAACCAATCTTGAGATTCTTAATATTTCTAGCTGTAATATTTCTGGGAAAGTAAAGCCCATTTCCGGTCTCTCACATTTGAAATATCTTGAAGTTTCAAATAATAAATTAACTGGAAAATTTCCTGCTGATTTCCCACCCTTAGATAATCTCCAGCACTTGAATGTCTCGTTCAATAACTTCTCAGGTGAATTGGATTCAAAAATGGGAACAAAATTTGGTTATTCATCTTTTATTCATGCCGGAAATTTCAAAACTCAGAATCATACCGAGTTGCCCCATCGTTCACCCAACCCACCTCACAAAATACCAGACCAAAACATAAATTTCATCCAAAAAAAGAAACCCAAATCGAAAACCAAGACTCTGGTTTTAGCCATATCACTTGCGTCAGCATTTCTTGTTTTGGCCATTGGGGTTTTCACATATTGCGTGTACAAGAAGAGAAAGATGGCTAGACAAAACAAATGGGCAATTTCAAAGCCAATTCAAGTACCATTTAGATTCGAAAAATCTGGTCCATTTTCATTCGAAACGGAATCCGGGTCCTCATGGATGGCTGATATTAAAGAACCCTCTTCAGCACCGGTGGTCATATTTGAGAAGCCATTGATGAACCTTACATTTAAGGACTTAATTGCAGCCACCTCACACTTTGGGAAAGAGTCCCTTCTTGCAGAGGGTAGATGTGGGCCCGTGTACACAGCTGTACTACCAGGTGAGCTCCATGTGGCAATCAAGGTCCTGGAAAATGCTAGGGACCTTAGCCATGAAGAAGCTGTAGCCATGTTTGAAGACTTATCAGGGTTGAAACACCCAAACCTGCTGCCTATTTCTGGCTATTGCATTGCAGGTACGTGGTCTTAGTCTTGTTTATACATTTTTTCACATTTGGTAAGTTCCATAAATACTGTCGGCTGATGTAAAAATCTAAAGGCCTATGAGAATTACTGATTAGCAGTGCCTAAATTCAATGCGTTCACGTGAATGGAAGTTCTAAGAAAATGTCACAGAAATTTCAACTGCTGCCAGCAATTTTCTGGTGCACAGAGGCCAGGCATGTGATTTGAATTGAAAACTTGAGACTTACCCAGTACTGTAGCATAAAAGCATGTCTGTCCTTGAGATTGATCTCTGCCTCCCCTGTGCCCTGTAGACAAAATAAAAAAATTTCACTACTAACATGACAAAAAAAACTTTACTTATGATTTTATAAAAATCCTACTTATGGTTCTCTAAGTTTTTCTTACCACATCAACAGTAAATTTTATTTTTTTATTTTTTTATCAATTCGATAAGTTGTTTCTTTACGTGGTTAAGTGAAAATTAGTAAAGAATAATCACTTCTTTATCTTGAGTTTAGATTCATCTCTGACATTTAAACCTAACTCATTAAATGAGGCGATTGATTGATAACTTTTGACAGTGACTTAACATTAATGGAGTATCAATTTGGTAAGTTGTACATGTGCAGGTAAAGAAAAGTTGGTATTGTATGAATTTATGGCCAATGGTGATCTCCACCGTTGGTTGCATGAGCTTCCAACGGGAGTACCCAACGTGGAAGATTGGAGCACTGACACGTGGGAGCTTGAAAGTGGGTCCCATAACGCATCCCCACAGAAATTGGAATGGCACACGCGCCACCGCATTTCCGTGGGTATAGCGCGTGGACTCGCCTATCTGCACCATGCACAGTCCAAGCCGGTAGTACATGGACATTTGGTTCCGTCTAATATCTTGTTGGCGGATGACTTTGAACCCCGAATAGCTGACTGTGCACTGAGTCAAGATCGAGTTGGTGGCTCCACCGAGGCCGATGTCTATAATTTTGGTGTAGTGCTAGTGGAGTTGTTAACAGGAAAACAAGGCTCACATGAGACTGTCAACTGGGTGAGGAAATTAATAAAGGATGGAAAAGGGGAGAACGCTCTTAACTCAAGGTTGAGACTCGATCGCGACTCAGTGAGTGAGATGGTGGAGTGTCTCAGAATTGGGTACTTGTGCACGGCGGAGGCGCCAGGGAAAAGGCCAACAATGCAACAAGTTTTGGGTTTGCTGAAAGACATACACCCCACACCAGTAGAGTTTGGCTGAGTTGACTCGAAAGTATTCAAATTGACTAAAAGCGCGTGAATCAATGTAATCATTCAGTCATTTGCTTCTGTTTATCGACCTTTTAATGAAGATAGTCAATTAACAGACAGTTGGTTTACATTTCCACCACAGCGCTTGATCACGTGCAGTGCGCGTTACTTGATTTCAGTAGAAATTATTTCTCCATATGTGATGAGAAACATCAGTACATGCCTCCTTTGTCTTCATTAGCAAGTAATTATCCATTTTTTTTTTCCTTTTGAAGTATTTTCTTTTATTTCTTGACAGGGATTAAAATTTAGGATAATTATGCACGAATACAGGGACTGTACGTGAAGCACGGTTCAAAAATTTATTTTTAATCACGTTTTATGCGATTCACAAATTTTCAACCAAACATTCATTATTTTTTTTTTATTAAAATCTACTAAAAATTTAATTTTAATCATCATCAAACATAGGTTTAATTAATTATAATATTTAATGTTCGAGAAAAGGACTTGTGTGTATTGCACTAATATTTTTGTATTTATCCAAATATCGTCACGTTTGCAGTAATAAATTAAATTTAAGTGTAACAACATAAAAAGCTATCATTATATGAGAGAAAAAATTAAGATGGGAGAAGGTGGACAAAAATTGGTGGGTTAGGTAGTGTACGGTGGGGACGCCTTTAAGGTAGTGAAAGAATCCCACTTAGCATTTGTCTCTAGTATGGTATGGAAGGTTCAAAAATTAAAATCACAACCTACTTTATTTTTCTGTATTGTTACTTTATTATTTACTTTTTCGGTTCATATTTGTAGCTTTATTTTTAATATTCCATGTATTTTCCAAAGGTGGATTAAAAAAGAAATATTCCAGTCTGAACAATCTTTAGCAAAGAGTTGGGATCATTATTGGAAACCATTTTTCTTTTGGGGACCATTAAATTAGCTGCAATTTTGGTTATTGGATGCCACCAAAGCCCACATGCTTCTGAAAATTCTCATCCATTCATTGGACCGATAGTCAATTTTCTACGCTTTCGTAAGTCAACAAAATTCACAAGCATTCTATGGAGTTTGTCCTGCTTCTACAAATTGACAAGACACGTTAGTTGACTTTTCTTTTTCTAATTTTTAGAAAGAATTAGAGGTACAGTGGTCAGCCCCATACCAAGGCCAAAATCTTCAGTATGTTGAGTTATTATACCGAATAAAGTGATTTTATTTTCAAGAAAAGCAGCTTATACAATTTTATTGGAATGATATAAAGACATAATTTCAGTTTGAACTGTGCTACAATATCACATTGGTTGACATTTTGGATGACTGAATACACACACTTCAAAGATCGGACATTATTTTATTCACGCGACCCACTTACAATGTGAGGATCGATCGCATAAGATGTCAAACATTTTCGAGTAAAGTGACTTTACTCTTTCAATTTACTATAACAAGCTCCTAGGGCTTTTATTTTGTTTATTTATTGTTTGAGCGAGCAAACAACTACTTAATTTTGTATAAATGATGTTAATGGTAGGAGAGCACTCAGCGTGGATGCAATTGATGTTAAATTGGTGAAATTGAAAAATAATTGGAGTTGACTCGAAGTACTTGAAGATCAACTGAATTGCAATCGAACAATTGGAAGTATTAATAAAGCAATAAAAGGAAATACATAAGTTTTAGGAGTTAAATTAAACAATTAAAAAGTTTGAAAACCAAATCGTAAATTTTCAAACTTGCATCGATCAAGTAGTGGTGATTTTGGGATGATAAGGATTTAGCCCCTGTTTGATACAAATTATAATTTTCATTATCATTCTTCTACCCATTTTCAACCACACATTCTTCAATAAAATAATATTTTTCATCATATCAATAACTTTTCATTCTTTTTCAATCACATATTCACCATCACATCAACAAAAAATTCATTTTTTCCAACTTAATGCGTATCAATCAGCGGCTTAATTTAGAAGATTCAAAGTTGGGGATCAAAATCAAAGTTGGCCAAAAATAAGGAGTTGGCCAAAAATAAGGCTTGCGACCGCAAGCCACTTAGGGCTGCGATCCTAGTCCTTGAAAACGCATATTGATTTATCATTATTATTATTTTTTTGTCCGATTGAAACTGTATTTGACAATGAGTTGGGGCACAAATTTTAATTTTGACCAAATTCTTAAGCCTATCTTTATCCAATAATTAGAGGGGGCTTGAGGAAATTAATTATATACATATTATTCAAGCAAAAGAGAGGAAAATTTGAGGAAATCATTCAAGAAATTAGGGGTGCGTTTGATTTGCTGTTTTCAAATTATTTTCAGTTTTCAATTTTGTAAAATACTGAAAACATGTTAGGTGTGGTATTTCTAAAAATACATTTTCGAAAACAATTATATATTTGTAACGTAAAACTCAAAACGAATAAAAATTAAAAAAATTAAAAAGTTTCAAATATAAAAAATATAAAATTCTAACAAATAATATTTAAAATTTAAAAAAAAAAAAGTTCAAGAAAAATGAATTCAAAAATAAAATTTATAAATTCTAAAAAATAAAAATTTTGAAAAAAAAAAGTCTAAAATTAAAAAAATAATAATAATTTATAGAAAAATAAAAATAATTTAAACTCTTAATGATTGCTTACATAAAATTATATATAAAAAAAAAACATTTATATTAACACAGATTAAAAGTCCACATAATTTGTTTCTATTTTTATTTCCTATATTTTGAACTTGATTTATTATTTGTTTCATTTTATTTTTATAGAGAGGACAAATTTTTTAAGATTTATTAAGTTGAAAATGTATATATTATTTGATAATATATTAACATACAATTCCTCTATTTTTACTGAATAATCAAACTTAACGGAATTAAATTTCATAAAATAATTTTTCAAAATTTCAAACTAAAACGCATTTTCTAGTTTTCTATTTTGAAAAATAATTTTTCAAAATTACAAACCAAATGCATTTTTTAGCAAGATTAAAATAGATACTCATAATAGAAAATTAAAAATAAACTCAAAATTGAAACACAAACCAAACGAGCTCTAGGATTTCCAAGTTTTTACACGAGGAAGTAGATTCTTGGTGCAAAATATTCAACTTTTTTCCCTTTTTCCTTAAAACCAAGACTTGTTTTCCAATTTTTTCTTGTATTTTTCTTATTTCATAATTTGTAATAAAAAAAGTAGTTAGGATGAACGATCCTTACCTTATTTTGAACCTTAATTTTAATTATGAATTTTTTAATATGCAATGGATGTTTGTGAATCGTTTTTACTTCTATTCTTGATGATTTGAATTACTTGGTCACTAATTCATTGATTTGTGAGCAATAATTATGCTTAAAGGTGAGTTAGGACAGTCACTCAATTTCTGTACTATGCTCACTCCCAGAGACGAATTCAGAGCTCGAGTTTAGTTAGGACGGACACAAATATTGAACGCTTACTTTCAACGGTCAACGTTCGTGATAGCGATATTGTTTATTAATATTTAATTAAATAATATTCAAAAAAATTGCACTAACTAGAACTAAATACAACACTAGAACCAAAATTAGAGACCAACTTTCATTTCGGATAAAAAATTTGTTCTATGATTTTCAAAATATCCTAATTTATTTTTCAATCAAACATGCAATATATTAACAAAATATCAATATTCAGTTTGCGATTAAAGTTAATTAAACAAACATTATTATATTAATATAGTTGAAATTATTGAAATTGATGCACCATTAATGACGACAATTATGCTTTAAAAGAAAAGAAAAGAAAAAGAAAAAGAAACTGCATGGGAATTTAATGAAGACAATGATTTTTAAAAGAAAAAGAAACTGCAAGACAAATGATTTTTAAAAGAAAAGAAAAAGAAATTTAAATCGCAGGGGGCTTTTAATGATGTTTTATAAAAATAGAAAAAGAAACTGCAGGTGGTGTTTCGAACTTGGAGCCTCCAATTTAAAAATGAGGAAGTGTCAACCAACTAAGCTATCAATAATGTTTGTAAATAAAATGAATTATCAGATATATAATATAAGTATTTCATCTGTTGTTAACCAAAAAAAAAATTCTTCACAACGGATCTAGTACACGTAGCCGCTGGGGCTCGTGGGGTGCTGGATCCGCCCCTGCAGTCACTCTTCACTAGATAGCAAGAAAGCAAGGACCGATTAGTCACATCTTTCTTCTCTTAGCCTAAGGATTGCTCTTTTCCACGCTCTTACTAATTGAAGCGAGTTCTCCATTGATTTGTGAGCAATAATTATGCATAGAAGTGAGTTATATGTTACCACGTAGTAAAAATTTGTAATTTGAATAAAATGGTAGATATACGCTTACGCTTTTATGGTTATCGCGGTTATTAATTGAATTATTTGGCAATTTAATGCTCTTAATTAAGATTTATTTGATTTCATATGGCGATGTGAGAGTTGACTTAATTGAGTAGGGTTGTTTTGAACTTGAGAAACATAAATCATTAACTAAAAAGAATTCGATCGAGTACAAGAAAGTAATTATTATCAATTGAGTATGATTGAGATTAAGGGAATCACTATGTTTAACGCCTGAATTTTAAAACTTTAACCATCATTAAAAATCCTAACTTTTCCACTTATGCATATTTTGATTGTTTTAATAGAGTTATGGTTTTTATGATAGAAATAAAAAATAATTTTAATTGAATTGAAAATAGGAGTAGTTGAACAAATGGTTGGATAGTAGTCCACTAGGGAACTATAATCCAAACTCTTAGATCCACTTTATTACATGTTCACGATAATGGATACTTGCAACACAAATATTCACAATAGTGATGCTTCCTTCAATTCTCTCCTCAGCACTGACTTCTTGATTTAACTCTTCTCTTTTCATCATTCATAGTCTTGTTCGAAATTGTTTGAATTTTGAAGCGCTTATTCGATTTTGTTAACACGTCTTCCACTTGTTCTTCGATGTTGAAGTGTTTCAAGTCGGTGTCCCTTTTACGCACAGTTTCTTTAATGAAGTGCTAGTATACTTCAATGTGCTTAGTTTTACGTGGAACATTAGATTCTTTGCTATTCGAATAACTGATTGGTTATGACAATATAGGACTATCGCATAGCTTAGTAATTGATGTAGGTCCTCCATCAACTACATTAGTCATGTACTAATAGTTTAGATGTTTCTCAAAGGTGTGATAAATGTTCACCTCCTAGAATTTCAGTACCATAACAAACTCCATGACATCTTAAACCACTAGTACGCCATCTACTTTCCATTCAGATGTAGGTTTGGTAGTTATACTTAAGAAGAATCATTAACATGTAACCTTCGTCGAGATCTTCTTCCTCTTCAATGTAGATATATATTGGGGTGCCTTGGAGAATCAAAATTATTCTTACCTATATTTTGAAACATAACCTACTTCTCATGGCAAAGTGTTTGCATTATTACTACTTAACTAGTCAATACCTAATATCACAACTTAAAAGGTACGAGTCTACCTTTAATTTCGTTCCCTCAATTTCTAACTTTACATCTTTAGTTATAGACTGAAGGAGTACTAACAACTAAAGTGTTATCTGTTATCTATAATTTGTTTAATCTTAGTAAAAAAAGTACTAGAAGTAAATGGATGCGTAACTCGTGAATCTATAATGACACTAGTAGGTATCTTAGATCAGCTGTGGACCTAGAACCCGACGAGGGGGCACAACTCACGTGTTGGCACCATCGAAATGTTCAGCACCACCGGGTAGCAATCAGCAGACGACCGTTGTAGACTTGCAGTTGTAGAGCCGAGATGTAAGTCTAGAAGATGGAAAGAAAGAGATGACCTATTTTTTATTTTCATTTTGGTTTGGGCTAAAGTGATTACATCAGAAGTTGGGCCTCTTTTTTGTTTAAAAACATTAGGCCCAATTCCAAAATGAATGAATTATGAGGAAATTACACGCTAGCCGGACTTTGGAGATAACATTTCATAATCCAGGCCCAATCTTTACTAGTGCAATTTTCAGGTATTATATAACTCACCCACACAACACCCCCAACCCTAAATCTCCCTCTCCTCGCCCCTGTCGCTCGCCACTCTCCCCAACCCTAAATCTCCCTCTCCTCGCCGCTGTCGCCTCGCCACTCTCTCTCTTTCTCTCCTCCATTGTATTAGTCGTCGGTCCGGCGCAAGTGCGCTGCCAGAGCATGTCGATCCCTGAGCACCCTTCGCGTGATGCTGCTGTAATGAAGAAGCAGGTCGTCTTCGCACTTTCCTCTTCACGAATGAATCACCGCCAGTTGCGGTGGTAAAATGAAACGTGAAGCAGATCCACCACTCTGGCGACTCTTTACAGGCTAAGCACTGTAGCAACGCGCGCGAAGCAGTTTAGGTTGGTGTCGATTTTGTGGGTTTGGACGATGTTTTGTGGTGGTGGATCTGGCGGTTTGGGTGGCGTTTGGATGGTGTTGTGTGGTGGTGGTGATTGTGGTTGAATTTGGCGATGGTTTGGCAGCGTGGTGGTGGTTTGGTGGTTGCGGCAATGGTTGGTTTGGCAGCGTAATGGTGGTGTGACAGCGGCGGCGGTTGAGTTTTGGGATTTTTTTGATGGTGGTATAGTGGAGATGGAGGCGTTAGTGGTGATTCTTGGTACAGGCGGTGGTGGTGGTGGTGGTGGTGGTGATTACCGTGATTTTGGTGAGATGGTGGTGGAGGTTTTGTTGGTGGTGGTGAGATGGAGGCGATGGATCTGTCGAGGTGGTGGTGGTCGATGGTGGTGGAGGTGGTTGATGACTGTGATGGCTGCTGTGGTGGTGCGGTTGTGGTGGTGTTGGGTGACGATGAAATGTGACCTAATATTTGTGACCAAGTATTAAACTCTAACCTTGAAATTTAATAACATGTTTCCAACCAATTTTAAAATCTGTGATTCACAGATAAACTGTGACTTGCAATTTTTGAACTTGTGACCAATAAAATAAACTGTGGCCTGTAAATTTTTTAATTTATGATTTCGAGATAATCTGTGACCTATAAAATTTTTAATTTGTGACATCAAAATAATTTGTGACCAATTAATTTGATAATATGTGACCGATGAATTAGTTGTGACTTTTAAGTGCGTATCTGTGACCTCGAATAGTATAACTGTGACTTTAAAATAATTAATTAATAAAAAAATTAATTAATTAATAAAACCTGATTTTTGCATAGATCAAACTTTAGACTTGAAATATGAATTAGTCATACTTAAACCATGATTTGTGAATTATTCCCATGAATTATTTCCCCAAAAACAACAGCAAATGGTCCAAATGACCAAATCGATTCCATTTTGAAGCTGAAACCGGAAAGGCCAAACTTTTTTCCTCCCCTCCCCAGTTCTCCATTCTATAATTGCCATTCGAAAATCGAAGAAGAGGCAGCAGCTGCTGCTACCGAGGCGACGCCACGAGGAGGAGGAGTAGGCGGCGCCGCCAACGACGTGTTCACTTCTACCGACTGCCGTTCTGGTCTCAGAATCTTCGAGCTCGAGTCGGAGCAGCCTTCGACTGGTGACTGGTGAGCGCATTTCTCTCACTCTCTCTCTCTTTTTTTGGTTTTGTTTTTGTTCTATTTTGTTGAATAATGAATGTTGTCTATAATTTGTAAATTGTTTAATCACATTCAACTAAACTGATAAAAGGCAATTTTTTTATTATTATTTATGAGTTATGGTTTATGTTTTGTGAGTTATTACGGAGAATTATGATTTATGATAAGTAATTTATGTTTTATGAGTTATGATTATTGATTTGGGAATTTATGTTTACGAAGTTAGGATAATTGAAAAAAATTATTTGAGAAGATGCTGGGCTCAATTACTTGGTACTCTGTATTTAATTTTTATGTTTTAGTGTATTTACTTGAATTAATTTTAATATTATTTAATTAAATTTTAATAAATAATCGGGTTGCGATCGTTGATTGTCGATGGTCAATCATCAATGGTCAACATTCAAGCTGCCCTAAATGAACTTCGATGCTGGATTCGTCCCCGTCTTAGATAATGATGAAATATATGTTATCATGTATAGGTCATACTCCTCTTTTCTCGTCAGAGCAAACACTGAAGCATTCCATTTCTTTTGCTGATCATTTCTTTCTTCTTTTCTTTGCACTACGCTACAAATGTCCAGGCTGGCCATAATAATAAAATACTTTTTTTTTTTTTAAATCAAACATTGAAGTTTCTAAACAGTAGCATTTGCATGGATAAAATTTTCAAAATTTTGGAACTGAGGGCTATTGTTACTAATTCTGATGCATATAATTCGTTTTTTTAAGTGGAATAGGTGGCCCAAGCAATTGTTAATAGGGCGCGCATTATAGGAATTGGGATATGAAATTATTTCCGTATTTCTAACCCCCAAAGTAGGGTGATCAATTTTGAATCAGAGTTCCCATATCCATAGTAGTGTAAAAAGAAGGCCCAACTCCAAGTTATATTCTTCTTTGGGCAATTTTCATAAATAAGAGTATAACTTTGGTCCAATTCAATAATAAGAAAATAAGTTAAATTTTCAAAAATAAAATTTTTGTTAATTTTTATTTATAATTTAATTAATTAAATATATTAAGGTTACAGATCTATATAATTTGATCACAGATTCACAATTTAGTTAGTCACATATTATTTTAGGTCACAAATAAGAAATTTTAAATATCAAAAATTATTTTACGTCACAATTCAAAAAAAGTTATAGGTCACAATTTGTTCATCGATCACAGATTCACAATTTAATTAGTCACATTATTTTTCGATCACAAATCAAAAATTTTAAATGTCACAAATTTTTTTACGATCACAATTCAAAAATTTTAAAGGTCACAGAATATTTTCAAATGGCCACAGCGCAAGCCACATAATATTTTTGCACATGGCTCAAGTTCTTGTTGATAGTCACAAATTTATTTCAAATGGCCACAGCACAGGTCACAAAATATTTTTACACGTGACTCAGGTTTTTGTTGATAGTCACAGCATAGGTCATAGAATATTTTGAACATGGCATAGGTCACAGCACAGGTCACAACACATGGCTCAGGTAACAGCATTGGTCACAAAGGCTATATAGCACCACTTCACCACCACCATCGTCTTACATGCCTTAAACCTACTCCGTCGCTGCTATCACAGACGGCATCTCACCACAACCACCATCACTAACGTCACCAACACAGCCTCACCAATCGACGGCAAACCAAAAATCATGACATCACATCACATCACCACCACCAACCCACACCACCACAGGCATCATTCCTCTTCTCCAACACCACCGCACCACCACCAACCCATACCAATATCACAGGCACCACAGCCATCACACAGAGGACGTCCACTATCCTCATGCCGCCATCGTCGTCGACATCTCCGCCAACACCGTCGACAGTAAAAACACCACCACAGCGAGCATCAACAGACAGCAACGGTTCCAGATCCACCCCCTTCACGAAACCACCACGCCGCGACGCTCACGTTCGTGACAAGCCGACTCCACCAACACCACACCCTAACATCGCTGCTACAAACACCATTGCAGCCAAAATCGCGACCACAACCACCCAACACAAACCAAAAATCAAATCCAAAATTACCACCACCATCACCAAAACATAACCAAAAATCAAATCCAAAATTACCACCACCCGCCGCCACCACTACAGCGACTGCAAGTAGCATAACCACCACGACCACACCCCAAGCAGATTCATCGTTGCTGTGAACGTTAGGGAGGGAGTGAGTGACGCCGCTGCAACGCCTACGAGGCGATGACGCCGCTGCGGTGGTCTCTCAAAGATGAAGATATGGGTCGCCGGAGTGGTCTGTGTGTGGATCGCCTCCATGGCTGTCGAGAGAGATGGGGAGAGCCACTGTGTGTGTGTGTCAAGAGAGATGGGGGAATGCCACTGTGTGTGTTAGAGAGGGAATTAGGTTAGAAATAATAAGATTATTTATTTTATATATATATATATATATATATATATATATATATATATATATTAATTAATTAATTATTTGATTTTTGAATAGTCAAACATTCCACCTTATTTTAGAAATTGGATCTTAAAAGATAGGATTTTGTGTAATTTCCACTTCTTCTTTTTCATCAATGAAAGCCTGCCTTTGTTTGAGCTGATCTTTTTCCCTTTCCTTCACGTGCATGTACCCTGGACCCCTGGTTCTAGTGGTCAAACTAATCATTTGTTATCGAATCAGCCGAAAGGAATTTTGTCAAAAGTAATCCAAAAGAAGTTAAGGTCCTACCTTGCCATCCTCGTCCATGTTATATTCTACTTGTTTGTCCCAATCTACATCATTATCTAACTTTGTTATTATGCCATTGTTCATAATGTAGAATCATTTCCCTTCTTTTCTTTATTATGTTCATCACATAGTATTTTGTTTGCCTAATTCAACGATAATCAAGAACTAGCATTCTTACCGATGCATCTGATTATGCTCTCTGCAGGAGCATTTTCTTCTTGTTCCATGGCTTCTCCAGCATTAGCAGCAGCCTCCTCTTGCACCAATGAATTCTCCAGATTCTAGCTTATAGAGCTCCCACACTTCCAAGACATCATATCATCAAATTTATTGAGACCTTGAAATTACTAAAATTTTTGCAAAATAAACGTCAACCAGTGATTTCAGCCACCATAATTATGGAGTAGTTGATTTGATTTGGTGGTCGAGTCAACTATAGGAATTCTGAGGTTGAGAGATACTATTTCACCAATCGTGTAGATTTTGATCGGGTTTTAGTAAAGTGAGATAAAAGTTGTCCTTCCTTACTTATTATGAATGGAGGAATGTCATTATAAAGGAGAGGGGGATCGAGTGTTCTGCTCAATATATGCGTTGCTTAAATTATATCACACTTTATTGTTGAAATTTTGAACAAACTATACTACAATTGTGTGCAGACGATGCTGGTTTTGAGCTTGGCATTTTCCGAGCCATGCCAACCTTGGTCGAGTATAGCCTCTTCATGTGGTGTGGACTTGAATATAGCTGCCCTTATCGATTTTTGGATGTGAATTATCTTGACACGAAGTTAAGTGCCATGTGAGTGGATTTTTATGGCTCTATCTATTGTGTTCTAGCTCGACAAAGACAAAATGGATTGAGACGTTTTAGAAAATACAGGTCGTAGGTCGCCATGTGGTTGACCCACCCACAAGACATTAAATAAAAGGTGGGAGTGTTTTAAACTTGAAATTCAAATCTACAACTTTCCACAACCTCCATTAACTCCCCCACAATTGCTATAAACTTGTCTTGCATAAAATGAGATAAAAGATGGCAGAAAGTATTGAAATTCGTATGGAACACTACATTAAAATTGGAAATGACATTCAACCATGATTTTGACTAGAAAAGTGATAAACAAAATTGACACTTAGATTGTGAATTGTTAAGAGATAAAATCCTACGTCAAATTAAAATGAAAACATAGACCTACTTATAAAAATTTGTGTTACTCATCTTAATAAGGTTGACATTTTAAGATAAAATCTCAAATCATAATATGGTAATAGAATTCATTAAACTCAAATGAGTAATTCGATTAAACCTCAAAAAATGAGTACGCGGATTTCCAAATTGGTCTGCTCAAATGAGTCATCATTTTGTTGGAGCATGTTAAGGGATAAAATCTCACATTAAATAAAGATGAAAATATAGAACAACTTATAAAGATCATTACTACTCATCGTAAGAATGTTAATCTTTAAGATGAAACCCCAAATCATAATATAAATAATGATCTCATCCATTATAATTGAGATTGAGACCATAAGAGTGCAACAAAATGCAATTTTTTAGATATGAAACAACAAGTGATTCAAACATGAAGATCTTGGAAATCAATTTTTCAATTAAGAATTTTGAACCAAAATTATGTTCAAGCATGTTGTAAAATCCTTCAAGACTTATCTGTATTTATACTTTAGGCAGCTTGAGATCTCGCAAGATTTTAACTTGATTACATTTTTGTGTTTTTAAAATTTAACTTGAATGATGATTTGTCTCGTCAGCATTAAATGGTTACCTTTTTCGTGCAAGATCCGATGCATGTACTCAATGGAGAACCAGATTCTTCTGGCAACGAACACTTTTGAGCAAGACTCTTGTACGGCTTGAATCTGCTGCAGTTCGCTTAATTGTCAACTTCATGATCCGAGACAATATTGATTAGTTGTTCTCACTTTGTTATTGGCTGCTATGGTAATGCAAACCTATGTTGGAATGCCATGTTTGGCTGAGCTTATTCTCTTATTTATAAAAATCATTTTCAACCGACATTTTACGAGACACAACAATATTTTCTCATTAATTTTGTGTACAAGAACTTCCTATACTCGATTTTGTCCCAAAATTTTAAATATGTTTTTAAAATTTTGTTTCAAGACGCACATGGTGCGCACATTTAGTAATCTTGATTCAATGAAATTGGAAGAAATGGATAAGATTATTATTTATTTGTCCATGGGATCACCAATCCATTATCTTTTGGAAAGAAAACAAAAAATGCCCGTCTTTTTCACGTCCTTTTTCCTTTCTCTACTTTTAAGGTGAAAACTCATTTATTAAATAAAATTTCTCTCTATATTTATACCTTAATATTCCTTGAATAATTTTTGAGAAATGCTACGGGCCAGGCTCAATGCCAGGACCCCTAGCCAAGGATGCCATTTGACGCCCCTTTATTGGAGGGGGGTTGTTTCAATAGTGGGCGTCATTTGGTTAGGGGGCCTGACATTGAGCCGAGCTAAGTGCCTTTCTCCATAATTTTTTTAAAGCTGACTGGTGGACTATGAAAAAATTGACTGTGTTTAAAACGGTTCAATGATGAATTGTCATATGACATTATATCAATTATTAAAAAAGGTTGAACCCCAACCTTGAGGGTCCCCCATCGCCCCACCCCTAAAGTATTGTGAAGAAGGTAAATCGCGGAATGTGCCTCAACAGGCCAGGGTACAAGAGCTACCATACTTGTGCCTACAAAGAATCCAATTTCATACCTTGTAAGAGGCAGAAATCAAACCCTCACATTGTGATAGTCAGTTCAGTTGAAACTACCTCATTCCTATTTTTTGCACCACTATGCTCGGGGGCGACATTATATCAATTATTATATCAATGTTACGACAATATACCACGATTCCTTCTATTACCATTCAAGTAGCTAAATTTAAATAATTTAAAATCTAAAAAATATTAATTGAGCAAGATTTCTAACTTGAAAAAGTACGGAAGAGGAACAGGGAGCAACGGTAACATCTGGTTTGGCAGTTCCCTGAGGGGCAGTTTTGGAATACAAAAAATGTTAACGGAAACCTTCGTAACTCATAAAGCGGTACACACAGAGACAGCAAAGGAACAAACGAAGTGATCTTCACAGTCGGAAGTGGATGCATTTGCTTTCCCTCTCTTAAATTTTCCACCACCTTACATACATATATACACTCAATCACACTGACTTCATCTTTATCCCTCTCTCTCATCCATCACTTCTCTTGCTTTTTTCTGTCTTCAATTCTTTTACAGCTTTTCACTTTTCTTTCTTGACAAACCAAGGCTGGTTTTTTCGATCTTACCGTCGAGACATTTGGTGAAAACCCATTTGGAACTTGAGTGAAAATTTTGTGTGGAAAAACTGAGTTTTAGAAATGGCTGATCCAAAACCTGAGGAAATTAGTCACCTTCCAATGGACCAACTACAAGGCTTAGAGTATTGTATTGATTCTAATCCTTCTTGGGGTATGTTTTATTTTCGGTTTAATAGCGTATAATTTGTTTTTTCTTTTTTGGGTTCATGAGTCTTCAAATGGGGTTTGCTGAATTTCTGGCTGTGAAACCAGCGGAGGCAATAGCACTGGGATTTCAGCACTATGTTTTGGCACTGGGAACAGCTGTGATGATTCCTTCCTTTCTCGTTCCTTTGATGGGTGGAACTGATGTGAGCTAATTAATATTTCTTGTATTTATGTAATTTGATCCTAAAAGATTGATTAAGAAAAAAAAAAGACTCGTTTAGTTATTCTTAATTAAAGTCATGTGCATTCTTAAAATCTGCATCTTTAATCAATAAATTCACTGAAGCAGTGTAAATTTCATTGTTAAGCAGCTAATGGTGTTGATTAATTCTTACATTTTTTTTTTTTTTTTGGGTTTATATTATGGTTGTTATCAGGGTGATAAAGTGAGGGTAGTGCAGACTCTGCTGTTTGTTGAAGGAATAAACACACTGTTACAAACACTATTCGGAACAAGATTGCCGACAGTTGTTGGAGGTTCATGGGCATTCATGGTACCTATAATTTCAATAATTCACGATACATCCTTGGAAAGAATCCCCGACCCTCATGTCGTAAGTCCTGCAGTATCGTGTAAATTCTTAGTTCAATCTATTTGAGGTAGAAAAAGTTGATGTCATACAATTTTAGAAGTGATTCTCTTGCTATTTTAATGAACTATTGACATTCATTGACTAGTAAGTAAGAATGGTATATTTTCCAATTTGTGCATTCTACAACATTAAATTGACAATGTAAATGAACTTTTTATAGTACTCTAATTATGGCATTTTGAGCTTTTTTCATCAAATTTCCCCGAATATTGTTACATGGTTTCCCAAATTAGAAGGTAAATAGTATTAGACCATAATCACAGCACAGTGAAAAATATTTGAACTTCTTTTTCTTCATTAATATCGTCTAGCATTGTGTAATCTACCAATACAAAGATGGAAAATATGTTTACTACTATACCCAAAAGGCGACAAGGACAAAATGAGTACTGCTTGATTACATATCCTTTTTCCTAATAGTTGCGGTTAAGAGGATACTTGTTAAGGTGGAAATCACTCTAAGAAGCCTAAAAATCATTCTTGGTTTATGTTCAGAATATAGCAACATATCCCATAAGAGCTTAGAATATATAAATATAAAATTATGATTACAGTTATTTTTCTTTACACTTGTTTATCTAATGCTAGAAACGCTGATGATGTATTGTTTCCAACTTGTAGAGATTTATTAGTACAATGCGTGCAATACAGGGTGCACTAATAGTAGCATCAAGTGTGCAGATTATTTTGGGATTTAGTCAGCTGTGGGCTATTTGTTCCAGGTGCATGCTTAACATTTTTAAATAATTTGTTTGCACTTTATTTGAGAAAAGTAATTTTATGAACCCCGAGAATCGTATGAAAAGTTTCTGGTGTTTTCAGGTTTTTCAGTCCACTTGGAATGGCTCCAGTAATTGCACTAGTGGGTTTTGGTCTACTTGATAGAGGATTCCCTGTGGTAAATGCTCAACACAATTGCTTTTAATTGATTCATATGCTTTCTTTTTATGCGTTAATTGCCTCGCTTAATTGCACGTTGTTATCTGTATGTGCTGCGCTTTGATCAGGTTGGAAGATGTGTGGAGATTGGTATTCCGATGCTCATCTTATTTGTTGCCTTCTCTCAGGTTTGTGTTCTTTGATACTATCTTCGTGTCTTTAAAATTTCGTTTTTAGGCATAAATGAAAAGGCTACAATTTGCTTTAGTTGAGGTGTTTATGCGTTGCCAATACTCAATGCACTTGGATATTTGTTAAAGAACAGCAAAAAATGTCTTCTCTTTTCCTCTAGAATGTCATATTCATATTCCATAAGGAAACTGTACAAAATTAACAGTATGAATATTTATCTAATATCTTGTTAATTTTGTTGCACAGTACTTGAAGCACTTCCAATTGAAACAACTACCCGTATTGGAGAGATTTGCTTTTCTCATCTCAGTTACAGTTATCTGGGCTTATTCTCACCTCCTTACAGCTAGTGGCACATACAAGCATCGTCCAGAATTAACTCAAAAGAATTGTCGGACTGATAGAGCAAACCTCATCTCGACTGCACCATGGTCTGTTCAACTTCACATTCTTTGTTGTGAATCAGTACGGTAGTTTCAAATTGTGTATCCAACAAAATTATAAACATTCTCATGCAATCTTGAAATAACATTTCCAATAGGATGAAAATCCCGTACCCTCTTGAGTGGGGTGCACCTACCTTTGATGCTGGACATGCATTCGGAATGATGGCTGCTGTACTAGTCTCCATGATTGAGGTAAAACCAAATGCATTTTTTAAAAAAAAATTTAGACTGTTTCTGTATTCCTGATTTATCCACTTCAACTGATTTTTTTTTTTAATTACTATTTACTATTTTTTTTATTTATTTTTTGTTGAAGTCAACTGGAGCATATAAGGCAGCATCTCGATTAGCAAGTGCTACTCCTCCTCCTGCTCACGTGCTTAGCCGTGGAATTGGTTGGCAGGTCTGTAAAAGGAAAAAAAAAAGAGTAGATTTTTCCCATCAAACAATTTGTACATTTACTGAGATAATTTCAAGAACCTTTAGTAAATTTTGTCTATGATTTAAAATCAATGAGTAAACCTAAACCAGCTTAGCAGGATAGACACATCTTTTGAAAGTTCTAAGTTGAAGAATTTCTCGTACCTTGGAGTTTGATGTAAAGTTATAATATATATTTCACTTGGATTCTATTTTACGTAAAACTTATAAAATCTTTTATTTATAGGGCATTGGGATTCTTTTGGATGGACTATTTGGGACAGTTACTGGATCTACTGTTTCTGTGTAAGTGTTTATTGCCTAAGTTGGTTTTGCATTAATTTTCTATGATGATTGCTTGCTCAACAACCTTCACAACAACAGGGAAAACATTGGTCTTCTTGGAAGCACTCGCGTTGGCAGCCGCAGGGTAATCCAAATTTCTGCTGGATTCATGATCTTCTTCTCAATGCTAGGTATGTATATGGCCAAATCGCTCAAGGAAACTGTATTTTTCACTTTCTTTTCACTCAATTTTGTCCTTAAAACACGTGCAGGAAAATTTGGAGCATTGTTTGCATCGATACCTTTCACAATCTTTGCAGCCGTGTATTGTGTTATGTTTGGTCTTGTTGGTGGGTAAACGGATTCAACTTTATATATTTATTTTTTGCTTTGATACTTTGTCGTTTCTCTTAATTGTTTTCTACTGTTTCCAGCTTCTGTAGGGTTGTCGTTCTTGCAATTCACAAACTTGAACTCGTTGAGAAACCTCTTCATCACTGGTGTTTCCCTCTTCCTAGGCCTATCTATCCCCGAGTATTTCAGGGAATATACCACTGCTGCTCTTCATAGTCCTGCACACACAAAAGCTGGTTGGGTGAGTTGCTCAACTTTTATATAAAAGCATTGATGAATGGATTTGAACGAAGGACGGTAGAGGATAATTGTTGAGGAATAAATTCCACATTGGTTAGTTACCGAAATTTAGACCTACATATAAGGGTGTAGGCTAATCCTCTTACTACTAAAGTTGATACTTTAAGGTGGAATCCTAAGTCTTAATAATAATAATAATGCATTATTTCAATGTTTTCTCTCATGTTCTCTTGGTGTGCAGTTCAACGATTTCCTCAACACCATCTTCTTATCCTCCCCGACTGTTGCCCTACTTGTTGCTGTATTCCTTGACAACACACTTGACATTAAAGACAACGCTAGAGATCGGGGAATGCCATGGTGGGCCAAGTTCAGAACGTTCAAGGGAGACAATCGGAATGAAGAGTTTTACACCCTTCCGTTCAATCTCAACCGGTTCTTCCCTCCATCATGATACAATATCAGTGGTGAAGACAAATCATAAGCTGAAAAAGGATTATCCTCAATTACTTATAGCTTGTTGCTTCCCTATAGTAAACATAAGATTGAGTTGTGAGTCTGTATTTTTGAATCGTCCACGAATCGACAGATTAGCCTCTTCTGTCATTATTTTTTCATTTATTTAAATCAATTTGGTTTGTGTTATTCAAGTTTAATCCAATAAACCGAGTCATCAATCTCTACTCGTGCAATGTCTGGTTCATTTCATAATTTGACAGGAGTTTTGCCTGGGAGCCTGAAATAGACAGATAAAACTAGGAATGTGCAAAGCTATGAGTTGCCCACAAATTTTAAATAATTTCTGAAGAGTAATGGAGAATGTTATTGTTGCATTGATGTGAAGACTATACATATAGGATACAATATGACCGTTGCTATGATCATGAACTTACAGCCAAGAATATATTGTGCACACAATACAATTAGGATAGCAACTACATAAAAATATTGTTGGCAATAGGACCAGCTCCACTCACGTCTACGTAGATTTACTTCTACACACTTGGACAAACCGTTAGTCACTCGTGACCTTCTCCGATGGTGGTGAAGATTTGTTCAAGAGATCTTCTTGTTCTTGGAAGATGTGAAATAGAAGATGCTTCTCATTAGTTTGCTTAGGACGTCTTTGCATAGCAAAGGTGGCACCTCATCTCTGACCTAAGAGGTCGACCTCCAAAAGGCATTGGATGAAGTGATCCATCCCTCGGCTTGGTCTCACCTCGGCCAGGTGGATTGTGATGTGGAGTGTGGGCCTAGTTTAACTTGCTACTTGGCTCCCACGTGGAGCTGATTTAGAAGAGGCGTAACAAATATGATATGAGATTACTTCCTATAATTACAAGTATTGGCAACCAGAATAGTTTCCTGTAATTATGGTCTAAAATGCCCCCACAAGACTGAGCTTCCATCAAGGACGCCAATCTTGAACACTGGTTTTGTTAGGGAGTCGCCAAGCCGATCGGTATTGTGTGGACTAAGCAAAAGGAAGCTGGCTGTTACTTGATCTCAGACAATTGAAAATCTAAGGTACCTTGCTTTATGCAAGGGTGAAATACTGGATTTTCACACAAGTATGTGGCGCCTATGCTGTCGCAATTTATTGTGGGTGTGGAGAGAGTTGACATACCAAGTTCTGTGCAGTGGAAGCTACCGTACTAGACTTCAGTTGTGCAACAAACGAACTATGTCTTTTTGTTTCTTAGAGATAGAGGACCAACTTACAGGATTGGCTCCGAAGAAGACTACATACGCTGTTATGGACTTACAATCGTCAGAATATTCAGCCCACTCTTGGCAAATGCATGTAAGGGGAGTGAGAAATTTTTATGAATGAGAATATAGTGATGGAGAGTGCCTTTTAGGAATAGTAGGATTCCTTTTACAGCTGTCCAGTGAATTTAAGAGGATTTATACGTAAATTGTGATAATTTGATGACTGCAAATAGATGTCCGATTTTCAAAGAGAGATATTTCATGGATCGTATGGCTTAGCGATATGGTGTATGATCTGCGGAAAGACTTCCATCATAGTGTTGGAGTTTTTCAAAAGTTGCCACAGGAGTTGAAACTTCTTTTGCATTGTGCATATTAGTTTGCTGAAGCAAATCCTTAATATACTTCTGTTGAGATAGGAAGACACCAAATGGTGTGGAAATGTCTTTCATCCTAGGATTAGCTTAAGCTTCCAAGGTCTTTGAGAGAGAAATGATTAGCTATATGTTGAATGAGTTTTTGAGTTTTGACAGCAACATTACCAATGATAATAAAAATATCGTCAACATAGACAAGAAGATAAATCAAGTGTCTTTGGTCTTTGCAGATGAAAAGGGAGCTGTCAACGTGGGAATTGTTGAATCCATTAGCTACTAAGAAGGATCGTAGTTCATTATACCAAGCTCTTGGTGCCTATCAAAGACCATAAATAGCTTTGTTTAGTTTGCACACGCGTATGAAAATGAGGATGGAAGAAATCTGGAGGTTCCTACATAAAGACATGATCTATCATTAAGCCTTGTAAAAATGCATTTTTATATCCGATTGCCTTAGTGACCATCCCTTTGAAACAACCAATGTAAGAATAATACGCACCGTAGTTTGCTTAACAAGTGGACTATATGTTTCAATGAAGTCTGTTAGAATTGGGTTGCAACCCGAATTCTTATTGAGTATTTGATTGAAAATACTATTAGAGAAGTATCAGGAGTTCATATATAGTAGACTCGAAGATGTCTCGAAGGAGTCCAAGGTGAATTTGACTCCTATTTCATCCCAAATTCTCCATTGTTGATTTTACCCATTGTATTGAGACTTCACCTTATATTTAATCTCTCCATGTATTAATTCTCCTAGTATGTTAGGAAATCTTTGGTTATAAATATGTGGTATACAACACATATTAGAATTGAACAATTAGTTATTGATCCCAAGAAATCCTTTGCAACTCCTTACTATTGATTATAATGAATTCTCCGCATCCACCCATGGTTTTCCCAGATTTGAGTTTCCACCTAAATCATTTTTTCTTTGTGATCAATTATTTTCATATTGCTCATATCATTCTCATCACAGTCCTCACCAAAGTCCACATCAGGTCTTTGATGAAAACCCTTGGCAGCTCAACGTGCATCAATGCATCATGTATATGAATTTTGCCAGCTGTGCGTTTTTTCGTGGTACTAAGGTCCATGTGGAATAATAGAGAAGAGCGTCATACTCCTCACAGATATTCGTATGCCATTTGGGAAGTTCGTGAGCTTGGGATGGAGTTGTGGGTTCAACCTCTACAGATGGTTCAAGGGTAGTATGAAGTTCAACTGCCCCTTTACTTCCATATGAATCAGAAGATTACAGTGTTTTCAAGGGAGTGATAGTTGCATGTTAACAATCTCATGAAAATGGTGAAAAATATAAACATAAGTGAAAAGGAGGACTTTAAATAAAAAGCTAATAATTTTGTATTATTCAGTCACTCAAAATAATGAAAAGAATATACAGGAGGTAATTTGAGTCTAAAACCCATGCCAAAGCTCATTAACAGAGGCTTGGTTCATTTTCATGAGAGGAACATTAAGCTAATACTATAGTTTCTCTAAATGGGGAGACATTATCCAGGTCAAATAAAACTTGCTGAGGACATTGGAACAAACAATGTTTATGTCGTCAATAAACACTGACAGTGGAATGGACATTATTGATGTTTGCACATGCATTCTTTGCATCTAGGCTGTCGATAAATGCTTCCGCCTAAAGGCCGCACATGTACTCTTTGACCTTCCTCGATCATCTTTTCTATTCTGTTCTCAAAAGTACTCCACCCAAAACTGCTATTTTCTTGTAAAATCGCAGCAAGTCTTTTCTTGCTTGGTCTTACGATGGGAGAATTTCCACTACCATAATATGCTCGAAAACCAGACACCAGGGATGACAGCTGGCTCCCAGATTCCGTCATTGCAAAAACATCAGCAGTGGCACAAGCAATAAAGTCTAAAGCTGCTAGCTGCATTCAAAGAGATTCTCGTGACTCAGCACGTACAAAGCAAGTATCTTGATATCAAACTCTGTTTAGAAAGCACTGAATGATGTTCTATAAATGATTTGTCATAAGTGTTAAAGGGATATAATTTCACATCGATTAAAGATGTAAACATAGGTCAATTTATAAGGCATTGGACTACTCCTCTTAATAAGGTTGACCTTTTAAGATGGACCCCAAGTTTTTACAATAAGCTGTGAAGCACTACTTAGAAGGCTATTTACCTGTGAAGAAAAATTCTTAAAAGGAGCAAGTTCAGATGGTGAGAGAAGATCCTCCTTTGTAACCAAATTAGGATATAGGCTAGTTAGAGGATGCATCCTTGTTCTTCCTCCATAAATTTGGGACCCAGCAAGATAAATGTAAGTTCCACTCTTGAAACCTAAACCAGCAAGAACTAATGCAGCTTCTTCTGGGGTCAATGGACATCTCCCCATCTTTCTGAGTTCTTGCGGAGAAAGAGGTCTGCAATCAATGAAAGAGATCAGAAAACAACTTAAATAACTTAAACATGTTGGTTAATGCATGTTTATTTAGAAATCATACTTTATTTTCTTCAACCGCTTGATGACAAGTGGAAAATGTTCTTCCCTGTATGCTTGAAGTTCCCTTCTCTCATTTTCTCCACCCCCAAACTCACACATAGAATAGGCCACCATATCAATTTCGAACCTCAAGTGCAAAGCAAGATAGTTAGAAGGGCTTCCTGTGGTGTTATGCTTTTTAGAAGGGACGTCTGAGATGAAGTCTCCAAGAAGTTGATTGTCTAACACGCTCCTTGCAGAATTATATTTTCTTATCCTCTTAATCAGTAATGATCCAACCTTTTGAATTCTTGGTACAAATTTTAAAGCATGGAAATTACATTTGCATCGTAGTCTCTGCAAAGAAAGAAAAAAGTTCACAATTTTGAGTTAAACAAGTAAATAATATGCATGTTTTGAATAACAAAGATATCTTGAGCAAACAATTAGTGGAATCAAATTCAGCCAGATTATCTAGGCTGTGGCAGCCTGGAATTGGGGCCGGGCCATGGACTGTCCCATCTTTGAAGGTGGGCCATGCCAGGCTCAAAGGTCTGTACTGTCTAATAGAAAAGATAACCAGGATTCACTGGGAGATGGGTCGTAGGCTAGCCTGGCATGTCTTCACCTGGCCTGCCTTGGTTGATATCCCTGGGAACTTGTATCTATTATGAATTACACTGAAGGTGATAAGAATGTTTTTAACCTGAAGGTTAAAAGGAAATGGGTCAAACCCAAGTCGATTTCCAAATCCAAGGAAGTGAACAACTCCATTACGCTGTAGCAGAGGAAGTACATTCTTAATGTATTCATGAGGTGCTGCCTCCTTCGGAAGATCTGCATCAGTTATCTGGAAAAGCAATACAAGAGGCTTACACTTTGTTCTCAAAGAAAAATGCATTTCTTATTCAACAATATCAACTGGAAAGGTGCACACTAGACTGCCAATTTCTTCAAAATCTATTGATTTTAGATCAGGAGGGAGCTCTTTCACAATATTGACATCATCCTTCAAAACATTTAGGAAATTCTCCTCTTGATAAATATCACTGAATTGGCTGCAATCCCAAGTAATAAGAAAGTTAAACGGAAGACAGAGATCAAGAAATAGAAATATATCAATTGGTAAGGGGATTCATTGAGAAATTATTTTAGAAATGGATATATATTAGTATGTGTGTGGGTGTATTGCATCGTTTCTACCATTAACGAGTTACAGAATTAACATTTTTCGTTCTGGTTTCAATGTAATCATATACTAGTATCATAGAAATAATAGCAAAGGAGAACAGTCAAACAAAAAATTATATTTAAATGGAGAATAGAGGGAATATAGATTACCTTGGATCCTTCCATACATTGCTATAAAGAAATTTGGGAATCACTAATGTTGCATTTAGTAGAGATGCTACAGCAACACCATTACAGACCTGCACAGGATTTTTTTTATGCATAATCATGCTTGAGCTAGTAGAAAGAGAAAAATTATTTTCATGCAAGCAAAAATATTCATAAAAATGATATAACAGGCACAGTTTTATAGCATGTAGGAGCTTATAGTTTGAGTGATTTCACAGATTATTATTTTCTAGTTCACGATGCAGATACAAAGTAGAAGCCAAGTTCTTTCCCATTGTTGCATAGCGATGACGAGGTATTGATAAAA
The DNA here is from genome assembly GCA_019395295.1 of Osmanthus fragrans. Lineage (NCBI taxonomy): Eukaryota > Viridiplantae > Streptophyta > Magnoliopsida > Lamiales > Oleaceae > Osmanthus > Osmanthus fragrans. Next base: position 14,130,618 of record CM033350.1, read on the forward strand.
GCAACAATAGAGGCTTGGAAGTTACTATATTGTAGCAGTAATGCAGAAGTACAGCTACTTACAAACAACTGATATAAAATCTTCCAGCTATGTATAATAGTAACAAAACAATTGAAAATAGTAATTATAATTATTTGATGTAATCAAGTTTATCGGATTAATGATATACAGACAGAACATCACACCTCTAAGTGCAAACCAGATTATAGAGTTATTATCATCACAATCAAGGAATATGATCACCTTTGAAGTTCACAAAAAAAAAAAAAAAAAAAAAAAAAAAAGGCTAAATTCTTACGGCAACTCGTTGTTGATTTAGACCTCCATTTGCACTTATCAATAAAAAGCCAGTGCTATTCCTTGGTTTTCCTGCGATTGTACCATAGTTCAGAAGCACATTATTTTCTGTTAGACATGTAACAAATGTACAATGCCATCAATGATAATAAGTTCATTCATGAACAAAGTTCAAAATGATACATGTATAGATACCTTGAAAATTTCTCTTATGTGCACAAGGTTTCCACAGGGATGCCTGAGGGTAAGTTTCCTTCCAAAACTTTGATAGTTGTGGCTCATTTTCTCTCTGTAGCATATGCATGCATATGATAATATATATATATCTTTTTTAACGAAAATGCATGCATGAATTATATCATTAGGGACTCGGATCGAACCTCTGCAAGAGAAATAGAAGCCAAATTAAGTAGTCGATGATACATCTTCACTGGACTTCTTTCTTGATCATAGTATATAGCTTTTTTCTCCTACAGGCACGCCAAGAAAAGATATACAAAATATAAACATCATTACTGGCTAGCCAATGAAACTTTGACAATTGAATAAGCAGTCTTCAGCATCGGATGGAATAAAGAATAGGATCACTCAAAGAGCTCAAAGATATTAGAAACAGGATGGATGAACTAGAAATGAGAAAAACTTATGTGTCAGATAATAAAATATAACATTTTAATCTCCAAGAGAAGTCATATAAATGAAACAATTCATCAAGTATACCTCTGTCACCCTTGATTTTCTAGGAGCCGGACTATGATGGAGAATCACAGGATCAAAAATGGAAACCATCACAGAATCCAAAAGAAAAATAAAACACACCAACATGAATGTGAAAATAATTGACCTAATGTGTCTATGCAGCCACCATGTGTGCCTTTTCCCAGCATAAACTCCTTTACAAGACTTCATAGTATCATTCTTAAACCCTTTACCAAATACAACACTATCCAAATTGTAGTCTCCTCCAGTCACCCTTCTACCTAAAGAAGGATCACCATTTTCTCCACCTAAAGTGATACTCTTTAAGCCCAGATGATAAATCAAAATTTAAAGAATCAAGACGATGACTTCTAGTAGATCCTTGCTTCCCCATTCCTTGAGAATTAGGATATTTCTCTTCCAAACTTTCAAGTTGACAGAATTAGTCTTCCATTGCCATTCGTTGGTTTCAAGAATTCTTTGCTTATAATCTAGAATTACGCTAAACAAACACCAAATGCAGTAAAGTTCAAATAAACTCTATTGCCACTTGTGCAGTAAAAGTTACATTCTACTTGATGGGATTTGAAAATCTTGAAGCTGCGTGGGAAAGAACTAGTGCAAGAAGATAAAATGGGCACATCAAAGCAAGCATAGATTGGAAGTGAAGTTAAAAAATAGTTAGTGACAGTTGCATTGTACGCATCAAAATATACATGAAAGTTGAAACTATAGATGAGTAACGTATAAGCCATTTAAGAGAACTAACAGAAGGACTGGGATTGAACACTTAACCTATAATCTTTCACGGTGAAGATGAACCACACCTGCAACAGCTACTTGCCACCAAACAGAGTAGCTAACTAACATTCTATTATTTTAAACTTCTTCAGTTCAATAAATGGAAAACAAAATTGACGATTTAAAAGAATGTTTGTTCTTTGCGACCTTTCGCTTCTAGATTCACAAGGGTTTGCAAAGATTAAAAACAAACCCTTGAATAGAAAAGATCAGCTCCTCTTCTGTTTTTTGTTCGCATAATTCTGACTAAAAGCGTGTTCTTGGCTTAAACTCTACACGATTTTAAATTCAAAAAGAAGAAATCTGGAGGAAGAGATACAGGGGAAGAACATATATGACGTGTGCATAGGGGGACCCATCAGCCAACTAACAACTACCTAACTGTTGGTTCGGACCATGCTACTTGAACACCTTGGTTGACACCGTGGTTGACACCCCCCTCTCACATGGGGGAGAAAAATATTATTCTATACCCGCGGGACCCACACCCCATGTAAGGGGGGTGTCAATCAAGGTGTTCGTTTGGCTTTACTCCGGTTGGTTCACAGTTTTTTTTTCTTCCCTTTTTTCGTTTAATTTCTGACTGTCATATCTATGCTAGTTTTTTAGAGTGCCTTTATTTGCTGTTTTGATGTCATTTTCAGTTTTCTAAAATACTCAAAACGTGTTTGATATGTTATTTTCAAAAATGTATTTTCGAAAATAAAAAAAAAATAAAATAAAATTACAACGTAAAACTCAAAAAAGATGTTTTGATGTTTTAAGTCAAAACTCAAAACAAGAAAAATGAACTTAAAATTTTCTCAAATTAAAATGATTAATAAATTCACACAAAACCTACTCAAATACAACTTTTATTTTATTTTATTTTATCACATATTAGTATAAAATTGATGTCTTACTAAATAATCAAATTAATCGAAAATTTTATGTCATAAAATTATTTTTAATTTTTTTAAATCAAAAGCATTTTCCAGTTTTTATTTTGAGAAACAGTTTTTCAAATCGACAAATGAAATACGTTTTTTGCAATCTTAAAATAATCCTTCAAAATAAAAAATAGAAAATGAATTCCAGAAAATAGAAACGAAAACTAAACGCACCCTAAGAATTTCTGTTGCTTCCACTTAAAAGGCTGGACCTAGCCTGGAAGAGCGATAGAACCATTTTGAAATCATGATCCAAAGAGAGCCCTAGTCACTATTAAGCCCCTATTCAGCATGGTTGGTGAAATAATTATTCTTTGAAAAAAAAAGGAAAAAAATAAGTTGAGTTTTCCCGGACCAATCTGGTTCCCATCTTTAAATATGTTGAATGTAGCATGACATTTTTACTGTTGATATTTTGTATCTTTTTGGTAATTATCATTTCCTGTTTTTAAAGTGCAAGTTGGTAGTAGTTGTAACGCCCCAACTTTTCATACATCTTTTGAGGTGTTATCAAGAATAATTTCACTTACTTAAATGCGGAATGATAACATTTTAATCTCCAAATAAACAGAACATTCATAAAATCATGTCTTTGAATAAAAACAACTTAAACATTCTCAATAAGACAATAAATTCAAAATGCAATAAAACCTAGAAATTTATTTGTCGAAAATCCATTTTCTTTGAATCCCTTGACAGTCTGCTGCACCATCCTGCCACTGTTCCAATCGACCCGAACTAGCCTGTAAAATTTATAAGAGTGAGCATTTTAAAAACACCCAGTAAGATACGTGCAATTTCTGCACACAATTATATGCAATAAAATAACATTTCATACCACTCCTCTTTATGGAGTACATCGGTGACCAATCGACACACCCATCTTAGGCTCTCTTATAATCCCGTAGGATTTCATTTCTCTTTTAAAAAAAACTCGAAAGTCCATCGGCAAATCATGTATATTTAATTGAACATAAAAGCGTAAAGAAACATATCACTTTGCACATAAATATCTTACCTCGTTTACTTAGAAATAGTGCACGTGCAAACTCTTTTTATGTTTTTTTCTCTCTACCTTGACTATTTATGCTCTTTAGGTAAAAGCTTTTTCTGAAATTTTCTGGCCTTGTGCACTTGGAAACCGTGAGCTTTATATAGGTGAGGGCCAGAGTAATAGATAAATTCTAAATAAAACAGATTGTATTTGATTTGATCCAAATTAGGTTGCTTATCCAGTGCACTCACACGTATCTGTGAGATAATGGGAGTGCTAAGTCAGCAGGACTCTAAAAATAATTAATCAAACTCTTGTTTGATTGGACAAAAGAAATTTTTTATTATTTATCATAAAAAAATCGAGAGCCGATGGACAACTTTGATTTACTTTAGGATTTATCTATCAAAACTTTTGCTAAATCATGGCTAAGACTTCAAATTCCACTTTAACTAAACTAAGAGGAAAGACAAATTCTGGGAATGTGACACCTAATTGTTAATAATTCAACTAATCCCTTGAGGTTCACTCATCTATATCTAAATTGGTGGTAAGCCTAAAAATTAGTGAAATTGGATTTTGGTCAAGGATAACAACATAAGGAGTTAACCACCTGAGTTTAGATTAGGAATAACCAGGATTTTAAAATCTCACTCCAACTTCTATTGTCGCAAACTGTAGTAACAAAGAGAGGCTAATTCCTTTAAAAATAACTTTCTTTCAGCTTCAATATCTTGGGCCTCACTAATCCAAATTAACTTTTTCTTGAGCCTAAAATATATGATTAAAAAACGAGCTATCCAATGAGTATAATATTGATATACTTATATTTGCCCTATCAAAATCTAATTATTTGATCAAAAATATAAAAATTTAAAATATGCTTCACTTTAATCCATAACCTTTTCAAAATAATAAAAATAAAATATAGAATAAATAAATTTTTATTCTAAAAATTTTGGGGCATTACAATCTCCCCTCTTTAAAAAATTTCGTTCTCGAAATTACCTGCGTTCGGGTCCTCTGTTGCTCTATCTTGAATTAAAGTAAAAACTCGGGCATTTCCCTTCTTATCTTGCTCATCATTCTTCTTCGAGGGATCTTTCTTACAGTTTCTAGAAATGTGGCATGTTTTGCCGCATCGATAGCAAACATGTTTCCCAAACAGGCATTCACTCCTATGTACCCGGTTGCATTTTGGACAGGGTGGAACGTTTTGTCCAAAACTTGATCCAAAGTTGATTTTCTTGTTTTGTCCTACTCCTTTTTCTTCGTTTGACACATTCCATTTCCTCTTTCCTAAATGCTCGGCTCCATGTTGAGAAGTTTGATCAATCTCTAACCTATTTGAGATTGCTTGAGCAGTTTGTAAAATCCGACTATAGGTAGTGAATTGATGGGATGCCATTATTCCACCAATCTCAGGTCGCAACCCAAGTTCGAACCTTTTTGCTTTCTTTGCTTCCGTGTCCACTAGGTGTGGTGCGTACCTAGAGAGTTGTTTGAATTTCCTCTCATAATCCTCAAGTTTCATCTCTCCCTGTTTCAGTTGAAGAAATTCTGTCTCCTTTCGGTCTCTCATAGCTTGTGGGAAGTATTTTTTTCATCACATCGTCCTTGAATTGTGTCTACGTCAGAGCACGTTGTTGAGCTTCTATTCTAGTGCGCGATGCTGACTCCCACCAGTGGCCTGCAGTATCAACCAACATAAACTCTGCGCATAATACCTTTTGAGAATCAGTAAAGGAAAGGTGTTTGAAAATTCGCTCCATTCCTCTTATCCATTCCTTAGCTCCCAATGGGTCTGCCTTGCCATCGAAAGTTGGGGGTTTATAGCGGCGGAATTGTTCCACAATTGAACTGATGTTGTTAGCATTTGTATTCTGGGGACCAGCTTGTGCTTGTTGTCTACCCAAATCTTGTACAGCTCTCAACAAATCCCTAATAATTGTTGCTTGATTTTGTTATTGTCTCGACATTTTCTTAACACGAGTAAAATTTTAAATTTAGAAATGCAAAATTTGATAACGCGAAAATTATTTATCAATGGTAAAAACTTTAAATTTTTTGAATCCTTACATATAGTATCCGATTTTCGAAAGAAGAAAAAAATTCAACGAATAAACAAATAAACTTTTGCTAAAATAAAGACTATCTCTAATATCTATAAGTCGTAGAAATCTTCATCATCTGACGTATGGCATGACTCGGGCTTAGAATCCAAATCCATGAAATTTTGTGGCTCGAGTTCCTGCTCGGGGTCTTCCAGCTCTGGTTCAATTTCCTCCTCTGGGTCCTCTTCAGGCTCTTCCTCTAGCTCAAGCTCAGGTTCAGGCTCAGGCTGGGGCTGGGGCTCTAGTGCTAGCTATTGTTGTCTGTGGTTCCACAAGTTATAATGTCTTCACAGTACCTCCTAAAATTAATCTTGTCCCAATCTTCCTCCAAACATAACCCATACTCCATATCTCTTACGAAGTAGGCCACATCTCTCCATTGAGAACGCATAGTAGTTATCAAGTGGTATATTGAGAGGATTGTCCCCTCATTATATCCGAACGATCTTGTTTGCTCCCACTTAAGAAGGAAATCTTCAACATGTTCGGCAAAAGTTCGCTCCAATCTCACTTCATAGTTCATGTATCTCTCGATAGCCATTTCAGTACGTTCTAGGAATGTGAGGCTACGTCCAGTCATCTTAGTTACTTTTCAAGTCCTAATCATGCGATAAATATAATTTCAATTATGCTTGATCTTTTTTTTAGTGATAAAGTCATTTCATTCTATGTTTGCATCTATTATTCTCATATAAATTCGTGAAAGCTTTAACAACTAAAATGCGAAGTAAACATGGTTGTACATAATATGACTCATAAACATGCTAAAATGATAACATTTCTTTTTCATACCTGGATCGATTGGAGAGTGGTCGAGCAGTGAACGCTACATGCCAAGGATTCTCTCCATACATTTTGAAAAAAAAAAATTCATTGTTCATAAACTCCTAATGTTTATGAAAAACATTACATTTTTTTTTTAAACTTTCTAAGTTAGGAAAAATGAATTTTCTTAAATTTTTGAAAGATTTGAAGTATCGTTTTCATCTCGTTATTTTGAATAATGCGCAATCAAAAAGGCTTCCAGATGAGGAGGGGGGTCACAACGGACCACTTAAATCTCAAGCTCTTCTTAGACAGTTTAAATCTTTTTGACAAAACCTTTCAATTTTACAATTACGCAAATCAAACAAAATTCAAACAATAAATCAAAAGTGAAATATCTTAAAATGTAAAATTTGATTGACAAATATATATGTGTATGTGTGTGTGTATATATATATATATATATTTATTTATTTTAAAATATCATCAAAAGCTAAAATTAAACACATAAAAAATTTATCACACGTGAAGTTTAAACTACAAGCAATAAATCATAACAATTTAAATTTTAACTATTATTATTCAAATAATAAACATTAATCATTTAACACATGGAAAACAATTAAATAATAATAATTTTTTTCTTTTTCACTGTTCACGTGAACTGTTCACATGAGTAGTGCACGTACTGTTCACAATTTTATTTTATTTTTATTATTATTTTTAGTATACATGTGCATAACTTAACTTTTAGTCAAGATAAATACTTTCAAAAATGTCTACAGAAACGATTTTATAACTCTGGGCTCTGATACCAAACTGTAACGCCCAAATTTTTCATACATCTTTTGAGGTGTTACCAGGAATAATTTCACTTACTTAAATGTGGAATGATAACATTTTAATCTCCAAATAAATAGAACATTCATAAAATCATGTCTTTAAATAAAAACAACTTAAACATTCTCAATAAGACAATAAATTCAAAATGCAATAAAACCTAGAAATTTATTTGTCGAAAATTCTTTTTTTTTTTAAATCCATTGACAGTCCGCTGCACCATCCTGCCACTGTTCCAATCGACCCGAACTAACCTGTAAAATTTGTAAGAGTGAGTATTTTAAAAACACTCAGTAAGATACGTGCAGTTTCTACACACAATTATATGCAATAAAATAACATTTCATGCCACTCTTCTCTTTATGGAGTACATCGGTGACTAAACGACACACCCATCTTAGGTCCTCTTATAATCCCGTAGGATTTCATTTCTCTTTTAAAAAAAACTCAAAAGGCCATCGGCAAATCATGTATATTTAATTGAACATAAAAGCGTAAAGAAACATATCACTTTGTACATAAGTATCTTACCTCGTTTACTTAGAAATAGTGCACGTGCAAACTCTTTTTATGCTTCTTTCTCTCTGCCTTGACTATTTATTCTCTTTAGGTAAAAGTTTTTTCTGAAATTTTCTGGCCTTGTGCACTTGGAAACCGTGAGCTTTATATAGGTGAGGGCCAGAATAATAGATAAGTTCTAAATAAAACAGATTGTATTTGATTTGATCCAAATTAGGTTGCTTATCCAGTGCACTCACACGTATCTGTGAGATAATGGAAGTGCTAAGTCAGTAGGACTCTAAAAATAATTAATCAAACTCTTGTTTGATTGAACAAAAGAAATCTTTTATTATTTATCATAAAAAAATCGAGAGCTGATGGACAACTTTGATTTACTTTAGGATTTATCTATCAAAACTTTTGCTAAATCATGGCTAAGACTTCAAATTCCACTTTAACTAAACTAAGAGGAAAGACAAATTCTGGGAATGTGACGCCTAATTTTTAACAATTCAACTAATCCCTTAAGGTTCACTCATCTATATCTAAATTGGTGATAAGCCTAAAAATTAATGAAATTTGATTTTGGTCAAGGATAACAACATAAGGAGTTAACCACCAGAGTTTAGATTAGGAATAACCAGGATTTTAAAATCTCACTCCAACTTCTATTGTCGCAAACTGTAGTAACAAAGAGAGGCTAATTCCTTTAAAAATAACTTTCTTTAAGCTTCAATATCTTGGGCCTCACTTATCCAAATTAACTTTTTCTTGAGCCTAAAATATATGATTAAAAAAATGATTATAATATTGATATACTTATCAAAATCTAATTATTTGGCCAAAAATATAAAGATTTAAAATAGCTTCACTTTAATCCATAACCTTTTCAAAATAATAAAAATAACATATAGAATAAATAAATTTTTATTCTAAAATTTTTGGGGCATTATAGTAGTAGTATGGTGTAAAATCTATCAACTTTGTAATGTCTTGTAGTAGGTATGATTGGAAGATCTTATTTGTATTTTTTAATGCTTTGTAACTCTATTTATATGAATGAAAAAGGCTGGAGTAGTGTCTCTCTTCTTCCCCAACTTCATCTCTCTTGTTTCTTGAGGTTTGTTGTGCTTACCGGATTATTACAGCCAAATACCATATATTAGATACCTTAACTTATTTACGGTAAGTGTCTTCTGGATCCGGTAAGTGTATTAAGCAAATGCCGGTAAGTGCATTTGAAACCGGTAAGTTATAAACTAAAATCCGATAAGTGGGGATTGAATCCGGTAACTCCAAATTCGATATTCCTTTTAAATCATTAAATCTTTCATGGTATCAGAGACTTAAATGATCTTTGAGAAGGGACTGAAAGAGGAAAAAAAGAAGAGCAGGAGCAGATAAAGAGACCATCAAAAAAGGGGTATACAGCTTGACAGGAAAAAAATGGTTTCGAATGGATTTTTAGCACCACTGCCATCTGCCTTCACAGGGGAAAACTACAACTTCTGGGCTGCAAAGATGAAGGCCTACCTCAAATCTTATTATTTGTGGGAGACTACTGAAAATGGAGCTAAGCCTCCACCATTGAGAGCTAATCCAATAGTAGCTCAGATAAAACAACATAGTGAAGATGTAGCAAAGAAGTTCAAAGCACTCTCTTGTATACAGTCAGCCATGTCTGGTGCTATTTTCACAAGAATCATGACTTGTGATAATGCAAAAGAGGCCTGAGATGTTCTGAAAGAAGAATATCAAGGTAATGAAAGGACTAGGCAGATGCAAGAAGTCAATCTTAGAAGGGAGTTTGAGAACTTAAAGATGAAGGACACAAAGGTTGTGAAAGATTTTTCAGATTGGATGATGAAGATAGTAAATCAAATCAGACTACTGGGAAACGATTTACCTAACAAAAGAGTGGTGGAGAAGGTTCTGATAAGTCTACCTGAAAAATTCGAAGCAAAGATATATTCATTAGAGGATTCTAGAGATCTGTCATCCATAACCTTGGCTGAATTGGTTAATACATTGCAAGCAACTGAGCAAAGAAGGCTTATAAGGAATGATGAACAAACAGAAGGAGTCTTGTTTTTAAAAGGGAAATACAAAGCTTCATCAAGCTTTGGTTCGAAGAAACCTTTTCCAAAGAAGGCTGAAGACAGTAGCAGGTCAGCAAATAAAGAGGACAAATTTGTACATTGTCCTCATTGTAAAAGGAAGGGACATTCACCTAAATGGTGTTGGTATAGACCTAATATTCAATGCAGAGGTTGCAAACAATTTGGCCATATGGAGAAGGTTTGCAAAAACAAAGGGAAACAGATTCAGCAACAGGCAAAAATGGCAGAAATCAGAATGAAGTGACTGAGGAACATTTGTTCTCTGCTATCGAAGCTTGCAGCAATGTTGATACTTGGCTATTGGACAATGGTTGTACTCACCATATGACATCAGACTCCAACATTTTCGAGGAACTGAATGAAGCTTACAGATCCAGAGTTAAAGTTGAAAATGGTGATTTGTTGAAGTAAAAGGCATTGGAGTGATTGCTGTACAAACTTCTATAGGTATTAAACATATTCATGATATTTTATATGTGCCTAAAATAGATCAAAATCTGATTAGTTTAGGACAATTGTTGGAGAAAAATCATAGTTTGATGTTTAAAGAGAAAGTCTGCACTATATTAGATGAATCTGGAAAGGAGTTAATGACATTTAAAATGATGAATAGAAGTTTTCCTATAGATTGGAAAAAAATTAATTCTCAAGAGTTAATGAAACCTCTTTATGGCATAGAAGATTTGGTTATGCTAGCCACACTTCACTTCGGCAAATGCATGATCTTAATCTAGTTGAAAACTTGCCTAAAGTCATAGAAGATGTCTGTGAATGCAATGTATGTCAATTTGGAAAACAAATGAGGTTGCCTTTTCCAAAGAATCAGTCAAACAGGGTAGTCAAAAAGCTTGAGTTGGTGCATTCAGATGTTTGTGGTCCAATGAAAACTACCACACTGAATGGCAGAAGATATTTCATTCTTTTTATTGATGACTTGACAAGGATGTGTTGGGTATAATTTCTGAAGGCAAAACCAGAGGTTGCAGGTGTGTTTCAGAAATTCAAACACATGGTGGAGAATGAAAGTGGATGCAGTATAAAGACAATAAGAAGTGATAATGGAACTGAGTACAGCTGTGAAAAATTTGACAGTTTCTGCAATGCTGAAGGTATCAAACATCGGTTAACCATTCCCTATTCTCCTCAACAAAATGGAGTAAGTGAAAGAAAGAATAGGACTGTGATGGAAATGGTTAGGTGCTTGTTGATTGAGAAAAAAAATGCCTAAGGAGTTCTGGGCTGAAGCAGTTATCACGGCTGTTTATCTTCTCAACCGGTTGCCTACAATATCAGTTGAGAATAAGACACCTTTTGAGGCTTGGTATGACGTGAAGCTAGATATCTCACATTTAAAAGTAGTTGGGAGTGTTTGTTACACTCACCTTCCTGATGCAAAGAGATAAAAGCTAAGTGAGAAGGTTGAGGTTAGAATATTAGTTGGTTATTGCAGCAATACAAAAGGATATTGGGTGTTTAATCCTAAGTCAAAAAGGATAATCTCCAGCAGGGATCTCAAGGTAGATGAGGAAACTATGTAGAATTGGGAGGCAAGTTCAATCGAGGAATAAAAAAATGTGAATGGATTTCTCAAAACAGAGAAAACGGAGAAGGATGAATCATTGGAGATGAGTTGGAATCAGATGATGATCCAGACATAGGCAATGTCAGAGTGAAGATGAGACCACTTGCAGACATCTATGCAAGTTGCAATACAGCTATAGTTGAACCTGCAAGCTTTGATTATTAAAATCATCTGACTGGATGGCTGCAATGGATGAAGAAATCAAGATGATAGAAAAGAATGACACGTGGGAATTGACTGATAGATGTCAGAATAGGCAGGTGATTGAAGTTAAGTAGGTGTACAGAACAAAATTGAATCCTGATGGATCAGTTAACAAGTTGAAAGCAAGGTTGTTAGTAAAGGGATATGCTCAACAATTTGGTATTGATTTCACTGATACATTTGCTCATGTTGTAAGGTATGAAACTATCAGATTGCTGATGGCAATTACAGCTCAAAGTGGTTGGAAAATTTATCAACTTGATGTCAAATCAGCCTTTCTTAATGGATACTTGAATGAGAAGATTTTTATAGAGCAACCTGAAGGCTTTCTGATGAATGCAAATCAGGATAAAGTGTATCTTTTAAGGAAAGCCTTGTATGGTTTAAAGCAGGCTCCAAGAGCTTGGTACACTCGAATTGATAGCCATCTTGGTTATCTTGGTTTTACAAAGAGTTTGAATGAACAAACTTTATATGTGAAACAAGTGGAAAAAGAAATGGTCATCATATCACTCTATGTTGACGATCCCTTTATCACTGGTAGCAGCAACAAAGAAATCAGAAAAGTGATGGATGAATTAAAGAAGGCTTTTGAAATGACTGATTTGGGAGAGATGCATTAATGCATTATTTTCTAGGAATGTAGATTTATCAAAATCAGCAAGGTATCTTCATCAGTCAAAGAAAATTTGCAAATGATATGTTAAGGAGGTTCAACATGGAAAACTGTAAGGCTGTGAATACATCATTAGTTCAGAATGAAAATTGTTGAAGGAAGATAGTGCAAAGAAGATTGATGCAAAGATTTACAGAAGTTTGATTGGCTGTCTATTGTATTTAGCAGCAACCAGACCTGATATAACTTATGCTGCAAATCTTCTATCAAGATTCAGACAGGAGCCTAGTGAATTGGAGTTTCAAGCGGCCAAAAGAGTTTTGAGGTATATTAAATGAACTGATGAAATGGGAATCTGGTTCAGAAAGTCAGAATTGTGCAAGTTAACAGGCTACACTGATAGTGATTGGGCTGGGAGCTTTGAGGACTTGAAAAGAACTTCTGGTTACATATTCTATATTGGATCAAACATCATATGCTAGAATTCAATGAAACAAAAAACGGTGGCCCAATCAACAGCTAAAGCTAAGTACATAGCTGCTTCAGAAGTAACAAATCAAGCAATTTGGCTAAGGAAGGTGTTAGAAGATCTAAAATTCAAGAAGATGAGGCCACAGTTATTTATTGTGATAATCAGTCCACAGTTGCCATGGTGAAAAATTCGGTCTTCCATGGTAGAACCAAGCACATCAAAATCAGATATCATTCAATCAGGGAATCTCAAGAACAAAGAAAAATAAAGCTGGTTCATTGCAAATATGATGATCAACTTGCAGATATATTAACCAAATCTTTAGCTAAGGCAAAGTTTGAAACACTAAGAAATCTTCTTGGTGTTTCCAGCAAAAATGTTAAGGACGAATGTTGAATGTAGCATGACATTTTTGCTGTTGATATTTTGTATCTTTTTCGTAATTATCATTTTCTGATTTTAAGGTGCAAGTTAGTAGTAGTAGTATGGTGTAAAATCTATCAACTTTGTAATGTCTTGTAGTAAGTATGGTTGGAAGATCTTATTTGTATTTTTTTAATACTTTGTAACTCTATTTATATGAATGAAAAAGGCTGGAGTAGTGTCTCTCTTCTTCCCCAACTTCATCTCTCTCATTTCTTGAGGTTTGCTGTGCTTACCGGATTATTACAGCCAAATACCGTATATTAGATACCTTAAGTTATATACGGTAAGTGTCTTCTGGATCCGGTAAGTGTATTAAACAAATACCGGTAAGTGCATTTGAAACCGATAAGTTATAAACTAAAATCCGATAAGTGGGGATTGAATCCGGTAACTCCAAATCCGGTATTCCCTTTGAATCATTAAATCTTTCAAAATCTATTCAAAACTAACCCAGACCTACTGGCTCCGTCGACTTCAGTTTGATTTGGGTAATTCAGGTTTAAAATGCTCACCTTTATTTTCTAATTCGTGGTTTAATAAGTGATTAATTTTTTGTTTGTTTGTTTTACTGCAAAGTATTACCAACAATGTAGCAAATAAACAAGTACTAAAGGACTTCTTTGTGTAAGAAATAACATCAATTTTACAAATAATCTTTCATTTTCCCTGCCTGTAAATAGATTATGAAAATCGAGATCGGATTTTGTTGAGTGCCAACAGAACATCTCTAACATAGATCATCTTCCTCTGGTGATTCTTCACAGCACTTGAAAGCTAATTCCATTATGGAAGATATTAACTGTAGTTTTGATGTTTAATTCTCTTCCTGTGGCCTTAATAAATCAGGATCAGTAATTTACATTATTGCATTAAGCAGCGATTCTTTTATCCAATCTTTCAACCCCAATTCTCCTTCAAACATTGCATAAGTGGGCTCATTTCTTGTGAAAGCTTCCATTAACATGATCCCATAGCTGTAAATATCACACTTTGTGGACACTAATCCTTCCGATCCGTATTCTACATTGAAATACAAGAAAATGGTCAATTAATCACATCGAACTTTTGATAAAAAGAAAAAATTCGATTTGCGTTTGAGTTGTTGTTGCACTCAATATTACCAAGTGCAATATATCCAATTTTTACAAGGGTCTTGGATTGTGCAATGGTCTCCTCCACTCCTAATAACTTTGCAATGCCGAAATCACTGACATGTCCTACTATATCGTCGTCTAGTAATACGTTGCTTGGCTTCAGATCACAATGAACCACAGGTGTTGAATAACCATAATGGAGATAGTCAAATGCAAAAGTCACATCTATCATTATGTCTCTTTGCCAAATATCCAAGAAATGGTTGCTAGAATGAAGCCACATCTCCAGGCTCCCATTAGGCATGAAATTTAGAATTAAAGCTTTATATCAAGGTTAGAGCAACTGCTAACAATTTTCTCCAGATTTCGATGGCGAAGATTGCGTAGTATTTCATGTTCTGTCGAAACTTCTAGATGCCCCTTCTTGTTGCAGGTTAAATACCTTCACAGCTACAACAGAAGTACCTAATAGTGTTGCTTTGTATATGGAGCCAAAACTTCATCGGCTGAGCAAGTTGTTTTCACTAAATCCATCGATTGTTCGTTCAAGTTCGTAGTAAGATATTCTTCCATGTGAGGCTTGTTAGTGTTAAATCATTGTAATTGGCTATTCCGTGAACAAAAGGACTAACTTGAACATTTTAGAAGTTTAGGGACTTAATTATAAAGTTTCATAGTTGGTTGTGTAGTGTAGGGTTCGGGTTCCAAATTTGGAACACAAAGGAAACTCGTTGCATTTTCGCTAGCTGCTCGCGAGAGTCATGCTCGAGCAGATGAAGCAGGTTATCTAGTGCTCGACCTTTGCCCACCTATCGCTCGAGCGACAGGGCCTTTGCTCGAACGAAACAGCTCCTCGCTCGAGCGACCAATATATGGCCAGACCTAATTCGCGATTTCACGAGATTTTTATGGGCCAAATTTTCCATATTTGTCCAACCTATAAAAGGGGGCGCTGCGCATTCGGGAAATGGGTGTTGAACATTATACATTCAAAGAGAAACAATTATTCTCTCAAGAGCCAAACATTCAACAGTTCAATCACTTCATCTATATGCGCCCTTCCGATTGAAAACATCAAAACATTCAATCAATATACTAATGCTATTCTTCACTTGGATCTGTCAGGAAAAGTGTGTCGTTAACTTGGCTGGCTGTGAAGATCAAGGAAGAAACTTAAGAACGAGGAGTTCTTGGTGGATCTACAGGAGGTAAACCTCGTGAAGAGTCAGAAGTGGAGTTCGTGTGCTCACTTCAGGAGGTCTGCTTTACAACGAAGAGCTATGATTGGTGTTCGTGTGCACATTCCAGGAGAGCTGCTTCAAACTTCAGACAAGAGATCAGAAAGCTTGCGTCGTCAACTTTACTGTTGGTCTGTAAGTTTATAATACAGTTTACAGTGGATCTTTGACTGGCAAAGCGCCCAGAGTTTTTCCGACGTTGGGTTTTTCCGTGAACAATCCTCGTGTTGTTTACTGCTTTATTTATTGCTTTCGTATTACTGCGGTATTCCAAGATAGGATAAATTGAATTGGTTGATTAATCACCTAGATATAATTAACTTGTGACTTGTTGCTTGTTAATTAATTTTAATTCCGCATTTACACCTAATCACCCCCCTCTCTAGGTGTAGTTAGGTCGAATCTCCAGTTTTTCAAGGATTCCATTAAGGAATAGAAATCTGTTTAAATGGGAATATTATCCATTTTTCGGCACCTTATCAAGACGACTATCATCAAGGCTAGAACTATGCAAGCTACAAGTGAAGTAGAGACTATCAGTAGTACTTGTTTTCTCCTTCTCCCATGGTTCAGATAACTCGCCCTACATTCTGGAACTTGCAACTGGGAAGCACCGCATAGTGCTTGAAACTTGACATGTAGCATTCATATGTAAAGTTTGAGAAAGGACTTCCAGGAGGAATATCATCACTCAATCCATTGACAGAAACATTGAAGTATGTAAGATATAAAAGTGCTTCTAATGAATGGGGATGTCCCCGGAGAGATTGTTATAAGTTAAGTCCAAGGATTCCAAGGCTAACCTATTGCCAAATGATTCTGGAATACGTCCCTCCAATCTATTAAAAGCAAAAGAAAGTTCAATTATGCCTTGCATACCTCCAACTGTCCTGGGGATTATCCCCGAAATTTGATTCATCGATATATTCAACAGTGTTGTAACCTTCAGATTTCCTATCTTTGTAGGTAGAGAACCACTTAAGAAGTTGGAGGTCAAATTCAAATGCAATATATCAGTGATGCTCCAAAGGCTTACAGGTATAGTAGAATTCAATCTATTTTAGCTTAAATAAATATTTCTTAGAGATTGTATATTTCCCAAGCATGTTGGCAGTGAGCAGCAGATATTATTAAAGCTCAAACTTAGATACCCCAATTTCTTCAAATTGCATAGATCATTTGGGAAAGATCCACAACTTTGTTGTCATACAATTTCAAAGCTTGGAGTTCCGTAGTCTTCCAAGCGTCCTCCGAATGGATCCTGTCAATTCATTTTCATGGAGATACAAGAATGTCAAGCTGCTCAAATTACCAATTTCATTGGGAACGTGGCCTATGATTCCACCTTAGCTGTATAAATATGTTCAAGAGAGAGAGAAATTTCCAATAGAAGCTGGAAGGGTTCCATTTAGCGGATTATCGCCTATCCACAACTGTCTCAGTTGTTTGCAATTCATCAACGAATAGAAAAAAACTCAACTCTCGGAGCGATGATTCACCAGTAAGGCTATTACAACCACGTTTAGATCTTGCAGGTGTCTTAGACTACCGAATGAGTTGGGAATTGAACTGGTGAAATGATTATCTTCAAATCCTAACCTAGTAAGTTTAGAAGCATTTGAAATAGAAGCATGGATGAATCCATTGAAATTGTTTTTGCTGAGGTACAATTCTTCAAGATTTGGTAGTTCAAGGCCAATATTTTCTGGAAGACTTCCAGAAAAGTAATTTCCTTGAAGTGAAATGCCTCTGAGTGTTGAGATGTTGAATATTATTGGTGGGATTGCACCTTCTAAGCTATTGTGATTCAATGCTAATCTGTCTAAATTGAAAAGATTACTTATTTCCGATGGAACTTCACCCGTAAAGTTATTTTCACTAAGGTAAAAGTTCTCTATGGAAGTACAATTGCCAATTTCCTTCAGATTTTTCCAGTAAATCCATTACTTGCAATATCAAAAAATCAAGTACTAGAAAATGAAGCTTCCGGTTAGGTGATTTCAATAAAGGTTAATCCAATATAGATTAGTGATATTAAATATAAGCGATAGCAAGGTACTGGTAAAGCCAGAATTCTTCATGCTTAGTAGTTCCAATCTACGAAGATGACCAATCTCTAAGATTATTTCACCTTAGAAAGTCACAACCATTAATAATATGAGGAAATTGAAGTCATGTCAGTATCTAGATATTGGATAAGCTAATACCTTCTGATAAGTGCATTTTACACTTATTTTGGCCACAAAATATGATTAATTGTTGATACATATATTGGAATATGACTTAATTCTATAAAATTTATGTATTGTAAGATAACATTGTTCAATGATGCGGAATCTAGGCGATAAAAGCGAAAAATGACAGAATTGAAAGAAAACCAAAGTTCGGGGATTACATTGCACATATTCAAAAGTTGTGTTGAACCTCGCGATGAAGATTCGAGAGTATTAGAGTCAATTGGATAAAGGAAAACTTCAAAGGGATGAAATATCATTGAAGTATGATCACACATTAATTTTCAATTGAAAAAATTCTACACCAATTTTCAGCCTCATGTTGAGACCCGTTATTGACATAGTAAACGATCGAATTAGAAGATGATATCTGAAGCAAAGTTGTATTCCTTTATGTTAGCTTTCCAACTCATCTTGAATTACCTCAATTGGATATAATAAAAATACTGAAAACTGTTCGGCAGAAAATTTTTATAACTATGCGGTCACAAAGTTAAAAATCTATGCGACCACGTACCTATTTTCAGAGAATTCAAAGGGCTGATTTTTGGCAAACTATGCCATAGCATGGGAGTGTACCATGCAATCGCATGGTACAATCCCATGCGAATTTTCTGATTTCCTTATTTCGTTCAAACTCTTATCGAAACACAAATTTTTGACTCCATATAACCTAAAACTCAACCAGAAATGAGGACTACACATATTACACCAAAAAAAGTGGTTTTGGGAGATAGAAGAAGGCAAGAAATATGAAGAACGATTCCAAGACTCGAAGATTCAATTGAAAATTTATTTGAGTGATGTTGTTTCTTCAATATTTCTTTTGATTTCTTCTTTCTAAAATGTTAGACTAGATTCTTTTGTACTAAAAAATGATGAACCATGTGATATGATATTTTAATCTTTAGTTTTATATATTAGACATTATAAATACGTTTTTGGATATTGAATGGTTTATATGAATTTCTTTTTTCCATGATTATTGTGCACAGTAATTGTGTGAATTTGATGACTTGTTTTATACATACGAAAGAAGAAAAATATGCTCTACATTATATAAATCATCATAGGGTCCGATGGGGAATATAAATATACCATTATACTTTGTGTGAATCTTTAAGTGTTTATAAAAATTCATGCATTCCTGTATATTCGCATCCGTCATAAAAATATAGTCGAGTCATATATGAAAATATATTTAACATTGCTCGAGAGAGATTGTTAAATATAATAAGAACATTGATTCTTCAATATAAAATCGTGTTGTGAAAATATAAAACTAAGGTTGAAAATGGTTATTGCATGAAAATTCGTGATCCTAGTACTTTTGTCATTTGTTAAATAGACCAATTTGCATCATTCACAACTTGCATTTAGTTTAGTCGAATAATTCATAATTTCATAAGTAATTTATTTTAGTTGTAATTTCATGACAAAAACACATAACATCATTCTTGTTTCAGTTAAGGTCGGGATAAGTAACATTAAACTAACTCAATCATTGTGGGACGATGTTCGGAACTCAACATTCCACTTTATTACTTGTTAACGAACCGTACACTTGCGGTGATTTTAATTCAAAATACATTTTCGCTCAACACCTTCTAACTTCTTGTTACCAAGATACAGATTGGTAAGCATATTTAAATTCGCTATCTGTCTCGGTATGCTCCTGGTGAAATAGTTGTAGGATAGTGATAAAATTTGAAGTCCAGAGCATTTTCGTATACCTGGCGGAATTTGGCCACCCAATTCATTTACAGAAAGATCAAGTGTTCTGAGTTGTGGAAGATTAGAGCATATGTTGGTGAGAAGTTCTCCAGGTAGCAAGTTAAATGTTAATACGAGACGTTGCAATGATGAGATGTTAAATATGCTAAGAGGTATGGAACCTGTGAGCCTGTTGTATCCCAAACTCAACCGTTTCAGGTGCTGAAGATTACCAATCTCAGAAGGAATAGTTCCTCGTAACAAATTGAATCCTAGTACCAAACTCTCCAGCTTTGTAATTTTAAGTCTCGATGCGACCCATTCATTAAAAAAATTCTACGTGCCAACCTTCAAATGTTGGAAGACTAAAAACAGGTACATTCAGTTCTCTAACAACTTAATTTTTCAAATGAGATATTCATCATGGTATCAAAGGTAAGGTTTATGAAAAATTGTGCAGTTACTAATGTCGAGATTTGTCAAAAACGACAGATTTCCCAAATGCGGAGGAATTCTTCCTGTCAGACCCATGTTGAAAATTATCAAGGTTGTGGCTCTTTGATGGCGAGAGCTACATTTAACTCCAATCCAATGGCAAACAGAGGTAGAAGATATCCAGTTTTCTGTCAAGGGATTAAGAGGGTCGAAAGTGATATAGGATTTCAACGCAAGAAGAGCAGCCTAATCTGTGGTTATGTTCAAATTTGTTATGGCTAGACAAACCACAAGGCATTGAAATATTGAAAATAATTTCAGGAAGAGGAAGCTAGTTTTACTCATTCTTATGTTCTATAAGTTTGGGTTATGACTTATGCATACAATCATATCGAACGAGATGTCCAAATTTATAACGGTAAAATTGTAATTTTTCATTATTTTTTGTCTCTAATTTTTAATTTTAAATGGATACAGGTTATTGTTATCAACATTTTCAATTGAGTCACAGTTGTGGGTTTTTATCCAATTTAGCCCTTGTTCGAGCCCCATTTTTGGATTAAAAAAAATGTATTTTTGAATAGTGTTTTGTTGGAGATTGTGTGTTCAAAAGTAATGGAAACTTTTTGATTTATGTGTAATACTATTTTATAGGAGAATGTGTGGTTAAAAATGAGTTTTAAAAAAATAAAATTTTGAAAGAATGAGGGTCAAACATAGGCTTAATGTTCATCGTGACTTGACAGAACTCATCATTATTGTTAAGCTGTGAATAGTCTACTACCGTTTTATTACGTGTTCACAGATCTCATCATTATGATCATTTTCATCATTATTATGTTTCTCAAGATCCATAACTAATGATGGTTTGTTGTGTAAAATAAATGTTTTAACACTGTCTTTATATTCAAGAAAATATTTTTCTTTTTTTTTCTTTTATCATATTCTTAGTTCTATTGTGCACAGTACTAAAAACTATAAGATTATATCTGTCACGACAATATCTGTATATTTCATATTCAGAAGTAAGTATCATGATGTTTGTATTACAAGTGTTGCAAATTATATTTTCTGTAGAATCCATTAAAACATGGCTCTGATACCAAGTTGAGGGGAAGGGTTGGATAAGAGTATAAAAATTGTAGATTTGGCTCCCCCGTTTTGGCTTCCCCCTTTTTCTTGAAATGTATTAAGGAGTTTAATCCTTTCTTCGTTTTTAATTCTTGCTGAGCATTCATTTGCATAATATCCAGATTCATTGCAGAGCCAACATCTGCATTTTTTTCTTCTTTTGGGGACAAAATTTCTTTTTGTCATTATTTTTTCTTTCTTCCCCCTTAGGAATTTTTTGAAAATAGGGGGCGCCATTTTGGTGTGTCACCCCCCCCCCCCCCCCCCCCCCCCCCCCCCCAAAAAGTTTTGGCTTCCCCGTTTTCTCCTATTAGTGCATCGATGATTTTCTGCAAAACTTTAATATTAGTTAATAATCCCATTTCTTTCACTCATTTATACGTTATATGATTAATACAACATAGATGAAGTGACGAAAATTAATAATATGACACCGTGGAAGATTATATATCTGTAAGTTAAACTATTCGAGATGTGATATGGGATTATCATATGATATACGACAGAGTAAGTGTTCCCCATTAAATGTAGAACCGTTTAAACCAACCAATTAAAAAGATGTCATGACGGCTTATGACACAGGTCTAAGGCCTAATTATCATCATGATTCGACTACAGCAAAATAGCGAAACTCGTCAACCAATCAAATCCCTTCGAACGAGCGGTGTCATGCTACCTTAGGTCAGAACAACGCTGTAACTTAACATGATGGGGATGACAAGCTTGAGCCTATAAACCCATTTATCTTAGGTGAAGGATGAATTAGACAAGAGGGTCTGGGCTGAAATTCTTTCTTTTCAATTATCAAATTCCAGCGTTATAACCCTTATTTAGTTGCAATCAATAGAAATTTATGGAAAAAATACAATGGATTTTTTTTCCAATCTACTATATTTATTTAGATATGAAGTCTATCTCTTTTACTCTATTTAAATGTGTGGAAACCACCTAGAAACCTCTTGGGCACAAAAGTCGAGACTTAAATATCAAAAGATATAGGACTGCAATTTTCGTATCTGTAGAAGTCAGAGTTCACTTAGACAGTTAGACTTAGGGGTGAACGCGGTTCGATTTGAGCGATTTGTACTATATTTTTAACTCAAATCATTTTATGTGGTTTGGAATTTTTCCAAACCAAATCATTTTATTTTTTGAACCAAACCAAATCATAATTTGCGGTTTGGTTCGATTTTAATCCGCGATTTACCTATCGACAATATAGTAATATATTTAAAATAAGTTAACGTATAAGTTTAAACGAGAATTAATAATGTTAAATGTTAAATTATATTCATATTTACGATGAAACTCATGAAGAAATTATTTTTAAAGATAGTTACGAAAAGATGTTAATAAGGAACTTTAACATTTTCGCACAATTAATACGCTCTGTCCTTCGTTCTTTCTAAACCACAAATAAGTTCTTTAATAATCTAGGCACACAAACAATCATTTTTCTATCCAAACCACAACTCACGAGTGTATAATAAGTTCAAAAACAACAAATAAAAGAAAAAATAGTGAAAAAATGGTTTGAATGAAAATTTGAGACTTACTAAGAGAGGAGAAAAAAAAGGCTATTTAGGTAGAAATTAGCAGACATGCAAAAGGTGACTGACGATTCATTCAATAGTGGATAGACAAGCGTCAAATGTTTGGAAAATGAGAGTTTATATTAAGACTTCTAAAGCTTTGGACGTAATTTGCTGCCATAGTTTTGTCGAATTATAATTTGAATTGTCGAATATATATATTCATTTAATATGATTTAGAAATCATTTTAGTTTAGTTCAGATATCGGGTGAGGACATGTGTTGTGAACTTGTTAAACCATGGTCCAATAATGATGAATCTAATGTACTTTCTATAATTATTTTAATGAGTTGTTGTAATTTGTATTGCTAAATTAGTATTTTTTTTTTCTGAAAAGTAAAAATTGTAAAATTTATAAGTTAATGAATAATTTAAAAAAATTAAAAACGGTTTGGTTTCGTTTTGTGTGGTTTTTGAAAATCGAAACCTAAACCAAACCATTTTAAAACGGTTTGGTTCGGTTTGATGGGAAAAAAAAATCGCGGGTCCATGTGGAATCGAACCAACGGTTTCAAATCAACAATTTCGGTTCGATTTGCGGTTTTGTGATTTTTTTTTTGTAATAGTTTATAGATCTCGTCTTTGGAAATCAGTCCATCAATGATTTTCTTCAAAGCTCTAATATTAGATAATATTCCTATCTCTCACTCATCTATATGTTATATGATTAATACGACATAGATGAAGTGACAAAAAATAATATTACGACACTGGAAGATTATATATCTGAAAGTTAAACTACTGAGAATATCGTATGTGAAAATTAATTATTGTACCTTGAGCAGCAAAAATAAGAAAAAGAGCAAGGTTTGGGGCTATGAACTTTGTCATAAATGAAGAAATTATTTTATGTAAAGATTACGCGTAGCAAGATAAGATAGAATATAAAATTGTCATACCCACCAACTGCAATTATAAGATTAAATTTGTCCTCAACTATATGCTATGGTTGGTGTACGATCATTAATAATCATACTACTTCATTTTCAGTTTATCGAGTCATATATTTAACAAACAATAACTTCATACAATTATATGTGAAATTAATTAATATGATCATATATGACGGGTTTGTTACAGACATTAATTAAATACATGGTACATGTAATTTTTTCTTAATGAACTTTTGGGTCATTTATAGTTAAAATTTAGTAGAACAAGATGTGAGGACCAAATGGAGCCCAAGTAGGCTGATATCATAAACATTTCATCGATATAATTCCACAAGTAAAGGAGATTAATTAGGGAAATACCAATAAATGGTTATAGAAATATGTCCTTTCTAGAAAATAATAATAATAATTATTTTTTTATTTATTATTATTATTTTTTTTGTGGAAGGGCAATATATTCAAATCATAAGTTTTGTTAATTATAGTAGATTAATGATGTGCGTACAGAATTATTTGCACAGAAGTCTTACAGATATCTCACATGGGGGTGGATCCCATGTGAATATTTTATTGAAAAAAAAAAAAAATCACTCCCCAAACTCTGTGTCTTATCTGCGTATACAAATTCTGTACATGTAATCTCTCTCATTATATTATGACGTAATTTCAATGATGATCCATAAGCTTTGCTCATTCTACACTTATATGCCTAACTTTTGTCATCATATTTAGTCTTAACATTATTTTAGCCCCTGTTTGTTACCCATTAAAATGGGAATTTGGACCGTTGGTCCGGCATTAAATTTTTTTTTTATTAAAAATCGGCTGACAAGTTCCAGACAAATGCAGTAGCATTTACCACCTCAAATCCCAATTTTGCCCTCATTATTGTTTTTTTATGTAGGACAAATGGGATCAAATTCAAACCATATTCATGAGGGTTAAAACGGTCAATGTGCAATGTTGGTAGGATCAAAGATAGCACACGCAAGCTGTGTCAGTCCAGTTGATTTCACCAAAACGTCAAATCTGTCTGTGTAAATATTGTGCATAACGGTCCAAATTCTCATTTTAATGGGTACCAAACATGGCCTTAATTAACACATCTTGCTCTCCATGGCGGCCAAAGAAAATCTTTTAAGAAAAGGGAAATTGCCTTATTTTCCCTTCTAATTTTTGAGTAAATAATATAAAATATATATATATATATATATATATATATATATATGTGTGTGTGTGTATATGTATATGTATATGTATATGTATGTATGTATGTATGTATGTATATCTGTGGCATATGTAGAAATTGCTTTTTAGTTCTAGTTTTGTGAGCAAAATTGTAAAAATACTCTTCAGCTAAATTGATTATTCAAATATGTTCAAGTTAACTGATGCTTAAAAATATATGTGGCATATGCTCCAATTAACTGATTCTTCAAATAAATTTTTCATATCTTAGCTTTTGAAAGATCCAAAAAATAGATATGTAAAAAAATCGAATAATTATGGGTGCAATTATTCCAAGGTTTGGGGTTTATGCTTTGCTTACAATTGATCTTGGAGATGGAGGTTTATAATCTTGAGATTGGGTTTGTGTTGTGTTTGGGTCGATGTCGGTTGCTACGGTCACAATAACATGGTATTGTACTGAGAAGATGGATTTCATTTGTTTGTTTTTGGTTACTAGAAACAGTGGTTGGTGCAGTACAACGAAGCAACAGTGGCAACGGTGGGTTTGTGGTGCAACAGCGTTTGGACAATGGTGATGGTCGATAGATACTAGGGGGTTCTTTTAAAATTGACCTTGGTCAACTAACATTTTTATAAAAATCGTCAAATGTCTATTTTACCCTTAATGAAATGAGTTTTGTTATATTGCAAAGTATGTCCTTTCATGATAAATAGTTTTTAAAATTTAGTTTTTATTTTTTATTTATTCGTATTCATTAGAAATTTTTTCTGAATCTGATTTTTCTTCAAAAATTTCATCAGTTTCTATTTCTTCAAAATTAATTTCTTCACATTCATCTCTAATTTGATCAAAATCTGTAGTTAGTAGTCTAACTTTCTTTTTTAGGCATTCGGTACTTATATGTCGTTCTTCATTACAATTCCAACATTTACATCTTTTTTTATCTTATGGTTTTTTATTATAATTTTTATATTTTCTTTTTGGTTTAAAATATTTCTTTCTAAACTTTTTATATTTTTTATATTTTATTTATATTTTTCGTTTATAATCATAACATCCCAAATTTCCAGG
Organism: Osmanthus fragrans; assembly: GCA_019395295.1. Classification (NCBI taxonomy): domain Eukaryota; kingdom Viridiplantae; phylum Streptophyta; class Magnoliopsida; order Lamiales; family Oleaceae; genus Osmanthus; species Osmanthus fragrans. Next base: position 14,156,572 of record CM033350.1, read on the forward strand.
TATTTCAGTATCTCTTATAGTTCTTATTATAAATTCTAAAGTATAGGCTTCTATATTTCTTCCAAATTGTTTTTCTCTAATCTTATTTTGAAAATAATTATTTCACGATAGTGGTAATTTTCTAATAAAAATTTCTTTATAATAATTATTATAGGCTCCACTTCCAAACATCATATAATAATATTTATTATATTCACAGCAATATTCATTAAGATAACACATATTACAAATTTGTAAATGTTCAATTCTATTTTTAGCATCTTCTATTTCTTTTGTCCTAGCTCTAGTGCTTTCTGCTATCCAATCTTCTCCTGCAAATTGCAACTCTATTTATACCTTCATTTATACTCATTCCAAATCCTGTTTCAATACTATCTTTCCAAACACTTTTTGCTGTTTCTTCTAATCATTGGTATCAATTAGTTGTATTTCCTTTAAAAGTTGCTAATAAATATTAAGTTATATTTTTATTATCGGTATTGCTACGGTTATAATTAAAGTGTGCTATCATATTAATACTTCATTCATTTATAACTTTTCTAACATCTAATTCACAATCTAGGTTTAAATAAAATCCTGCAATTTTCATTGGGTTTGATTCCCTTAATACTGGTTTAAATTGATCTCTATACTTTTTCTTTTTTAGTTTTAAAATCAACTTTTGTATTAACATATCTTCTACGATCTATTTCAGCTTCATATCTAGTTGTACTAGTTTCTCCATGATCTTCCAGTTTAACTGCTCGTGGTCCTCCTGTTCTTCCAACCATATGATTTTCAGTTATTTCTTCACATATTTTTAAATCTTCTATGTCAAATATTAGGTTTTTCATATCTTCATTCATTATTATTTTATAACTGATTTTCCTTTTTCTTCTTATCTTTATATAAAATTTTCTTCTTGTTTTTTAAGATCAATTAATAATATTTCAATATCATTTTTCAATCCTCCATTTAATTTTATTAGTTCTTCATATTTCTTAATTTTCTTTCTGACTTCTTTAAGTTCTTCGGTATAATCTGATTTTAATGATTTTCTTTGTTTAGATTTTATTATTCTATTTAAAATGTTTTCTATTCTTAAGAAATTATTTTGTAGTTTTTCTTTTTCTTCTTCATAATTTATATCAATTCTAGTAATTTTTTCATCAATTATTTTTTTACTCTTTTCAATTAAACAAATTTTATCATTCATACTCATCTTTTAATTTTCTTACAGGGTGGTTCGAATCCTAATTTATCTAATAAAAAACCAATTTTATAATTAATATTTTTTATTTTTTCTTCTAAAGTTGCAAACTTACTAACACTATTCTTCTGTGCAATTTTTGATATTTGATTTTGGATTTCTTCAAGTAAGGTTTCATCAAGACTTTCTAAATTATTAATTTGTTCTTTAATTTTATTAAATTGTTTAGACATATTTTTACTAATACCTTCTAACTTTTCTTTGGCTAAATCATCATTGCTATCAATATTATTTATTTTTTCTATAGTTTTAATATCTTTTTATTTTAGTTTTTCTAATTGTTGCCATAAAAAATTATTAGTCCAGTTAGTTATCATATTCATCTATCCATTATTATTACCCAATGAACTTAAATGTTAAAATAGAGTAGTACTATATCCTCTATTTTCATAACTTCTAGGTGGTACTTTAATATTTTCTATTTCTTGTTTATCAAATCTTAATTTTGGAAATTCCATATTAATCTGGTTGATTTAAATTTTGTCTTAAATTTCTTATTAAATTAGCTAAGTTATTTTGTAATTCCTCTTCAGGAACTTGTAAATTGAGATTTCTTCTAACAATATCATTTTGAATTTTAATCCAATTTTCAATATTTCTTTTAATATCTAATCGTTTTTCATTATTTTTTTCTCTTTCATATTCTTCGTTATAATAATCTATTTTTTCTTTACAATATTTCCAAGTTATTCCAGGCATATTCTATATACTAAAGCTAATTGTAAAATTATTTCTTTCAAATTGCTATTTATAAAATTATTATATTATTCTCTTTTATTATAATAGGTTTTTAAGGATTCTTTGCAAACTCTAGCTATATTTTGTTCTTTATATCTTTTATTCCAATAATTTTTCATATCTATATTATATTTTTGATTTAAGAGATATTGATTACATTTATTACATTTATTAGATTGAATTATTTTTAAAAAATTTGAACTAGAGGCTTGATTCATAATTTTTATATTGATTTTTAAATTTTATGAGATTTTTTATCTGGTTGCTCTGATACCAATAAGGGGAGGGGTTGAAAGAGTTAATTATTTTAGAAACAAAATCATTAAAATGTTCTATTCAGTGCTATTTTCATCATAACAGTCATCATATTCATTGTTATAATCATATAAAAAAGAATTATAAATTTCTTCATTAATCATTTTATTGATTTCATAATCTAAGAATTTAGTAAGTATTCTTTTTATTATACCATTAGGTAAAGTTCTTTTTAAATGTATAGCAATAAGAGTTAATATTTCATCAGTATAGTCCATATGTATCCATAAATATTTTCATCAAACATAGATGGTATGTATGAAGTGTTCATAGAAGAAATCTTTTCATAATATAATCGTTTAATTATAATCTTTCACCGAAATATATTCAACAATCAAAGTTTATTTTATGTAAAGGGCCTTACCACGTTCGCACAAATGCAAGATTCCTTAACGTCACTGATCACCTTAGTCTAGCAAAGTCGGCCAACAAGCTATCACATGTATCAACATGCACTCACGACTTATAAAATAGACTCACTGTGTATGACAGAAACTAAGACATAGTAAAAGATTTTACTAAAAACAAACTTCTTTTATTGAGATATGAAATAGGAAAGTTTATAATACAAGGATAGTATTACAAAATGATTCATCTATGAGAGGACTTCTTAAGCCGAGGCTACAAAAGACATAGATGATTTGAAGAGAAAAATTGACTAGGTTTTTCGATTCTGCCCATCTTCAAGATATGTCTCTCATTTTATAGATGGAACTCGCTTCAACGAGAAGCTTCTCTCCATTCTTTTGATGCCAGGTATCTTCAATAATTTTTTCAACTTTAATAAAGTAGTTGATTCCAGCTGTTAGTACGTTGTCCACTTTTTCTTTTATAGTGCTACATTATTAGCATTGTTGGCAACCTTTATGTCACATTTTTATTTTTGTATGGCATGTGTGACCCATGAGTCAGCATGCTTCTTTGACGCATTCTTCTAATCCTGGAAATCTGTCCATGTGAATTTCTTCAATTTTATCTTCAAGCAATTTTATTTTTTATTTTCTCGACAAACAAGTATTCAATTATTGAAAGCTCCAAGAGTAATGTAATTTTCACTATAGAAAAATTCCATAGTAAAAACAATTGATTAGATTCCAAGAGCTCTTCTGTAAAGTATCCAATTTTTGTTAAATTTCGGTTATTCTTTCTCAAGTTGAATTTCTTTTAAAGGAAATCCTTTATTCTTTCTGATTGTTATAAAATGCTGTTCATTATACCATTTTGGTTCACTATATTCTGGACAGATTGTGTAGAATCTGATTTCAACTGGTGTTTCTTTGAACTTTTTAACGCTTTTAACAAATTCTTCATCAAGAAATTTCTCTATAATCATGGCTTGGAAAAACTTAATCAAGAAATCCATAATTTGTAAGTTTTCGAACAATTTCAAGACTTGCTCCTGGGACTGCACTGATCCTTGGATAAATTGCCATGGGTTGAGCCGTGGTGTAAAGAGATTCTCCACTTTTGAATTTATAAATAAATTTTGCAAATTCATAATACTCCTCCATAGGATGAAGATTGATGTAAATGCTCATTGTGATTGAATTTTTCTTATAATTTTCAAGTTCATCATCCTCGAATTCACTTTTGCAAGTGGGTTGTTCGAGTGGACCCTCTGATAAGGATGTTTGGTCACTAGTACTAATAGCTCATTTTTCATTGTTTTTATTTTCTTGGATTTCACTGTAAACAGTAGGCTTATCTAATGAGTCTTTTTTTAGGGAAGTTTTCTCTTTAAGAGATATGACTCACAATCCATAATTTGCCATATCTTTGTCACACAGTTCACTCTTTCGAGTAGGCAATTATACTGGGCCTTTGTTTTTGTCATTTCGTCTTGATAAACTAAGAGTGACATTCTCTTCTTTTGATTCATCATAGGCTATTTTAATCTCTCTGTAGGGATTATGACCAACTATTTCTGAGAAATTTTTCTCCTTTTGCAAGGATGGAAATTCTCTTTCATTTAAAATTTTTAAATCGGAAATTAAATATACTTGATCAATAATTAACAATATGATCTTGCTGATCCTATAATTTATTAATCTCCAAAATGCTTTGTCTAATTTGCAAATATTCATCTGTTAGTTTTAAACGATTGATATTATAATCCAATAGGACTTCTTCAATCTTCTAAGAGATCTGTTCGATCTTCTTCTCCAAATTCATAATTTCTGCTAAATTCAAATTAAGCAGAAATTAAAATTGTAGAATGAAAGTAATACCTGCCATCTATGAAGTCTTCTATTTTGTGGCGAATTATCCAACTTATTATTTACTAATTCATTAAGCTGAGTATTATCGGTTTGAACAATAAACTCTTTTGGTAGTAAAAATATTTTAAATTTGTTAATTCCTTTTATTACAGCAAGCAATTCTTTTTCATTTGTTGAATAATTAATTTCATCATTATTAAAAGTTCCACTTTTATATCTACAAATTTCATTTAAGTCAGTTTTTAATAGAGCACTCCAATATGCATCTGATGCATATTTTTGAACAATCAATTTATCTTTATCATAAGGTAGTCTTAGATTTGGTAGATTCTTACAATGTTTTTTTATTTTTTTTTTATTTTTAACACAAAGAGTGTGTTCTTTATTCTATCCAAATTTATTATTTTTTCTTAAAAACTTTTGAAATTTATTTCTTTTTCTGCAAGTTTTTCCATAAATCCTTCTGCGTAATTTAAACATCCTAAATTTTTTTGAATTTTTTGTTTATTCTCAAGTCTATCTGAGAAAATACTAATCTTTTCAAAAATATGTTGTTGAAATTTTATTCCATGACTATTTATTATCATTCCTAAAAATTCTATTTCTTGTTTAGCTATTCTTGCTTTCTTTTGACTAAGTATTATTCCTTCGTTAGAGCAAATTGTAGCAAATTGTCTAAGATGAATAAGATGATTATTATAATTTTTTGAACAAACAAGTATATCATCAACATAGACGATTAAATAATCATAATTATATCATCCATTCTTCTCTGATAAATTTGCGGTGCATTTTTTAATCCAAAAGGCATTACTAACCATTCATAATGTCCTTGAGGCCTGCTAAATGTTGTTAAAAGTATACTATTTTCTTCTAATTTTATTTGTCAAAATCCTGATTTACAATCAAATTTTGAATAATAATATTTATTAACACTTCCTTATCAGGCAGATAATATCCATCAAATTTGATATTTTTATTTAATTCTTTATAATTTACAACCATTCTTGTTTTTCCTCTTTTGATTTCTGAATGATTTCTAACCGTAAAGGCTGGACTGCTATGAGAACTATTACTTTTTCTTTTTAATCTTTGATCTAGTAATTCTTTATTTTGTTTTCTAAATTCTTCTTTATCTTCTTGATTATAAAGTATAGGTCTTACTCTAATTATTATAGTGGGTTCTATTAATTCGATTTTAGCATAAATCTTTGTTTTTTTCCCACTTTTCTAATGGGTTTTCACTATAATTTTTTACAAGAATATCCTTTATTTGTTCAAATGTTATTGATTTAATATTATAATTGAGTCATTTGGATAAATATTCAAATGTTGTTGATTTAATATTTTAACTGAGTAATTTGGGTAAATATTCAATCTTATCACCACGCTGGGCTAGCTGAACTCTGAATAGTTTAAATTCTCTGGTTATTTTTTGTAGATGTCCACATGGTGTTTTTAATTGAATTGTATAAATATTTTGGCCATATTGACTAAACTGTTGTAAAAAGTCATTTCCTAGAATAATATCACAATCATTTATATTATATTGATAGACATTTTTTATGGTTACTATTTTAGATCCTATGATGACTTCTATATTTTCATTTTTGTATTTTAAGGATTCTCTTGCTCCGGTCATTCCTTGCAAAGTTAATTGTTGTTTTTTTTCTATCCATTTTGATAATAAGAATTCTTTAAAGACAGTAATTTCAGCTCCTGTGTCAATTAATGCACATGTAGTTATTTTTTATTCGAATACGGTTATTTGTATGTATACACTTATTGGAAATTTTATTTCTCTACTCATTTTTCTTTAGGGCAATATGTAGTTATTTCTTGATGTATAATAAGAATTTCTTCATTGTCTATTTTATAATTATCAAGACTATCTAAAAATGAATTTCCTAATAATATTGGATGTTCATCAAAATTCATGTTATTATCTATGTAACATTCTATATTTAATAATAAACTTCCAAGTTTGATTTGGACTTGTCCTATAATATCACAAGAGTTTATTTTTCCTTCAAAGTCTCTATAATTATAGGGTTCAACTTGTTTCTTTTTAATTTCTTCATCTATAAGAGAGCAAATATGATTTTGATTTGCTCCTATATCAATAAGTATTTTACTTTCATTTATCAATTTATTCCCATTAAAGAATTTTCCTTTGATTCCATAGACACTACTATTCTTATTTTGTTTTATTTTTGAAATATCATATTTTGTTGAACTACTTCCAATAATTATCTTATTTTCTTTATAAGTTATTTGTTTTGGTATTATAGGTTGATCTATACTTATAGTATCATCATATCCTATTTCAATTTTTTTTTTATTTCTTCTATATCTTGCTCTCTAGGTAGGATTGCTTCTCCTATATCTTTAAATTCTTCTTCTATTTCTATAAAATGTTTTTCTTTATATATATTTCCATAATTACTATTTGTATAACAATATAATCCTTGGTATAATATAGTAAAAACTTTATTATCATCTTTTAATATTTTATTAGTCATCTTAAAATATAGACTAAGGGGGTGTATTCAATTTAGACTTTTGAAAACTTTGGTAGACTTTTTTTAAGTAATGACTTTCGTGGATTTCGTGAATTTTTCATAGATTTGCATAGAATTAGTGGAAGTCTTTGGTAGACTTCTGTAAACTTTCATTTAAAACTTTTGTAGACTTTTGTAGAATTCAAAAGACTTTTTAAAAACTTTCTTTTGAAGTAGAATTCACGTGGATCCAATGCAATAATATGAATTTATAACATATGAGATTGCAGTCCCACAATTTTTCTTCTACTTCCCCTCGTCATATAATTAAAAAATATTTTTAAAAAATAAAAATTTAAGATCTTAATTAAATAAATAATAATTAAAAGTATAAATATATATGATAAAAAATAAATTTAATATTCAATATTATTAATATAATATACTTTTAAAAATAAATAAAAATCAATATATTTACATTTAATTATAAATTTGTCATATAAAAATTTATAATTAAATAAAAAAAATAGATATTTTTCAAAACAAAAATGAATGAAAAAAAGTTACAAAAATCTAATTTAAATTTTTTCCCATAGAAAATGGAGATAAATGAAGAGAGAGAGAGAGAGAGAGAGAGAGAGAGAGAGAGAGAGAGAGAGAGAATCAATAGGAAAAAAAAAATCATATATCTAATGTTCGTAGAAGGAAAAAGGAAAGAAATATTGATTATTTTTTTTAAAGTATCCCAAAATCTCGTGATTAATGAGAGACAAATTTTAAGATTTTATATGAGTACTTTCTGCTTAAAAGTTAGTACTCCAGAGACTTTTATAAAAGTCTCCAGAAGTCATCAAAATTTGAATACCCCAAAACTTATAGAGACTTCTAAAAAGTTTTAATTGAATACACCGTGACTTTTAGAGACTTTTTAAAAATATATAAAATTCTCAATTGAATACACCATAACTTTTAGAGTGTCTCTAAAAATCTATATTGAATACACCTAAATTTTTTAAATCCCAAAAAGTCCTTAAAAGTCTCAATTGAATACACCCCCTAAAGCAATCATCTAAATTTTTATCATTTATATGTACACAATATCTTGGATAACAAGTAAATTTTAATTTTTCTAGGCTAAATTTCCTTTGACTATTCTTAAATTTCCATTTTCTGCCGTTATACATCTTTCATCTTGTAAATTAAGTATTATAGGGCTATTAATTCCTTCTTTAAAACATGATTTTATTATTATTTGTACTCCAACAAGGTAAACATAAGATTTTTTATTTCTTTTTTCTTGTTTTGATTTTCCTAGAAATTCATTAATATTTCTTTTTGTTATTAGATTTAATTTTTTTTTCCTTGTGTATATTTGATATCTATGGGTTTTTCTATTTCGTGATATTCATTAATAACTAATTTTTTTCTTTTAAAGGTTGACCCTAAAATATTAAATAATCTATTTCTCTTTGTGGTTTTAGATTTAATTCTGCTTTATTTATTTTTCTAAATGTTTTCCAATCAAAATTTTCTTTTAGAGCATATCCTTCTATTCCTTCATAAACTTCGGTTTCTAATTCTTCAGTATTTTCAATTTCCATAATTTCTATGATGATTCGTATATTTCATAATAATATAAAATACATTCGAATTCTTTAATAATTTTTTCATATATATATATATAAATATATCTTTTATCATTTTCACAATTAATTTATATAATATTTGCTCTTTTACTTCTCTAGGCAATTCTTTAATTATACCTAATGTTATTATTTTTAATTTATTAGGAATATGTTCAAATATATAATATTCCTTATCTATTTTTAATTTGTAATATTTATCTTCTTTTATAATTTCCATGATTTCTATAATAATATGGGGGTTTGTGTAATAAAATCAATTAATAAAATCAAAATTTTCCACTAATCAAAATTTTTAAGGACTGAAATGAAATTTGATTTATATTAGAATGACTTGTTTGAAATTTTTATATTGAGGGTATTTTAGGAACTTTAAAAACTTTAAAATGATCAAATGTCATTTTGGAAATATGGCTTGAATTTTAGGTCATTTTCAGGTATTTCCTACAGTTACTAGGTTCTAATTTATTTTGGAGGTAGATGAAGGTACGGGTGGGGTTTGTGAGGAAATACAGAAAGTGTCATTTGATCCGGCCATATTTCAATAATGGCCTTTGATCATTTTAAAAAAAAGGATAAAAGTTAAAATATAATTTTATATACCATTTGTCAAAATTACCCTCATCTTCTACAAAGATAGAAGAGTAGAGGAGAAAAGCAAAAAATCAAAATCAAAATAAAATAAAATAAAATAAATCACACAGTCTTTACAGTCGGGATCCGATCAAAGCTGTCATTCTCACAATCTACCCAACGTCGATCACCACAAAATTCGGTCATTATTGATTTTTCATTTTGCATGTTTTGTGAATTTTTGTATTAAATTGTTATTTATTATATTTATTCTTCTATATTTAGGTAGATTATTGGATTTATGATGGATTTCGGCCAGAAAAAAAAGTCATATGTCGTCAAAAATGGCAAGAAATTGCCATTTCCAGTGACCACAGTTGGCCCAAGCTGATTGTTTTTTACAGTCGGCCCTTTTTTTTTTTTTTAGTTTTTTTCTTTTCCTCATTGTTTTTTCTTTTATTTAATTTTTTTGTTTTTATTATATTGTTGGGGAAATAGTTTTAAAAGTTTCTTAATTTTTTTGTCGTATTATAAATAATTATTTGTTGATTTAAAATTCTTTTTAACTCTTTTCTTTTTATGATAAAATTTAATTTAGTTTTAATTAAGTAATATTTATATTTTTTATTTAATTTTCGTAATTTTCTTTTGTTTAAATTTTTTCCTTTTATTATAATTTTTCTGGAAATAGTTTTAATTTTTTTATATTGTAAATAATTTTTGTTTAATTTAAAATTCTTTTCTTTTTATGATCAAACTTAATTTTTGTCAATTTTAATTAAATAATATCTATTTTTAATTTTAATTATTTCAATTTTAATTAAAAAAACACTTTATAATAACTTCATTTTTATCTTTTTATTTTTGTCTATAATTCTTTTTTGCTCCTTTAATTTATTAAATTATTTATTTTTTTTATTAGTATCGGTGTCAAATGAGTCTAAGCCTTTGCGTATAATAGTTAAAATTTTGTTCGCTTGATTTTTTTTTTCAGATTATATTTTATTCAATTATCTCTTATTCAATATTCTAACATTTGAAGTTTTGCAAGATGGAGTACCATCTAGATGCGGAGTTGATACGAATAGCAGCGAAAGTTACTTGGAACAGTAGTTTTGATAGTTTTCACTATCGTATTGGAGCTGCTGAATGATCAGCACACGGATATGCTACGCTAGTCCTTCCTCTGGTCCCTGTATTAGTTGATGGATGTGCAGTATTCTAGGCAAATCATTGATGCACTACTATATCGGCTGCTTAGGCCAGTCGATGGCGATACCTTCCACTTCGACCTCGAGGGCAAGGTCGCTACTTTCTCTTTGTTTGAGTTTGATTTGATGACTGGACTAAAGATTACAGACAATGAAGCAGCTCGTGATGGTATTCAGAGAAGCAATAGGCTGCACGACTTACATTTCCATGGATAGGGGACGATGCTTCTACCACAATTGATTTGAGTAATCAGGGAGTCCAATCAGATGTTAGACAGATTGAAGTTAGGATTGATTTACATCCTTGAGAGCGTGGTTTGGTGTCATCACAAGAAGACTGCGAGCGACATTTTTCTGTTTGGAAGTTGTTGACGTTATCAATGCATTTAACAACTAGTCGTGAGGCCATGGATGTTTTGAGGACACCGTACAAATTTTCACCAGATCACACTCAAAGTCTAAAGGGTCCATGCATAATTACGATACTTATGGATTGTCCCTAACATAGTAGGTAAATGTTTAACATAATCAACAATAAAATATTTTTTATACTAAAATTTATATATAATAATTGTATGTGTTGCAGATCTGGGCATATGAGATTGTCCCCTTCTTGGGTACTTAATTTACTAGTCGAGGGGAGACACGGTACCCTCAGATGCATCATTGGTGAGCATTCTGAGCGGACAGATGTCCATTTGGTGACTAATATACATTTACGATTTATATTGTACGTATTTCAAAATCATTAACTAGTTGAAATGTCAATATGTCAGCTCGAAGTCATAATTTAGTTGACAACGTTAATAGAAGGGGGTCGACGTTTTGTACATAAATTAGCCATTCCACACGCTCAAGACGACCAGATGTCCGATTCCATCCTGAACAGAGATTAGATATGTGAATTGAATATAATTTATTGATTATCGTTTTGTATGAATTAAAATATTTTAACTAATATAATAACTTTCAATATTGTTATTTGTATAGGAGCGCAGTCTAGTTAATCGACGATTGTCGAGAGAATCACTTCCGCCAATAAGATCTCCTTGTCCTCCATTCACACACCTCCCATTGGATCTTCTGCACACAGTCAGAGTCATTATTTTGTTGATCTGTATGCCAGTCTGACTGGATTTATTGAAGAGAAGGTGGACGTATTGTTACAAGAGTTGATAGGAAGGGTTGACGATTTATCTCATCATATTGGAGTGCTACGTCGCCACTTCGTAGACCTTCAGGATGAGGTTGCAGCGCTCCGAGATGATATAGCAAGCATGCGATGGGGTGACAGATGGGTGACGGAGAGAGAGACGAAAGGGTGACAGAGAGGGAGATCAACCACAGTTTTAGACAGATGATGTTGCATTAGAATCATTTTTGTTATCTGTGGAGTGTGAGTGGATGGCTCTGATGGCGATGAGAGAGGTTGCGGAGGAGGAGATAACGAAGAGGATGGCTACGATAAGGACAGGAAAGGACGCAAAGAGTGGCCTCAATGGGGACGGGAAAGGTGTCAGTTCCCGTGGCGGAAAATGAGGTTGTTTCTAGGAAGAGGGGGAAAGGACACCCGCTGTGATTAAGGATAAGAAGTATGTTGTTAACGTGCTGGAGCAAGTGATCGGCAAGAAGCCGAAATTGTCGTTACAGTAAATCGTTTCTCCCTTCATGGCTGAGGTGAAGAGGATGACGTTAGTCGACAGAATGTGCCCCAATCTATTTCGAGAGGTAGACCATGCCAACTGAAAAGTGTTCGAGATGAAGTGGAGAAGAATTATGCCCGTGTAACCATTGTATGATTTCAGTAAAGTACAATACGCTAACTCATATGTACTTCTTTTAACATTTTCTCTATTTCTTTTTTTCGATCTAGCCACACGATAGCTTAAAGAATGATCGCAGACACTTACAAGTGGTTCCATGACATCACCACTTTGAAAGCTTGGTTCGCCGGCAATGAAAGTAAAGTGGTCATATTGTTATTTATTATGTATATATAATTTTTTGTTTATTAAATAAAATAACTCCCTCTTTTTCTTATTGGTGTTTCTTTTGATATAGCACATTGACTTGGTCATGGACTTGGAGCATGATCGGGTTCAAAGATATCCAAAATTATTTGACATTCCTGGCCAAGTTATATTGAGTTTGTACGTGTCGTTACCATTGAGTGTCAGACGCTCCAACTTATGGGTAATGAGTATACGATACCCGAATATATGCTCGAGTGGGTCATAGAGATGTGACTGAGTGTCGGGAAAGTCATGGGAAGGTTGGACGTAAATGTACATTTCAGTAATCGCAAATCATTACTGTTTTTCCATGGAGATGGTTTTCACGGATCCCACTGTATATATATATATATGTGTGTGTGTGTGTGTGTGAGTGTGTGAGACTCCAATCATTCATGTCTATCACAGATTCAACTCGAGCAAAATCTAGAGCTAGTGGATGTGATCGTTCCTTTGATGGCTAGAAAACGAGGAGATTGTACACGATAAACTAGCCATCGTGCAGGACACAACGACGGCTAGACAGTCGAGATAATAAGTATTTATAATTTTTTTAACTTCAAAACTTAGTTTTTAGCTACACATTACCAAACTAATATATTATTATTCAATTGCAGGGACGATTGCGACACGTTTACAATAAAATATATTGAATTTTTTTAATATAGTACATGAGATTGATGGAATCAACCAATCATGGATACAAATTTAAAGGAATAAGTTAGTGTTTGATTTATATGAATTAAATTGTGATCTGTAAATATTGTATATTTATTTAATTATTTATTTAATTATGTAATCATTGCAAATATTGTAAAATTTATGTAAATATTGTATATTCAATTATTTATTTAATTATGAAATAATTGTACATATTGCAAAATGTAGAGGCCCGAATCTTTTCTATAAAACTAAGCCCATAATTGTGTGATTTACTTCACATTAGGTCCAATAAAGGAAATATAAGCCCAAAATAAGTCCAATACATGTTTAAAGGTAAAATGATGTTTATAAAGTATTTTCTTAAAAACGATTTGATGAAAATTGGACGGAATGCAAAGTATTTCATTTTATGGCTAAAAATATACTTCAAATATTTTTAGTCTCCTTTGAGACCCATTTTTGACATAGAAAACATTCGAATTTGAAAATGATATCTGAATAAGGTTATAGCTCTTTGAGTTATCTTTTCAACGCACTTTGAATCACCTCAATCGGATATCGGGAGAAAACGTTATGATAGAAATACCGTAAGCTGTGCAGTGTCAACCGGATTACCGGACGACCAGACCGGTCGACCGGAAAACCCAAAACCCGCGAATTTTTGAGAATTAATGGCCACTACTTGCACAACTTAATTACCCTATTTAATATAACCTTTCACCCACCCCAAACCTCACTTATAAATACCCTCTTCACTCATTTGATTTTTCACACCAAACGCACTTTCAATTTGCTTTCAAAGTTGAGAGAAAAATAGAGAGTTTGGGAGAGAAAAGAAAGGTGGTTTTCAAAGTATTTTCGGAAGTTTTAAGTGTGGGCAAAAAATTCTACAAGAAGGTTTTTGTGATTTCAAAAGGTGTTTTCAAACAATAAAGGAAGGTCCAAACGTCCAAGTTTCGTTAAAGTTTTTGAAGTTCATCCAAAGTTTTTCAAAGTTCTTTTCAAAGTTAATCAAGCATCAAATCGAGGTAGGTAGAGGTGCATAAAGTTGTTATACGTGTTTAAGTTATAATTTCTAGCAAGTAATGTTCTATGTTAAAGGCTAATGTTGTGTGTCAAATGGTATCGTCGGTTCGACATGTGCCTTTCATGTCAAATGGTTCCGTCGGTGCGGCATACATTTAAAGGTTAATGTTGTGTGTCAAATGGTATCTTCAGTTCAGCATGCACCTTTCATGTCAAATGGTTCCGTTGGTACGGCATACATTTTTATGTCAAATGGTACCTCCGGGTACGGCATGTTTTATGGAAGTTTTAATGTTAATTGTTATGAAATGCTTAGCTTAATCACGATTGCACCTATGACGCCTATTGAGTTTTCAACTCACGGGTTTCTACCCTATATCTACAGATTAAATGTTGATGCACCGGGTTGGATGATGGAAGAGATGGAAGGAGATGCAATAAGTCTATGGGAACCCGTGAACAAGTGATTTAGATTTAAAGTCTTTAATGTTTCAAATGTTATTTCCAATGTTATTTCTTTTGAGTATCTTGAACAAGTTATGATTTCACCAAATAAATTATATTTCATTATTTTGGGAAGTTATAAAGTGTTTTAATTCAATATCTTTCAAAAAGAATGTTTGTTAAGATTTAAGCTTCCGCTAAGATATGTACACTTGTTACTAAACCATCGGTTAAGTTAAGTAAAGTAAGTAGCGTTCCGGTCCACTAGGGTTCGGGGCGTTACACAAAACTTATGTAAACATTATATATTTAATTACAAAATAATGTTAAATATTGTAAAATAACTGTAAATATTGCTCATTTAACAACGATATCATTACACATCGATCTAATTGTCATTTAGGGGAATCTGACTTGTACAAAATTGGTAAGTATGTCGTAATACTCTGTACCTGTTGCACGCGATCAAGTAAACTCTCTGATAGATGTATTCTAGACGTATGTAGATGTCCAGGACCACACAATTCAACTTCTGGTGGCAACAAACTATTTAATAGAATAATATGATCGAGAACTCCCTACTCAGATTCATTCGATAGAGGAAATATAGTCTCAACATACGATGCTCTCCGAAAATTAGTTGTTTAATAAAGAAAGTATAATGTTCTCACTGCAAAACCTCTATACATAACTACCACGACTGCATGCTCGTATGAAAAATTCTACAACTGAAATCGACTACAAGTGATGAGAATCCGGAAAGATTAGAACTACCAAACCCACGCCGTTTGTTAAAGAACGCAAGAAAACCCAATTAAACCTTGGTTTGTAGATTTGATTCAAAATATGAATCGAAAACAACCAACGATCCGAAAGAAACGCTGGCCCCTTTTGAATTCAATATTAAGAACTCCACCCAATAGATTGAACGCCACAAGATCGATTCTTGATAAGTTCAGAGATTGCCCAATTAAGAACAAAGGAATTGAAGCCAATTAATTTTCTCAATAATAATGTGTTCCTAATAATGTCAATAATGATAAGTATTTATACTTATCCCAAAACCCTAGCCAAAAACGTGTAAACCCTAAAATCTCGCCAAAATATGGAAAGAAAATAAATTCTCGTCAAAATATGAAAAAATCCCGAAATTGTCCTAAAAAACAACTATGCGGTCGCATAGTTATATTATATGCGGCCGCATAGTTCATGCGGTCGCTTCTTCTGGGGTCTCTGACCATTGGATGCGGCCGCACCCAAGTTCCTTCTATGCGGCCGCATAGAAGTGACTTTCTCCTTCGTTTTCGGCTGCTTCCAACACGTTGATCCACGTTGATTCGAACTTCGACCCCAACATGGAACTTGCCTCTTTTTGCGTTTAGCTCATGACGTCGTCCACCGTTGCTTGTGCAAGTAATCCCATAGCTTGTTTTATTCGATTTGCCCTCAAGCGTGTCATTGGTCCATCGTCAACAATCAATGGATCCTTCCACTGACTTGCTCTTGTTGTATCGGCATCCTGGATCACATCATCCCCTCCCTCTTCAAAAGAATTCGTCCTCGAATCTGAACCTGCATCAAACGGAGATAGATCAGAAACATTAAATGTGGCTGAAACTTTAAACTCACCAGGTAGATCGAGCTTATATGCATTGTCATGGATCTTTTCAACCACTTGAAACGGTCCATCGCCCCGTGGTTGCAACTTTGATTTCTTCAGCTCTGGAAATCGCTCCTTTCGCAAATGTACCCAAACCCAATCGCCGGGTTCGAACGTAAAACTTTTCCTGCCTTTGTTTGCCTGTGCTGCATAATGCTTGTTTTTGTTTTCTATTTACAGTTTTACTTTCTCGTGGAGTGCCTTTATCAAGTCAGCCTTCTTTTTTCCATCTAAACTACCTCGTTCATTCACAGGTAAAGGAATTAAATCCAGAGGGGTTAGTGGATTAAAACCATAAACAATCTCAAATGGTGAATGTGAAGTAGTGGAGTGTACAGCTCTATTATATGCAAATTCGATGAAAGGTAAACACTCCTCCCAGCTTTTTAAGTTTTTATTAACAACAGTGCGCAACAACTGTATCATGGTCCTATTAACTACTTCGGTCTGCCCATCGGTCTGTGGATGACAAGTAGTAGAAAACAACAATTTTGTGCCCAACTTTCCCCACAAAACACGCCAAAAGTGACTAAGAAACTTAACGCCCCTATCCGACACTATACTCTTAGGTACCCCGTGTAAACACACTACCTCTTTGAAAAACAGATCAGCAATGTTAGTGGCATCATCGATTTTGTGACATGGAATGAAGTGTGCCATTTTAGAAAACCGATCTACCACTACAAAGATAGAATCTCGCCCTTTTTTAGTCCTAGGCAAGCCTAACACAAAATTCATAGATATATCGACCCAAGGTTCACTAGGAACAGGTAAAGGTGTATACAACCCATGAGGTAAGACCTTAGACTTAGCCTGTTTACAAGTTAAGCATCTTTCACAAGATTTTCCGACATCAACTCTCATTTTAGGCCAATAAAAATGTTCACTTAACATCCCTAAAGTCTTAGCAACCCCAAAGCGTCCCATTAATCCCCCACTATGTGCTTCCTTAACTAGCAAATCACACATAGAACAATTAGGCACACACAATTTATTTTCCCTAAACAAATACCCGTCATGTTTAAAGAACTTATCCACCGCTCTCTTATCACATGATGCATATATGCTGGAAAAATCTAAATCATTCTCATACATGCCCTTAATAAACTCAAAATCAAGCAACTTCGCACTTAAGGAAGTTAGAAGCACATACCTTCGAGACAACGCATCCGCAACCACATTTTCCTTACCTTGTTTGTACTGGATGACGTAGGGAAATGTCTCTATGAATTCCACCCATCAAGCATGCCTCTTGTTCAGCTTACCTTGACCTCTCAAAGGCTTCAATGATTCATGATCGGTGTGAATCACGAACTCCCTTGGCCATAGATAGTGCTGCCATGTTTCCAATGCTCGAACCAATGAATAGAGCTCTTTGTCATATGTAGGGTAGTTAAGCGCCGCTCCACTAAGCTTTTCACTGAAATATGCAATCGGCCTTTTATCCTGCATCAAGACTGCTCCAATGCCTATACCTGAAGCATCACACTCAATCTCGAAAGCTTTGTCAAAGTTAGGTAATGCTAAAACCGGTGCTTCACATAACCTATCTTTAATAGTATTGAATGCATGCTCTTGTTCATGTCCCCATTTAAACCCAACACTTTTCTTAACAATTTCCGTGGGTGGCGTGGTAATAGTGCTAAAATCCTTAACAAACCGCCTATAAAAGCTAGCCAATCCATGAAAACTCCTCACTTCGGTTATAGTAGTAGGTGTTGGCCATTCTTTAATAGCTTTTACCTTTTCTTCATCTACTTCCACCCCGTTAGCACTAACAACAAATCCTAAGAACACAACTCTATCCATGCAAAATGAACACTTCTTTAAGTTAGCATAAAGTTGTTCTTTTCTTAACACCACAAGCACACATCTCAAATGTTCCATATGTTCATTGAGGTCTTTACTATAGATTAAGATATCATCAAAGTATACCACAACAAACTTACCAATAAAAGCACGTAAAACATGATTCATTAAACGCATAAACGTGCTTGGTGCATTCGTGAGTCCAAACGGCATAACTAACCACTCATACAAGCCATACTTAGTTTTAAATGCAGTTTTCCACTCATCTCCTTCTCTCATGCGAATTTGATGATAACCACTCCTAAGATCTATCTTACTAAATATGCATACACCAAATAGTTCATCTAACATATCATCTAACCTAGGAATAGGATGACGATACTTTACCGTTATATTATTGATGGCCCTACAATCCACGCACATCCGCCAAGATCCATCTTTCTTAGGTACAAGTAGTACTGGCACAGCACATGGACTCATGATTTCCCTCACGTGTCCCTTGCTCAACAACTCCTCAACTTGCCTCTGAAACTCCTTCGTTTCCTCGGGGTTACTCCGATAAGCCGGTCGGTTTGGAATGACTGCGCCGGGTACAAAGTCAATCGGATGCTCAATGCCTCGAATGATTGGCAACCCACTAGGTGCGTCCTCGGGAAAGACATCGTCGAATTCCTGCAAGAAAGAAATAGCCAAACTAGGGAGGGATGTGTTAATTTCCTCAAAGTTGAGAAATGACTCTTTGTAAACCAAGAGGATTACTTGTTTCTTCTCCACAATTGCCTTTTTCAATTCACTCCCTCTCGCAAAGAAATTCACCTTCGGCTTTTCTCTCCTCTCAGACCCCTCTTCTTTTCTCTCATGTGGCCCCTCTCCTTTTCTCTCATTTTTAGCCACCTCACTATTTTCTCTCATGCTCTCGTGTCTCACCTTTTCTCTCTTCTCTCCTAGCACTCTCTTTCTTTTCTCCTCCTCAGTTTTCAATTTAAGCTGATCCTCATACACCTGTGCAGGTGTCAATGGTGCTAATGTAATAGGTTTTCCCCCCTTGATCAAGCTGTACCTATTTTTATACCCATCATGTATTACCTTCCTATCATATTGCCATGGCCTTCCCAATAAAATATGACCCGCATGCATGGGTACTACGTCACACATCACTTCATCACTATAACTCCCAATTGAAAAATTTAACATCACCCTCTTATTCACCTTAATTTCCCCACATTCATTTAACCATTGCAATTTATAGGGTTTAGGGTGTCTAAGCATTGTTAATCCTAATTTTTCAACCAAACTGGTGCTAGCTACATTAGTACAACTTCCCCCGTCAATGATTAAGCTACATACCGTACTATTGACGTGACACCGCTATGAAAAATATTTTCTCTTTGCAATTCCAAGGCATCAGCCTTGATTTGAGTGTTGAGAGCTCGTCTCGTGACTAACAACTTGCCCACAGCATATTCCACGCTGTCTTCATCACTAATGTCTTCCAATTCTGGCATGCCTTCATAATCACTTTCACTTGCACTCTCCACTTCTCCACTATCCCGCAAAATCATGGTTCTTTTATTTGGACACTGAGAAGCAATGTGTCCAGTTCCCAAACACCTAAAACATTTGATGTCTCGGTTCCTAGATGGCTGTAACTCCACCTTCTTTCTAGCACCTTCTTCTTTCCCCCGTGGCAACTCCATTTTAACCTTAGGAGCAGCCCCATCCACTTTGTTGTCGTCCCACCTCGGTTTCAAAGTAGTGTTGGAACCCGAAGTACCCGATGAATACCTTGCTGTCCCCTTCCTTTTCGATTGTCTCTCTACCTTCATAGCCATGTGTAACATGTCCTCCAACTCCACATAATGTTTTAGCTCAACCACATTAGTTATCTCCCTGTTTAAACCATTCAAAAATCGGGCCATAGTGGCCTCCCTATCCTCATGTACGTCCGCCCTAATCATCAACAACTCCATCTCCTTATGATAATCCTCCACACTCTTCGACCCTTGGTAGAGGCTTTGTAGTTTTTGATAAAGCTCTCGGTAATAGTGACTAGGCACAAACCTTTTCCTCATGATGGCCTTCAAATCTTCCCATGTTCCAATTGGTCTCTCCCTATTTCTCCTTCTAGATGTCACCACTTGATCCCACCAGTTGATAGCATAGTTAGTAAATTCAAGGACTGTTATTTTCACCTTCTTCGCCTCCGAATAATTTTGACAATCAAAGATCATCTCAACCTTTTTCTCCCACTCCAAATAAGCTTCCGGATCACTCATTCCCTTAAATGGTGGAATGGACATTTTGATGTTGCCCATGCCACCATCTAACTCGTCTCCAACCAATTTTCTACCCCTTCTGTCAAGCCCAGCTCCTCTATTCCTCAACCTACCAATTTCAGCATCCATAACCGCCTCCTCATCCACCTCACTCTCATAATCAATTTCTCCTCTAATCTCCTGCCTATGTTCCCGTCGACCCTGCCTCCTCGCATTTGGAACCCCCTACGTAAATCAGCAAGTTCTGTATCCTGCCTATCCAACCTATCCCGTACATCCTCAAACAAACGTTCAAACCTACAAATCATCTCCTCAGACATGTTGATTTGATTGTTGTTGTTTCGTGCTGGCGTAGCTGTTTCCTTGTCAGACATCCTAAAAAAAATCTAATTTTGTGCCTCACAAATTTATCTATCGTGTATCACTCAATTTAGGCTTTTTCCCTCTATTAATCTCACCACTATGCCTTTTTCCACTCTCAAAGCTTCCACCCAAGTGCTTCAAAGGGCAAAATAGAACTCAATCAAGGAATTAATCTAGTAGAATTCAATCGAAAATTGAGTGAATCCCTTTTGAAGTTTAAGGACTCAAGACACAAGAATTGATTTGGGTATGTGAGAAGAGATTTAAATTCAAGAAAGTGGTTCTTGAATTTTGATACAATAAACAAGGAATTTGCCGGAATTGTTTTGAATTAACAGAAATTTTTTTTTTTTTTTTTTTTAATAATAATCGACGTGAACAGTACGGAATATATATATATATATATTTTTTTTTTAACTTGAGAATTCAACTACGAGTCCGGCAAAACAAAAGAAAACTGTTTTGGATGAAAATTCAACCCAAAAACAACTTTTGAAATTTTGGCAGAAGAAAAACGGATCAAAGACTCTTTAATTTTACTGGACGTAAGAACACGAAGAACGCTGAAATTAATGAAAACAAGACTCAAACAAAAATTAGAAAGGATATAACCTTGATTCGTTGGAGCCTGTGCTCTGATACCAAATGATGAGAATCCGGATAGATTAGAACTACCAAACCCACGCCGTTTGTTAAAGAACGCAAGAAAACCCAATTAAACCTTGGTTTGTAGATTCGATTCAAAATATGAATCGAAAACAACCAACGATCCGAAAGAAACGCTGACCCCTTTTGAATTCAATATTAAGAACTCCACCCAATAGATTGAACGCCACAATATCGATTCTTGATAAGTTCAGAGATTGCCCAATTAAGAACAAAGGAATTGAAGCCAATTAATTCTCTCAATAATAATGTGTTCCTAATAATGTCAATAATGATAAGTATTTATACTTATCCCAAAACCCTAGCCAAAAACGTGTAAACCCTAAAATCTCGCCAAAATATGGAAAGAAAATAAATTCTCGTCAAAATATGGAAAAATCCCGAAATTGTCCTAAAAAACAACTATGCGGTCGCATAGTTATATTATATGTGGCCGCATAGTTCATGCGGTCGCTTCTTCTAGGGTCTCTGACCATTGGATGCGGCCGCACCCAAGTTCCTTCTATGCGGCCGCATAGAAGTGACTTTCTCCTTCGTTTTCGGCTGCTTCCAACACGTTGATTCGGACTTCGACCCCAACATGGAACTTGCCTCTTTTTGCGTGTAGCTCATGACGTCGTCCACCGTTGCTTGTGCAAGTAATCCCATAGCTTGTTTTATTCGATTTGCCCTCAAGCGTGTCATTGGTCCATCGTCAACAATCAATGGATCATTCCACTGACTTGCTCTTGTTGTATCGGCATCCTGGATCACATCAACAAGTGCATGTGTTATCAGTCAAGTCCACCATATATGTCGTATTACGTGCACATTTCACGGAAATGCACAACTCATCTAGTGGTTCCATATTAAACTTTCTCAAAAACCTCTATAACCTTGAAGAGTTTATCATATTGAGCCGGGACTAGTACGCTCGTACAACTATGTGATTTCACATGTCGGTTGTAAAATCACTGCTACAACTTGTTATAAATGTTCTCAATCATTATGAGAATTGTTAACTCTCGATCCTTTTTTAACAATGCATTGAGAGACTTCGGGTTGTTCGATGTCATCATGTTGTATCGACGTCCTGAAAAATGTGACTGCGTCCAATGTTCAATCCCCATTTTTGTTAAATAATCTCATGCCAGGAATTTTGACCATAAACTTATTACACTCTTCAACACTGTAAGCTTCGACCACTCTTTTGAACAATGCAATGATGTATTTGCCCTGATATCTATTTTCAAACAGCCTTGTATATGGTATATACAATATCCATTAATTAGACGGTCCACGATCAATTAGAGAGGCAAGGTCATCGACTTTTCCAATTACTTCCCTTAACTTTGTAAAGAACCAATGGATCGACAGATCATTCTCGCTATCGACAATAGCGAATGTAAAAGGGTAAATTTGGATGTTTGCATCTTGACATGTAGTAATAATTAACTTGCATTGGTATCTAGCTTTCAGAGTTGCACCATTGACTAGAATTAAGGGTCGCGTCGCATTTCAAAATCCCTCAATGCATTGTCCAACAGTCATGAAGAAAAACATAAAGTAATTCTTGCTCTCATTCTCAATAAAAAATGTCGAGCCAAGATTAGTTGTCCCCTTGTTATGGCAATACCTGGCTAATTTAGTATAGCTTTCCTCGGTTGAGCCCATTAAATCTTCAACATGCACTCTTTGGCCTTCCAGGCCTTCGAGTAGATTATGAACACTCCGTACTCTCGACGAACATCGTTAACGATGTTCGAAGGTCTATAGATCGTTTGTAAGTCCTAATACTTATGCATTATATGTCAACCAATAAACTATGCTGGAGTTTGCCTGTGATCGTTTCGACGACTTCCCACTTCGCAAGTATGTTCCCTTGTATACTTGTGAACTACAAATAACTCTATTCAGTACACAAATTCCAACAAATCTTTCTTTGTTTCAAATAGTTGCTCGACATGCTAATCCTCATCATCGGGAATCACACGTGAAAAAAGGTCCACTCGATTCGGCGGCTGGACTCCTACCTTACTTATGTCTCTGACAGGATAAAGTAAACAAATCATTTGTAAATTCATTTTTATTCTCGTTGTCGTAAATTATCGACAAAATTTTGTGTATAGCAATGAGATCACGATGAGGAACAACTATCTTGGAAATAAACACATCATCTTCACGAGTTATCTCCATTGTGTCCCAAAAATCATTGTCATTGTCATCCGCTTAATCCGAATCTTCATGTTCACCTTCGACGACATCATTCCTCACTAAATTCATGCGAAGAGGAATCATGTGTATTTTGTTCAATTCAAATAAATAATTCACTTTAGCATCATAGATCACCTTCATAGATAGAATTAGGAATGACGCGGTATGGTTCGATTCAGTTCCAAAAAGCACCGATCCGAACCAAATACCGATTAGAATCTTAGCAATGGAACCATTGGTTCCGTATCTACCTATGAAACCGAATCAAACTTGTACCAATCGGTTCCGATTTGGCTCAGTCCGGTTCCTTACATTGAAATTATGTAAACAAAGTGTTCACTAATCAAAAATTCGAAAGATGTTGCCGGATATTAAACTAGATCACATAAGTGGTTTAAGCCACATATTTATCAACATTATCAAAAACATCATTCTACACACCATTAATAGAATTTCAACTACTAAACAAGCATGCTATTAATCTAGAATTCCAATTAAGTCTACTTTGAAGTGGAAAATTCTCACTAAAATTGCTTTCAAATTGCAAATTTTCAAGGGTACAATGTAACTTGGAGTTTAAATTCAAAGCAATAAGTTAACAATTAAATGTCTAAATCTCATATTGCAATAACAATAACAATCTACCATAACAAAATTAAACTTAAGATCCCTTCATCTTCTCCAAGTATCTGCATCAATCCTTTTAAAGAGTCAGTCCACCCCCTTGCATTGATTCTACATCACAAAAGTTAAAGTTCAAATGTTGAACAAATAAATTACATGGGTGAAATTACATATAAAATATATTTTTGACTATACTTACAATTAGATCATCAGTCAAATTCCACAACCATTGTATCATCCTTTTTTTAAGTATGTTTCCTCACAAGCTCTACATTATGTTGAAAATTACGTTTCCTTTTTTTATTTATTTTCCAATAATGTTTCTGGTAACTTGATAATCTCTAGTAGATATATGAATATACCCAACCAATGCAGCAAGGCTAATTTACATACTTTCAAGCTTTTAGGACAAGTAATTGTGTGTTATCTTGTGTAATGCAAGCACCCCACGGGAAGTTGAAATGTTAATTAAACCAAAAAAAAAAAATCCTAGTCTATTGCAAATTTTGTCTAAGTTAGATATCCCGAAATGACTGATTATTAAACAGTTCTTTCCCTATCTATATATAGCCCACTGATCTTGATTTACACAGCCCCTTTCGATTAGAAAACAGGAGTATTAAAGAGTGATATTCTTATGAGTGCCTTTCAACTAAAGAAAAAAAAATGTAGTACTAAGAAATAAGAATACAAGATAACAATTTTTTTTTTTTTTTATCAATGTAGAATGATGTACTTAGATCTCTATCAACAGGGCTGATCATACGAGCGTAAACAATTTTTTTTTTTTAATCAAAGTGAAATTTGAATAGAGATACTTAAATATAAATCTACATACTACAAATCCAGAAAATACAAAACGTATAATTTCAAAGCCAGCAAGCAAATCAAAGCCTCAAGCAAAACATCAACCATGTAATAAAAGTGAAAAACAAAATAATAGTTTCACACCTTTAATCCAGTAATTGGAGACCCAACAAGCGAACAACTAATAATTTAACTACAATCCTCACCAGTAAGAATTAAAAAAATGTAAAAAACAAATTGTAAAAATTGCAAATCAAGCAGTAATGAGGTATTACGCAAACAATACAAAGTTACCTAATTATCTTCAATAATTTTGACGACCAGATGACTTTGAAGAAACAAGAAAATTGATTTTTCCGAAGGATTGAAGAGCAGTAGAATTTTTTTCTAGGGTTTGCATCTTAGTACAAATTTCTACAGTTTACAGATGGATTGAGAAGGAAATAATCAACGAATTAAAATAAAGAATCAAAGAAATTGATTAATTGAAGAGAAAAAGAATCTGAAAGAGTGAAAAAGGAAAAGGAAACATGATTATGGTTAAAAAAAATCATAAAATATTGATATTTTATATTTTACCCAAAACAAAATGAAAGGAAACAATTTATTAGAACCGAATTAACATCCAGTTCTTACAAAGGCACCGAGAATCGGACCTGAACCAACTGGTTCTCGATGATATGTCCCGAAACCAAATTGTTATTTAGACGAACCGCTAATCGGTTTCAGCCCGGTTCCACCAGTTCCGAGAAAAATATCCACCCCTTGGTGAAATCGGAATGGATGAATGCTCGTTAAATTGAAATCTCAGTTTCATATCGTACTGAGAGGGATTCACATTTAGCTTGTTTTGAAAATTATTGGGTTTGACCATGTCATTTTTAAAAGTACCCTTGGTTTGTGGATAGATGGAGGTGGGGACAAATTTTTTATTTTTGTTTTGTTTTTAGTTTAATTTTTAATATTTGAGAAAATGTAGATGTACCATTTTACCCTTTTCAATTTAGTCAAAATTGGTCTAATTTTTATTTTTTTGGTCAACTAATAGTCAAATGGGTGGTTTTCATCCATTCGAATTTCAAGTGCTAATTTTTCAAATGTTTGAGATCGTCGATGGCACAAACAAAAGGTTAAGATAAAGCTTGCAGAATAACTCAAAGGTTTGGGATCGTTGCTACAATTTTTCCCTTCATTTTTTTATTAGAGTTGATGAATCTATTGAGCCACATGTCAACAACCTCGGCTGCCAAAATTTTAGGGAGATGGCGACCTAGATAAGAGAAATCCATATATTGAATGTAGTACAAAGCCTGATGGTTAATGCCCTTACAAATCTAGCATCGAGAGGAAAACGTAGCAGCTGCCTTGGGAGTGAAAGAAGTCGAGTACTTAAGAGTATGGTGTGTCTTAGCATTGTTGGCTCTGGAGGTAAAAAAAGAACGAAAACTTGTGTTTAACGTGTTGATGTTGTGGTCTATTTGTTTAGAGGGAAAAAGTGAAAATTTATGGTGCGGGACTAGTAGAGATATGTCGATTAAGTAAAATTTCATGATTGAAGAAGTCGAACTTGAAATCAAAGAGCATAGACGAACTTCTCATATGAAAGACATTTTCGAGCCTGACTATAGGTGGGATAGGGGATCGCCTAGGACCTCGTCTTTCAAAAGGGCTCCCAAAATTTATTTTTTATTATGTATATTTTTATTTTTTTTGGTAGAAGGAGGGCGGCACCTCCAATAGTTTATTAATAAGCCCTCACTTGTGGTGGAGGAAAACCGTGGTTACACTTAAGAAATACTCAAAGTCATAAATGAGGAAGACTACTTCATTTACAATGAAATTTTTAAATTGCAAAAACTAAGAAATAAAATACTACCAAATACTCACAACAAAGAATTGGAGCAATTTACCACACAATGAGTTCAACGTCTAAGATAAGGTAGTTACCAACTATCTGTGTGTAATATTCCTCTGAGAAGTGCTGAGACGTCGTCGCCAAAAAACAGGGTTTTAGGCGAACCTTCGCTGGCCTTTTTTGCTAGGAAATCAACCGCCATATTTCCTTCTCGATACACATGATGGACTTGGGCGTTAAGCAAGTGGATTAAGTCCATAATATCCTCCCAAAAATCCCAAAGCCACCATAAGGAACAAGCCCCGCTGTTCACCCAATGTACCAAAATCTTTGAGTCCGATTCAACTATGACATCCCTTATTCCCATAGCCCTGCATAGACGTAATCCATCAAGGAGTGCTCGGGTTTCAGCTACCATATTTGTACCAAACCCATAGTGGCGAGAAAAACCAACCCAACAGGATCCATTGGAATCGCGAAGCACTCCCCCACCGCCGATTTTCCCCGGATTTCCTTTCGACGCACCATCAACATTTAATTTGAATGTGTTCCCCAATGGTTTTTTCCAACTCACCCATTGCTTTTTTGGTTGTTTAATAGCCTGAACCGGGCAATTTAAAGCGCATAAGGATTGGACATCACTAGCTGAGATTCTCCTGACCTTTGTAATCATGGTTGCAATTTATGATAAAAGCGACTTGATCGTCCATATTAATTTCTGCCATAAGATTAGGTGCCCTTCCAGCCGAGACTCGCACCTTGCTTTCCATAGCATCCATGTGATAGTAAGTGGAATGATGTCTCTAAGAACTTCAAGCGGCGATGAGGTCGATGTGTGCTGCCACCATAGGTTCATTCTTCCCTTCCACGTTGAAACCTCTGGTAGGGATAAGTTAGAGTGTATTTCAAAATACTGCCAGACCTTTCTTACCACTTCCCCGCCATTAAGCACATGATCAATTGTTTCGACCGAGGGATTCCTACAACATTCACATTTAGAGGCTAGCGGGATTCCAATCACTTGAACCACTCCGTCAACTAGTAGGCAATTTAGCTTAGCTCTCCAAGTTACAAAAGATATTCTTTTCAGCACTTGCTTTTGCCACAACCATCTTTTCCATGTGCATGCCAAGGCCTTTTTACGGATCAGCTCCCATGCAGATTTCGTCGAAAAAATTCCATCCTTGTTGGGCATCCAAATAAAAATGTCACGTTCCTCCCATAAATTCATCTGCGTCCCTTCAATGGAACAGGCCTGGGTGTTGCCCACTAACTCCCTTAGCCGAGCTCTATTCCACTTTTCATTAGCCATCAAAAGATCTTTGATTTTTAATTGAGGTTCCACGACATCAAACCCAGCCTCTGCCAAGCTTTGAGTACCTCGCCAATTATCATACCAAAAATTTGATGATCCATCATGGACTTGGCAATATGAGTTTTGTACAACTATAGGCAAAGCCGAAACGACCCTCTTCCAAAATCGAGAGTGTGTTGGGGACACTTTCGCCAATGCAACATGTGCATTTTTCATATATTTTGCTCCAAAGAATTCAGCCCAGAAAGTCGCCTACCATCATTTTCCATGCAAATCTCATAAATAGAGCTTTTTGCACTTCGCTAAAGTCCAGAATGCCCGGTCCACCTTCCTCCAAAGGAAAACATATTTTTCGCCACGCAACCCATTTACATCTCTTGGAGCCGTCACTTGCATTCCATAGGAAGGATGAAAAAATGCTATTTAATTCATTATGGGTTCCCTTAGGCAGATTCAAAATCGACAATACATGGATAGGCATACTGCAAAGGACATGTTTAATCAAGATAATTTCCCCCCCCCCCCCCCCCAAAGGAAAGTAGGCGACATTTCCAGCCAGCAAGTTTCTTTTGAATTTTCTCCAACATAGGCTCGAACAGTTGCTTCTTTAATTTTCCCGTATAAAGCGGAACTCCCAAATATGTACAAGGCCAGACGCCTTCTTTAAAGCCTGACCAAGCCAATAGGCTCTTTTTACGTGCGACATTTATATGTTTAAAGAAAAAAATGGACGATTTCAGAGGACTTACCATTTGTCCAGATCTAGTCACATAATTTTTAACCACCTCCAGGAGATAGCCAAAAGACTTTTTATTACCATTTGCAAAAATAAGTAAGTCGTTGGCATAAAATAAGTGATGGACCACCATACTTCCCGAGTGAAATGGCTGAATTTGATTTCTTCGGAATGCTTGATTAATCATTCTTGACAAGAGTTCTTGTGCCAAAATAAATAAATACGGTGACAGTGGGTCCCCTTGGCGTAAGCCTCTAGATGGCTTGAAAAAATCCCTTGTTGTACCATTTAGGATAATCGAGAACCACGGGGAGGAGATGCAGTTGAAAATGAGATTTCGCCATTGGTCAGAAAAACCTAGGTTCTGTAGGCTCATAAGGAGAAATCGCCAGTTTACCCTATCGTATGCTTTGGCCATATCAATCTTTAATAAAATGTTACCACCCCTCACATTTTTATGGATTTTATGTACCATTTCTTGGGCAATGGATATGTTGTCAAAAATACTCCTTCCTCGAATGAAGGCAGATTGTTCTCGAGAGATCACTTTTTCAAGTAAAGGAGCCAACCTCGCCACCATAATTTTGGTTATCATCTTATACACCACCGAGCAAAGACTAATCGGTGTAAATTTATCAAAGCTGTTGGTGGACTCCACCTTAGGAATTAGCACAATATTGGTGGCGCCTAACGCGGTGGTTAGCGGGTTTCCTCCAAAGAATTCAGTGGCAACGGCAAGGAGGTCGTCTTTAACAATATCCCAAGCATTTATGAAAAAACTCGCGCTAAAGCCATCAGGTCTGGGGCTATTATCGACGAGAATCGACCAAAGAACCATTTTAACCTCTTCTATTGTAGGCAATTTACACAAGGATATGTTATCCTCTCTGTAATGACCGGTGTTAGGAGGTCCATGTCATGGTCAACCATAGAAATTGGTGATACAGACAAGAGATTTTTGAAAAACAGCACCACCCCTTCGTGAATATTTTCAGCCGAATTTAGTACTGTGCCATCTTCAAGGGTCATTTGATCAATGTGCTGGCTCTTCTTTTTATTCTTTACTGATGCGTGAAAGAATTTTGTATTACCATCCCCCTCTCAGAGCCATTTAATGTGGGACTTTTGCCTCCATAAGGTTTCCTTCCTGTCCAACCACATTTCATATCGATTTCGGCATAGCAGGAATTCGTTTTCATTGTCCAGTGAATAATTTTCAGTTAGCGAGTTTTCTAGCTGCTGTAATTTGTCCTTAAAGAAACCAATTTCTTGTTGCACATTTCCAAAATGCAGTTTGTTCCATTCTTTTAACGCCCTTTTCACATTTCAAAGCTTTCATCCAATACACACCATAAGAGAGTCGTTTGAGTTTACTTCCCAGACTTGTTTCACCAAAGGCAGGAATTTCGTGTGTGAACACCACATTCGTAGAAACCTGAAGGGCCGAGGACCTTGAAGGTTCGAGTGTTCTATACATTATAGGATCATTGGGAAGTGGTCAGAAGTGGTTCGGTCTAAGTATGATAAAGATGCAGCTGGGAATTGGTTAAAATTCTTGTCCACCAATATCAGGTCTAACCGAGCCCAAATACGTCTTATTCCTTGTCTTCCATTACACCATGAGAATTTCGGACCATTAAAGGGAATATCCATCAAGCCTGAGTCATGTATAAGGCTGTTGAACTCCCTTGTTGCTGTAGAGGATGCATACAAACCCCCCAGTTTTTTCTCGTTGCAACAGACATTTTTGAAATCACCACCAACTATCCATCCATTGTCTCTACTGTCTAGTGTTCTCAGCTGATCCCACAGCTCCTTTCTTTGCCTTTGACAGCAGCTCGCATATACAAAAGAGGTAAGCACCCGGTCCTTTCCAATGAAGAACCACCCAGATATCGCTTGTCTCGATACATTTATCAGCGAGAAAGCTAAATCATTTTCCCAGAACAACCAGATTTTGTCCCCTTCTGTGGCTTTAGATTCGTAGTGTGGAAATTTTAAACATCTCGCCCAAATGTCGATTTTATCAATAGGTACAAAAAGGTTCCATTAATACCAAAATCGATGGCTTATATTGATTTTTTAGTGCTATTAACCTGCACTTGGAGGATCGAACTCCCCTTAAATTCCATATAAGAATATTCGTCATTAATAAAAAAATTTGGATCTAGTGGTGATTCCCAGAGTTACCTTTTTTCGAGCACTCCCCCTAACTCTTCTTTTAGGGCCTGAAAAGATAAGGTCAGTGTCATAATTGAAGATTCGTAGTTTAGGCAATTCGTTGTCGTATTCTCCATCGGATTCGATCTAGTTCAGAAAATACTGCCCCTCATTTTGACTGATTTCGCCCATATCATTGCCTTGGTGAACAGGTTCTTCCCTGACCACTAAGTCTGCAATGTTTTCCATGATATTTATCACCAGAACCTCTTGGACAGCATCGGCATCACCTCTGAAAATGGTTTGGTCAAGAATGTCGTTTCTAGAGGCTGTGTTTTCCTCTGTGTTTTCAGTAAGTTCATGTTCTGCCCCTTTCAGTTCTGCCTCACCATTAGGCATGGTAAGGTGTTCCATATGTTCTCCTAAATTTTCAGAGACTTCAAACTGGGGAGTGTCTTCCTTGCTGAATTTCTCACCCCCTCATTTGTCACAAACAGATTTGTTGTCAGGGGGTGAAGGTATTACGCTTCAATATTCGGGTTCGTTTTTCTTCATTTCTAGTTCCCCACGTTTCCACTTGCTCCAACTTTTCCAGCACCAGTCCCACTTCCAATTTGTACATCGCCAGACCCCCATCTTCTACCTTTTTTCGCCATTTTTTTAGCTGCCTTCGGGGCAAGGTCTAATTGGTTGGTTTCATCTATGTGCTTCTTATTTTTACATGCTGCCTCCATGTGACCCTGGACTTTACACCATTGACAGAATTTTAGGAGTTTTTCATAGATTATCTCTTGGTGCCGACTTGATGTGTGATATGGTACTCCCAGCCAGAAGAATACACCGACGGTTTAGATATGTCCATCTCCACACACATACGGGCTCCATCTATGCGTGAAGCACATGCCGTGAAGTTTTCCATTTTCAAGAATCGACCAAATGCACCCGTAATAACCCGCAACATAGATTCATGATAAAAATAGGGACTTAGGCCTGGGAGAAAAATCCATACCGGAACCAGTGATGATTCTTGGTCTTCATCAAATTCTGGCGACCGAATAGATAGCCGATAAGGTGTTCCATCGATGTCTGATGATTCACGAACACATGCTATGCCAAAGTCCTCCTCCGTCGAAAAGCGAATGAACACGTTACGGGAACGCTGCATGGTATTGGTTGCGAAGAAACTCTTGAGGTCCCAGCAATTCTTTATGTAATTCCGGATCTAGTCTAGTGATGGCCTTCTCTTCATCAATCTCAGGACCACAGAATACCGGAATGGCACAGCTGCCTGCTCCAGTTCAGTTTTAGAAAAATGGAACCACAAAGCTCCCTCAGTCTCATTCGATTTTCTCATCTCTATCCTCACCTTCGGGATTGGTTGAGGACGAGACTACACTATGGATGCATAGGTTGCATTCCCTCCCACCACCTTGACCGGCGGCCGGTGAGGGGCTGCTCCCGCCATTCACAGAAACTTTTGCTAGGGTTCAAAAGTTGAGAGAATATTTTTATTTTTTAATATTAGGTTGATCCAAAATTAAAATATAAAATTATAGTATGATTATGTATATAAGAAAGACTTTTCAAAAAATAAATTTATATTTTTCAAAGTTTAACTGTTTTTAATATATTATTGACTTTCTATTTCATTTCATTTTATTTTCTCATTTGCTAGCTAGTTGGCTCTTCGTTTTCTCTTTCTTTTTTTCTCTCTATTGTTCTTTTGTTTGTTAAGAGACCTTTCAACTTTTATTTTATTTTGTCTATTTGTTTAGTCGTTCTTAATTCTTATTTCCAAATTTCACTCTCTGCAAATTCTCCAGCTTACATTTATAGTCTTCAACATTAATGTTGGTATGTATGATTTTCTTATTTAAGTTTTTTTGTCCACTTGTATATTTTTATTTTTTGTATTTTAATTTCTTCTTACTTTTAAATTTTGATATGAAGTATTAAATTAGTCATTTTTTAAATTATTAAATTTATATCCTATCTAATATGAAAGAAATCATTAATGATTATAGAAAAGAGTACTGAAAGTAAATTGAAGGACATTTTACACATCATGTAGTTATCATAGTCTTAATCTTGTGCGTTGTGATATGATAAGTTCTTGTATAAAGACTACTTTTTTAGCTGAAATTGTCCAATGCATATATTATTTTCATCTTCTACAAAGCGATGAATTTTTTTTCAGGATAATGTGAAATGTTTGACAATTTGGTCACTGTCACAAGGCAAGGCAAGCCCTAGGAAAGTATAGATTTGCTCCTAGATCCATCTTGATCGGCGCTCGACATTAGCTTAAAACATGTTCACCACGTGGCCGACCGAAGCACCTAGAAACCATAATCTGTTGATATATGGTGTAGATCTAGATGATTGATGAAAGGAACATGACTTGTGAGACCTTTCTTGATGAGAAGCTCTACAGGTGTATGGACTAAAATGAAGTCATAACAAGGTAGCCGTACTGGAATGTGCAACTGGATCACCTCCTTTTTAAGCGTCAAATATGAAAGTTGCTTTAAAACACTAGGTAAAAACATGTGATGACCATAAGGCATTAAGAAATTTTAAAAGTTTATTTTCCGACATTATCGAATTTAGTTCTTGTTTGGCATGATTATTTGGTCTATCATTAGCAGATTAAGCAAAATACTGCAAAGTGAGTACATGTCAATTGATGCTGATATTAGTCACTTGAAAGCACCCTTTTTTTTTTTGGATTGTAGAGATAAATTGAATTAGAATCTAGCAAGATTACTATTACAGAATTTGTTGCTCAAATGAAAGTTGAACCTATATTTCATGAAAAGCGTATTATTCATAAAAAATAAAAATACTTTTATGAAAATATCAATGACGAAATAATATATTCACTTGAGGAATCTTTTAGAATTGATTTTATAGTTGATGAAGCTCTTTCTTCACTTTTTTAAGGTTTGAACAATTTCAAAAATTTGAAAATATTTTTGGGTTTTTGTTCGGTTTTAAAAATATTGCAAACTGAAAATGATAATTGCTTGAAGTGTTACTTGAAGTATTTTTGAAGCACAATAAGGATTATGAAATTGATGGGCATGAGTTATTTCTAAACAATACATTGTGATAAGCTAATTGTTAGAAGAGATCAAAAAGGCAATTGAAGTGTTAGACTATATAAAAAGGATGGATTGCTTACAGAATATTACTAATCATACGAGTTACATTTACATACGACGAGATGAGCTTCTCAAAAGTGAATTTGATAAAATTCTACGTGTGATAAAAAAATTGACAAAAAATGTTGAATGAATTGATCATAATATCTATTGTAATAGCATAATTATTGATTTTCTATCAAAAAAAATTAGAAAACTTAATTTTGACATTTGAAAGTTTTAAATTATTATGTGTAACTTTGGATATTTTATTTATTAAAAATATTTTTTTATCATTATTTTTGAAAATTTTATAAGGTTTCATTATTTGAAGTTAGCTCAGGGCTAGGAGTGAGCGTGGCTTGGTTCGATTCGGTTCTGAAGCGAACCAAATTGAACCGAACCAATGGGAATCGTATAAAAGGAATCATTGGTTTCATATCCAACTATAGAACCAAATCGGAATCGAACTAATCCATTCCGATTCGGTTCAGCTTGGTTTTTTATATTGAAAAATTATAAAAAAAAAAAAAAAGAATGAAACTACTTGTCTATTTGAAAAAAAGAAAAAAAAAAAAAAAAAAAAAAAAAAAAGACAAAAATAGAGTATGAAACCACTTATTATTCTTTTAATCTAACAATACAAAAAATCAATTGAATAAGGCAACAAATAAAAATTCAATCCAAAGCTGAAGATCAACTAATAAAGGTGAAAAAATAAATTATTAAACACAGCATAAACAGTAACATTTCTATTGAAAAAATAGTTTTTAAGAAAATCCGTATAACAATAACCTAAATATCTCTAGTAATACTCAAGGATCTTGATTTTTTATGGCCGACCACTTTGGAAAAAAATGAAAAATTTGAATTCTTATAAAATATTGAACTAAAAATATATTTTTTCCTATTGGGTTGCATTAAACTATGAATTTTTTAAGTATTTATCACATTATTTAGACTTGAATTTTGATTACCCATTAAAGGGGGGAAAAGCTTATGGAAAATGAAATTTTAACGTGAGATAGTTTTGGAGACTAGTGTTCAAATATCTAGTACATTTTAGTGTAAGCAAAAAGAGAAATTTGGGATAACCGAATTCACTACTGATTCTTAAGGTAATACCGAGAATCACACCAGAACCGATCAGTTCTTGATGAATTGTCCCAAAATCGACCCATTTAAATTAATTGAAGAGTGAAATTGATACAACCGATTCTATTTGATTCGGTCTGGTTCCATCGATTCCGAGAAAAATGCCCACTCATACTCAAGACCTCTAAAATTTGAGGGTCGGCCCTGACGAAAGGAGTAGGAGGTGATGAACTGCATGTGGTTGGAATTAAGGCCACCCATGATGAATGAAATGTGATCATCATCATCATCCACCGACTTCCCAACAGCAAAAAGTTGGTTAGCTAGAAACTTGGCTTTAAAAAGGTAGGAAGTACAAGTCATAAAACCCTGTTCGAAGTTCTACAATTGACGTTTGTAAACTTAGAGACTTGGACTGGGAAACATAACGAGCAACAAGAGACTGACATGCCAAGTAAGATGTGTCTAAACCCTAGAGGGATACCACTGGTGAAGGATAAATGGAGGCAGTGGTAGAGCCAGCACCCAGCGAGGGAGAGCAACCACGCGTGCTAGCTCTGCTGGAGTTTACAGTGACCGTCGGGTAGAATTTACAGTGGCCACCAATGGAAAAGTGGGAAGAAGATGAAACGACACACACAAGTTCACACAATTATTTGATGTTTTGGGCCTCTTATATTTTAAATAATATCAGGCCTAAATTCCAATTATGAATTCCATTACTCGGCATTCCAATTGAAAAAATCACATTCGCAAACCCTTGTTAGTTGTTCTTCCCCGCGAACTGAACACTACAGTCGCCACCTACCTTCCCAGTTCCTTGTGATTGCTACCGCCACCGACGAAACCTGACGCTAGCCTCTCTAGCTCTCCATCTCTGTTTTTTACCCTAACAAATCGGAAGAAAATAAGGTGTTTCTCTTCTCCTGGGTTTTACAATACTAGTTAAATACATTGAAATTGAAATGCTTGATTGATTATGGTTTTTGTCCTTGAAACACAGGAAAGCAAAATACTTATATTCCTTGATTTTGTGTGGAATCCAATCTTTGATTTTCTTGCATGCTCATTGACTGTAGTCGGTAACGGTAGGTCTAGTCGCCTTTTTTTTTTTTTTAAACCTTTTTGGTATGTTAACTTATTAACTTGTTATGACTGTGAGAGAAGAAAGTAGAAGAATAATGTGTAAAACTTAGAAGAAAGATATTAAGCGACTAAGTGAGACTGTGGACTCTGGTCTGTCTGTAAAAGAAAAAATAGAAAAATAAGAATTAAGAAAGAGAAAGAAAGAATACAGTTGAATAAGAAGGGAAAGAGATAAATGACAAATATTAGAATCAATTTTAATCGAAAAAATAAGGGATGATAAGGCAAATATTAATAAACGACGTCGTTATTACGATCGTTGGTTTTTGCTGGTCAACAGTCAATGTCCACCATAACTGAACTCTGATTCCGAATTCGCTACTGAATAGAGGAGATGATTCAACTAAGAAAATGTTGATCACGATTATGCAAAATAGTATATGCTGGATTTACGGTCTCACTTTTTTCAGTAGCATGACAATGTAAATAAGAGGAGGAGGAGAGCAAGAAGAGCCATCAGTGGAATTCATTAGGTTATAACTCTAGAGGATAGGTTTGAACTGCACAGTCTATATATGTAAGATGATTTGTCTCATCAAGTATGATCGAGACAAGTTACATTGGACTGGGAAAAGCAAAATTGGATGAGGAACCATGTTATAAAATTGGAAGCATGAGAGTTTAATGTAAGCTATATTGCTCTGATATCATGTAAAATAAACAAGTGCTAAAAGTTATTTTGGTAAGATATTAAAACAAGGAAAATTCTG
Organism: Osmanthus fragrans; assembly: GCA_019395295.1. NCBI lineage: Eukaryota > Viridiplantae > Streptophyta > Magnoliopsida > Lamiales > Oleaceae > Osmanthus > Osmanthus fragrans. The sequence goes on from CM033350.1 coordinate 14,193,724, forward strand.
TTGTATAGTCCACGTAGGACACTACATGTTACAACCCCTCACAATAGTGGTGTCTGCGCTTAACTTATTATGACTGTGAGAGAAGAAAGTAGAAGAATAATGTGTAGAACTTAGAAGAAAGATATTAAGTGACTAAGTAAGAATGTGGACTCTGGTCTGTCTGTAAGAGAAAAAATAGAAAAATAAGAATTAAGAAAGAGAAAGAGAGAATACAGTTGAATAAGAAGGGGAAGAGATAAATGACAAATATTATAATCAATTTTAATCGAAAAAATAAGGGATGATAAGGCAAATATTAATAAACAACGTCGCTATTACAATCATTGGTTTTCGTTGGTCAACAGTCAAGGTCCACCCTAATTGAACTCTGATTCCGAATTCGCTACTGAATAGATGAGATGATCCAACTGAGAAAATGTTGATCACGGTTATGCAAAATAGTATATGATGGATTTACAGTCTCACTTTTCTCAGTAGCATCATCAATGTAAATAAGAGGGGGGGGAGAGGAAAAAGAGCCATCAATGGAATTCATTAGGTTATGACTCTAGAGGATAGGTTTGAACTGCACAGTCTATATATGTAAGGTGATTTGTCTCATCAAGTATGATTGAGACAAGTTACGTTGGACTGGGAAAAGCAAAATTGGATGAGGAACCATGCTATAAAAGTGGAAGCATGAGAGTTCAATGTAAGCTATATTGTTCTGATACCATGTAAAATAAACAAATGCTAAAAGCTATTTTGGCAAGATATTAAAACAAGGAAAATTCTGCTTGTACAGTCCACGTAAGACTATACATGTTACAACCCCGCACAACAGTGGTGCCTACGCTTTTTTATTGGGGTGGGCCCCCTGTTGTGAAGGGGTTGTCCATATTGTTGTACACTCTTGTGTACAGCAAGCATGGTTCTTCAAACAATGTGTATATTTATATATAGTTTTACAATTGTGAAAGCAATATATAGCCAAGATATCAGCGTAAATCATAAACAAAAAAATGAAAATTGTATGACCTAGTTTGAATAATTCTGCTTGTACATAATGAAGTTACATAGTGGTATATATACAGATGAGAAGTCAAAAAGTTATTGGGGAAGTTTTTTTTATTTGGTCGAAAAAATTGTGACCCAATTATATATCACCAGATCATGTGTATGTAAATCATTATATACATGTAACACAACCACAGTATATGTGATGGACATCTTGTGCCTTAACTGAATCTACTTGTGTTGGGTTTGCCAAGGGTGGTATGGAGGTGGGTTTAATTTTGTTTATTCTTCAGCTGAACACACAATGATTGTTACATCAACCCAAAAAAATGTGAAATGGTAAACAAATTCAAGTGTGATTGTGAACAATCAATCAGGACCCTTCACAAGATGTAAGAACCCGAAGCTTGATTTTGGTCAAAGCAGCTAAGACATCTGTCATGTTCAATCTCTCCCAGCTAGACTCCGCTGAGCAATTCAAAGCCAACTCCATGATGGATGATATGCAATGCACCTTTTCATTCAAGTGTTTTTCTTCAAGTTTCAGTATGTTAGGATCTACTACCTGATGTAATACATCAGGAAGTGAATCCTTCACCCATCTCCTGAGGCTAAAATCTCCAGCAAACATTTCGTCACTTGGCCTTTTTCTTGTAAAAGTTTCCATCAACATTATTCCATAGCTATAAACATCACACCTTGTGGATACTAGCCCTTCTGTTCCATACTCTGGAGAAATATATGTAACGTGACATAAAAAAAAGGCAAAATATTCAAATATCTCTCCTTTCATGAACAAATAAAAGAAGAGTCTGCATTAAAGTTCTAAAAAAAATTTATTTATTTTTTATTAAATATCTTCAGTAACTCAGTTGTTCTAAAAAGTAAATTTTAACTTACTAGAAAAGGCATTCACTGCCCCCCTTCCCCTTCTTACTCTGGAGAAACATTGCAAGGAGTTGATGCGGTGGTGGGAGTGGAGATATTTTATAGGTGAAGCTTCTTTTCATAGTTTTGAAATTTGTCATTTTGACTCTCAAACTAGGTGCTTACTGGACAATAATCTCTAGAAAATAATTCACATTAATAGAGAAGAGAAGAACGACACCAGATTTTAAAGTTGGAAGATTCACCTGGTGCAATGTAACCGAATGTAGCAAGAGTCATGGTATGCACTGCGGTTTCTTCTCCCAGAAATTTCGTCATCCCAAAATCAGAAACATGTCCAACCAAATCTATGTCCAGCAAAACATTGCTAGGCTTCAAATCGCAGTGAGCCACAGGCACTGAGTAGCCGTTGTGGAGATATTCCAGTGCAGATGCAACATCGATCATTATATTTAACCGTTGAAGAACATCTAAGTTAAGTTTGTCTGAATACAACCACTTCTCCAGGCTACCACTGGGCATATACTCAAGCACCAGGGCTTTAAATTCAAGATTAGAGCAACTTCCAATGACTTTTGTGAGATTTCGATGCCGAAGATTGCGAAGAACTTGGCATTCACTGTCGAAATTCTTGAACCCACCTTCTGATTGCAAATTAAAAACTTTTACTGCTACAGACACACTATTTGGGAAACTGGCTTTGTAAACCGAACCAGAACTACCCGAACCAAGCAAGTTGCTTTCGTCGAACCCATTTGTTGCAATTTGAAGTTGATGGTATGGAATTCTTTCGGGAGCAATTTCAGGTGATGAATAAGATTGAGCTGGATTATTTCTCCTTCGTTGTCTTATTATGATAAATATAAAAGCAAAGGCGAGAATTGTTGACGAAATCACCACCGGAATTAGTATCACTTGAAGAAGCTTTTTCCTCGTTGACCCATGAGAAGAACTACGACGACATGGTGGGATATCATGTGACTGATTACCACATAAGGCTTCGTTTGACATGAAAGATTGATATGTGAAAATTTTAAAGGGTCCTCCAGTTGGAATTTCTCCCCTTAATCTGTTAGACGATACATTCAAAAACTTCAATTGTCGTAGTTTCTCAAAAGACTTGGGAATCATACCTGAGAGATTGTTATTGGATAAATCCAATAATTTTAAATCTATCAAGTCTCCAATTGACTCTGGCATAGATCCTTGGAATTCATTTCTTGCCAAAGTAAGATTGATCAAGTTCTGTAGACTCCCAATTGTGCCCGGAATTTCTCCTGTGAACTGATTTGAAGAAAGATCTATAGCGATTGCAGCTTCCAGATTTTTAACTTCTTCAGGTATAGAGCCAGTGAAGGAATTTGAAGACAGGTTCAGAGTCAAGAGATTTTTCAGGTTCCATAGGCTTGAAGGTAGACTAGAATTCAATCTATTAGAATTCAAATAAATCTCTCGTAGAGAGAGAACATTTCCTAAACACTCTGGAATTCGACCCGATATTTCAGTTTGATTCATTTGCAATATTCCCAAATTAGGTAATTCACAGAGACAGTTTGGAAAGGGTCCTCCAATTTTGTTATTGGTGAAAGACAATCGCTGAAGCTTTCTTAAACCTTGAAATGTTATTGGAAGGGGCCCAGTCAAGTTATTTTCTGACAAATCTAATAAAACTAAATTGCTTAAATTTCCAATTTCTTCTGGAATTCTTCCCTTGATGTTACATTTAGAAGCATAAATACTTTCTAAAGAAGAAGACAGGTTTCCTATGGAGCTTGGAAGAAAGCTGTCTAAAGGATTAGTGTTTATTATCAAGTACCGTAAATATTTGCAATTTGTCAATGAAGTAATAAGACTCAATTCTGGAGACGACAATTCAGCTGTCAAACTGTTTCGAGCTAAGTTCAGAAACTCGAGGTTTTCCAGGCGCCCCAGGGAGTTTGGGATCGGACCAGTGAATTTATTAAGACGAAGAGATAGAACAGTAAGTTTAGATGCATTTGAGATGGAAGGGGGTATGATTCCACCTATATTATTTAGGTTGAGTTTAAGCTCTTTAAGATTCGATAGCCTATTACCCAAATCCGATGGAAGATAGCCTGAAAGATCATTACTTGTAAATCCAATCTCCTTTAATGTTGAGATGTTAAATAATCCTGGAGGTATGGAGCCGTTTAAACTATTGTACGACAAGTAGATTTCTTCCAATTTAAGAAGACTGCTTACCTCTTGCGGTATTACACCTGCCAAATCACAAAACAAAGAATTCAACCAAGAAAGGACCTTCACAGTGCTTAAATGACTAACAGGAAAATATCGTGCATGTCTGAAACACCGTGTTGGGCAGAACTATTTATTTTTCTTTTGAATTCCTCGATTACTTTCCAGTTCAACATCTGAAACATTTTATATCATACCTGTGAATGTATTATTCTGAAGATATAGCTTCTTGAGCATCGTAAAATTTCCAATCTCTCTTGGTATGAACCCGCTCAATTTGTTGTTCCTTAATGACAGATATTCCAGAGATGATTTGTTAAATAAGTTCACTGTAAAAAGACCTGTAATCTGGTTGTTGTCCATGCTCAGATTCTTCAAGTTATTCAAGTTATCTATCTCTTCTGGAATCACACCTACGGATTGAAAAAGAAAGAAAGAAAGAAAGGAAAACTGAAATAATTCCTCAATTTTCCAGAATTGATTTTGAAAAATATGGATTATAACATTTATTTACCAGTAATCTGGTTATGATCCATGCTTAACTGCTGCAGGTTGCGAAGATTGCCCAACTCTTTGGGAAGATTGCCACGGAATACATTCCTACTCATGTTAAGAGAAACAAGAAACGAGAGGTTTCCCAGTTGTGGAGGAACGGTGCCGGAAAGACCCATGTCAGAAATATTCAGTGCAATCACTCTGTGGTGGCGTGAGTCGCAAGTAACTCCTATCCAGCTGCAAACAGAGGTAGCCGTAGACCAGTTACTTGACAACATGTTTTTGGGATCTGAAATTCGGGATTTCAGAGAAAGAAGTACAGATTGATCGGTGTTGATATTATTTTCCGAGTTCACTGAGAAGATCATTAGACAATGAACAAACAAGAAGAAGGAGAAAGCTCTGTCCATGGCTGCCTGCCTGCGTATACCCACCAAAATTATTAGAAAATCTTCTGTAAGTAGTTGAGAGTTCTTGTGAAAAGATATATAAAAGTGAAACTATAGTACAATGAAAGTCAAACGATATGTCTAACAATTCCTACTACTTAGATTTTCTTTGACATATAGACGTGCCATTTTTTTTATTCCTTCTCCTGCTGTTTGATTTCTATAATTGGAAACATTTTCTGGGGAATGAGTTAATGGACGTTGAAAATTTGTATTGAGGTAAAGGGTTTGCAGTTCAAAGTCACTGTCACAAATTATTGACCAGTGATCATTCGAACATACGTGATGATGTAGATTTTGGACAAAAAGGTCAATGTTGTGAAAATTTGTCAATTCAGAATAATAATAAAAAAAGTAATAATAAAAAATAAAAAAAATTGAGAACTGGAATGTGAATATGTGTCGATTATAATATTAAAACTGAATGCTACAAAGCTGAGATGATAAACATTGAATCGGTCAGATCAATAGGGAGAGGTAGTCAAAAGAATCGGAACCAAGCAAACCAAATAGATTTCAGTTCAATTCTGTATAAGTTTCAACCGATTTCGATTCTTTAAATAAAAAATTGAATAGTTTAGGTTCCGATTTTAGACCCTGGACCAAGAATTCAAACTAGAAATAGTTTTAATCCATTTTTTTTTTTTTTTTAAATAATTAGGCCGACACAATTAAATAATTGATTTGACCCACTTAATATTAAGATAATTCACAAAATCCATACAGATGCTGCATTGACAGCTCCTGTATGGTGCATTTTCTGTCATATTTGGATCCAAAATCAATGAAAAATTGCCAACTGTGAATCTGTAAAAAAATCTATCAAATTTTTCTTGTACCTATAAGCATTGTTGTAATATTAAGGCATTGCAAAAGGTACCTTATACCCCCCCCCCCCCCCAATTGATTCTTGATTAGGTTCAATTCGATTTTTATTGGAATCGAACCACATCCATGAGTTGATGGTAGTGCTTGTTCTTTAAGAATATAATATTTGAATAATTAATTATAGCTGTCTTTTTAATTAGTTACCGTTTATGACTTGATACCGTTTTCACATACACTTGGAGATTTGGATTGTTTATGGGCATATTTAAAAAAAAAAAAAAAAAAAAGGGGGGGGGGGTGGGGCCATGATTAAGGGAGTTAATTGAAAAATCTTGATTTTCGTTCAATGTTGCAAAATTTCAAATTTAAGGAAGATAAGATAAATCACATTTACAGTAAAATTTAGGATATTATATTAAAATACAATCACGGTTAACTATTGTTTGGTGTGAATTAAAATCTTGATTTTAATTTAAGTCAAAATTAACAATTAGTTTTAATCACGTATTTTATGAAATTCACAACTTTATAATCACACCTCTCGTCAATTTTATTTTTATCAAAATTTACTAAAAATATTATTTTAATTACCACCAAATAGGGGTAAAGTTATCACATGTTAATGTATGTAAATTTTTAAATAATAACTTACAATTCATATTGATCTTATTGTAGACACTATTTATTTATCATGTTACCGTGCTATAGATGAGGAAGAAGCTTTCGTAGAAAAGTGGGATTGGTGTCGAATGTGGCAATTTTTTGAAGTATCCATTTTCAGAGAATTTTGTGTCTATTTTCAATCAAATTCTGTCGTTTAGAGCTCCAAAAACGCATTTTCATTTTTGGATAACTTTGTTAATTTTAATTACATTAAAATTTTAATTCCGTTTAGAGCTGGTCATTATGTTTCATTCTCTTCATTATCTAAAAGTTTTGTTATTATCCAAAATTTAATTATGATTTAAATATGAGTTGTAAGTTTTAATGGTCTTAGATAATTTTGATCATAATAAAGAATCTTATGAAGTTTCTCAATATTATTCTCTCTTCTTGACACCCATGAACAAATCAACAAGTTTGAGTTTTTCATGAAATTTCATTCTTTAATATAAGCTTTTGCTTTGTGTCACTTTATGCCTAACAGCATGAGAAAAATAATGCATGTAACCATACCATACAAAAATGGAAATGACTAAACAGAGCGCCCTAGATTTAAACCATGTTTCTTTCCCTATCCCCTTAGCATCTCTCTACAAAAATACAAAAAAATGTGAATTTCTTAAAAACTCAAGTCCACATTCAGAAGATAGGAATTTCTTAAAAACTCAAATCAAAGTATGTTCTCTGTCGATTCTTCTACCGCCTTCCACTCCACACCATCAAAATTCACGTCGTCATCACCATTTCCCTCCTTGTTCACTTGAGAATGCTGTCCTCCTTAAGAGACTCTACCAAAAAAAAAAAAAAAAAAAAAGGATTTACAAAACAATTACACTCATCTTTGCATATAACATAAATCATAAGTTCAATAACATGTAATGTTATGAGATCATACTCAATTAAATCTACCGTGTCCACGTAAACTGTTGTTAAATTACTTATTGAACTACATAACATTACTCGAAAAAAAATGATTAGACACGTTTTAAGAGCTTATTTGAGTCTCATTTTTTTTTTGTTCAAAATACATTTTAAAATAATATTTTGATAGAGAATGTGTGTTTAAAAATTGTGTTCTAAGCAAAGCATTCTAAGGAGCCGCAATTCAAACAAAACAAGGGTTTTTCTTTACAAAAATGTTGCATGTACAGTCCGGGCTTGACAGCCCAGATGACACGCTCCTCACAGAGGCAAGGCCAGCACAATTTTCTTATTGAATGCGGGTCCCGCCCTGCTATGGGTGACGTGTACAAGCTCCGTGGAGAGGCACTCTTTTCTTTAACCAAGCCCAGCTACAGTGTTGAGCCCAAATATCCAAAACATTATTGTGACATTGACATTGGTTTCGAGGTAGTATATGGTCGGGGCAGATTATTCGAAGGCCCAATTTAATCGGGCACGGAAATTATTTTGAAAATTGAAGGAAAGATACGTTTACAACCTTAATCAAGTGTCCTATGACCAAGTTGGGCACGGCATTGTTAAATGCGTTACATGCATGGTACGCAACTGAGAAATGTCATGTGACCCCACCTTGCTAGTGGGCAAACATGTTTGTTGTCCCACAACAAACAGTGAAAGTCTGTGAGCGTTCAATTTCTTCAACTTGTAGATATTATTGGTTTATTTGATGATACAACAAAAATTTTAATATCAAAACAAGGGGAAAAATCAAGTATTTACATACATTACATGTTTCTTTCGAAGGGGAAGTTGATCTGATAATGACGCAACACAAAGGGCACAATGAAACCAAGTGAAAGAGAAAAGAAGAGAGTCGAAAGTAATAGAATAATGTAAGGTTATTGCGGAGTTTGTATATATAAAATGGGTTCTTCTTTTATTATCTAAAATTTCTTGATTATCACTGTGGAAGAGTGGGGAGGGGGGCTTGAGCCGCTTGACTAGTGATGTGGATCAGTTGGAGAGAAAATTCTAAACCAAATGGAAAAGAAAAGGAATAAGAAAGATATACGAAAATACGCATAACTTTCAGCTCGATTGTCACAATTCACAAGTGAATACAATTTGAAAATATTTTTCGATTCTGCACATTTTTGTCGGATGACAATGTCCTTTGGCCAATATTGTCAAACTTTCGAGACCAAATTTTTTTCATTTAGGGGTCCATTTTAGCATTTCAAAAGTTTTGATATAGTTTAGGGGTATTATCGTTATTTTGCATTTTATTTATTTTTAGTTTTATTTGAATTTATCCACAGATTTAGAATTTCGTTTTTATTAGGATTTGTTTTGAATCTTTAAATATGTGTTAAGGTTTTGAAAATATTACATTCATTTAGATTAATAATAATTCAAAATTTTCTCGTTATTTTGTGGATTTCAATGATTCTCATGTCCATTTGAGCAAAATTTAATAAACATCCATTGTGTGTTATAAGTAGGACCATTTATTATTGTTCATGTTTCCGTCTCGCATCAACTAGGGTTGTCGAAAAGAAAAGAGATCTCTAAATTTAAAATAAGAGCGAGTTTTTGATATTAATTAAATTTATTTAATATGACTCTATCAGTGGCTTTGAAGATGTTTTTTGTATTGAACAAAATATATCCTTATCCTTAACAATATAAAAGAGTCACTTTCTCATTAATAGGTGCCAACAAATCTCATCGTCAACCAAAACGACATCGTTTGTTTTGGGTTTGTTCGTTTCCTTTTCTCACTCAAGCGTAAAGTCTTTCTTGTTAAAACCCTTTCCCGAAGAAAAAAAGGAGAGAAATTGAAGAAGAAATCAATGACGAAGAGCAAAATGGTGTATATATTGCAAATGGGGATTCTGACTCTCACAATAATCAGCAAAAAAAAAAAGGACAAAACACAAAGAAAAAGAGAAACAACGGGAAAACAACCGTAGCAAAACACAAAGAAATTTGGGTTTGAAGACTGCGTTTTTGTTGTGTTCGGAGGAGCTTGCTACAAGTGTTGAATAGATGCATGAGTTGTTGATTGGGGATCATGGTTTGATGTGCCTGGATGAGTAGGATCCGTTGGGATGTTGGACATATGTTGGGTGTCACCTGAATGTGATTTTTTGACCTTTTTGCTTTTGCGCGCAGTTGACTTTGGAGTGAATTTTCGGCTAAATCTGCCTGAGTTATGGTCAATTGCTGGTTGGAATATGTAGAGGGCAGTTTGGTCTTCATGTTGGTGTGTTGGTCTGGTAGCCGGAAAGGTAAGATTATATTTATTTTATAATTTTCTCCACCATTTTAGATCTCAGACTATACTTTTTGTTTAATTTCTGAGCATTTTGTCGGAAAAATGGAGGGGGGAATTTGTAGGCCTAAATTAAGGCATTCCTGAATGTGAGAAGCTCTACTTCAACGCCAGTGCATGGAAAACCTTCAATGACCAGATTGTGTTTTTTTCTAAGCGTTGTGGCTAGCTGAAACAGGTCTAAACAATTCCTTATATGTATATATGTTTCTTCATTCATAGACATATCTGGCTTTGGTAGTTTTGTTAAACGTATGGCTTGAATGATTGGAATTGTTAATGATCTCTTTTTTGGTGGGTTTGGTTTTACTTTTATTTTACGATTAAGAGCATATCTAGCTAAGTTAAAAAGTTAACATGTTAGAAAATAAGTAAATCTTAAAATTTCTATTGATCAAATTTAGAAACAAGTAGATAAGAGTTATTTTCAGTAACATTATTTTTATTAAAAGTAAGATAAAATTAACTTATCCCAACTTATTCATGGAATGTTACAGTGCGTCCCTAATTTGTGCATGACAAGTATAACCCATTTCATTATCCATATAAATCGTGTAGGTCTGATAGGGTCCTAACAATCAATATCTCACCAAAATTGTTGTTATATTTGCTAAGGTCAGTTCCCACTATATGACCAGTTAATAACTTAGTTTGCATTCTATTGTCGTGTGAAATTTCAAAGAGACTAGGGGATCTTTGGACATTAATATACGTTAATATGCTCTGAAAGTGTGATCATTTTACCTTTGGTCTTGCATGTTTAGAGAATTCTCCTATCTTTGAACATTTTCCCCAAAAGAAATTGTGTATTGTTCGTAGAGATTTCAATTTTTGGATTCATTTGGATTCTCAATTTTTTGATATGCATGTCAGTAATGAAGAAGATCGGGGAGCAAGTGGTACATGCTTCGGATTCTTAATCAGTCTTATATTGAAGGTCCTAGATGATATGTATATTGCCCAAGACGAACTCATAAGTGAGCAATGAAATTTATCTTACCTCTTTCAGATGTATTACCTTATAAAATTAAGACTAGAATATGACAGGTGGTCTTTATTAACAATTTTCCATTTGAATGTGCAAGGAGATGCGCAATCATGTTAATGTCGGAAAAGTTTTCATTGCGACGAAGACACGTCATGTCTTCGTCTGGCATGGAGGCACGAACCGTGTCTCCATCGCGCACGGAGACACAGATCGTGTCTCCATTGCGCACGGAGACACGGTGACATGGAGAGTTTTTTTTTTCGAATGCAACTATATTTTATTGTATGTAGGTCGATCCCCGTCGGGTGCGCTGTCTTTCGACTCCGTAATCTCTACCCTTTCTTTTTTATGGCTGTTTTTTGTTTCGTTTAATTCTTCTTTGTTGTTCAATGTGTTTCTGTTCTTTGAGCTATGAACTAGTAATTTTCTTTCTTTGCTGGAAAATTTTTTTAAGTCAATTTTGGTTCAGTTTTTTCTCAGTCTGTTTTGCTGTAAATTCGAGCAATTTTCAATTTTTTTTCTTAAATAAAAATCTCTGATTATTTCATTTTGCATTTGAAAGTTATTTTGTAACTCGATTATTTTGGCCACTGCCTTTGCTTATTAGCTCAAAATTTGGAATTTTTTGTTTCTTACTTTTGCTCTGACCATTGTTATTGTTGTATTTTAATGGTTCTGTGTTTGATGATGTTCCTTTAGTCATTTGCAAGAGATGTTAATGGGGATTATCAGACTTTTAGAAGCGGGGATAAAGTCAATGTAACTTACTCTTTTACCTTCTTACAATTGCTCTTTTCTTTTCCTATTATAACTCTGCTTGAGTGAAATATATCTTCTTCTTTTTTTTAAATATGCATTGGCCTTTGTATATTAGCTATATTTGTTAAGGGAAGCCTCCAGATTTAAAGAAACAAGAGCTTGCAAAATGGTAATATTATCTTTCTTTTCTGCTAATTGTTTACTTTATACTCCATATTAAAATTTTCTTGATTCTTGCTAATTGTGATTCTTTGTTATGCTTTCTGAATGCAATATTTTCATAGAATATGAATGTTGTATTGTCAATTGCAAGCTAGAAGTAGGGAGGATATTGAGAAATTCAGTAAAACGACAATTAAGATAGGTTTATCGATTTCTTTTCATTGACTTCCTTGTAGATTGTTAATCTCCCTTGAACATAAACCTTGGAAAACTTTTAATACACTTTCCACAACTTGTCTAATTGTTGAATACATGTAATGTTCATTCTTTACTGGTGGCTTTTACAAAGTAATAGACAATAGAGAAAAATGAAGAATATAAAGAGAGTAAAATGCTGCAAATTATTATAAATAAAAAACCCTATCATTGTTCAAAAGAACTCCAGTAATTAATATTTTTCAATTAAAACTTTGATTGAAGAAATCTTCTCAATCAGCTGTATTTTAGTTCTACGTAAGGATCTGTAAACTATTTTACCTGTAAAAGAAAAGATAAAACATGAGTTTGTCATGGAAAGACCTTGTATTGACCCACGTAGTTCTAAGGTAAGCTTTCTAAATCTCTTTATCTTATATTGGAGCAAAAACTAAAGGTATCTGAAATTTTGATGAAGCATGTAACATCTATAATCAGTACCAAGTTCAAGTTAATGAGTTTTACTTCTAAGATCTCTGCATGATTCATAGAAATTTAAAAAAAAAATGACTCTTCTAATTTGTCTTGTAATGCTAGAGCATATTATGTAATATGTCATATGCATGTGACACATTTAATTGCTTTGACTCTCTCTCCTTAGTTACGTCAACATGCTTTCTGGTTATGCAGGTGACAAAAGCAACATGATGATGACAATAAAAAAAATAAAAAAAACTTCTTAAAACTTATGGAAGTACCTGTGACTAAGGTGATTAAACTACTTTGTACAAATATAAAATGATAAAATATATGCAACTATTTAAGTTTAATTTTTGGTAATTTGTCTCCAATGTTTGACAGGAAGGGTGACTCCAAAAGGTATAATTTACAGCTTTGAAACCATTCTACTAAGTGGCAATCATATACCCAAGATTGGAATTCATTAAGAAATCTTCAAATTTGTTTACGAAATAACTATAGATTCCCTGAAAATTTAACTTGCTTTTAGCTTGTGCTTATACTGCAATTGTGTGTGTTAATTCACTAAATGTTAAACTCTTATTACTTTAGCAACTTGCTAGGATAACTTTAGAAATGAACTAAAATCTTACACTGAAATGCCTTTTAGATAAATAAAAAAAAAAATTTAAAAAAAAAATAAACTTTAAGCCTTTTGCATTAACTCAGTGATAAACTTCATATTTGAATTTGCAGTTGGTTTTGTTGTTATGATACTATTGTTTTCAACTACCGACGGAGCATGTTACTTGGAGTTGAAAATACTATCAAGATTAGTTCGAGAAGGATTTTGGAACTTCTTGGAAAAATATGGGTTTCAATATGGGCGTAGCTACTCTCGAGTGTTGCTTCCTTCTGAGGCTAAGTTGTGTATATCTTTTATTTGAATTTTAATTTTTCTATAATTGTGTAATTGTATGTGTTTTTTCTAATTACAAGTAGTTAAATCATAGATTGAGAATTTTGATTTTACTTTGTGTGACTACGTTGATTGGGTTGCACATCATAGTATTCTCCATATTATGAGGCCGCTTAGTTGCGTTTATGGGGGTTGTTCGGTCTGTCTAGAATTTTATTTTCTGTAACAGCCCAGGTATAATATTGTTTAATATCTATATAGTTTCATCCATGAGTCAAGAAGGAAAATGTGAAAAGATTTTCTTATTGCACACTTCATCATAGTTTCATCATGTTCGCTGCCACTAGGAATTCATTGCAATTAATTTTCTTATTGCACACTTCAAACCTTTCTGCACAAACTTGAATTTTCAATTTAATTTTTTATATTTGAAAAGATTTCTGAGAACAAGAATGAAATATCTGGTTCCCTGTCTTGAACTTGCTCTTTTTTGGGTTATATAATTATGACATTTTCTAATTGTTTTTGTATGTTTAGCATCTTTCATAATAAAGAAGACAGTTTATTGTAGCTTTTCCTACACTAAAAAGCTGATTGATGAGAAGATATTTGATTTTTTTTTTTTATAAATTTGTGGAATTTTAATTACACATCCTCTGGGAAAAACAAAATCACTTTTAATGCATAAAAGATGATTATTAGTGTGCAATTTCGTCATAATAGTTATTGTGTACCATAGGCAATATACGTGGAGGATTCAACAAGGGTGGGTGAATGGGAAGAGAAAGATTGATCAATGCCCTTCAGAAGTTAAATGGGTCGTCTGACTTCAAATTTTTATTATTGAAAAATGAATATTTTCAAGTAGAGTAATTCCACTTATACAGGTAATTGTTCCCTATACAAGTGTCTGAGAGACAATCTTTATACATATAGCATAGTCCTTCCAAATGTATGTGGTGTTCGTTGGCACATGGACCTCCACCATTTTATCCTTTTTAAAATGAGTGAAAATGGTAAAAAGAAGTTGGGTGGCCATAGTGAAATGCTTAATGAAATTGAATGATTATGAAATTCTATTTGTTTTTCATGTTGTGGAATTTGAAACTTCATTTAGCTGTGAGGCAAAACTTCTCGTGTCAATGAATAATATTAATAAACTACAGTTAAGGTGGATGTGAATACAATAATATAGCACTATAAACAACACTGCTCTATATTCTATTCACATTATCAAGTGTACATGTATAACCCATTCTTATATGTATATCTTCTCCACTCTTGCATGAGCATCAGACTGCCTTCTGCACTCACTACTAATGCTTTGTCCAATTCTCATGACATCTCAAAAACCTCATGGTTATGAGTTTTGATTGAATGACATAAGTATGTTTTATAGGAGAACTTCTGGTCCAATTAGAAAAGCTAAAGAAGGTTGGACTCCTGAGCTTCATTGATCTTTGTTTCCAGTTTGTAGCGAGAATAAATATTTTTTTGTTGTGCGTTCATTTTAGTTTTATAATAAAGAAGGTTAATGTTTTTTGCTTTTGTATTTTAGTTTTGGTGATTTTTGAAACTTAGTAATTTTTTTTTATGCTCGTGTGATGCTGCTCAACAGATCTTTCAATTTTTGATCAACTATCACCGTGAAATCTTGATATGTTGGTCATTTTCATCTTCTTACTAGAGAAAGGTAATTTTTCTGTTTTTGAGTTATTTTTTTACTTTTATAATTTATCAGATCTAATTACTTTTTGGATTTTTATTATTATTTATTTTTGTCTCAACATGTGGGATATTACTTCGATGATCTTAATTTCTGGTTTTTAGCGAGAATAAGTATTTTTTATTGCCATTTAAGTGTATTCTCGTGTTTTTACGTTTCCTTTAGTTATTTAGGTGACATTAGAATATATTTTATTTTTTTCAGGATGTTGAACAATTCCAAATATTTATTACATCATTGACCTATGCAAGCTTTCCTTCCTTTTTGCTTTTGTGGTTCTGGGAACATTTGTTTCCCTTGCTTTTTCTATTTGTTTCTACATCTGAAAAATCTCTTTCTAGATTTCTTTCAAGAAATCTTGAAAATTTGTTTGTGGGATAATTTGTTGCACAATTGGAGAATTAGCTATTTTCTTTCTTTCAAGGTCTGTTTCAATAAGTGTGCTTTCATCTTGCTACGTTCCAATCAGTTCAGGTCAATAGTACTCCATGTTTGAAATTTTGTTTTGTATCAATTTTCTATTTTAGTGCATGTTTGGGTGTACTTATAAGTATTTTTCTGGTTCTAAAGAAACAAATTGTGAGTCTATAATTGGCTTCCACTATGGACCTGGTTAGAATCACCATATTTTTTCTTTCTTTCTTTTTTCTAGGAGTCCAATTTGAATATGGCTGAGCATGTTTTGTTTTGTGGATGTATATAATCTGTAGGAGAAATTGTTTATAGGGCTCAAGCTGAGGGCAATGAAAAATGATGTTAACGGGGCTCCACAACAATCTCACCAATAGAGTTAAACATTTGTTGAATACCATGTTTAATAAAATCATTATATGTGTTGATTTGGTGACTAATTAGGCCATACTGCTCAAAAAATAAAGTTGACGTCTTTTTACAGAAACCTTTCGGGAACTCTTTACCTAACTCTTTAATAAAATAAATAACAATTAATCAGTGAAACTCTAAATTCTTGTTACTTAAGAGCTACTAAAACAATTTGATATCAATTCCATCAAAACTCTTTTACACCACCTTTTCATTTAAATCACTATACAAACAGAACCTTACTTATAGTGCAATTTTGAGACAAAGATTTGGTCCCAAATTTGTGTAAAATAATTAAAAATCACTCCAAACTATTAGGTAGCCAACTAAATTACAACATATATTTTGCACGTTCATCCCACTAGTTATTATAATAAGAAGAGAATAATATTAAAAGTTTTGAGAGGACAGAGGAAAAAAAAAAAAAAAAAAAAAAAAGATAAAAATGAATTGGGAAGAAAGATGCAATTTGGAATAATTTAGCTGTAAAAACATGATATTGTTCGTGATTGAACCGTACTAGACGGGCTGAGTCACATCACGGACAAGTTCCGTCTAGAATAATTCTGAATTTTGCCGGCCGTCACGTGGCGTGGCGGCAGTTGATAGTTCACCCTGAAACAAGCCAGTTGTCCTTTACCAATTACAGACAGCCACTCACTAATTTATAAATATAAACTCAATCACAGTTCTTTATTTATCCATGAAGGTGAAGGACTTTTTCTCTTCGACATCCAAGTCAACTTAATTCGATTTCAGATTTTTGAGGGCAAAAAATACTCAAACCCCAGATCAGATCCACCCTACAAATTCTAATCCCCTTTTCATCGCCAATACTAATGGAACCTTACCAACTGGGCAATTACTCTCGACGTATCACCTTCCTATTGGCGGATTCCTGTATTGTTAACCCTATCCATTATACTCTTCGATATACAATACACCCTATAGCTGTTTTTTATTGATTGTTCCTCACATAGTCCGTATTGGGAGTATGTGCTGTAGTTGTGGATTGTTATAGATTTATTGGGTGTTTTTGTTCAGCCATTGATTGCGAATAGGTGTTTTAACATTGATGGATCAAGAATCGAGTGATTCGACGAGAGAAATTAATCAAAAAATGAAACAAATTAGTGCGGGTGATCATTCAAGCAATTCAGCAGATTCTAAGACTCATATTACAATTGGACCGACTGAAACTGCAGATTTAAATGCCAAGTCAAATGAGTCAACGCCAAATGAAGCAATGATAGTGGATGAACCAGCAAAAGTGAAGGAGGAAGACAACTGCCCGTCATGTGTGATTGATGTCAAGGGTTCTGATTCTGGTGCAAATGGGAGTTCTGTAGGAGAGGGCGAAAGGGTCTGCAGAATATGCCATTTGAGTGCGAAGGAATGTGGCAAAGAAACATTAGATTTGATGGAGATTGGTTGTGGATGTAAAGGTGAGCTTGGGATTGCACATTCAGAATGCGCAGAGGCCTGGTTTAGGGTCAAAGGACATAGGTAATAATTTTTATTTAAATGCTTCCATATGTGCATTATTTGCTAGATCCATCGTTATTCCTAGATCTATTCATGTGAGATGAAACGAGAAAATTTTAAATAAGAGGAACTAGAAAAAATAGCCCGGTGAAACAGGGCTAACACACTATAGCTAGTTTGGTGTTTGTTCACAGGGCAGGATATGTATGTTTTCTGCAAGAATGATATTCATAACTTGTTTGTGAGTTAGAGGAAAAGTGAGGTAACTCTTGTCTATGGAAATTTTGAGATTTTTTTTTCATTGCATAAAGTTTTGACCTTTTTTGACAAAGAGTAGAAATTGATGGCAATAGTTTCTTCAATTAGATGAAATGATGGATTTTCGTCTGAAATGAATATTCTAGTCTTGTGTTGGAGAAAATGTATGATGACATCTATTATAGCAGTTATTTTGATTTGAGTTTGAAGCTATTATCAGCAAGCAACTGTGCTAATATGAAAAGCAAACCACAAACCCAAATAAAAGAACTTTTTTATTCCTATACCTCTTGATAAATTCTCTCCTAATAATGTTTCTATATGTTAATAACATGTAAAGTTTAGCTTATTCTATCAATGACTCAATGCAACTGCAAGAGGTTGGTCTTGCAGTAGTGAATTAATCTGAATTGAGTTACATATGGAAAACATTATTGTGTAGAACAATCATATTGTTTTGTATTTACAGCTTTGGTTAACTCAAAATATAGATTTCCAGTAATAATTTTTTTCTATTGACTTTCCCAATATGTCTATTTTTATTGAGGATAAGGCCTAGTTTCTTGTTGTTGTTGTATTAATGGTATTCTGGTGATATTATGGTTAGTATAGAGCTATAATTCAGGTTGAAGAATCGGCAAGAGTAGACATAAAGATGCTAAATCCGTCCATTATCAAGTAGATTGATCTACCCCTATTTATTTCTGTTTCCTAAGCATACTTTAGAACATTTACATACAAAGTAGTGAAATACTTTGCGACTTCAAAGCAGGAAATTGGGGATTCAATACTTCAAATTGTATTTTTCCAATTCCACGATTTGAAATCTTGTCTTTTAATTGTCCTAGAATGTGCGTTAAATTTTCTCAATAGTAGTATACCGTTAAAAAGCCTATATGTATTCAGTTTAACTAAAATTAAAAATCAAGTTTATGCTTCACTACACTGGACATTTATGTGCCTCTGGTGCTTCAGTGGCTTGTGCTATCTATTTTCATGCAATTAATGTTGAGTCAAATGTAAACCGAGTGTAAAGCCTTTCAGGTTCCATTGCTGATTTAATGGAAGTTGATTTTGTGTCAATTGCAGAGCAATCGTACTCTTGCAACAGACATACTGATCCTATGTGTATTTGTATAACTGTTGTTTTGCATTATTAGTATCTATAGATTGGAATTGAAGATAAGTCATGAAGAAATAGATTGGAATTGAATGATCGATTTGGGAAGAAATCTACTATACTGCTATTTCTATGCTTGCTTTGAATTTGTGCACTTTTTTTGTTTTCTCCTTTTTTGTGCAATATATGATATGCTTTATTTTCACTCTAGCAGATTGTGTGAAATTTGTGGTGAGACTGCAACAAATATCACAGGTGTTAGTGACAACAGATTTTTGGAAGAGTGGAATGAGAGGGGATCTACAGATGCTTCTACTAACTTTTCAGATGGCAGCAGAAGGTGTTTGAGTGGACAGCCATTATGTAACTTCTTAATGGCATGTCTCGTTATAGCTTTCATACTTCCTTGGTTTTTCCGTGTAAATATGTTTTAATGAAGTATACACGATTCATGAATGAGCATCATATATCTTGCCTACATTGTCCTGGAATATCTGCAATTGTACCCTTGCTTCCGTTCTTGAATTCAAAGAAATTCCAATTTCAAATCTGAGAGTTTCCTTTGATGGAAATAAGCCGGTTTTAACAGTGTTGAGTTGCTAGGCCTTCATTTCCATTCTTTCTTCATCGTTTTGGTTATTGTATTTTCACGGTTTTCTGTAAACATTAGGCTGGATTGTTAATTAAGACAGTACTTGTCTTTGTGGACTTGGACCTGTCTTTTGTCGCAATCCTTTTTCTCTAGGCGTTTTCAGTATTTGGGGAATGTATTTTGTTTCTTCGTTCTGCAGATTGACATAAGCGAGTGTAATATATTTCTATACTATTAAGTTGTTTGTTATGAATGGCATATATTGATGGTTGAGCTCCATGGTCCATTGTATTCTTGGCAATGAATTTTTTTGCTTGAGGTGAGGTTCTTGAAAAAACTACAGTTACTTGTACATAATGGTTTATATACACATGATATGGTAAGATATGATTGCGTCAAAATTTCTTTAATTGAAAAAAAAAAAAAAAATCATTCTTTTTTTGACACCTCATCTCATCTGTATGTAAATTATTACGTAATTTCATATGTACAAGTAGAATTATTCTGTTTGATAGTGTTATCTCCAACCTTTAATTTTGTAGCATGTTGTAAGCAAGCAGAGCCAAGAATTGAATTTTTTTACTAATCATTTTAAGCAGTCATTCTCATGATTCAATCACTCATTCTAGACAAACACGCCTGCTAGTCCTTAAGTTAGGGCCAACTGTTGGGTAGGTTGTGTACGGCAGTAAGGGCTTCAAGTTGGTATTATGGCCCGGTGGCCGGAAGGTGGTGGTGGTGGAGGAGACGCAGGGAGTGGGAGAAAAAGAAGAGAAGAGGGAGAGTTTTTTTTTTTTTTTTAATAATTTATTTGGACTCATTTGTACTTTTTAAAAAGTTAAGCCTATAGCTGCAATTTATTCTTTATTTTTTTGTTTTATTTAAATAGGAGGGTATATTGATCATTTTACGTTAAAAATTAGTGAAAATGATGTTCAACACAAAGAAGGGTGGAAGGTAGGGGCGAAAATGCCAAAAAATGAAAGGTAGTAACATTTTCCACAATAAACTTGAAAAGTAGGGATATTTTGTGCCAATTATCCCAAAAAACATGTACACACAATGGAATGAAATTGGAACCACCATAGGAAGTTTAAGCATGCCAGTCTTAAAATCAATAAAAAAATAAAATGGTTGTCTTATATATAAACTATGTACAAACTATCATTTCATGATCTCTTTAGCAACTCCACCAGTTCAGTCTTTTTAAGTTTTGAGTAACCCTTGATTCCTTTAGATTTTGCCACTTCTTTTAATTCAACGAGTTTCATTGCGTCGAACTTCTTGGATATTATCTCGGTGTCGACATCCATGGTGGGCAATACTTCGCTCTTCAAATCACCTTCGTTTCTTGGGCTTGATGGTGATGGTAATGGGGACCTCCTGGTGAAATTAGACGGTGGCCTGCTCGACCTTACGTCCATCTCTGATGAATAATTTGCTTTCTGTTCTTTCTTTAGCAAACCTTTCCCAGAAGCCACCGGTTTATCCCGTTGCTTCCTTGCAGTTTTCCCTGTCCAATACAGGAAATTTCAGTGAAATAAAGAATATTCAATAATCGAGGGAAATACATGAAAATAGCATAAATACAAAGTCATATTTTCACTTTGGCCTTTGACTATTCTAAATAATAGAAATTACCTAAAATACCCTAAGCATAAAAATTACAACCTAGTCACCATAATACAAAAGGAGTACAATCAAGTCTTAGAAGATTATTCGATAAGAATTATAAAATGAAAAAATTCAGATCTAAAAGAGGACCATATAAGATTAAGAGAATTGTGAAGGATAAAAAAGAAATTGAATTCGAAAATGAAATTGATAAGATAGGATATCAAGAACAATTGTATGCATCTCAAGAAATATTAAAATGTTTTAAAGAAAACCTAATAGAAAATTTTGCTAGAGGAATTGTAAGATCTATGATTATAAAAGATATACAAAGTATTATAGATAAATTAGAAAAAAGGAAAAAGAGTATCTCAAAATATAATATACCTTTTGAACCAAATATAGATATGATAACAAATCTTGATATTATAAATTCTCAAACATTATTAAATTTTGAAAAATTACTTAAAACCCTATAAATGAGAAGACCTATAATGAATAGATTACCACAAGAATATAAGAAATTTAAATTTAAATTAACTCTAAGATTTTATATAGTCATAATAAATAATAGATTGAATAAAGCATGGATAAGAGAATTTTTAGAATATTAGATTTTTTTATTTTGAAGACAGTCATAGCACCACCCCATTTATTGGTATCAGAGCCATAAAGATCATGGAAATTATAATTAAAAAGATAGATAACTACTATAAATTAGAAGGAGGAGGAAGTTATATATTTTATGAACCTATTCCTAATAAATTAAAAATAATAACATTAAGTATAATTAAAAAATTACCTAGAGAAATAAAATAGCAAATACATAAATTAATTGTAGAATCAATAAGAGAGATATATATATATATATATATATATATATATATATGAAAAGATCATTGAAGAATTTGAAAGCATTTTATATTACAGATAAATAAATTAATCATCATAAAAATTATAGAAAATATAGAGACCTCCAAATAATACTAGAAACTATGAATGATTATAATGAGTAAGGAGAAAATAGCAAGAAAACTTAATAATATAGTTATAAATCTAAATAAACTAGAAGAAAAAACATCAAATATATTATTAACACCAGAAGATATAAAGAAACTACAAGAAAAAATGTTAGATAAGTTAAAAATTAAAAAACTAAAATTAAAAACAAAATATTTTAAAACTGTAAAAGAAAAATTACCTAATAATGAGTTAGGAATAAAAACTTTTAATAAAATCATAGAAAAAAGTAAAAATAAAAAGTATAGGTTATCATATTTATTAAAAGCTAAAAGTAATAAATCAATAATATAATGTCATTTTCGGAAGGGGAATTTTTATAATTGGCCTGGTAAATTATGCTTTTTATAAAAGGTCTTAAAAAGTCTATATTATCGTTAATGAAATTAATTCCTATATATTGCAGAATATACCTTATCCTTTTAGAATAAATTTCATATTAGTTTCTTCTTCTATTTTGAATTTTAATATATAAGTTCATTCTTTGATATAATAAATTAGAATAATCTGTGACATATCTATCATATTTCTTACTCAGCTTATTATATTTTTCAGATATATATATCCATGTTTTCTAATTGAGAATTGAGAATTGATATCATTTATATTTTTTAATATTTTCTCTAATAAATTATCCAAGCCTTTAACAGTATATCCTGGCATATATATATTAAACTACAAATATTAATGTAAACACCATAATGAATAATCTCCGCGATTCTCTAGGATCTTAGAAAAATCCATTCTAATTTTAGCAAAAAAGTAATGGTTTTACCTTAGTTTTGATCTGAATTTTTATTCTCAAAATCGAGTGACCTTCTGACTGTGAACAATCTTTGCACCCTAATGGCCTATTGCCTCGCGAGTATGACGAACTCCAGTTCCTACATCTTCACTGTATCATTTCTAAAAATAAATCTCTAGATTTTGACTAAAGAAAAATCCTCTTGAATGCTAAAATAAGAAGAAAATCTTCTTTTAGATCCTTATGAGAATCTATGGGAAAAGAAGTTTAGAAACTCATATTTTTTAAGAGATTGAAATTTTTGTTGATTGGTACAAGTTTGTAATGAAAGACAGAAATGTTTTGACTATCTCACAGATTGAGTGCTTAAAAGATTCTGCCTTTCTTCGAGCTCAAAGGTTTTTATTTATACAACTACATGAGGCAGAATTATTAAGTCTCTTGCATCGTTGCTTACATTTATTACAATAATTTGTGTTTTCCATCAAGAGCCTCATGGTCCCTCCATTATGTATCTGTTTTATATCACATCTTCTTTATTAAGGGCACTGCCCCTCTATTATTGTCCTTTCAATCTTGGTTTCACATACAGCTGGCTTCTTTTATCATATCATTTTTATCTCTTTGGAATCTTGTCGGCAAGTAGGACATCCTCTAGCTTCACATGCTTTTCTGACAGTTGAGATGCTTCCATTTATCTAATGTGTATCTAATTTATTGATATATTCTTTTAAAATCTCTGATTTTTGTTTTCCATCATTTGTTAAAAGTGTTCATCCATTATACTGGCATATGCATTGGAATGCGATATATTATTAGGAAATGACTTTGTACAACAATTTCAATATTACCAACAAAATAACTAAATGATTATGTTAAAAACACCATGTGGACATCTACTAAAAATCTGAAAAGAATTCAAACCATACAGAGCTCAGCCAGCCTAGCGTGGTGAAAAGGTAGTACAAATACCAATAAAAATAAATGTCAAAGTACAACAAAATACAAGCAATAGAAAAATCAGAAATGATAAAAGAAATAATAAAAAAGATAGGAAATATCTATAATGAGAATTTACTAGCTTATTGGAAACCAGGGCATCCAAGAGCAAAAATATAATTAACTAAAAATGTAATAATAAGAGTAAAATTAATGATATATATTATACAAGACAATCAAGAATTTAGGAAGCAAATTAAAAAATTAAAAAATATGAAATTAATTAGAGCTAGCGATGAACCACATAGTAGTCCAGCTTTTATGGTAATGAAACACTCTGAATAAGTAAGAGGGAAACCAAGAATGATAATAAATTATAAAAAATTAAATAAATATACAAAATTTAATGGAGATTTTCTACTAAATAAAGATGTTTTAAAAAACCTTGCAAAATGAAAAGAATATTACTCAAAGTTTGACAGTAAGTCAGGATTTTTGCACATCAAGATTGAAGAAGATTCAAAATCATATACAACATTTAACACACCTCAAGGTAAGTATGAATGGATAGTAATGTCATTTGGATTAAAAAAAAAAATGCACCCCAAATATTTCAAAAAAGAATGGATAATAATTTTCAGAAAATATAATGATTTTTTATTAGTATATGTTGATGATATACTAATATGCTCAGAAAATAAAAATGATCATAAAAATCATATTATAAACTTCTTAAAAGAATGTCAAAAAGAAATAATAGTTTTATCTGAAAAGAAAGTTATTATAAAAAATTCGAAATAAAATTTCTTGGATTGATTATAGACAAGAATGAAATAAAATTACAATCTCATAAGTCTCAAAAGTTTCTCAGATAAATTGGAATCTAAAAAACAAATACAGACGTTTTAGGATGCTTAAATTATGCAGAAGGGTTTATTGAAAATCTTTCAAAAAAGAGACATTAAATACAAATTCTACGAAGAAAAACTAATACTAAAGGATGTAATGGAGAACATACAGAAATAGTTAAATTACTTAAAGAAGAATGCAAAAATTTACTAAAATTAAGATTACCGGATGAAAAAGATAATTTGGTTGTTAATATTGATGCATCAGATAAATATTGGGCGGCAATATTGAAAACAGATTTAAATGAAATATGTAGATATTCAAGTGGAACTTTTAATCAAGCAGAAATAAATTATACTACTCATGAAAAAAAAATTGTTAGCAATTATTAGAGGGATAAAAGAGTTTTCATTATTTTTATTATCTAAAAAATTTATTGTTGAAACTGACAATTACCATATTGCAGGACTTGTTAGAAATAAATTACCAATAGAACCTCAATATAGAAGATTATACAAATGACAAGTATATTTATCTTTTTATAATTTTGATATTATCCATATTAAAGGAGTTAACAATTATCTTGCTGATTTTTTAAGTAGGAACATTGAGTTTGGAGATGGATAACATCAAACAGATGATATCAAATATAAAATCTACAGCAAGATATGCCAAAGAAGAAGCAGATGATATAAAAATTGGGATAGAGACATTAGCTTAAATCTTAAGTCATAATGTTAAATTATTACTTGAGATCAGTGAATCTCATGTCAAAGTTACAAATGAGATGAAATGCAGAATTGATGTTCTTGAAACACAATTAATGTCTATGGATACAAATAAAGATATAAGGATTGATACTTTGGCACAACTCATGATAATGCCATGTTGATACAAACAGGAGATATAAATAGGTTGATTAAAAAAGATGAAGACAACAGTAGTGGACCCAGAGGAGATATCATTACCAAAAGTCCAAAGAAGATAACAATCAATGAGAACCATACAAGAACCATCAAGATAAAGACAGATGAACCAGATGATGATACCCCTTTAACGCCAAAAGAAGAAGAATATAAACAATTTACAAAAATTGTTTATGAACTCAAATCAGCAGATACATACTACATATTTCCAGGAGACCATGTCTCTGTCCAATGTTGATAATTGTCAAAGGAGCAAATCCATTAACATCAAGATGACAACATATTTTGGATATACCGATTTAATATATCTAGATACAACATTAAAAGAGATTGAGGAATTTGATGACATCTTAAAAAGTCAAGTTTCACAATTTGCACAAAACAAGCCGATATATATGAAATTCTACTCCTTAAGTCCAGAAATTGAAAATGGAATTTATTATCCAGCAGAATATATAATTACTATTGGACATACTAGACGAAATTTTCATATGAATGTAGGAGAAGGAGATAAATCAGTCCCCAAATTCTCTAGAGCATGGATAAAAAGCAAAAGAGTGCTAGGATACAAAGTTCTATACAATATTTCAAAAAAATTGTATGAACGAAAATTTCGATGCATATGCCAGTATAATGGATAAACCAGTCCCAAAATTCTCTAGAGCATAGATAAAAAGCAAAAGAGTGCTAGGATACAAAGTTCTATACAATATTTCAAACAATTTGTATGAACGAAAATTTCGATGCATATGCCAGTATAATGGATGAACACTTTTAACAAATGATGGAAAACAAAAATCAGATATTTTAAAAGAATATATCAATAAATTTGATACACATAAGATAAATGAAAACATCTCAACTGTCAGAAGAGCATGTGTAGCTAGATGATGTCCTACTTGCGCACAAGATTCCAAATAAATAAAAATGATATGATAAAAGAAGCCAGCTAGTGAAAACAAGATTGAAAGGACAATAATAGAGGAGCAATGCCCTTAATAAAAAAAAAGATGTGATGTAAAGCAAATACATAATGGAGTGATCAGGAGGCTCTTGATGGAAAACACAAATTACTGTAATAAACGTAAACAATGATGTAAGAGGCTAAATAATTGTGCCTCATGTAGTTGTATAAATAGAAGCCTTTGGGCTAGAAGAAAGACAGGATCTTTTGAGCACTCAATCTGTGAGATAATCAAAACCTTCCTGTCTGTCATTACAAACTTGTACCAATCAGATACTAATCAATAAAAATTCCAATGTCTTCAAAAATATGAGTTTCTAAACTTCTTTTCTCATAGATTCTCATAAGGATCTAGAAGAAGATTTTCTTCTTATTTTTGCATTCAAGATGATTTTTCTTTAGTCGAAATCTAGAAATTTATTTTTAAAAATGATATAGTGATTGCGTAGGAACTGGAGTCCGTCATACCCGTTGAGGCAAGAGGCCATTAGGGTGCAATGATTGATCACAGCTAGAAGGTCACTCGATTATGAGAATAAAAATCCAAATTAAAACTAAGGTAAAACCATTACTTTTTTTTGCTAAAATTAGAATAAATTTTTCTAAGATCATAGAGTATCGCATAGATTATTCATTATGATGTTTACATTAATATTTGTAGTTTAATATATATGCTAGGATATACTGTTGTTGATTTGGATAATTTATTAGACAAAATGTTAAAAAAAATAAATGATATCAATTCTCAATTAGAAAACATGGATATATCATCTGAAAAATATAATAAACTGAGTAAGAAATATAATAGATATGTCACAGATTATTCTAATTTATTAGATCAAATAATGGACTAATATATTAAAATTCAAAATAGAAGAAAAGACTAATTTGAAATTTATTCTAAAAAGATAAGATATATTCTGCAATATATAGGAATTTATTTCATTAAGGATAATATAGATTTTTTACGACCTTTTATAAAAAGCATAATTTACCAGGCCAATTATAAAAATCCCCCAATAATCGATACGAAACTACCTAGGCATAGTGTTAGGGCAATAGACAACATGTAAACAACAAAGTTATTATGAAGATCAAAGAGGTTCAAAAACCATCTCTTTTCTTGTATAAGAATTTGGCGAGGGGAAGTGTTCATTAAGTGCATGTTTGGTAGGTTAGGTAGCATAGGTTTAAACAAGATTATGACGTTTTTTGGTGCCTAAGCATCTCTAGAGCTTCTAGCTGAAATGGGGTATGTGAATCTTAACATTTGTCGTGTTATGTCCAATTCAGTTTACCAAACATGCCATAGCATTCAATAGATTAAAGTTCATGTTTGGTGTCATATTAGAAAGTTGTTATTGTTGCAACCTTTTAAAATATCTTCTTGTTCTTTGCATTTTATGTTGTCATCCATGTTCTTAGAAACCAACATACAGAGTTGATGTATTCGAAAGTTGCACGGGCAAAATGAAAAGAAAACATGTTTCTCTCTCAATGCAAAGAAAGAACGACATTTTTACTTCACCTTTTCGTGTTGATTGACGAAGGACCTCCAGAAGTGATTCAGCTGAGGACACATCTTCAGCTGGCTTTGAATTTCTATTCCTGGATTTTATGGTCTCTCCCTTGGAGATCGAGGACTGAATCCGCTTAAAGAGAGCTAGGATCTCTTCCTTGGATGTTTTTTTCTCGGTCTCCATTGATTGAGGATTCTTTTTCCACTCTCCTTTTGGTTCCCTTCCAGGGACAGGGTTCCCATCAGCCCTTGTGCTTGAAACTGCTAAATTAAGAAGCTCCCTTCGGGAGATGAACACCGAATCCCTATCTGCTACTTCTGCCAAATTGAACAAGCTGCATCACAAAATTGTACCTCAGTTTGAAGTCACTAATGTTGCATCTTTAGTACTAACAAAACACGATACATTTTTCTCATCCCAACACCTTAAACTTCGTGTGACATATGGGGGGACATAAATGTCCAGTAATCAAGTCTCATTGTCGCACATCGCGCATAGGGAACATATTAAATTCTTCATTTCTAATAGTTTAAGCTTTCATTAATGACTAAGTTTTCATTCAAGAAAGATAAATATAGAAAAACTGAACAAAAGATGAACCAAGAATCTTGGCAATGAAACAATAATTAGATACCTAAATGACAATCATGAATTTGATCAATATGAGCACTGATATCAAATAGGCAAAGAAAAAGTTCGTCACAGAAGTAAATGACCAGAAATTGAAAGGGAAAATTTTTGAAGCAGATGAGAGTGTAAGTTTGTACCAGTGAAAGAGAAAATTGGGTTTCTGAACTTGAGTCCGCTGAAGCCAGAGAAATGAAAATAGCAGACAGCTCCTCCACCCATATTTTCTTGATCAAAGTCTCAAGTAAACATTAAAGGCGATGAGATTAGATGAAACAAAATATACACCACTCTTAGCAGTGTACATCCTATCCACAACTCATTTTTTTCTAGGTCCCAGAAGTGCGTGTAAACAAGCACCAATAATTCTTTTTTTTTTTTTTTTTTTTGTTAAATATGAATTATATTGATCAAAAATGATTTACAATTACACTGGGCATACCCGGGCTTACAAGTCTAAAATATAACTACACCGGGCATTCTCGAGCAAAACAAAATGTAAAAATCAAACATTATGAAAAATCTAAAGATCCAAAACATTAGACTCAAAATGAATCCAAACATAAGGGGACGGTTCAATCCCCTAACGTTCCAAGTAGCTATCTTCTTGTAGATATGTGAAGGGCCAATAATTCATTCTTGCAATGACAATGGGTTGTTTTGACCACTATCATACAAAATGTTATCCATAAAAAAGTGGTCCCTCTTGTTGAAGAATCTTTCTTTTATCTAGATATAGATATATTCAGCCATTTCCAATTTCATGTTCTCTCTCATATTGTGCATCTTCTAAAGTCGTTCTTCCTGCCTTCATATACCTTAGACCTTAGCCCACATTTCAGCCCATTTTTTTGGGAATATATTTTGTAAAAAGTGATTTCTTTTGAGGATGTATGATTGAAAGTAGGCAAAAAAAAAAAAAAAAAAAAAAAAAAAAAATTAAATTTAACAAAATTCTTTTATTGAGAAATTGTGTGACTTAAAGTGAATTTTGAGAATATAGTTAAATTTGCAATAGCAATCCAAGATCGCAAACCCAAAGTAAAAAAAACTCCCACTCGTGATCAATATAACAAGCTACATCAAATAAGATGTGTAGAATCATAAGGACCATTGTTGTATGACCTTTCATCAACGGATACCGCTTTCCAGGTTGGTTCTCAATGCTATGGTCATTGTTCTATCGACTTTGTACAAAAAATAGAAGTAGCATTTTATTAGGTACTCATAAGTGCTTAACTACGTAACGTGAGATAGGATAAGGGACACATACATACATACATACATGTCATATTTATTTTCATTGCTTAAAATACGTTGAGATGAACACAACTTTCATAAATAATCAAATCATCACCTGAATGGCTTCAATTGTTAGACTAAAACAAATTTATTGTCAAGTAATAGTTACATTACATGGAAGAAACTGTATGGAATCGGAGCTCGTGGTCTAGAGTAGGACACAACAAATTAATTTCTTGTTTTAACTAATTTAACGTAAGTCACAGATTATTTTTCTTGAGTAATTAGCACAAAATGTCCATACCTTTTAATATTATTCAGCAAAACGTTCATATCTTTCAATTTTTGACATTTTCATTCTTACTTCCACCTTTCATTACAGAAATTATCATTATCATCCAATTTCTCAATTAAAAGCCATGAACTGATGAATATACTCTCCTATTTAATTAAAAGAAAAATAAAGAATAAATTGAAGTTATACTCCCAAATTTTTTTTTTTTTTTAAAGTACAAATAAATAATTAAAAAACAAAAATCACTTTCTTTCCTACTCATGAAACCGTAACTTACACTCACTGAAAACACCACCCAATTGCCACCTTAGCCACCAGACACAACCACCACCATACAGCTCTCCATCCTGTCGTCATAACACAACACGCAAACACTAAACTCAGTGGTACCATGACTTTCGACGACCTTCACGGTTGCCTCTTACCACTAACAGGTTCCCCTCATCAAGGCAACCTAAACAATGGTCAAACATTAAACAAAATTACCTCCAATTGATCCGCTGTGCCTCAGATTTTTTCTACAATCATGCCACATATTATAGTGGATTGGGAAAATTACCATATATTATTGATTGGGCTGAAGTAGGGATTGTGTGGACTGTGAAGCAATTGGTTGTGTCATGGATCCAATAGTTTGTTTACCAATTAATGTATGATCCCCAATTTGATGTTGGATGGTCGAATTCATTGGTATGAACGAGTGTTGGCCGCTGATTGCAGTATACAACATTGTCCATGACGCGACTGTTGAGGCTGAATTTTGAGGCAATTGGATCAATTAAATGGTTACACATTGTCGTATGAATGTCAGTTTGATTTCCCTCGAGAGAATTTGTGGATTGGACTACGTGGGAACCATCAACTGAATGTGAGAAAATTGTCATTTGTCCGCACGTGATCTGTGCGAGAAAACCTATAAAATTCATCTATTGTTTGCCCTTTGTTTAATTAATTCTCTCAGTTATGCGTCTAGAGTGTGCAACCTGACCAATGGTGGTCCGCGACAGTGAATGTCGTTGAAAGAGGTGGTACTGCCACTTTTTGTATTTTGGACTTGTTGATTTCTGTCAAATTTGTTGACGTGGTGCCTAGTTGTTGGGTGGTATGTGTAGATGGAAGTGGGGGCTATCCTGAGGTATGGAGGTCCGGTGGCTTGGACGGTGGTTTGCCGACGTTTGTTGGGTGGCGATATACAATCTTGAGATTCTGTTTTGAGATAGGATGATGGTGATTTTTATTTTATTTTTTTAAATTTTGATTTTTAATTATTTTTTTGTATTTTTTTGTATTTTTTTTTGAAGAAAATTGGGTTTGTAGTGACAATTTGTTCTCTCTCTTTTTTCCTTGCTTTATTTAAATATGAGGTATATTTCACAGCTTTTAATTGAGGAAATTAATGAAAATGTTGATTTCAATTAACGAAATGTCAAAATGTCAAAAATTGAAAGACAGAAACGTTTTGCACAATAATATTGAAAGATTGAGACATTTTGTGCTAATTATTCTATTTTTCTTCAATCTGTTTTAAACAATTGTGAAATTCGGGGCTCTAAAGCAAGGAAAATAAAAGAAAATGGAGTATTGTTTAATTTAACTCTTGGAGTGCAAAATATCAAATCATATGATGCAACCGCATCATGTTATTATCCTTCCAGCTTGTGCCAGCCTTGCGAAGTAGTGGTTTGTTAGAAACTCAATTAGTACAAATCCAGATTTCAATCCTTCATAAAATGAAATGGTTGAACAATAAAAAATGAGAGTCTATTTATTTGCTCATCCAATTGGTTTTTTTTGAGTGAGCTCAACTGTATGGGATAGTGAAAAATCTGCTAGTAGAGGAAGACCCCCTAAAGATAAGAGATATACAACTAATGTAGTGGACGTTTCGTACTAACCAATCTTGTATACAAAAATGTCAATATCGTCTAACTTCATTTTTTGCCTCTCAAATGAATCATAACATATGATTTAAGAAACCTAGTTTATATCATCATTAGGGTTAGGCAAAACCCAACTCGCTCAGTCTGACCAATTGACCGATCGATTTGGATCAATTTTTTAAGTTCAATTGAGTTGGGTTGAGTCTCGGGTTATGAATTAAAACCCAACTCAACCCACCCCGATGAATTACAAAATTAATATCTAAGATAAAAAAAAAAATTAAATAGACACAATAGTAAATATAAGAGAATGACTTATAATTTATAAACGTCAATTTTCCTCACATAGATCGATTCACATGAATATTATGTACAAATGTAATTTTATTTGACGATAAAGTAAAAATTAAAGGTATGATGATGAAATGAATGAATTCAAAAAATTGTAAAAAAGAAAATGCTTCATAAATTTAAACTTATTTATAGATTTTTTTAGAAAGAATTCCTTATATATGTGTTTAAAAAAACGGAGGTTTTTAAGTAATTTCAAACTCAAAAAATCATCCAAATTTAACAAATAAATCGAATCAAACTTTAATTGTGCCAAAGTCCAAATCGACCAATCCAACCCATATAGGTTGGGTTGGGTAGAAAAAAAAACAACCGATCCCACGCAACCCTTGGACACCCCTAATCATCATTAGTCATAATTCTCTATTTGTGAAAAATGCATTGCTGCTCGCCAACCTGGCATTGGTCCACTTCCCAAACTTCCCTGGAAGCGGAAATCAAATCCCTTATCATAAAAGAAAGAAAGCATACAAAGGCAATGTATATTCCTTAGTAGTCACACGATGGATAACCATCATGATGCCACAAACTGCCTTTCCATTTTTTTCATTTTCAATCATTCTATTCATATGGATGAAGGAAAGAACTCATTTTCTTTCAAACAAAAGTATTCATGAGAGCACTACCATTGAAGTTTAATCTTAAAAATTAAACAACTAAAATTAGGTTCCGACGTATTCCTAGCACAAATAGGACATCATGATGGAGAATAGTACGACCTCCAAGCAAGTATAATTTGCTTGTACAAGGAGTACCTTTTACCTCCACTTTATTATCATTTTCAACATATATCCACTTTGTGCTAACTGGGTATCGACGAAACTCCACGAATGCTTCTCAATCCCTAGTTACATGGTTTGTCGCTCCTGAGTCTACAATCGATAGAGGATACGATTCAATTAGCACTAGGATACTCGGTTCTTTGGCTACAAACATGATTTAAAAAGACGGTAATGAGATGCGAATTGAGGCTCGTCTCACCGTGAGGCACATGTAGTATGCCCCGTTGCAGTATTTTTGAGGCTAAAGATATGAGGCTCATGCCTCTAAAATCTAAGGCGCACGCCTCATGGAGTATGAGGCGTGCACCCCATTTAAAATTTGAAAGGCTCTTCTTAAAAGAAAATGGCACATTTAAAAAGGTATTTTGGGCCCAAACAAAATAATAAAATACCTAGAAAATTAAACGACAACCAAAAATTAGAGGATCAAAAACGAAAATTCAAAAGTCAACCTTAAAAAAACTAATTGCCATATATCTTATTTACTATATGCTCCAACTTTGATTTTTTTGTATTTTTGTATTATTTTATAATTCTTTTACTTAGATTTTTTTTTTTTTTGAGTTTTACGTCTCAATCCGTCTCGAAACTTACGCCTCGCCTCATAAAAAAAAATCGTCTCATTACTTAGTTTCGCGTTTTTAAACATTGGCTACAAACACTTCACTCCAGACATGAAGCACTAGCCAAAAAGACATGATCGGGAGGAAAGAGAAGATTTTAGCTAAGCAAAACCTTGCATCTTACAAAAATTACTTCGGACTCCCATATCGACAGTCTACCGTATGTACTCAGAACCATACTTCGATCCCATCAAATGTGTTTCGATCATACCTCAATGTTGAGATCATATTCCAGTCTTTCTCCTCTATATTGAGTTTCACCTTCAACTAGATTGGAAGGAAAATAAGATCCTTAAGAAACAATGTGAATAGAACTGAAAAGAAATTTTTCGACAAGGATGATCACAGCTAAATCCAATGGTAGCATCTAGAATCGGAGGGCAGATCATAAATCTAGTTCTGGCAGACTTCGACATTAACTATCTGTTCTTGTTCTACCGAAACTGTTTGTGAATGTTCTAAACCTAACTGAATATCTATCTCTTGATCACTTATTTCGCATACAATGATCATTCCCCATTCGAATTCATTGAAGCCAAATCTGCATCAGTTCCATCATTGTATAAATGGGTACCATGTTTAATGGATGAATGGAGATGCAAAGGAAAGAAGAACCAAGCCTGCCTTCAATTAACTTGGTAATCATGTTTTATTTGGACGGTCATGTATCCAACAAATTCCCATTTTACCCCATTTTGGGGACGAACCTGTTAATAGACTTGCTAGAAGAGCTGCAGATTATTGTCATTAATGCAAGAAACCTAATTTCAAAGAAGTTAACCATAAACCTAGTGTGTTTCTGCAAGATGAATTCCACATCTACTAATGGCTGAACTGTGGGTGATGGTTTAGCGCAGCAGGATGATATCACAAAAACTAACTGTTATGAATATGTAACACCACATATCCCACTTGTTATAAGTATGGGCTTACACATTTCTCCACATTGGTATGATATTGTCCACTTTGGGTTTGGACCCTCATGGCTTTGCTTTTGGACTTACCCAAAAGGTCTCATACCAATGGAGATATATTTTCACACTTATAAACTCATGATCCTTCCCATTTTTATCCGATATGGGAGTTTAGTAGCATACCTAACAATCATTCCCTCGAACAAAGGACCACCGAGCCTCCCCTCAAAAGATCATCTATCCGTCCATCTTCCTCACCAAGAGTTTGTTCTATCCAGATCAACTCCTCTCCACTGCGTTCGGGCACACGCCTTACGTGAAGCATTCAGAGCACACCGTCTGTCCAATAGAGCTCATCAACGAATCCCATCGCGAGCTAACCGAGACACCACCTTCATTCGGCATTCCAAGGATTCATCCACATGACCAATTTTTGGGACTTGACTTTGATACCACTGTTAGGAATTTGTAACACCACATATCCCACTTGTTATAAGTATGGGCTCGCACATATCTCCACATTGGTGTGATATTGTCCACTTTGGGCCTAGACCCTCATGGCTTTGCTTTTGGACTTACCCAAAAGGCCTCATACCAATGGAGATATATTTTCACACTTATAAACTCATGATGCTCTCCATTTTTATCCGATGTGGGACTTTGATCGCATACTCAATACTAACCATCTTGCATCAACATTATCACACACGAACATCAGAATTTATATATATTTGAGAAAACTTAGATAATATGTAATGCAAACTACTTAGTCAAATGCTAATTAAAGCTTCCTACAAGTCCACCAACCATTCAGTTAGGAGTCATGCTCATTCCAGTGAACATTTGTCACATAGGCCTCAATCACAACGTGAACGTACTTATAGAATAGACTATAATACCATGTACCAATGGATTCAAAAGCTACTAAAGCCTTCAAAAAGAAATAATTAAATAGCAAAAAGATACAAATAAAAGGCTGGAGGTGTAAGAAAAGCAAATCCTTACATCGCAAGAATAATACAGATTACAAAGGAATAAGGATAAAGTAATCTTAAAACCATGAAAATATTGGGATACAAAATTAGCCACTTCCCCTCTCTTAGTCTAATAAAATTCCAGCAACATAAATCGAAAAGCAACAAAAGAATCACCCACATCCGAGTTCTCCTTCATTCTTTATGCTTCTTTTTTAATTTAATTAATAATATGGTATATAAAATAATCTAATCTCAAATCAGAACTCCGAGAAATTTCCTAATCTAAACGAAGAAATCAATTTGGGTTTCTAAATTATTTACAACATTTGGACAAAAGAACCAAGAAAACAATGAGAAAGACAATTGAAGAAAGCCCAATTGCAACACCAAGAACAATCTTACTTGGCCCATTGGAATGATGCTTTTCTTTTACGTCACTGTAATCTTCATCATCAGAACTGTCGCTAGTATCATCATCAGATGAGACCTTAGCAGGTGGTGGAGACATAGGCAACCCATGTTTGTCACAAGGAGAAATCCCAAGCTTTACTTTTGAGCTCAATGTTGAATGGTTATAACAAAGATTGGAATTGTCACCAACCTTGAACACTTCCAATCTCTTTATAAATGTTGCGTTGAAGGGCAGAACTCCATGGAAACTGTTCTTCTCAAGATTCAAATACTTCAATTTCTTCATGTCCTGTATGAACTTTGGGATTGTCCCGTTGAGCTTATTAGACCCTAGATCGAGGCGCATTAGACCGTGCACTGCTGCTAAGGATTCCGGGATCGATCCCGACAATGAGTTTGATGCCAGTGAAAGATTCTGCAGAGCATTCAAGTCTCCGAAGGTAGTGGGAATTGTTCCGTTGAGGGAATTTGATGACAGATTCAAGCGTTCAAGATTCTCTAGGCGTGTTAAGGAAAGGGGTATCTTTCCTTTGAGCTTGTTTCCCGATAAATCTACAGTAGTGAGATTCGGATGCCAATGTTTTGGGAGATAGCCAGTGAGATTCGTGTGTGAGAGAGTGACAGAATGCAAGAATTTCATGTTGTTGAGGATAATGGAAGGGCCACTAGCAGTTATACTCACGTGGGAAACAGTTAAATCAGATACATTTTGTAGCCTGCTAAGCCAAATCCCGGTGAGTTTCTTGAGGCTGTTGATGCAAGTAAAGGAATGGATATTTGAGGTAAGTTCAGAGGGGAATCGAATTGGGGAAACGGGGCAGTTGATAAACTGGAGAGTGTGGAGAGTGGAGAGGGATTTGAGGGCGGTGAAAGATAAAGCTACATCATCTGAACAGTTGGAGAGTGTGAGAGAGAGGAGGTGGCGGAAGGGCTTGGAGGAGTCACAGGCGGCGGCGGTGGAGGTGTGGGGTGGCGCGGAGCAGGGGTCTTTAGAGGTTGGGATATTCAGGGACTGGAGTGCTCTGAGTTGTTTTGGGTCAAGGGTAGATGTGGAAGTGGAAATAGGGGTGGTAGGTGTCTTGGGAGTTGGGGCGAAAGAAGGGGTGGGGGCAGAAGGGGAATGGGTGGGGGAGATAGCGGTGGCATTGGTGGTGGGAGGATGAGTAAGGGAGGAGGCGGCGGCAGCGGAGAAGAGGAGGAGGAAGAAGAGGTGTTGAGCCATTGTTGTAACCTTTGTTTATGAAAAATGGTGTCGGAATTAGATAAGTGGCTTCTACTTCGTAGTTTGTACACTCAGAACTGAATATGATATCTACTTTTATTTTAAGTGGGGTAACTGACAGTTGGTGAGGGATATTTAATTATTTTTATGCCCCTGGCTTGTGATTATAATTACTGAATATTAACACAGAAAAAGGCCAAATATAACGACTAGCAAGAGTAATTTATTGAGTAAAAAAAATCAGAACGGTCGATTTTGATTAAAAAAAAAAAATTATGATTGCACAAATTGCGCTACGGATGTGTTTGATTGTATTTATTTTCTATGAAAAATATCAATTTTTCACCCAAATTTTTACTTTAAATATTTGATTGCTATTTTTTCCATTAAAAATATTTTTCAACTTCTAAAAATATGTCTAATTTTCCTTATTTTTAAGGAAAATATTTTTTTTGGGGTGAGTAGATTTTTTTCTCAAAACAAGGAAAATATTTTCTTTTTTAGATAATATTTTTGAATTTTGCTTTTTGTACATTTGGAATGACATCCCGGATGACAGACCCCCTCACAAGAAGGGGAGCTCACGCTCCGATAAAAAAATCATGGACCCTCCTATTGTGAGAGAGTCTGTCATCCGAAATGTCATCCCAAATATACATGTAACAAAATTGAATATTTTTCATATCAATCAAACATACTCTACATGTCAAAAAACTGCAAAATCTAAATTGAAACTTCAAGTGTCCGTTTACTTCAATAGTCCGTTTGCTTTGAGTCACATCACACATTAGTCCCAAAAAAGAATTCCTTCAAAAGAGACTAACGGGCATCTTACATGAACGAAGAATTATGACACTATTTTATGTTACTTTGACATTTTTAGTCCCAAAAAAGAATTCCTTCAAAAGACTTGCTTGATATTCATTATTTTCAAAATAGATTATTATTTTTTTTCTTTTTTAACTATATATTTTTCAATAAAATAATATTACACGTAAATAAATAAAAAATTCCTTATTTTTTAACTACACATTCTCTATAAATCTACTATTCCAAAAAAAAAAAAAAAAAAAATGCTCAAACAAACGCTTAATATGCAACAAGGATAATTTGCACCATTTGTTTTACAAAAAAATATGTTATTATTGTTCTTCAGAAAAATGATTGTGATTTTATTTTTATTGGTTTATTAGATGTCAAAGTAATAAAAGCAGTGTTCTAGAATTCACGTATATGATCAATACATTTTCGAAACGTCTCGCATATGATGTATGCTCGTGATAATGCAATCAACTCATTTCGTTGACTGCATATGCACACTTAAATGCCAAAATGTGCATGCATTTGTCTTAAAATTAACCTAACAAAGTCTAACCCATTTTTATAATTTTAAAAAAGCAAATTGAGTCCAACAATTATCAAATTAACCAAAATCACTCAAGCTTGTGAATTATATACGGTGACTTATAGGGGTTTTGACATTTGAAAAAAAAAAAAAAAAAAAAAAAAAATCAAAATATTTTTTCATGGAGTTGTAAATTATTTATGTCGAGCTCAAGTCTCCTTATTTGGTCTTTCACTAGTTTTATTAGCAAGTGATGCTAGTAATGAATAATCTTGAATTGTTGAAGTTGTGATGATGAAGTGAGGTTAATAATGACATCCTACGATCTACAAGGTAATAAAAATTTTCTAGTTGAAATAAGGGAACTCGATGAAAATGATTTATATATATATGGGTTTTTAAGCCGATATTCGTGTTTAATTTAATTGTAGAAATAAGGGAACCCATATATATATGGGTTTTTAAGCCGATATTCGTGTTTAATTTAATTGTAGAAATTCATTACTAAGTAATTGTAGTATTTATGATATTGAATATCGTGCTTTTTTTAAAAATTTGAAGAATGTGTATAAAGTTCAAGTAATTGTAGTATTATGCATGTTCTTCGCATAAACACGCATATTATTGTGATACTTGATGCACGAATGAAATGCATTGCTACACATTATGTATTTTAGAGCATTGATTAAAAAAAGTTATGCCACATCATAAATTTAGAACTTCCATTAATAATTCTAGCTGGAATTTATTTTTTGAACTAACATGGTACGTGATTTAAAGTTAAGGAACCATTGAATTCTAATAAAGTTTAAACTTTCGACAAAATACATAGTTTTGCGGACTATTCAATTTTTTTTACCTGTTATTTTTTTTTTTTTTATCAGCAATTATATAAGAAAGTCAGACAAATTCACAATTTGTAGTTGTAACTCTTTTATATTTCGAGCAACCCTTCGTAAATCTACCATGCAACATCTCATATTAACTAGACAGTCATTTATGTAAGATAACAAATAATTTTAAAACTCTCGGTGATTTTCAAAATTTATTCAATTCAATATAGATTGAAGGCTTTTGACGTATGACTATTTTGCAGTGTTTTAAAAAGCGCGTTTAGACAACGTCTTGACATAGTCTGATGATAAATGTATTTTATACATTTATTCGGAGTTTTAAATAGTGACATTTTGTAGTTCTTTTGATGAAATATAGTCTAATTTGTGTTATATTGTGTCTAATAGGTAAAACTCACGATTTAATGAAGACTGGAGAAAACAAGCAAAAATAGAGAAAATGGCGAAATCAAAACTATGGTGACTAAAATACAGTAATTCAAAGTTGTGTCGGATTGTATAACGGCAATTCAAGAATGTCAATGGTCAATTGGAGTTGAAGAGAAGTCAGCGAGATTATAAATTGTTGAAAATGATCAAAATACACACATGATAAAATTCAGGGATCAATATACAATTTGGTCCAAAAATAACAACATCATGTGTACACATAGGCCTGCAGCCCATGTGTACACTCAAACCTTATTTAGGTTGACTGAAGCTATTTTTGGAGTCTTTTTGTGTGTGAACTCACTTTGACCCATGCATGTGTATGGTTCAATTTCGGAAAAAAAAAAAAATTGTGTTTCCTTATTTTGTTTTAAAAACTTTTGGTATGCAATTTTTGGTACTTTATATATATCATAAGTCGTCCAAAACGTGGAGAACCTCCTTAGACCTAAATATTCATAGATTCTAATCAACTTGGGGAGGTGAAGAAGAAGGCTAACAGTGTGGAACCAAAACGAATTGTATAGGATATTGAAGATTCTTCATCTGGATTCAAGATTCACAATAAGAATGAAAATTCCTATTTCTTCATTATTTCTTCTTTTCGGATGATGATTTTCCAATTGTTCTTTTGTAATTTAATTCTAAACATGTTAGACTAGTTTTTCAATTGTATTGGATGCGTGTTTGAACCCTATTTTCATTTGTATAAATTCAATATGTTAATTTAGGAAATTCTTGTGTTGTTTGATTGATTTTACATACTCATTGTACTATTTGATTGTTTGGCTATCAA
Organism: Osmanthus fragrans; assembly: GCA_019395295.1. Taxonomy (NCBI): domain Eukaryota; kingdom Viridiplantae; phylum Streptophyta; class Magnoliopsida; order Lamiales; family Oleaceae; genus Osmanthus; species Osmanthus fragrans. Next base: position 14,234,308 of record CM033350.1, read on the forward strand.
TTGAATAGTTAGTTATTTGTTGTAGTGTTGAAATAGTCACAATAAGTCTAGAACGCAGTAAAATCAACACGTGTATTTAGAATTATGAATAATCTCTTTCACACATGCAATTTTATTGATAATCTAACCTAGATGCATGATTTTCATATGAATCCGGATTAGGAATAAAATAGTCTCATGTTAGTCATAAGTTGGTGTATATTGGGAAAAAGCATTTAACATATTAGCTATATCGGTTGTCAAAATTACTTGAATTGAATATATTAATTATTGATAGTTGAAATAGATGGAAATAGGGGGATACATGAATCAAATTCAAGCATTCACCTAAATAAAACATCATATTTAATTACTTTTTTAGAGTAAAAATTAGTATAAATAACTAAACTCAATTCTTTTTTAATGTTACTACACTTCGAATTTGATAAAAATTGTTGAATTACAAAGTAAACCTTATTTCTTGTGAGAACGATACTCTTCACTTACAAATTTTAATACTTGTACAACTATTTCATACGCTGATTGGATTATCTTGAACACTAGACGCAAAGCGCAAACAAAACATTTTGCATTGTAGCAAGTGTGAATTAAACAGTTAATTACTAAGTTGACTGCTTAATGCGCGACTGAGCGAGCATAGACACACTTTATTCATTTTTATTTATTTTTCCAATTTTAAAATAAGCTTTTATTTGATTTTAGATTATTAACCTTTTTTTATTTTTTTAAAGGCTTTTATTTCATATTAGTTTCAAAATTTTAAATTACTTTATCTGATAAAGATTTAGATAAGATTTAAGTTACAGTACAATTTATATTATATAATTATAATTTTGAGACTTATCATTTTGTTGAAAATTTTAAAAGCATATGAAGTTCCCTTAAATCTATGAAGTAGGACTTGTCTAAATGAAAGTTGAAATTATGAAAAATGGTCTAACTTTTATATTTTGAAAACTTAAAAATTGTATGATCGACTAATTGTAGAAATTATTAAGTAAACATAATATTTTATAATTCTACATATTTGATATGTTTTATTTTAATTCTTAAATAATTTTTAGAATGATTAATTATTTAAAATAATAATAATAATAAGTAATCTCTTTTAACGCCTAGGACTCGAATAAGCTTGCCTAGGTTCGTAAAGTTCGAAATTTGGCCTCCACGTCTAATTACGTTTTACACTTTTTAAAATAAGTAGAACTTGTTTAGTTGAAAGTTGAAATTATGCTTTTCGATTTTTTTTTTTTTTTTTTTTTTTACTGTTTTTAACTACAAATCTGACGGATTTTGACTGTATGAGGTTTTTCCCACAAAAAGTTTCAAACAAGGTGCTTTTTTGCAATTTCCAATAGATGGGGGCTATATCACGCGTGAAAACCTTTCTATGGGGATTTTTTACTATTATGCCCTGTTTGATATCCATAGTTTTTCGTGGAAGGTGGAAAATATTTTCCTACTTTTTACTATTCACTTGTTTGATTGCACTAATTTTCCAGGGAAAACGTTTTCCAACGTTTTTCAAGGTACAAGCGGTTGATATACAAAAGCTAGAAAACGTTTTTTTCACCATAGTGGTGGGAAAACGTTTTCCAACTTTTTGACATTTTTTTTTTTTAGCAATTGGAACACATTCCAAAGTCAATGGTACAAAAAATTATCCATTTAATTGACAATTTGTATAAAAAATAAAGTCAAACGAAAAATTTACCAAGTGAAAAATTATACCAATCAAACACCATTAATTACAATTCCCTGTAAAACGTTTTCTAGGCAATTCAATTCCCTGTCATTCATTTTCTTTCCACCCATTTTTCACTCTTGCAATCAAACAGACCCTTAATTCATTCCTCTTATTATGATAAAAAATTTGTGAGCTTCCATTGGTTGAGTTTAATGCACAAACATGCCATTATGGAACTCTCAATATTTTGAGAGTGACCATTAGAGTGTATATTCAGAAACGAATGTGTAAATAACTACCACGTAATGTCCTTGTTTGGTTTAAATTAAATTAATTTTTTAATAAATTTTGATAAAAATTGATAGAATATGTGATTAAAAAATTATGAATTTCATAAAATATATAAGTATAATGAATTTTAATTTAATTTAATTTTATAATTGAACAAAATACGAACATAATATAACGTAATTTAAATCAGTCAAGAGAAAGGGTCAAATGTAATTCCCTAGTTCTACTTCTTTGTAATTTTTTAAATAATAAATAAATGGCATTATAATTGTGGAAGCTGGTGTCCCATCCAATAATTCGGCTCTTTTCAGCTTTTTATATTTTACTTTCCTTCAATTTCGCAGCTTTCTCATAAAAATCTTTCGGCTTAGTAAGATTATACTTTGTTGGGCAACTAATTAAATAATTAACTACAGAACAATCTATTGCTAATTGAAGACATAATCTCGGATTTAAATAAAATAATTCAGTTAACCCGTTTAGACATTTATTAGTTTATCGATCCAGAACTTCAACCAAGTAACATACTACTAGCAAATTATTATTGGTTCAAGTTTCAAAGTAATTTATTTGTTAAACTTGATTTTGATAAAGAAAAAGGGGTGAAATAGTTATGAAATAAACCTTTGTATCCTCCTGCACAAGGTGCATCTGCTACTTCGATGAACGAATGTTACTGTAAAATGAAGTTAGACTTTTCTCCCCCATTGTACCTCCGACGTGAGAATTAGTAGGTGATTTAGGAACGTAGACTTTGGATGAAAAGATGAAATGTGTATTCAGATAGCTAAGTTTTTCAAGATTCATACATGTTTTGCTTTAGGAGTATTTATAGGTGTTTGAAGTCATATAACTGCCAGGCGGTAATTGTGCCACGTGTCCCGTGGCACCTCCCACTACCCCCACATTATGAGTGGAGGACATCCACCTATCCCGCGGTTGTTTGTATCCATGATAACTATTAAATGATTCCATCCAATTCAATGATGTTCTTATGGTTTGGGCGTTGTGTTGGCCTCGTAGTGGTAGATGACCTAGTATGAGCGTAGAAGCCTCACAGTAGTCGACGGCCAACATGGATGTAGATGGTCTCGTAGTGGTTGACGGCCAAACGTTGATGTAGTGAGCGTCACAGTGGTCAAAGGCCCATTATGGATGTAGAGGGCCTCATAATGGTTGATAACCTAGCATGTGATGCTTTAGGTAGAGTGCTTATTGAGTAGCCTTCATCTTGTTGGTCATTGTAGATAATTATTGGTGACATCTAATATCAAGGGGTGTCCACAACTTGAAATTTAACGAATTTTGTAAATTCAAGTCTTTTCAATCGAGATTTTAATGGATTCTATTAATATTCAATAAAATTTAGGTGTTTCCAACAAAGAGTATATCTAATAGACTTTTTAAACATAATACCATATCTATTTTAAAGAGTTAACTTTTGAAATTATACTCCAAAAGACTCTTTAAATTATCTTTTTAATTTGTGTGTGTGTGTGTGTGTGTGTGTGTGTGTGAGAGAGAGAGAGAGAGAGAGAGAGAGAGAGAGAGAGAGAGAGAGAGAGAGAGAGAGAGAGAGAGAGACAAACCCACTCTTTATAATTAAATACATTTAAAATATATCAACTTTCAATGGAGGAAAATAATATAGTAATTTGGAGAAAAACAAATAAAAATAAAAGATAGAGAAAAAAAAATAGCTCACCAGATCATTTGCATCGCTGACTACAAAGATCGTAAATAGGACATGCCCGCACAGAAGATGCTTTAGGTAAGTTGATATAATATAAATCAACTCAAGTAGGCCGGAAAGACTTTTTGGGGCTAGTTAATTAAATACTAAATATAAAGAGTCTTTTGGAGTACGTAAAAATTTTTATTCTCTAAATTTATATATACTCTCTAAATTGTAGAATATGATATTTAAAAATAAATAGTCTCTTGAAAATGCTTTAAGAATAATCTGTTTAAAAAGATATTGGATGAATTTCAAGTTTAAAAAAACACACAACAAACTCTTTTGAAATTTCACTATTTTTAATGAGATTCTTATGAATTCTACAAAAAATTATTTAGATTAACAAAATTCACTAGAATTTACAATTTTTAAAAATTCGTTAGAATTCATATTGAGGACACTCTCATTAAAATACAACTTTTCTTCTTTTTCAGTCTTTTGATATTGGTTACTTAGACTTGACTTGGAGGTGTTACTAAAATATGTGAATAATAAATATGTAATAAATTAGAGAGAAAAAGAGAAGTAAATATTGAGATTTAATAAACTTGTCTGTATTTTATTAGGAATCAAAACCCTATTTATACGTAAGAATAATCATAATAATTAGGACCATAGAGAACCATAGAGATACAATGGTCATTACTAATTAGTATTTAATTTACAAGTGTTCGTCTTCAATGATTATTAAACAATATCTGTTTCGTTAAAAATCTTGTTTTGTAAATGTTCAGTAGGACAATGAGTATAGTTATTTGGAGTATTAAAATCAACACTTGTTTGATACCATTATTTTAAAAATACATTTTTCTCTCGCTTATTTTCATTCACACATTCTTTATTAATAAAATTACATATTCTGCATCAATTTACTATTTCAAAATGCATTCTTATGAAAAATGGGGCTCAAACATACTTTCTTTGTTAAAATGTTTCCTGCAAAACCAAATGGAATAAAACCCGAAAGAATAAAAAAAGAGTACAACTATTATTATAATGTTGATAACCGTAAACATTGAATCGACACATTCATAGTATCAATTTCTTTAATGTAGACATGGACAATGCTTCTATAAGTAAGTCGCCTCTTGTTACTTGAGCAAATTTATTGAATATCGATGCCACCAATCTTTTAAAACTAGTGTTTAAAGGAATCTTAGAGAGATATGCTTTGTCATTTCCCATTTGATATAACCTCCTTAGAGTTGCGTAAAACAAGTTACATTGTCTTCATATAATATGTTCATCTATCATTGTTTTACTTTAGTCAACATGATAGAATAATAAATTTTATTGTTATTTTTTTTTGAGAGTCTCGTATACAAGTTAAATTTAATGTATTGTCAGGAGACTTATGTGAAATTAATCTATTTATAAAAGTTTTTGTGAAATTCACTATGTTAAGAGTTGTGCATCATTATACATTATGATTTTATTTTATTTTTTATTTCATTTTTACGTATGTACTACTTGTTTTACACTTTTAAGTATTCGAACCATATGTCTAGAAACTTCATATTTCTCTAGTAAATTCAATTGACATGGATTGAATATTTTTATTTGGTCAATTATTTCCATTTCGATATTTTTCGACGATTTTCTTTCATTATCCTCGTTCACCCGAAGCTCTACATTATGTATAAAAGTATTGTCAACAACATTTTTTTCGATGTCATTTTTTTTCCCATAACTACACGACTTAATAATATATCTCAATTTTAAATATCGCAGGTACCTCAAACTCTTCTGGTGTGTTTACAATTTATTGTGTCTATATACTTACCAAGAGCATATGTCTCTTCTAAGGGATCATCTTTAATATTTGATCCATTTTCTTTTGGATACTTTTGTATTAAAATAAAATCTCATCATGCTTCGGTCATACCATAGATTTATGGAATATAATATTAAAAAATTGTCTTTCTAAGATGTCAATTTTAGTTGGAGTATTAAAGCTTGTGTGTGATATTGCTAATTTTTTTTGATAAATAAATGTATCTAAATAAATTATCTTTCAAACTTTTGGTTCGATCTTGTGTGAGGACTATATAATGCAATGATGCATTATGTTTATTATTTTTAGCTCTTGATTTCTTCCCCTAACACGGAGAAATTTGTCCAATCAAAATGACGTAAAACAGACCGTATTATAACATATCAACTATTAGTTAAGATATTTTGTATGGCTTCAAACTGATCATGTATTTTCAACATTATTTAATGTCCATTCTAGTGCACTGCAATATAAAAAAATCATTAGATAGAAAATATAATGATCTAACCATAAGCCTACTAAATAGGGGAGAACTTTGATTTGATATAAATAACATTTTTAAGACAAATGGAAAACACTTTGTTCTCAATACTAGTGGTTTAAAAATTAGTTGGAGGTACTTTAACAAAAAATAGTGCTAAATCGTTTATCATCATATCAACTAATATTTATTAAATCAAGGGATAGATGCACGCCATGCATACATTTGTCAACCTATCTGTACACAATTTTTGTACATATAGTAGAAATCTAAATTTAAACATCTTGCAATCATCTAATTTTTTTTATATAAATAATGTTTAGTTAGTTAACATGGAGGGTAATGAGTCTCGTATATCATCCTAATTAATTTACAGAAATACAAGACTTTCAATCCCGACTTTAGTTAGTGATGTCTTTGGCCTATGTAATTGCATCTCTCCATGAGATTAGTTTGTGAGATATTCTTTTAAAATTATCATAATTGAAGTATTAAGTTATCAAATGATTAACAGTGGAACAAAGGAGCTGGGTTTCAAATTAAACACTAATTCAAATGTGGGCTCTTTTGAATCCGTACGTGAAATACGAAAGTTGGATTTATTTTTCAATCTTGGGCTCGTTTATAATTGAATTATAGGTTAAAAATATCCAAATAATAATGGCTAAACAACAGATATTTGTAAAATTTATGGTTCTTCGAGAGCTATAATACAAAAAATTTATAAATATCATATATAGAGAGTTGTATTTTTCAGGAGCAACCACTTAAATACTATATTGATATAGAAATCATGCTTCTTTGGTAAGCATTAGTACATTTTTTCTGAAATTGATGCTTATAAAGTTTTACTTTTTTTTGCAGTAACTAAACAATATTTTACCAAAATATAGATTTAAAACAAATTTAGCCCCAGTTCTGGAGGGATTAAAATCTAAATTTTTATCTAAAACAAAAGTTAATAATTAATTTTAATCACATATTTTATGAAATCCACATATTTTCAACTACATATTATATTACTTTTATCAAAATCTACTGAAATTTGATTTTAATACCCACAAATAGGGACTTATACTTCCTCAAAACCATTTCAATTATCATAAAATTAAAATCTGTAACATATTTAGAAAACTTCTCAAATCATGAATTATATTAAATTTCATAAAATTCGTTATTTGGGAGCAATTAATATTTCAATGAAATATTAACATAAGAGCAACAATACAATTTCAAAGAATACTCTCCTAAAATATTCATCTATGTAATATTGTGCTTCTTTAAGAGCAACACTACAATTATGAATGTATTCAATAATAAATAATTTTTTGTTAATCATAAAAAGAATAAAAATGTGTATTGATTATGGAACTATCAATATAATAATGTAAATTATTAAAAATGATTTAACATATTCACTGTCGTATTAATTTATAGTATTCAACACGTTAATGCGTATTCCTTTACTTCAATATAGCCCTTGTTTGGTGGACATTAAAATTATATTTTTAGCAGATTTTGATTAAAAAAAAAATGATAAAATATATGGTTAAGAAGCTACAGAATTTATAAAATATGTGGTTAAAATTAATTATTGACTTTGACTTTGATTAAAACTTGAATTTTAATTTCTACCAAACATGGACATAATATTATAAGCTAAAAAATACAAATATTATATTATTTTTCAAAAGTAACAATATAATATTTTTCTTAAATATTGAAATATGATAATATTAAAATATTCTTATGAAATATTGATCTAGATTGTCATTTCTTAAAAAATATTACAATATTCTTTTGAAAATATTGTAAGAAATAATAAATTATATTCAAGCAAGCATATGTTTACCAATTGATATAGTTAAAATAGCATTTATCGCTTTGTCATACAATTCAAAATTAAGAGAATGCCAACCTTTCCTTTGAATGAAAAGAAGAGTTTCTTTATTAACTCAATTGGATAAGATTTAATGTCTTTCTTTGAATGGAAGATAGATTGCTTTTGTACCTCAACTTAATTAGAGATTCGTAAGCAGAAGGATAAATAAGTTTTGCTAACTCAATTGTCTAGAACTTTGTGCTCATAATATATTATAAGCTAGAGAGAAAAGTGAAGAAAATATAGAGAGTCAATAGACATTTGTTTACTTTATTGAGAATCAAAACTCTATAAAAAAAAATATAGAGAGTCACTAGACTTTTGTTTATTTTGTTGAGAATTAAAACTTTATATTTATAGGTAAAAATTATGATTGTAAGGGACAATTGTAATAATAATTAGGATTTCAAGAATACAATGATCATTCACTAATTTGTATTTAATTTACAACAAAATATAGGATTTTAAGAACTCATAATTCAAACATTTGTCAATATAACCACAGAGTCAAATTGAATAAACTACAAATTTTACAGCTGCTTCATTTTTTTGTACTCTCAAATTCAAGCAGCTCTACATTCTTCTAATTTCAATTCAATACAACAATCTTCAATTTTGACATTCTCAAAAGAAAAATAAACTAAAATCTTTTTTATTATACTTTCAATAGTGCATACCATACATTTACTAGACATCCAAAATTGATACAGGTTGTTGAAGAATAAAAAGGATCCTTCATCAAACATATTAATACCGAACAGAAATTCCCACAAAGCTTAACAGTCAATGGCAATGCAGCCTTGAGAAATGGTAGACGTATCATCTTTGCTTACAAATGGATCTATTTTCACCCAAACAAGAGAGAAAACCGACGCTAAAAGCACAGACCATAAGATAACAATGGTAGGAGTTCGGTTCTGTCTTCCCATGAGACCTTTGAGGAACGGGTAAAGATGAAATATCACCCAGAATGCAAAGAAAACCTTGCCGAATAAAGGTCCCCATGCTTCATATCCCTTGTTTAAGGCATCAGAAAATCCAGCAACTACACCAACCATGTTTACAATGAGAATTGATGTCGGAGGGATCAAAACAGTTGTCCATTTAATGATGTAGAGTTCCCCAAACTCCCCATCATCTGATGCTTTCGCAGTAACAGTAAAGTTTGTGTCTAGTCCAGCAAGCATTTTCAGGATACCTTGGAATACAGCAAAGAGATGGGCTGAGACGCCTCCAATAACCCAAAACTGCTCGTTACGCCACCAATCCTCAATGCTTACGCCACTCCATCTCAACTCAAGGACACTAGTGACAATGATGGAACAAAAGAGCCCAAGGAACAGTACACTTGCAAGATTCGAGAGCTATATGAAGATAAACAAATATAGTTTTGAGTTAGATGCAAATATAAATGAACAAGAAAATTTGGTGAATCCAGCAAAACCAGATGGAAGGCAAAAGAAAATACCGTTGGAATAATGAACTTCCCAGTTAGAAGGCATATTGCTGGTATCAAGCAATATGCAATTAGTGGAAGAGATGTGAAAGGATAGACGATGGTGTTGATATATGCAAGCCTTTGGAGCCATTTGAGGCGGCCACCACCAAATCCATACCACAGAGGACAATGTCTACTAAAGAAAATCTCGATTGAACCCAGGGCCCATCGAAGCACCTGGTGTAGCCTATCGGACAAGTTGATTGGGGCCGATCCCTTGAATGCAGGTCTTAAGGGCATGCAATAAATTGATCTCCATCCACGGCAGTGCATCTTGAACCCCGTCAAAATATCCTCCGTAACTGATCCATATATCCAACCAATCTAACAAAGATAAACACCAAATTTTGAGTAGATTTAGGACATGAAGACTATTTTTTCAAGAGAAATAGGACATCAATTTGCTCCAAAATTTCTCCCTTTTTCCTATTATGTTTCAAAGGACAGAAAAATAAGTTGTAATATAGAAACAAGACATAACTTTCTGACCTCTTTACCCCATGAAGTCTTTTCCTCATACCCACAGCTGATGACCTGGATTGCTTCTTTGATTAGCATTGATGGATTGGCAGACTCGGGTAGTCCTCCATTTTCCATTAGTGTAGACTCAATAAAAACAGCTGACAATCCAAAAGTTTTCTCAAAACTCATCTGAGAGATGATCAGTGACCTTTCATTGTCATCATAACCTACATACATCACCATATAGATGCATCTTAATTTTCAAAAGATTCTGGATTCAATGACCAATTATCTGATTATCTTGAGGGCAACAAACTTACTTTCGATCTCCCTAAGGTTAAAGATGGCAGCATTAAGATCTTCCCTTTTTGCATCACGGTAAACCTCTGCGAGATCTTTCTCTTTTACGGGCTTCTTGCGTCGGCAGCAACAACAACAGCTGGGGCACCACGACCCAGATGAAGTCTTGGGTACGCTAGGCAAATTGGGAGGTCCATAACCATAAAGAGCTTGCCTATTGAAGACACAACCTGTCCCAACATAAACCGGTCCTTGAATGCCATCCAACCCTTTCATGTTAACCTGAAACCAGAAGATAAGTTACTAAGAGTCCAATAATGATTTCAACTGATGCTGAAACTCAAATTTGATCTTACTTCTTATTTACATAGTAAATAATAGTTTTTCAAAGGCTGCATGGAGAATGTAAATGGATACATTCAAGTTTATATTAACCTAAATAGAGCTAGGAATCTTACATCAAAGAAAACTGTGTTGCGATTGGCATATCTGTCACTCTTATCGATTCCATCAAACCTCTGAGGAAACTGCACATAACATACATCTCGGCCTACTTGAGGATCCATCAAGAAACACATTGCCTCTCGAATTGCCTTACTATTGTTAACGTAGTGATCACAATCAAGGTTGAGAATATAAGGAGCATTTGTGAGAACGGCAGATACTCTTACCTGCAAGAATATATGTACATCATTTACAAATCTAATAAGACTCATATAGAGGCAGCCTGTTACTATACAGTGTAGATGGTTATATACCAGAGCATTTTCAGCACCGGCCTTTTTGTGATGTTGATAACCAGGTCTCTTCTCTCTCGAGACATAAACCAATCGAGGGAGCTCATTTCCCTCTGTGTCATGGGCACCGCTATAGCCTAAAAACACCTGAAAATGATACAACCAAAGCCATATAATTTTTCAAATAGGATGAATTAAGAAATAAATAAAACTGAATAAACGAAGCAAGAATATTTTAGTTACTAAAGTAAACCTGAATCATGCCAGGGTGGTCACGGGTGTTATTTCCAGGCCAAGGGGTTCCATCTGCCATGGTCCAGCCCTCATCTGGTGTTTTTTGTGCCTTTGCTACTAAAGCATTTATGCGCACTTTGTACTCTTCATAATCTCTCTGTAACTCAAGGAAATAAATAATAATGAGATTTCTACTTTGATATTCAAATACAATTAGTTGAGTTACTATTTTATAATGGCAAAGGATCCAAATAGTATTGTAAGTGATTATGGTTGCATAATTACTTTCATTGCTCTGCGTTCCTTAACGAAAGAAGGTTGTATTTTGTCCTTCAAGTAATCAATCTTCTGTGAGAAGTAAAACTCGGGTGCACGTGGTTCAATATTAAACTTCTTGCTGAAAGGAACCCATTTTCTTGCAAATTCGGCTGTTTCAACGAGTGACTCAAATGTAAGCATCGCTGCACCATCATCAGACACATAGCACGAAACTTTATCAACAGGGTAGTCTGCTGAAAGGATGGAGAGAACCGTGTTTGCTGTAATCAAAGGAGGTTCTTTCAGAGGATCGACTGTACTAACAAAGAAATCCACAGCAGCAAGTTCAGATGGTTGCCCTTCTCTTTCATACCTGATATGTCAGAAAAATTAGCTCATATCAAAATTAATATGTATCCCAAACAAGGAGCTCTTATGGCATGTCTGGTGCAGTGGGTCAGACTACACCTGACTGGAAAAAAAAAATTAAAATTCATATTGTTGTCTATTATACATACGTGTGCGCTCTAATACTGAAACCAAACACGCAATCAAATATTCGAACCTTGCAGATAGCCTGTCAATATATGTATCCCGGTTTATCGGAGACCATTTAGGGAACTGATCCAATATCCAAGAAAATGCAAACCAGATCTCACAGATGACAGAAGTGAGCCACAGAGGATAAGCACTATCAACGGGATTTGTTACTCGATAATGGATGAAAAAAGCAAGGATAATCAATCGCAGTATGATCACAGTTCTGTATGGTGAAAGTTGAGATTTTGGTATTGGAACTACTCTTGAAAGTGGCTGTGCAGCATCCACTGATCTGCATAATTTATTGTTACCTCACAATTTATGAGTTGATAATAAACAATTGATCTGTGCTTTCTGTTCAATAATCTCTAAATATTTCATCTAATTTTCAGAGAACTTACTGTGGATTTTCTTCCATCTGCTCTCCGGGTGGAATTTCAGCTTCCAATTTAGCTTTCTTTGCTGGTTTTTTCTTCTTGTTTTTCTTTTCCTTCCAACTTTCGACCCGATTCTTCCATATAGGGTTACCAGATTCATCAATATATTCTTCAGAAAAAAGTCAAAGAAGAGCAGATGAGTAAGTGAAAGTCTCCTCACAGAATAAAATACAAGAACTTTCTGGAAAACAATGATAGTAATTGCTCCTACTCACCACTGTCCACCGTAGAGACACTACTAATATTTCTAGCATGAGTTCCATCCTGAATCACGCCAAACAAGACAAATTCCGTTAGTATAAGCATAAAAATACAACTTGTTCTCATCGAGTACTCTAAAACTGACTCTGCAAATATACTTGAAACCGAAAGAACATGATTATATACATCCAACTGCAACTGCAACTACAAAAGGAGGGAAACAGAAATTGTTCGATTCATACCACAGAAGGATTTAGGTGACTTCCCATTGTCATATGATTTCCTGATTCTTCTTCTGCGACTGCCGAGTTCTCTGTCCATTCTGCAAGTAAATAAGAACGAAGTCTATCCTTATAAAAAACCAGTTCAATTCACTAGGCTTCCTAACTTTGAATAACTCCTATAGACCTGTTGATCAGTTCATAGAAACCACCACGTTCTTACAGTAAATTTAAACATGCATTACTAATAAGAATACAATGTAAAAGGAGTTATGAAGTTGGAGACAAATACCATAATACGGAGTGCCACAATGAGTGCACAATTTGCCCCCTTCCCTGATTTCACTGCCCAGACAGGCCTTGCAAATGGGATAATTGCACTCATGACAAGCGACAAACACTTCACCGTTGGAGTCGAATCCCAAATGTTCACCACAAATTTTGCATATAGGAATCCCCGACTCCATCATCTTGACTTCAAAACCTGTTGCTAAATGTTATCCTTTCACCTCTCAGAAAACTGATTAGTTCTTGGGATTTATATGCAATGTATAAAAGGGTGATATTTTCGGGCAGACTATTGCTTGGAGGGTAGAAAAGGTTGTTAGAGTGGCATGTGGGTTGGGGGGTTGGTGTCATATTTTTTCAGAGATAGATGAGAAGCAATGTCTCTTTCTTAGTCGAAGACTGAAATTTTGCTGGAATTTGAAGGCAGGCTATGGTTGTCATGGGTACATCTCAACCAAGACTCAGTATCTGAATCAACCATCAGACATAGCGCCATCTCACCATACAGCACATGTATATTATTATATATAATTATAGTATTCTCAAATTTTAAAAATTTCGAAGCCCTTTTTTTTTTTTTTTTTTTTTTTTTTTTAAAAATTTATGGGAAATGTTTAGATTACTAAACTTGTGTCTAATCCAACATGCCAAATATGTCTTGAATGTCTTAAATTACTTGGTAAAAATGTTGGGCCCGACAAATATATATATATAAAATTCAAAAAGGAAACATTTCCCTCAAACCCCAGTTCTTTGATTTGAAATTATTCACAAACACCAAGCTGCACAAAATTAATAGGCCATGTCCTTAAAAAGAGCATAAAATTCATTTATTTACTTAGATAAAAAAAAAAAAAAAAAAGGGAAGTGAAACCTCTCCTGTACAATACTCCATTCACATAAAAATAGATTAAATATGGACTAGTATACAAGAATTCAATCATATCTTATACAGTACAATCTCCTTTATCTTCATCTCACAAAGACAGCGTAACTTTCCATAATAAAACATAAATGGCCTAACAGGCATCCGCAAATTTACTGTTTTACTAAAACATAATGGCATTTAGTAGTACATTCATGACCATTATACCTGATTGGAAGGTTACAAGAGTAACCAAGGTTGAAAATAATGTACAATCAAAAAATATATACGAGGGAGAGGATGCATATTCATCGGGGAATTCATCCATGCACAGTTGCCTGTCTAACTTCATCCAGCAAGCCACAAGTTTGTAAGCCCTTCTTATTGATGATAGTGATGATGTCGATCGTGACCTTGATACGGAGCTGAAACTGCTAACTATAATGAATGCACTAACTTACCATAGCCAATTGACCTGAGCAGGCAACAGTTCAATCACAACAATATCAGTATCAATGAAAAGGAAATAAGACATTTGAAGTTGAACGAAAGGGGAGGAACTGAGAACTTGCCCATTTTTTTTTTTCTCAGATTGATGTTCAAAAGATAGAACCCTATGATACTGACCAGTATCAAAATATTTGGACCAGTGCCATGCTAACGAAAAATTTCCCTATTGGTCCCTAAACTATTTTTCAAGTAGCAAGTTGGTTCCCTCCTTATGAAGCTAGATTTTGCATCTCAACATGGGTCAAGTGCTCAAAATTTTTTAGTGAGGCATGCTTCCACGAGGGCACCATGACAACTTAACAGAGATTTGAAAGCTTTCTGCTGTAGAAACGTGGAAACTGATTGTCCAACAATAAGATTAGGGACCAGCTTGTCCCTTTCTAAAGGTCCTGACCAACTTGCTACTCAAGAAATGTATTGAGGACCTGTGCTGCAATTTCTCCCACATCGCATAGATTTAACAATGTCACCTAAAATGATAAACTTCCTTTTCTCACCAAAAATTGTAATGCCCTAATTGAAGTATTACAATGCCAGCAATAATTTGATTTATTAGCTCATAAAACATTAGAGTTAGATCACTTGCCACAGGATATTCCAGCAGTATGCCCACCGAGTAATCCACCAGGTTTCAGCTTTCTATGACTCAGATCATGACTTTGGGAATCAGCAGGTTGAATGGTGCCTTTTGATTGCCCCTTCTTTGGTTAAAAGAACTTTTGGGCATAAGAACAGCAAGTTCTGGTTCAACATATATGACATTGAGAACTCCATGCCTTGCCACAATGCAAAGCTTGCCAGATTTCTCTACCATATTTACATCAGGAAGTACTAGACCATAAACAAAAGCTTGGTTAATCAACTGACTGATTTCATCACTACTGCACATATCGATTATTTATGTGACAAAATACAAGGAGCGAGGAAATATTTCACAATCTGCTTAGTCAAGCCGAAGAAATACATCAAACTACAAGAAATTTCAAAACTCTGATAAATCTCCACTTCTTCTAAGAATCATATTAGCTTGCTCAAAACATCTTCAGCCTGTTAAGTGTAATTGCACATCAAATTTCTTCTTCTTCTTCTTCTTCTTCTTCTTATTATTATTATTATTTGTTGTTGCCGTTGCAGTCATCGTCAAAATAATAGTTATTAATACACAAGGAGAGCATAATAGAAGGCACTGTGCAACCAAAGTCAATAATTTTGAGTGGACAACCTTTTGGAGTATAAAGAACTCCAAGAATGACCAAAGAAAAACTTTACAAAACAAATAATAACAAGAGAAAAATGTGATTATTAAAAAAAGTACACTTAATCAGTTAAACACGACTATATATTTGTTATAGAAACGATAGATTGTATAGAAATTTCTCCCTAGCATATAGATTCTTCTATCCTCTAAACCTCCATCCTCTAGAGAATTGCTCCCTAATTTTTACTTAAAATTAGCACAAGAATTCCTCTATCCTTTAAACCTCCACCATCCACTGCCCCAGTCACACATGCCCTCTGCCACCTCCCAAGTCCAGGCCACCCGCTTACAATATCATTTGCGCTTGTTGCTTGGGTTTCGAAGAATAAGTAATGAGGAACTTGGTTCAAAGACATTAAATACATGCAAGTATAGTGAAAATGGGAAAGAAGAGTGTTTTGCAATAAGGGTAACTACGACTTTTTACCTCACAGAGAGAAATAAAAACAAGACTTCACTTCATGGCTAGCAAGAAGGTCCTTTTTCTTGTTGAAAAAAAAAAAAAAACTCGTTTCATAAAGTGAAACTACCTCCCTATGAAGCAACAATTGATGAATTTTTCCTACACTGACTTTCTAGATGCCAAAAGGAAAAGGACTGAAATGTGTTTCAACCAAAAAAAATAAAATAAATGTCAGTAACATCATAGAAAATAGTATGCTCATGCTCATGAGGAAACTGCTAGCTGTGTCGATCTATCTAATCTTAACCTTCTCAGCTCCTCTATCTTACTTTGGACTGGATAGTAACGAACCCGGCTTAAAATGTAAATATGAAATGGGATTGTTATTCCATACATCCATTGTAAATGACATATCAATTTGCCCAGCAAATCAAACCAACAGAAAACAAGACACAACTCAGATAGAACATGAATCAATAAAAAAGAAAGTTTTATTTTTTTGAAGAACAATTAAAATTTATAGCAAACCCCATCAGCTTTGAAATGTTTCGGTCAACTCCACCCCCCCCCCCCCCCCCCCCCCCCTTCTACTTCATTATCAAGGAAATAGCGTGGACACACCCATACACTTGTAATGTCACTTGTATGAATGATGTCTCCGTATGGAGAGAGAGAGAGAGAGAGAGAGACCTCGGGGGCGGTAGCAACCAGGCAAATGGCGGAGAAAGGCAGTTCCAGTCATCTTGACATCGACCTCTAAGGGCTCTGTTGATAGCTTGTTGCCAAACTGCTAAACCTCTTTCCATATTTTGATAGAGAAAATTATTTAACAATGCCTGAAGTAAGGAGAAACTAAAAACTTGAAATTCTTTAAAATAAATTCCAGAATTAGTATTTGTATTTCTTCTTTAATTAAAATATCATAATTCTAAAATGTCATTCTCCAGTTTCATTTCTTACTTTCTTTTAGAAAAAAAGGCAAAAAAATAAAGATACCAGATTTTAAATGTTTATGATATATATACTTTTTAAACATGACCCCACTAGTCCCATACTTTCGAACACTTGACGCACACTCATTATTGCTTACAGTGGACAACAGAGCAAAATTGATATATATATATATATATATATATATATATATTTTTTTTTTTTTTTTACTTGTGTATAAATCCAAATTAAATCAGACAGTAAAAGAACGAATACTTCTCTGTAATACAAAGGAATTTAATGGCAAAAATGCCTATCATAACACTCTTTTCAAGAAATTTCAATAAGAATCCCTCAAGAATTTTTATTCGAACGCACAAAATACACAAAGTTAGAAATGTACCTACAAACTGAAGGAAAAGGGAAAGTACCCTAAAGAGTAAGAAATGCGAAATGATGAATCAAGAGACATTAATCATCTTACAGAAGATGCAACAGTATGAGCCCACAATTTAAGACTATCTTTCGCGTCAATTTGATTGCTGATAACAGGAACTCTCCAGTACATCAATGGGCTCTGATTCTCTCTCTTTCTTTTGTCAAATACTTCCCACGCTTCCAGATAAGGCCTTGGAACTGAAGATTCATTGGCATTTCCTTCCTCTTCTTGCCCTTTTCCATCTATTTTTCTGCTCAATCTTAGCAATCCGAGAATGATTTCAACCAGACTTAAATCTGTATCTTTTTCAGAGTACACAAAACCAAGATCCGTGATTGAACTCGGGGATAAAGAATCAGAGTCCAAACCCGTAATGAAGTTCATCAGTTGGTCACTTTCGGATCTTGTATGAATTGTTGATTGGCTTGAAATCTTGGCATTTCTTGAATATGGCAATCTGGGTTTGTTTCAGGTTTTGATGAAATTGAAGCATATGATTGTTTCTTGAACATTGGGGAGTAGAACCTGAATGAATCGAAGAGGTTTATTACAGTCCTAGGCTCAGTTTCCATAAAGGAGGCTGGCTTGAGGAAAAGAAACGTTTGGGCTGTGGAAGGATTTTATGAAATTAATTTCCGGGTGTTAAAGATGTGAAAAGGTTAAATAGCAATTGAGGTGTCCAATTTCTTATGCAAATTTCGCTTGAATTCTTAACCATAAAAAAGAAGCCCGACGTTTCTAGTATATCACACTATTAATTCCAACAATCATTTTCGGCCAATTAATATGTCAACATAGTATATCCAAAGGATCAGATACAATGTTTTGAAGTAAATGTATAAAAGCACACATAAATTTAATAAGTAAAATAATAGGAAGAAATAAGAGAGAAATTGATATATTTGAATAGTTTGACGAAGATAGAAGAGGATGACCGTATTTTTGTATGAAATTGGAGGGTGAATGAGGTCAAGTGAGGTGAGTCGGGTAGAGGTCCAAAAGTGTCAACCATCTAATGATGTTGGATTGTTGGTGTTTGGGGGAGGGGGTGCTCGCGAAGGGACGGTAGGCTTTTTTTTTCCTCTTTATTTTTATATATTATATTTAAACGATAATAATGACATTGTTAGATTTTGGGTGTGACTCTAATTTTATTGAAAGTTTATTTGGGAATTCTATTGTGAGTTGATAGTATGACTTGAAAAAGTCTTGAAGAAGTCCAAGATGGATAAGGAGAAGGTTTCCCGATTTTTGATAGGCTTTTCTCTCATATTCCAACTCAAACACTCCATTATTTTTTAGACCTATTAAATTAGGATTTCCACATTATATTATACTCTTCATTGAATTATATTCTCCTAATGTGTTAGGGATTCTTTGATTATAAATATGTGGTGTACAACACATATTGAAATTGGCCTATTGTTAAATTTATTAGTTTGGTCAAGAGAGATCCTTCGTAATCCTCCATTATTGATTGATTTTTTCCATTTTGAGTTTCCATATAAATCTTGTGTTCTTGTGATTGTTATTTTCATTTTGTTCATTATCTCTTCTTTAGTATTCATAACCATTGGCTCAATTTCTAACACTCAGGACTATCTTTTCAATAGAATCGTGCCATGATAATGCATTTTCTAATGGAAAATAATAGTAGTTTGGACTAACAGTGCAAAAAGGGATATATTAGGGGACTAATTCGAACCATTTTAAAGATTGAGATGCAAATGCAGCTCATATGAAAGATTACGAATCCACTGCAATTTTCCATGTGAAAGTCCTCCAAATGCAATTCCCATAAATTCTACATATGTTCAAATGTAAAGGGTGACAATTGTACAATTAGGTAAATTTGTGTTCTACAACTACTATTTCCATTGTAAAGACAATCGAATCTTTAAAAAGGTTTGGGTTGGTAAACTGTAAACGAATATGATGAAGAACTAATAGGGATGGTCCTGATTCAAATAGTAATCAGGCAGGGCCGGTCCTGAAAACTCTGAGGTCCTAGACGAAAAATTAAAATGAGGCCCTTACACATAATTTTTTTTATAATCGTATTTGCATCAAACTTGGTCTAAACAAACAGTTTTCCATCATGAGGAACATTATACTTATGATATTCACTTACCATTTGATTCGTCCGAGACCGGGAATCAAATTTCGTGTTGAAGAAGGAAAAATCATATTTAACCATTAAATTAAAAATATTTTTGATATACTATATATCATATATACTAACAACACCAAAAATATCTTATTATTACTAATTAATCATTTTGAAATTCTTTAAACAGCCCGTTAATTTAGTCTTGAAATGTTCAATAAATCAAGCTAATTTATGCTGTTTTGCTTTTATTAAAAATTATTCATTTTCCTAAAAACTAAATTTACTTTCAGAATTAAAAAAAGGAGGATAGTAAAATTGAATTTGAGGCTTTTCAAAATAATTATAGGCTTTCTATAAAAATTTGAGGCCCCTTATGCCTTGAGGCCCAAGGCCATTGCCTTAGTGGCCTTGGGCCAGAACCGGGCCTCTAAACAGGGTGGAGACGATGATCATGATTTCCATCCTAAATTTTTGAACCATCCTAAAATATTTGATTTTATTTTATTTTGATGATTTTAAATTTAAATTATATTCTAAAAAATAATTAAAATTTTCAAATTTCAGTCCTGCCCCATTGACGTTCCACTTTCCATATATCTCCGACAAAAATGATATTGATTGTCTGCACCCGACTGGCCGACCAGTCCATTACAATTGTCAAAATGAAAAAAAAAACAGTCTAACAAAAGTAAATTAAATCGACTAGCAGTTCATATTTGTCCAAATAATATTTGTGTTTGAAAAGTGATAAATACATTTATTCGGGTTCTAGAATATGGACATTTCATAGTTCTTATATTGAAATTATAGCCTAATTTATTACATAATATGTTATTAGGTGAAACTCGATGAATGAAAGTGAAATTGAAAGAAAGAAGCGAAAATTGACGAAAAAGGACAAGATCCAAAGTTAGGGGACTAAACTGTAAATACTCAAAAATTGTGTTGGACCTCATGATGAAGATTCGAGAATACTATGGGTCAATTGGATGTAATTATAAGTAAAAAAATGAGTGAAATATAATCAGAACATTTTCACAAATTAATTTTCAACCGCTTAAGTATGTTCTAGATTTTTTGTTGGATATTGAGTCCCAATTTTGACATAGTAAACATTCAAATTAGAGAAAAGCCATCTGAGGTAAAGTTGTAATCATTTGAGTTATTTTTTCAACGTACTTTGAATCGTTTCAATTTGATATTGAGAGAGAAAGTTATAATAAAAATACTGAAAAATGTGCAATTCTGAAAAATCTTTTTGAAAGATATTGCCTGGGCACCACCCAACATAATGTGGCTATGCCACTCACATGGCGCCTAGGTGCCACCTAATGCATCCTAGGTATGGAATTTTGACCCTTTTAGAGCCTAGAGAGACCCTAAATCCGGGAATAACATTAGAAGAAGTATAAATATATTGGGATAGACACTTTTAAAGGGTTCCACACATTAAGAAACAAACAATTTAATTTGGGAATTAGGAGAGCAAATCAAAGGAGTAAAACAACAAGAAATCAAGGATTTGAAGATTGATTGGGACAAGATCATTTTGGTGCAAGATTCACCAGCTTCTATATCTTTATTCAAAATCCGGTGATGTACTCAGTGAATATTTATTGTTTTTCTTCATACATTATGAGTAGCTAAATCCTTTATTAGGGCGAACAATGTAATCCATTTGAAACCATTTTTTTTTTCTTTTATTCAATATTATAGTTCTTTAAAAAGGCATATGTGTTGATTTTATTTATGAGTTTTAACGCTTTCAATTGCTTGAACAATAATTCAATGATTTTGTGAATCTATTACGAATCGAGATGTGGGTTTTAAATTTAGATTACACAGTAAAATCTTGTAATTAGTATAAAACGTAGAAATACTTATTCCAATTATTGCAGTCATTACATGAATTCTTAGAACATTAATTACGTATAATTAAGATTGATTCACATAAATATATGGAATTGAATTAGTTAAATAGACTCAATGAGAATTCGAGAGGAGTAAATTGAATACGATAGAAGAATTTGATCGAGTACTACATTAGATTTGCGAATATTTGTTTAAGAATTACAGGTAATCAATAGATGAAATTGTGAACCCTAATAATCATTCCATATTTGAAACCCTAATTCAAATTTTATTGCATTTAGATACATTCTAGTTATTAGTAATAGTTAGATCAAATAATCACAAAAATCATACTTGATTTTATTTATCAAATAGAAATTATGAATAGTAAATTAAGCATTAGATTATAATCCTCGTGAGAATGATAATTCGGACCTAAATGTCTATTATATTACTTGTTACGATATCTTACACTTACAATAGAAAAAATACAATAGGTTTTCGGGGACTATTTACATTTAATCTTAGTTTATTTTATTTTATTTTTGAATTTTACTTTATTAGTTCATTTTTTTTCCTTTCTACATATAAAAATGTGTTCGTTTTATCCTCCATTCTCAAGGCAACAAT
This sequence comes from Osmanthus fragrans, assembly GCA_019395295.1. Taxonomy (NCBI): domain Eukaryota; kingdom Viridiplantae; phylum Streptophyta; class Magnoliopsida; order Lamiales; family Oleaceae; genus Osmanthus; species Osmanthus fragrans. The sequence goes on from CM033350.1 coordinate 14,256,333, forward strand.
TTTGAACCGTCTAATCCTAAAAATAGAACATACCTTAAGACGGAAAACTCAAGGAACACAGACAAAAATAGAAAAATCAAATGATAGAAGAGCGAAATATTTTGATATTGCTAATTGGACAAGGAGTCGCTAGAGTAGTTGTACCTCAAAATCAGTAGTGCGAACAAGTTGAGATCGACGAAGTAGATTTGCCTATTTCAATGTTCTTGATTCCTATAGCAGCACCCGAGTGTTCCAATATTTTATATTATGATTTCGAGCAGAATAACTTTCAAATAAGGGCTAATTGAATCAATTTAACAAACAACACCCTCCAGTTCTGCGGGTTATTTCATGAAAACCCAAACACACATATCTCAAGATTTCTTCGAAATTGTCAGTACTTTCATGCTTCATGTGTTAATGAAGATGCAATCAAGCTACCATTATTTTCCTATACATTGAGAGATGTAGCTTTGGAGTAGTTGGATGTTGAACTTTATGGAAGCATTACTATTTGGAAGGACTTGAAAGTTTTGCTTTAAATTCTTCCCACCTGCAAAAGTAACAAAAATTCGACTGGAGATTCAAACATTCCAGCAACGTGATGCGGAAAGTTATCACGAAACTTGGAACAAACTTAAGGAATTGAAGAGAACGTTTCCAAATCATGGAATAAGTAGGGGTAATTGGGTACAATATTTCTACACCGAACTTTTACTACTTGCTAAATCTCCGGTTGATGCTTCAGCAAATGAGTCCATAATTGGTAAACCAATTCAACAATACATAGACTTGTTTGAGTTAATTACCACTACACATTTAATGTTCTTATCAAATATAGTGGTTCCAAAGAAGACATCTGAAATTTATAAACTAGACAACATAGCGTCTACCAATGCATAAAGTTCTGCGTTAACAAAGCAGACAATGATGGTTAGTTCAACATGTGAGAATTGTAGGATAAATCACACTACAGAAAATTGCTTGATGCTTATTTTTTTAGAGGAACAAGTAAACTTTATTCAAAATGGCATGAAAATAATTTCGAGCAAGAGAGAAGATCGTGTTTGAGGGAGATGTTTCATCAATATGTGCAGAAAACATAAAAAATATTTCAACAGGTTGATACCAATTTTCAAAATTAGCAAGTATCCATTAAGAAGTTGGAAACATAGATTAGTCAGATAGCTCAACAGCTTGCGAAACGTCCATAATGATATTTTTCAAGCAATACAATGACAAATCCTAAAGAGCGGGTGATGACACTAAGAGTAGTGGAAAATGATCCACTAAGGGCTCTTGTAAAAGTTAAAGCATATGTACCTGCACTTTCATTCCTCCAAAAAATTTGAAAGAAGTTGATGGAGAAAAATATTCATGCTATAACTACAATGAGTGTGTTACGATTACTAGAGATTACTACGAAAAGATTAGAAAGAAAAGACGAGTATGAAGAGGTTGATGAAGATATAATGGAAGAAAAATCTACACTATCCTCAATTGAGAATGAACAAAGTACAGGAACATCTACTACCAAGGCATCAAGTCCAATCAAGGTTTAAGTGCCTCCAATTCCTTTTGCTCAAAGCCTTAAGAAGAGCAAACAAGACACAAAATTTAAGAAAAAATCTCGATGTTCTCAAGAAAATTCCATATCAATATTCCATTCATTGATGTGATATTACAAATTTCAAATTACACAAAGTTTTTGAAATAGATGTTGAAAACGAAAACAAAGCTTCCAGAATTTTAAATTATGACACTAGCAGAGGAAAGTAGCTCAAGAGTACAAAACAAATTGTCTCCCAAGTTGAAAGATCTAGAGAGTTTTACTTTACACATTTCAATTAAAAATTCTTGTTCTATTAATACTTTGTGTGACACAAGTGTTAATATAAATCTACTGTCATATTTTGTTTACAGGAATTTGAGATTGGGTACAATTAGATCAACATCAATAATGCTACAGTTTGCTAATAGAATAATTTTACGACTATATGGCAAAGTTGAGGACGTGTTAATAAAAGCAAGAAATTTAATATTTCTGGTGGATTTTATCGTGTTAGACATAGAAGAAGATAGAAATATTTCAGTTATTATGGCCCGACCATTCTTAGCAATGAGCCGAACCTTTATTGATATGGAGAATGATGAGCTAATATTAATGGTGGAGGATAGGCAAGAGATATTCAACATTTACACCCCATTTGAGCAACTTTCCAATATAAAAAAATGCTATAGAATTGATGAAAAAGAGCCACCTGATCAACGAAGATGTCAAAATAGAAAATTAAATTTTAGTGGACTTCTGGGTAGAGATGAGAATGGAGAGTTAAAGGTTTGGAGAGTAAAAAGCGAGTGAAAAGCTGCAAATGACTAGGAGTGCAATGTCGAAAAATTTCTATTTGAACCACCATAAGGAATCATGTCATGGAGTCTAGCTAAAGATTTTAAATTAAGCGCTTATTGGGAGGTAACCTAATTTCTTACATTTTTATTAATTATGCTTTCTATATTTACATTGCATGTAATCTATTAATGTGTATTAATTTTAGGCATGTTTAATGTTTATGTTTCAATAAGATGGTCATCATATCTATATGAAGCATATTAAAAGAAAATCATATATTTGAGTGAAAAATAGTAGAGAATACATGGGGCACATTTTTCAAAACTCCAGTTATGTTAAAAAAAAGAAATAGAAAAAAATTGATTATCATACACGCTACTTTATTGCTCTTAAATTGCTTTTTGACTCTCATATTTGTCTTCTTTTATCTTTCAAAGATACATGTATATCGAGCATGAGGCAGTTTAGGAAAGAATGAAATGAACTGATCCAATAAGCCACCTCAAATATTAGACAAAATTTGGGGAGTAACTCTTCCTTTCTTTCCCACCTCATATGTGCTATATTAGACTTTAAGATATTGCGGACAATGTCTATTTAAGTTTGGGAGTGAAAAAATATTGAATTTTTAGATTTTATGTGTGATTGTGTGTGTTTGTTGCTTTATTAAAATACAAAAAAAATTGAAAAAAAAAAGAGGAAAAAAAATTCTTGTTTATCGTGTGCTTGTGTGAGTTAGGTAGCCTTGAGTGTAATGATAAAATATATTTAAAATCATGCGTTGATTTATGAACCGTGGATATGTTACATGCTTAAATTTATGAACCCATGTAAAACTTTATACTTTTGTGTACGTGAATTAAGTTTAGCATTATAATTAGTGGATTGATTCATATGCTTGATAGGTTGAATTAGTAAAAATTAGATGCTAAAACCAAAATTTGTTACTACGTTATACATCATTAGACCAAAACTAGTATAATTTGGGAGTGATTTTGCTATTGTAGGAAGATATGGATATAAATGAAGATTCCATGTGTGAAACTTTTGTATGAATTGTCTAAGATCAATGAGATGAAATTAGATGAAAATCTCAAGTTAGAGGTCGAATGTTTTTGAATTGGTATTTAATAAGGGATATCGCACTAATCATTGTATGAAAAAGAAAAAGAAGAAGAGAGAAAAGTGATCTCATTGTGAAACGTCTTTTCATGTATGTATGTATGTATGTATGCACATGTTTTGGTTAAGTTTCAAGCACTTATTTGAGAGAATTTGACTTTTGATAAAGGATAATTAGCTAAATTAAGTCTTGGATGTTGAAACAATAAAAAATTTGGGTGTGTTTGTATGTATATGTGTGTGTGTGTATATATATATATATATATATATATATATATATACATATATGTATATATATGTTTTGGTTAAGTCTCAAACACTTATTTGAGAGAATTTGACTTTTGATAAAGGATAATTAGCCATATTAAGTCTTGCATGTTGAAACAAAAAAATAAATAAATAAATTGGAGATTCCTTATTTATGGAAATGTTGACTTACTGTTAGTGAAATCCATCTGAACTAGAGAGGGTGAGAGTAAGTATAACGAGTCAACCTTAAAGAACACACTGGGAACATAGTAAAAAGAATAAGTTTGGAGATGTGAATTTTACAAGAAATAAAAGGATAAATTTGACTATTGAGGGTAGGTGCAGATTTTTAGCCCATTTAAAGCCCATAAAGACTCTCAATCCGGGGATAACATTAGAGGAAGTATAAATATATTAGGAGATGTACTTTTGGAGGGTTTCATGTTGACCTATGGTTTCATGTTTTGATTATAACAAACAAATTATTTTATTTCTAACAATTAAATTTGAGTCTTCATAACTATAGTTGCAAAGTAGATCAATTGGAGACAAAAAGGTACAACCAAAAGAATCGCACTGGACGATCAATAAAAATCGATATGGAAGCCGAGCATTCATGTCAAATCACTCGAAGACAAAGATATTCAATAGTCAAACATCAAAGATATAATATTTAGATGTTTCGGATTCATGTGTAAAGGTAAAATGTTTTTGTCATTAGCAATGAATTGTTAAAAGCTCAAAGAATAAATTTTTTTATGCACGAAAAAAATTACTTCATAAAAATACTTGAATAAAAATTATTTATTAAAAGGTAAGTATTTCAACTTGATATTCAAACTTTTTATAATGTCACTTATGTTGAAAAATAAAGTGAAAATGTCCTTCAAAAGCCTGCATTTTTCAAAAATAATCAAAAAGGAAAAATCTGGGAAAAAGTCCAAGTGGACGTCCGATTCATCCAATGATATTTTTTTAATCATTCTGAATTTTGACGCATAACGGCTAGTTTGGTTGTTATCAAATGATTTACTTTAAAAAACTTTTGATTGAATCAGCTTTTTAAAATCATTATTCTCATCAAAATTTTTCTGAGCTAACACTTGAACTTCATTCATTACTATTCATTAAAGTGTTAGTCTATTTTTTTTTTTTTTTTTTTGTACTTAATTTGAACATATGATTTATTAAAAAAGAAGTTTCAAATTGTAAAATCAATTCTCTATAAATTTGTGGATCATATTGATGTCTCGTAAAACTTAATATTGTATAAGAATCAGTACTCATTATTTGTAAGTCATCAGAAGCATTGTAAGAGGTGAATTGTACCACAAGTCAATCAAATATAGTGAAAAAGCTTGCTTATGACAAAAACTTGGTAACGGAGGACGTAAATCATTGTTTGGATCGAACCTCCACAATTACAGCGTATGCACACTCTATTCTATTTTACTTATTGCTTTCGTATTTGTGCAATTTTTTTGGTTTGATTGACTTATTCATTTTAAATTTGATTAAACTTGAATTAATTTTTCGAAAAAGTTTTAATAACCAATTCATTCCCTCTTGGTTAATTATTCTTGGACAATCATTCCACACATTGAGAAACAAGCGATACAATTTGGGAATTGGGAGAGCAAATCAAAGGAGAAAAACAACAAAAAAAATCAAGAATTTGAAGATTGATTGGAACAAGAAGATTATTTTGGTGCAAGATTCATCCGCTTATCTACATCTTTATTCAAAATTTGGTAATGTACTCAATGTGTATTATTTTTCTTTATACTTTATGAGTAGCTAAATTCTTTATTATGTCGAACAACGTAATCTATTTGTGAATGTCCTCAATGAATTTATTTTTTTCATTCAAGATTCTAGTTCTTTAAAAAGCACGTGTTAATTTCATTTATGAGTTTAATGCTTTGAATTACTAGACCAATAATTTAATGATTTTGTGAATTTATTGCGAATCAAGAGATGAGTTTTAGGTTAGACCACATAGAAAAATTCGGTAATTAGTATAAAAATATAGAAATACTTATTCTAATTATTGCGGTTGTTACAGGAATTCTTAGAACAATAATTACATTTAACTAAGATTGATTCATACAGAGATATGAAATTAAATTAATTAAATAAACTCAACCAGAACTCGAGAAGGGTATAGTAAATACGATAGAAGAATTTGATCGAGCACTACATTAGATTTGTACATCTTAATTTAAGAATTATAGGTAATCAATAGGTGAAATTGGGAGCCTATTCCATATTTGAAACCCTAATTCAAATTTTGTTGCATTTAGATACATTCTAGTTATTAGTAAGAAAAATTATGAATTCCATTAAATATTTGATTGAAAATGATTCCACAGATAAACAATTTTAGAGAAATCTGTGTCAAATAAGTATTTAAATGAATCTACTTGTAAGTTGTATATCAACATGACAAATAAGCCTTTCGATCTTTAAATCTCTTGAAAGTAGTCAACACACGGTTGAACTTGCATAATTAAACTTCCACCCATCTAATACGTTTTATCAAGAAATTTAGGAAATGGGACCAATTACAAAGACTATTCAACAATGAATAATGCTCCTTGAACATGGACATTTGATAGGGATTGTCGGGCTGCTTTTCTTTTTTCTTTTCATTTTTTTTGGTTAATTTTCCAATTAAAAAATGACACGTTGTTCACTGTTTAAAAATTTTGTTATTGAACCTGTTCATATAGTAAGGTTGTTTTACAATTTTAGTTGGGACGAGCTTTTATGGTGATAAGGATGCGAGTCCAAGCTCCAATTTCCTCACTCTAAGCTCATATAAATACTATTATATATACAAGTCAAAATCTATTCAGAGGGCGATTAGGTAGAAAAATACTAATCAATATGTAAGAATTCGAGTTATTTCTCTAGACAAGATTGATATTTTAGATGAAACCCCAAATCTTAACACATTTTAACTTTCTTAAAAATGCAATTTTATTTGGACATCAAAGTGCTTGCAAACGCCACCCTTTCAGTTATTGTAATCGACCATTTTTACATTTTAGTTAGCACAAAATAAGATAGAGGATCGTTTTTCTAGTTGTTAACTAATCAAACGTCAAGAAATACAATAGTGAATAGTAACAAATTGAGTATTGTTTCCAATAAATTTGAGATTAATTATATATAAATAATTATTCATCATGCTAAAGTAAAAATGAAACATAAAGCTCTAACCTAGAAGAATACAGTAAAACAATTATACAAAAGAATACTTACCTTGAATTAACTATGAACCATGCATTTTATATTTTTGTACAAGTGCATTGCCGGGCAAATCTCCCTTGGCAATGTTTCTTACTGTTCTGCTTAAATGAGCTTAATTAGCCCAAATTACTCGAATTAGTCAGTGAGTAACTGCCAGAGGAGTGATTGCCCGGTTATGCATTTATACATCTGTTACTCTGCCCACAGATATGCTAATTGACGCTCCATCAAATTCTATTTATAGGAGGGTTTCCAGGAAAATCCACTATTTCGTACAAACAGTATATTCTGATATCATTCCTTATAGTTATGCTCTATAGAGTATAAGTCGGGAACAAGAATATTTGTTCCTATTTCAAAATATTTACCTTTAATCTAACTTTTTCTTAAGCTAAGATTATATGTTCATAATCTGAGTTGCTGCCAACTGCAGTTAATCAAAAGGGACTTTTTCTTGAGATATTCTTGTGAAGAAACTGGCTCTTTACTCCTCAAAGAGACACTGGAATAATTGATGAGCACAAAAAAAAATTCCACATAAAAAAACTATTTTTCTAAAAAAAAATTGTCAACTCGGTCAAAATTGTCTTCCATTTTGTTCATGACTGAAGACAAATTACATCAAAGGATAGAGGTTGCGACATTGGTACGCAGAGGTGGGGACAGAGAGCGGTTTATATGAAGAAAAAAATGAGGTAAAGAGTTTTAAATAGGGATGTCATCATTACGTACACATAGATTACAGTTTTAAAGGCGGTATTCGTCCATTCAATTTCTTAATTAAGCTGGTGTCGACACATAGTTCAAAAGTGAACCACTTTATATTTTTCGAATAATTTTTTTTCTCAAACATAAAACCAAAGCACGTAGTCTCTTCTCACTTTACACAATTATATAGAAGTATCTAAAATAATAAGAAAAATTGGAAAATTGGAAAATAGTCCAAGAGGGAGTGCTGGGGAGAGAATCGATCCCTTGACCCCAAGAATGAAATAGTGAGAATTTCTCCAAGGGAATTGTCCTGGCATATCCCCATTTTGGATGCAATTTTCTGGTGTGCTGCAGCTCGAGCGTGCAAGTATAAAGTATACCCATATGTTGGGTAATTTAGAATAAAAGTGGCATTCTTTTAGTTAAGCCTAAATATATTCATATCACTTTTAGTCCCTGTTTTGAGTCCCATTTTTGTAAGAAAATATATTATGAAATAATGATTTTTCGGAGAATATATGGAAAAATGAGTTTTCAAATAATGATTTTTTTTTTTTTTAAATGGGGGGCCAAACATAGGTTAATAATTTATAATATTTTAATCACATGAAAGATTAATAATCTTTACTTAATATATTTATGTCCCAAATTTTTCATTGTAATCTTGTTTTCAAATGAACACAATTTATCCATATCGATGGTTTCTGTCCAAATTTTTTGTTAAGATGAAAACCCTACTTGATCCCCATTTTTTAAAAATTCATTTTTCTCCAAACTCATTTTCAATCACACATTCTTTAAATAAAATAATTTTACAACTAAACTCAAAACTTTTCCCTAATTTTTTAGCCACACATTAAAAAAATCACTATTACAAAATACATTCTCAATAAAAATGGGGCTCAAGCACACAAGAAGTATAATATTTATTTTCTCCTTGTATTTCTAAATATACAAAAAAATTAAAAATTAAAAATAAATATTTCTTTCTTATTTTAAAGCGCTAACAGACGATAACCTTGATTAACAACAAGATTTATTAGTAATGAAATGTTAAATATAAGAATATGATGAAAATAATTCTTACATTTTAACTGCACATTCTTCAAAAAATTATTTTTTTACAAAATTTATTCTACAAAAATAGGGCTCAAATAGGGGACTAAATGTGATAATGAATAAATGTTGATCTTTAATATAATTAAAATGTAGTGCATTTATGAAAAAGATGTGATGTGAGTCATTTCACTTCCGTTAATATTTGGTTCTTTTCTAAATAAGGCCGTTAATGAATCAAATATGGATCGAATCGGCCCCTATCAATTCGATTCGATTCAATTCGATCCGATTCAATAAGAATAATTCATGGATTCAATTCGATCTGATATTTAACGGATATTTAATTGTTAAATCCATATTCGATTTGCTATGTTATCGAATATTCGATCCGAAATATTTTATGTATATTTTTTTTATTGCAATATAAGGAAATAACTATAATTACCATATGTTTGACATTCTTCCTTAAAAGTCATAAAGTATAATACACGTTTCCAAATGAAAATAAAATAAAATAAAATGTGTAATAAATTATGTGGTAATATATAAACAATATTATATTATTATCACAAATCGGATATGGATGTTATCAGATCGGATTGACATATATCCATATTTGCTCCATTTAGTTATCGAATTATAGAATTTGGATCTTGATTGAGTTATTAAACTAGACCCTAAATTCCTCTCCCATTAATTTCATCGGATTCGGATAAAAAAATTCGATCCATTGACAACCCTTTTTATAATGTTGTTATTCATCTAAAGTACAACGATCACACATCTAAAGTGACAATGCATTTTATTCATTATATGAAAGTACCATAAAGATGGATGATCTTTACGACGCTATTTGAATAACATTACTCTTAATTAATTTATAGTTATTAATCATTAAGAAATACATGTCATTTCTCTCCAATTAATGTTTTGGGTTAGCTCCTGTATGGTAGCCATTTTTTTTAAAATGCATTTTTCTCTCTCTTCTTTTCAACCACGCATTCTCTAATACAATAATATTACACGTAAATCCAAAACTTTTCTTTAATTTTTAACTATATATTCTCCATCAATAAAATACTTTTTCTCCCCAAAAAATGGCTACAAAACAGGGTTCATCATTGAATTTTTGTATTACATCTCAAAAACTTGACAAATTGGTTAGTTACTACCACAGTCCACTCGATAACCCATTTCTACCTTATCTTTAAACAATATGAGATTTAGTTTGTATTTTTCAACAAATATGAAATTCCTCCTTCAAATGCAGTACTATATTGTCTGAATCATTCAATTGATACTCTTATTCATTTTCTTACTCAAATTAAGGAAGATCACACGATCTATCAGCCTCACTCTTTCATTGTGTCATGGGCTACATCTTACGTGGACACAATCGTCTTTGAGAGCCAACAAAGGATTTTTCCTGTGATCATGGTTTAATTTGGGGTTTTTTTTTTCACTTTACCAAAAGAATTATCAGGAACTAGTATCAGTTACCTGATGAATTGATCTAATTCCATTCCAAATTATTTCCGATACCTTCTAAGAAAAATATCGAACGAACCCAAATTTTTTTCTTCTCCCCACAACGATAATTCTTCCTCGTTGATTTCCGATTAATTGGCCAAATCGTGAAGTAATATTCTTTGCAGGCTGGGTATTATGTTTTCTTTATTGAATATAGAATTGTGGAACCGAGAGCCGCCCGCCACCCATGCGTCTTTTATCCCATATTTTTGAACCGAGTATAATTGAATATGATTAAGAGGAGACATAGTCCCTGTTTCTTTACAACATTTCTACCTAATCCTTTAATAATAACCACAATTACTTGTACGAGTTATAGTTGAACGCATTGAAAAATAATAAATACAAATTGTTTATGTGAAATAAATTTTTGATTCAAATGAAATAAAAAATGATTTGTGAAAACAATTTAAATAGTTGAAAAAGTCAATTAGAATACTTCTTCTATTTGCCCTTTTGATATGAACTGAACATCTAACAAATACCATCATATCTTCATATTCGCTTTATATGCATTGAATATATTAACTAAAATTCACTACAACATATTAGTCATTTATAGCTTGCGAAAAATGCTATCTATCATGTTCTATAGCATTTTTCAAAATGCTATCGTAGGTGGTGTTATTAAAAGTCATATCTCTACCATAACGTTTCATAAATGTTATTATAAAATGCTATAAAAAACTTTTACATAGCATTTTATTATCGTAATGCTTTGAGTATTTATAGCATTTTTGTTGTGCAATCTTTTTTAATTTGATAACATTTTTTTTGCTATAATTTTGACTTTAATAACATTCTTTAATCATCATGATTACATTTTCAATAGCATTCTTTTTCCATCATAACTTGTTAATATTTATAGCATTTATTGAATATAATGTATTATTTTTTATAGCATTTTTTTATTATAATGTTTACATATTACATACCATTCCTAATTCCTTAATTATCAAATGTAAACATTCAATACCATTATGTTTTGGACTAAAAAATTTAAACAACAATAACCAAGCCAATAATAAATTCCAAACAACCATCAATATTGTTTTGTAAAAATTTACAAATGTAGCTGTTCAATAAAGAAATCTAATTATGTTATGTCTCACACTAAATACTAATAGAATATATGCTTGAAACTGATATAAACACAATTAAATTAAAATCATATCATTCTAGTTCTTCAAAAGAAAATTTCTTGAACTCTTGCAACATGTTTGGAGAACACATCCATCAAATCAATGATGCATTCAAATCTGAAAATTAATAAAGTTATACAACTCGTTAGATTTTAAAAGAACATAAAGTTAAAAAAAAATTTCAAAACTCCAATTAGTTACAAAAGATAATAGGGTATAAAATTTGACATTGTTGTATATGCTATTTACTCTATTACAACTTTATCACATGGCCATGCAACTGTGGTACCAACACATTCTTCAATACAAGTCATATCAGAAGTAGGCCTCCACAAAAATATATCAAGTTTCATAACTACATAACCCAAACTCTCATAGCATTAGGTCCTAGAGGAATGTGATGAACCAATATTTTTGGATCATTTGAAGACCAACGTCCTTCTGCCACCACTTCTCTTGTTTGGTCCAATCTAGTAGCTTACACTTACTGTTGATTTTATTAGTGTTTACACTCTTCAACAACACAAATTCAGGAGCCACATTATAGTCAACTTTAAAAATAAGTATAAATTATCAATGAAAATGAATGATAAATTTTACCAATGAAAACGGTAGTTGAATATTAGATAATTCTTCACTTTGATTTTCCTGAAACTACAAAGATAAAAAATTTCAAAACCTAGCTACTAAATCATGTGGTCATTTTGTCTTCCTTCAAAGTATTAGGGAAATATTCAAACGGGGTCTGAAAAATATGACAATCATAAAGATTACAAGATATTTTTCCACATCAAGGAATGCCTATTTATATGTAAATGGATAGGAAGTGGTCATGATTCAGTAACCTAATATTCCTTTGTTATAGGATAATTTTAAATCTTGGATTTCAGCAGATTGAGCCAAAGTTGAGTAGTGCTTAATGAGTATGTTAGCTAAAAGATACCTTGACTTGAAACTAATGATGCACAATGGACTGATCCAATTCCAAGATTTTTGTCATGTCTGCAAGAAAAGCAAAATGAAGATAGAGATAAGAAAATAATGAAAAGCGAAGAAACCAATCTAATACAATTACACAACTCATTAGTGTCATTTGCATTGGACACTAGATTTATTTATACACAAGTGATGAACATGAAACCAGACTCAGTTTGCTCATCTAAACCTCCCACAATGCACACGTTGGAGTGTATACCCACAGTCACTAGGAGAGACGGGAGCAGGGAAGCCTAAAGGATTAAATGACACAGCAAAGAGAAGTAACAATAAATGTATCCAGCAAGTAACAACTAATAGTTGTGTCCAACTTTACCAGCAATAGCCTCTTCATATTGTTCAAGCTTTTCACGTGCCTCTGCTCTTCTTAGCAGAGCCTTTATGTAAGTAGAATTTAGTTCTATTGCCTTCGTACAGTTCTTGATTGTCTCTTCAAAATTTGCCTGCACACCAGTAGAATCTCAAATATAAGATTAACAACGCCGTCATATGCATCAAACCAGTAGGAGAAAAACTTAAAGACAAAACAGTGAAATTGTCAATTATATTTGATCAGATAATGCTAGTGTAGTGATGAATAAGCTTCCATACCTAATTCCACTCACACCTAGCAAGAAATAAAGAAAGAAAGAAAGCAAAAAAAAAAAAAAACAAAACTTATTTTTCCCTGCCCTATCTCAGTAACTCTAACTCTGCAAAGAGGGGGAAGGATGAAGGAAAGGCTTATGTACAGGATAGAAAGGACAATAGCACTAGAATATAAACAAATTCAAACTCACGAGTCACGAATCATGATGTAGAAAACTCTAAAATCAGGATAGAAAGGACAGTGAAAGAGTGTTTCTCAAACACGTTTTTTCTCAAACACGTTTTTTTATAAGAGTGCTATTTCTGTAGTTTGCCTTTCTAATTATTTGGAAGTGGATGGCCTACATGGCAACCCCCAAATGGCTACTTAAGTGAGGCATGGATCCGTGTTTCTTTGAGGCTCATTTGGACCGTTGGATCAATTGAAGGGTCGAGATTAATTCTTGGGTTGATAACCCACTAATTGGAGGCTAGACTTTGGCATTCATACTGTTCCTTTCTCTCTCTCTACACTTGAACTTCTCTCTGCCCTCTCTCTTCTCGCCTGTGTGCGATTCATTGAGTCTTCTCCCCCTTTTGATCATTACTTCTCAGATTAACACTTGTTTTTAGCTAGAACCTTGTAAAGCACTCGTGCTACAGTAACTTGGCCAGGCTTTTGTGCGACAGTGGTTCGCTTGTGTTGAGGCCGTGAGTTGTAAGGGTCGGTTTGAAGGTGTTGTGGGTTCGATTGTTGTATATCTTGATAGATCGATGATCAAAACCGGTTTCTGAGTGGTTTAACTACACTGTACTCTCTTGGACGGTATTTTTGCACTAGTGGAAAGGGTTCAGTTCCTGAGCCCCCCCAGATTAGGCCTATTGGCTGAACTGGATCATCATATTGGTGTTATTGTGTTGATTTAAATTCTATTTTTCGATTTCGTACTATTACATAAACTGTTGTGTATGTTGTTTTGTCGAGAAAAATCCAACAAAACTGGTATCAGAGCCTTCTAGGGTTCCTGTGTGATTTTTCGAAAAACGAGTAAATCTCTTCTTGAACGAATTTTTTTTTTCGAGGTCTTCTTGGAGGAAAATTGTTCTTCGAGTAATCTGCCTTATTTAAATCTGTTTTGAGAAATCGGCTAACAAGAAGTCTGGGATATTTTTTGTCTCTTGAAAAGAAAAGAAAAATTATTTTCTTTGAATCTGCCTTTTTTTTTTAAACATTGAATCTGTAGTTTCTTTTATAAACTTTGATTCTACCAGTTTTTAAAATAAAACTGCTAAGGTATTTGTCAAAGACATCTTTAACTAACAATTGTGTTTCTTGGTGTCTGCAGTTAAGAATACACCACGTGAATTGACCTCACTCTGTCTGCGGTCTCAGAATACACCACGTGAATTGACCTCACTCTATCTGCGGTCTCTTTGCTGGATTCTTTGGTGAGATCATTCTAAACTCCTAGCACTTAGAGTCTGTAAATACATGATTAGGCCACATATTATTATATGCATGAGTTACTGCTTGTGTAGAAGTTAAGATTGATTTGCATATATATATATATATATATATATATATATATGTGTGTGTGAGTGTGTGTGTGTGTGTGTGTGTATTGCTATATGCTGTATTCTTTATTAAATTGTGCAATCTTCATATAATTGTGATCACTGCTCTAATCTCTTGACATTGATACAATTCTTAATTGCATTTTGTGTAAAATTCTATTTCAATTTTTGCATCTTGATAACTGCTTTAAATTGAAAATCTTTACAAAAACTTTTCTGCCTGTCCATGAGTTCAAGCCACCCTTTTACAAAATCTATAATGAGTTCGAAGGTCGAATTATCACAATTCGATGGGAGGGGGGATTACTCAATATGGAAGCAGAAAATCAGAGCTATTTTGGTTCAGGAGAGGGTTGCAAAAGCCCTTGATGATCCCGAATCTTTTTCTACAGAACTTAAAGCTAAACCAACTGAAATTGAAGATATGAATGAGATTGCATATAGTTCAATAATTTTGCATTTATCTGACAATATTGTTAGACAAGTTGATGAATCTAAAACTGTTAGAGATTTATGGGAAGCTCTGGACACTATGTTTTTGACTAAAACTTTACCAAACAAAAATCTATCTTTTGGAAAAGTTATTTAGTTTCAAAATGAACACTGGAAAAGATTTAGAAACAAATTTAAGTGACTTTAGCATTATTGTTAAGAGTCTAGCACACAATGACAAGAAATTTGATGATGAAGACCTTGCTGTGATTTTGTTAAATTCATTGCCTGAATCCCATAAGGATGTTAGGAATGCTATAAAATACTCGATGGACAAATTGACTCAAACTATAGTGATAGATGGCTTGAGATCTAGAGAGTTAGATTTGAGGAAAGAATTTAAGTCTACCTCTAGAGAAGAGAGTATGTTTGTTAGGGGAATGCCTGACAAGAGAGAGAACAGTTTTCAACATAAAAAATTTAGAGAAAAATCTAAAGGGAGATCAAAATCTAGAGACAAGAGTAGTAAGAAGTGTTACCACTGTGGGAAGCTGGGGCACTTCAAAAGAGATTGTTTTGACTGGAAGAAAAAACAAAATGATCAAGTCAATGGGGAACTTAGTAATGCAGATATAGGACCCGAACTTGATAGCCTGCATGTGATGACTGTAACTAGTGATGGAACTAATAAGGATTGGATATTAGATTCTGGATGTACCTTTCACATGAGTCCCATAAAATCTTGGTTCTATAACTACAAAGAAATAGAACATAGAAAGGTTTACATGGGAGACAATAACTCTCAGACTGTTATTGGGATTGGTGATATTGCCATTAAAATGTATGATGGCATTGTGAGACCAATCAGGAATGTTAGATATGTTCCCAATCTCAAAAGAAACCTTATTTCTTTAGGGATTCTTGAAGATGAGGGCATGTTTTTAAATCTGACAATCATGTTCTAAAAATTATGAAATGATCCTTAATTGTTATGAAAGGACCAAAGAAAAATAGATTGTACTATCTTGAAGGTAATACAATCTCTGTTCTTGAACCCAGTCTGTTCACTGCTACCGAAAATAAATCTGAGCTATGGCATAATAGAATGGGTCACATTGGTAATAAAGGCTTAAAGTATCTAAGTAACCAAAAATTGCTTGGAAATGATGAAATTGAACCTTTAAGTTTCTGTGAGACTTGTGTGTTGGGTAAGTCTCATAGAGTGAGCTTTGATGTGAGTACCCATAGCACCAATAGACCATTAGATTATGTTCATGCTGACCTGTGGGGACCTGAAAAACATCCCACCTTTGGGGGGAACAAATTTTTTCTGTCTATTGTAGATGATTATTCCAAAAAGGTTTGAGTTTACCCTCTGAAGGTTAAATCTGAAACTTTTCAGAAGTTTAAAACTTGGCTTAATATAGTTGAAAATCAGTTAGACATGAAGTTAAAAACTCTTAGGACAGATAACGATATTGAGTTTTGTAACCTTGAATTTGATAACTATTGCAAGCAAAAGGGAATAATGAGACATAGATCTGTCAGGCATACACCCCAACAAAATGAGGTAGCCGAGAGGATGAACAGAACCTTGATGAATAAGGTCAGGTGTATGCTTATAAGCTCGGGGTTAGCCAAAGGTTTTTGGGTTGAAGCAGTATGTACTGCTGCTTACTTGATTAATAGATCCCCATCAAGTTCTGTGGACTTTAAAACTCCACAAGAACTGTGGACTGGAAGAGCACCTAACCTAACACACATAAGAGTTTTTGGTTGTGTTGCTTATGCACATAAATCTGAGGGAAAGTTAGAACCTAAAGCCTCAAAATGTGTGATGTTAGGTTATCCTGAAGGTGTTAAAGGGTACAGGTTATGGGTTTTAGGTGAATCAGGCATTAAAATCATAAACAGTAAAGATGTGGTCTTCAATGAATTAGAAATGCCATGCCTAAAAAGAAAACTGTTACAACTGATGAATCTGGGAATGAAAAGAGTGTTCAAACTGAGGTGAAGTTAACCAAATTCAACTTATCTCAACCTGAAGAAAATGAAACTGAAATTCCTTCATGTGAACAACATGAACCTGTATCTGAATTTGAATCTGTTGAGGTGAATCAACCTCAAGTTGAAACTGAGACTGAAGGTCTCAACCTTCCTGACAATAATACCTCTATTCAAAATTATCAACTTACAAGAGATAGGGAAAGGAGAGAAAGAAGACCTAACCCTAGATATGAATCACAAAACTTGATTGATTTTGCCTTGGTTTCCGTTGAAGCCATTGAACATCCTGAACCTGCTTCTTTTGAAGAAGCTGTGAATGGGGCACAATCTGAAAATTGGAAGAAAGCCATGGAAGAGGAAATGGAATTCTTAATTGAGAATAAAACTTGGAAGTTGGTTAATAAACCTAAGGATCATAGGATAGTTCAATGTAAGTGGATTTACAAATTGAAAGAAGGTAATAATCCTAGTGATCCTCCTAGGTATAAGGCCAAGTTAGTGGCGAAGGGGTTTACTCAAAAAGAGGGGATTGATTACAATGAGATATTCTCTCCTGTGATTAAGTATAAAACTATTAGATTGGTTCTTGCATTGGTTGTTCAGTTCAATTGGGAACTGGAACAACTTGATGTCAAGACTGCTTTCCTAAATGGGGAATTGGAAGAGAATATCTACATGTGTCAGCCTCAAGGTTTTGAGTTGAAGGGTAAAACAAATTGTGTGTACAAATTAGAAAGATCTCTGTATAGGCTTAAACAAAGCCCTAGACAGTGGTACATAAGGTTTGATACCTATGTACTGAAGATATGTTTTAAAAGGAGTGAATATGATGCATGCCTGTACTATAATGATAGTAAGGAAGGTTGTGAGGTCTACTTGTTGCTGTATGTTGATGACATGCTTCTAGCAAGTTCAAGTAAGACTGAAATCACTAGAATGAAGAACCTTTTAAAATCAGAATTCGATATGAAAGATTTGGGGAGTTCTAAGAAGATTTTGGGGATGGTTATAAAGAGAGATAGGGCTGAAAATAAACTAATCGTTTTCCAGGAAGCCTATCTGAATAAAGTTATAACTAAATTTGGTGTTAATGGATCAAAATCTGTGAACGTTCCCTTAGCAGCTCACATGAATATTTTTAGTGCACATTCTCCTAAGACTGAGGAGGAATTTAGAATAATAAGGAACATATCCTACTCTAATGCTATAGGTTCCATTATGTTCTCTATGATAACAACCAGACATGACTTAGCCTATGCTATTAGTTTTTTTAGCAGATTTATGTCCAACCCCGGAAAGCCCCATTGGGCAGGTTTGAAATGGTTGTTAAGGTATATAGTTGGTACATTAAATCTGGGTCTAGTGTATGGAAAAAGATCTGAAAAACTTACCCTAAAAGGGTATGTAGATGCTGATTTTGCTGGTGACAAGGATAATAGAAAATCTACTACTGCTTACTTTTTTACACTTGGTGACAATTGTATAACATGGAAGTCACAATTGCAGTCTATGGTTACATTGTCCAGCACTGAAGCTGAGTATGTAGCCATAACTGAGGCTGTAAAAGAATGTCTATGGTTAAAAGGAATTTTAAATGAACTGCATTTTTTATATGATACCCCCACCATTTTTACTGACAGTCAAAGTGCACTTTTACTTAGTAAAATCCTATATATCATAAAAGGTCAAAACACATTGAGGTGAGGTATCATTTTGTTAGAGAAAAGATCTCTACAGGTGAATTAAATTTGCTTAAAGTTCATACTGATAAAAATCCCTCTAATATGGGAATAAAAGTGTTGTCTGTAGGTAAGTTTAATACTTGTTTAAATTTACTCCATATTGACAATAGTTAATTTTCTTTTACAAGTTAGGGCGATGATGATGAACTGATCCTTCCTTGTGCAATTATGCAACCAGAGAGTTAAGTATTGTGAGAACCAAGGTGAATAAATGAAAGAGTGTTTCTCAAACACATTTTTTTTATAAGAGTGCTATTTCTGTAGTTTGCCTTTTTGATTATTTGGAAGTGGATGGCCTACATGGCAACCCCTAAATGGCTACTTAAGTGAGGCATGGATCTGTGTTTCTTTGAGGCTCGTTTGGAACGTTGGATCAATTGAAGGGTCGAGATTAATTCTTGGGTTGATAACCCACTAACTGGAGGCTAGACTTTGGCATTCATACGGTTCATTTCTCTCTCTCTACACTTGAACTTCTCTCTGCCCTCTCTCTTCTCGCCTATGTGCGATTCATTGAGTCTTCTCCCCCCTTTGATCATTACTTCTCAGATTAACACTTGTTTTTAGCTAGAACCTTGTAAAGCACTCGTGCTACAGTAACTTGGCCAGGCTTTTGTGCGACTGTGGTTCGCTTGTGTTGAGGCCGTGAGTTGTAAGAGTCGGTTTGAAGGTGTTGTGGGTTCGGTTGTTGTAGATCTTGATAGATCGATGATCAAAACCGGTTTTTGAGTGGTTTAACTACACTGTACTCTCTTGGACGGTATTTTTGCACTAGTGGAAATGGTTCAGTTCCTGAGCCCCCCAGATTAGGCCTATTGGCTGAACTGGGTCATCATATTGGTGTTATTGTGTTGATTTAAATTCTGTTTTTCGATTTCGTACTATTACATAAACTGTTGTGCATGTTGTTTTGTCGAGAAAAACCTAACAGACAGTAGCACTAGATACGCATTATGTCTTCATTTACCTTTTCCGTATCTTAATATTTATTGAATAAATCAGTTGGAAGAAAACTCTAAAATTATTCATCTTTTGTTTCAAATTTTTTTAATGAATTTAATTTACTATCCAATTAAGTGAAATGAACCTGTCAAATGTACATTGATCATAATTAAATAATTGACAAAATAATTAATGATAATATTGTTCAAATGTTTAAATAAATCAAATACATATTGAAAAAAAATGACTGAATAAATCAAATACATATTGGAAAACGAAAATATAATGAATATGTTAAATATGGTTAAATAAATTAAATATATATTGAGAAACAATAAGGCATTGTTTGATTCCCATTTTAATTCTCATTTTCATTCTTCTACTCATTTTCAACCACACATTCTTCAATAAAATAATATTTTCCATCACATCAATAACTTTTCCTTCTTTTTCAACCACACATTTCCCATCATATCACTATTTTAAAATTCATTTTTTCCCAAATAATACCTATCAAACACACTCTAAGTAAGGCATTGAATGTGTCAAATGTACATTCATAATAACTAAATAGTTGACAAAATAATTCATGATAATATTGTTCAAATAGTTCAAATGTTTAATAAATTAAATAGATATTGAAAAAGAAAAATAGGATATTATTGAAATAACTAATTACATATTGAAAAACGAAATGTAAGATATTATTGAAATAATTGAATTATAGTAAGGATAGAATAGTCTAAAAAATGATTCTAACTTTATGTAATATTTAATATATATATATATATATTGATTTACAGTATTTTCAAACTTGTTATATAGTTGAGTTAATTAAATGAATGGTCATCAAATTTAGGCTTAAGTAATTATCACGCAAAATATTTATTTCGTTGTTTCATTTTACATTTTCATGATTAGATTTATTTAAATATAAATAATTGTCAAATGGGAAAGACAAAAGATGATAAGAGATTGAATGAATTGTTCATAATTCCAAGACAAACACTATCCATGATTGACTGTTGGAGAGTTGTGGCATTTACCCAAATCTGATTTCACAATTTACCCTTCAAATAAATGGTGGGAGGTTATTTAAAAGTTAAAGAATGGCAGTGTTATTTTTAGAAATTAGTTTCGGAAGATAAGGACGTTTTTGACCTTTTGAATTTCAACTTTTTTTTTTGCAACAATTAATAGGCCTGACACAATTCTGTCCACTTGGAATTTTTTACCAATTAATTTACTGTTTAAAAATTAGAAAGTTGGCAAGAAATTGGAATAATGGGTCTCAAACACATGTTAAAAATCACGTTTTCTTTTAAAGTAACATTGAGAAAGTCATTAGAATAGAAATAGCTTGATGTGGCCCTAAACAATTATGGTATGTGTATCTACACCCTTGATGTTAGATATGAATATATAACATGGTGTGACCATCCACACTCTAGAACATCTGTATCCATAATTTTAAGGTATATATTCCATGCTCAAAATAATTTCAACTAATGACGTAAAACGGATTTCACTATTGTGATGGATGAGTAATAGTTTGAATAGATGAGTGAGCAATGCATAATCATTTTTTCTCCGTGAACAATTAGTAACTTAGAGATAAGTTTAATGAGCATTCATTTAATTATTTCAACAATTTAATATCATCAATGTGCCCCTTTTGATTTTCGTTGGACACGCGATAATTTACGTCAAGTGGGATTAAGGGATTTGATTTTAGTGATGGACAGGGGTAACCTTTTGAATAGATGTGTTTAACGAGTAATCTTTTTTATTTTTATTAGTGAACAAGTGGTAACTTATAGGTACATTAAATTACCATTTATTTAGTTAACTCCTAATTTACTCTTACTGGAAAAATATATTTTAATAAGCAAATTCACTTCTTAACACAGTATATATCCAGTGAATATGCAGAAATGCTAGAAAAAGGGTATCGTATATGCATCTCTAATCTTAAGTTCAAGGGATTAAATTGTTTTAATTTGATACGTGTTCTATACCTAAGACTTACCAACGAGCTTATAACTAGACACCTTTTCTTGAAATTCAATTTTTGAAGTTTGAAATCTATCCATTAAGACTATAAAAGTGGCATCAAAGTAGATACTACGTCTAGAATCACTCTCATTGTTGATACTTGACAGTGCAACTTAGGTAGGACTCTCATTTTTCCCAGAGTACTTCAAAAAATAAAATAAAATAATAGTAATAAAAAAATAAAAAATAAAAAATTCCGTGGAAGTCGATTTAAATGAAAAGTGTATTATCTAATACAAAAGTTTGTATATCAAAGGCTCCCAAACATAATAGTTTACTAATACCTGATTTTGTAAAAATATAGATATATGGCCACAAATATTTGTACATACGGGTGAATTGCCGGACAAATCTCCTTTGGCAGTGAGGCTTAACTATACGGCCATTTATGGCAGTCAAGTAGCCTACTGCCGAAGGAGTAATTGTCCAGTAATGCATCCATACACTTGAACAGCACTTGTTGAACAGAGCTCGGTCCTTGTGTCTATTTATAGCTCATGAAATATTGTGGTGTTTCGCATGCAACAAGGATATTTACAGGATATTCTTCTATTCATTAACCACTCCAATCATCCAATTTGTAATTAATTGGTCATTTTGATTTACAGAAAATATTTGACTCAAACGACTTGTCTGGATCACTTAGCCTCAGTGAAGTGATATAGGGCAGAGTTAAACATTCTTCATTATGGAGTAAAAAATTAAGTAATTCTTTTTTTCAAGCAACATAACACTAATGAAAATAATTAAATATAAATGTTCCCTACATATTTTTATACTTTGGAATTGTCATATAATTATATTCTTATCAATTTTGTCAAATGCATCATTTTCAATATATATGTTTAAACTATCATTCAACTATTGATTTTAAAATCAATACCATGGTTCACATCGTGGATTGAGGACTTTGAGACATCTGGCATTGAGGTAAAAAATGTCATCGGTTGCCGACATAGATGCAGATGATTGAGTAAAGCAAATTATTTGGTAAAAATGGTTAACCTATGTATAGGGAGAAGATTGATATTCAGGGCTTGTGAAAATTTGAGAGGCTGAAAAATTCACATATTTCTGTGGGGTCAGATGACCCCACATGAGGGCACGAGGGGCCTGTGGATCCACCCATGATAGTAATAGAAAATAATTCGTTTTTTCTCATGCTTATTTCGAATCACACACTTTACCAAAAAAATAATTTACACGTAAAGTTAGAACTTTTTTTTTTTTATTTTTTAATCACACATTCTTCAAAAATTCACTATTACAAAATTCATTCTAACATAAAAATGGGGCTCAGACAAGGACTTAATGTCATTACTTATTATTTTAGCCTTTTTAGGTACTTTGGCATGTCATTATTTTATGATAGGAACTTAAAAAATGTTGTTATCTTTATTACTAAAAAAAATATAATTAAAAAAAATCAAAGCGCTTTCAGTTGTTTTTTTTTTTTAGATAATTTTCACACGCGTTTTTATTTATTTACATGTCACTCTGCACTTTCTATCCGCCAAAGGTGTTAGAAAGTTCTCTATTTAATTAATCTGCATTCTTAAACGAAGCATCTTTTCCCAAATTTCATCACAGCCTTTACTTGAAAAACGCACAATATTCTTCTTAGTTAGAAGTTACTCTAAATTCATCCATTAATATTTATTTTTATTAAATGATTTTGTATATTTTATATTCTTTTAGACTTTACATTAAAATTATAAATGAGCTATATATATTTAACTATTACATGATCAAACGGCGCACAACTTTCCTTTCCTCCTGGTTTTCTTTGACCTTTACCTAATTAGAGAAAAACATAATATTTCCTAGCTGTGAACATAATCATCTCCCAGCTTTTCATTTTATGAAGTTATTATCTCTTCCTCTTGAGGCCTTTCTCCATGGAACTGTAATTATCTACTGCAGAATATGGATGATGAACTTCATCTTGATGGTCGATAAATGGTAATGAAAAACTTGTTTAACTCATTTAGTGGTAAAATGTTAGGATTGAAAACCACGTCGTGAATTTGCATGTGTCCAATATTCTGCATATCTTCTGAATTAGATCTGTAGTACATTTGGCCCTTATAATCCTTGTATGGCTATGACCAAAGAATTATTTTCACTTTTGAGAAGTTATCAAAACCTGAAGAAATTAAAAGTTACTTTAGTTTACAGTTAAATCACCTAAAATGACGAGATTTGCATTTATTGGAATGTAATGGGGATGACTATAGTACATTTTCAAAATTTTAATAGGAATAGATAGATATATAAGAATTGTGGTTAAAAATAGCGGCTTCCAATAATCATTATCAAAGATGTAGCCTTCATAAACTTCCTAGTTTCCAAAATATGTCATTTTTTGCACTTAAGACAGCATATCCATAGAACAAACGTAAAAAAAAAAAAAGGTGCAAAGTGAAAGTCAGAACTTGGGACCAATGAAAAGTAAAGGGAAACTCTAGAGGAATAGTCCCAAGCATATGCCATTTCTAGTTTCAGCATATCCAAAATGAAGGTGCGAACCAGAGAGTATAAAATGTGTGCTCTCAGAAATGGAACTGGCACGGCAGCTTCGAGGAGAAGGAAAATGTGTGGGTAAAGGAGTAACAGGGCTATTCTTTATTGGCAAGGTGCCCATGCAAATGCATACTTCTTCTTTGCCAAAGGAGAATTGCCCTGCCATCCTGACCCACAATAAATAGCAACTAGTGACTCGCAGAAGGTCACATGACAGAAAGAGAATCTTCCTTCTATCAAATCAGTAAGGCCGTGATTACACTGTGGAGCTGAATTATTGCCATTGTGCAAAAGTCAATATGCTAATCAACCTCCACGGTGAAGTTGCCGTGTGGTTGGAAGGGGGACAAGAAGCACCCTCCTGAGGTGCTGAGCCCTTATTAGGGTTTTACTCTAATTTTCCTTAAAAGGGTTTTTCTCAAATTTGTCTTATAAATTGGGAGTTCTCATTAGAATTTTGTATTATCATTATAAAAGAGAGATAATTTTTTAATATATATATATATAACCGTCAAGATAATGTAAATATTAACGAACATACAAGACCCTAATTTTCTGCTCTTAGCACCCATAAATACCTCGAACATCAATTTCAAAATATTTATCTTGTTTCTCTTTTTTCTTGTATTCATATTTTCCAAACCACTTACAAAAAAACTTCTAGATTTTGAGGTTTCAAGAAGCAATGTTTTTAAAATCTAGTTCCGTTTTCTTCAACCTTCGATCAGGCTAACATTACTTTTTAATTAGGACGGGGTTGTTACATGTGCAAAGTGGTAATGTTATTTATTATGTTATTGATCAAACGGGTAAATGCTACTACAGTATAAAAAATGACCTTTCGGAGGAATAATCGATTGGATATGGGTAAAGCATTGGAAACAAGGATTGGAGGAATTTCGCACTTTAAACTACAGTATTTCTCGATCTATTGTTTACTCCGTTGAACGTAGATTATCAGAATTCGATGTGGTATAAGACCCATATATTTCAATTAATTTATTTTCTTGAATGAATTTCAAGAACTTTATTGAATATTTCTATTGTTCTCACCCTCTAATAATCTCTACATGTAATTAACAAAGCTCGAATTGTGGTGGATGGATCACATATCGAGGATAGGTTTGGATCTAATTCATCAATGATAAATAGTAGAGACCTTAATTTCATTTTTTTTTCTGCTTAATTATTTTCTGAACCTTTGTCTCACTTTGAATAAGAAATTGGATATTTAAATTTGAGTTATTGAACATCATTTTAAGGATTAAACACCCTTTTTACAGATAAAAAAAGAATTTTAACATGTTAGATATATTCTGCATGCAAAATTTGTTAACATTTGTATGTGAATTGATTTCACTAGCTCTTGAATCAATTTTTGAAAATTTATTATATCGACTATACGTGAGTCATAAACCTACATTTCAAATATCGTGAATTTATGAGGTCATTTGACCCTTCAAATAGTTTTTGGCACACTTATGAAAAAGTAAATTTGAGCAACTATTTTTAATTAATAATCGAACTTTTCCTTCTAAATATATATTCCTTCCGCTTTCTCATAAATTGCTTCAGTTTTTCTAATTTTTTTCTAATAGATGATGTCATATGTCAAGGTTAAAGAATTTAATGACCTAAAGGACTTGAACTTGGGGTGTTACAATAAGATACAGATGTGACAAAGATGGGATACACTAATTAGGGCACTAGAGCATTCTTGGAAGGAAATAATAGCTGTTTGCCCTCTAATTGATTAATGGCTGGAGCATAATAGGGATGGAATGTGTTACGTGATCCAAACTTTCCATATACAGCTTCACATGAATCTAGTTTTTGTATTTGATAGAACCTTCGATTGTAGATCCTTGATTATAGCTTCTTGTGATTCTATCTTCACTACAAGAAAAAATGCATTTTGCAACATGCAAAAGACAACATTCACCAATTGCATGTTGCTAAAAGGTGTCTATCGCAATTTTTAGCAAGTGTATGTTGCTATTAGTTGACTAAATTGAGTTTTGACAACGTTTTTATAAGGGATGTTGCTAATACGCGCTTTTGTAACGTTCGCAGTTCGTTGTCACTGAATTTCTTTTTGCAACATGCAATGCGCGTTATTGTTAAGGTTTTAGAAATGTTGCAAAAAACCTTGTCAAAACACGCATTGAACTTTGCGAAAAACCTTAACACAACATTCAGTGAATGTTGAGAAAAACCTTAAGATAACATGCATTGAACGTTGTGAAAATCTTCCACGGCAACGTTGAAACCCATAACATACGCCCGAACGTTGCAAAAGGCTTTTGACAACGTTTTTTGACCGTTGCAAAATACCCTTTTTGGTGTAGTGCTTAGTTTTATAAGCTGTATAAATTATGACTATAAATTCTACCCGTCTCTTTCTAGTTTTCCAAATTTTATTACTGTTGAAAATAATTTACATTATTGTGATGCTTGTGTCAAAGGTAAACAAACTCAACTTCCTTTTATTGTGGTTCCAAATGAAAGCTCGTCCTTAATTTTGATTGCACATTTGTTGATATATAGGTGTCTATCATACTGCAAATGTACGTGGTGCATTATTTTTTAATCATTGTTGATGATAATTTTCATGCTACATGAGTTTACTTGATGCCATTAAAAATCTGATGCTTTGTTTTATTTAAAAAATTCTTTGCTATGGTGCATTACCCAATCTAATGCCAATATAAATAATTTTTCTTTCGACAATGGCCAAGAATTTCTTTCTCATGCCACTCAATTTTTTTTTTTTTGCTGATCTTAGTGTGCAATACGAACACACTTGTGTTTAGACTCCCCAACAAAATGAGGTTGTTGAATGAAAGCATCACGACATATTTAATGTGGCTCGTTGCCTTCGCTTCCTGTTCCATCTCCCTATCTCATTTTGGGGTGAACGTGCTTTGACATATGTTTATTAATCATACCCATTCATCTGGTTTGGTTAATGTCTCACCTGTTGGGTTTTGATACCTAATAATCCCGGGCGATGAAGTAAATTCGATTTTATATTCAGTCGATTTTAGCCAAATGACTGATCGGTATATCGACACCATTAATGGAACGACCCAACTTCTTTCTGTTTGGACCACTCGAAGCAGCCTAATTTATTAGAGTCGCTCATGACCCAACTCATTTACTTGGATGGCTAAATTGTATTACCCATCTTGAGTGGCCCATTTATTCTTAGTGATTGGACCTTACCTATGTTAATTGGGCCAACCCTATTCTACCTTGACTTACCTTAATTGGACTTGACCTAACCCTATTTACTTTGGACTGCCCCTCTATATTCTTTCACGTGAGAAAAACGCCTTCCCTTCTCTCTTTGTGAGACTTGCTTGTGATCTTGATTTCTTCCCTTTCTTCAACCTTTGTGGCTATTGTCTTTGTGACATTGATTCCTTTGTGGTTTCTCTAGTGGGAATATCAAGAAGCAACAGTAGTGGGAGAGTCGGAGTTGAGTTTTGGGTTGGTTCCTTGGTGGTGTCGATTGGAGGAGAAACTGAGCCCGGAATCCACGTTTGAAAGGAGATTAATTCTCACATCACCATATGAATGTTGTTCACACCTTAGCTTCCAACAGGGATAAATTCCAACCAAGGGTGATCCATTGCGCATTTTTAACGTATACCTGAACTCATATTGCCTACAACATTTTTAATTTGGAAAATAAGAAAATCAAAATTTCTCGTGATTTCACTTTCTTTGAAGCTTGCTAGTATGCTCACCCTACGTCTACTTATTCTTGAATCCTATGTTCTTTTTGATAACCTTCCACCACCTCCTCTCATCTGATCCACTCATCGCTCTAGATAATCAATCCACCATTCCGATTGCAGCTCCTTCATTTCCAACATTGACCTCTCTCACTCTTCGTCCATATTGTACTATTACCCTCCTTGTTCATCTACATTACTATATATGTTTTATCGTCTCTTATGAGAAATCTCCTTCTTTCATTGCTTCACTCGCGTCTTTAGGTACGGTCCATCCCATCTCTAAGTTCCTTTCATATACCCCTTTATCGACAAAACGCTTTGATTTTCTTTCTTGTGATAACACACTATTGGTGTTACTTGATTCTATCAAGATGTTAAGCATTCACATTAGCGCGATGCCATGATCGCTAAACTCGAGGCTCTTGGGGCTAATCAAACGTGGAGTCTCACGTCTCTTCCTTCTAGTAAGTAGCCCATACGTTGTGAATGAGTTTTTGAAACTAAACTTCGTGCGGATGGCTCTATTGAGCAGTACAAAGCTTGGTTGGTAGCCAAGGGCTATACACAGGTTTAAGGGCTTGACTATCATGACACTTTTGTCCCTTTGCCAAACTTTTCGCTGTGCAGTGTGCTCTGATTTTAGTAGCTAACTGTCATTGGCATATTCACCAGTTGCATGTGTATAACGCCTTCTTACATGGTGATTTGGATAAGGAGGTTTATATGACTCTACCTCCTAGTTATTGTGGTAAGCTGAAGACTTGTGTTTACTGTTTACACAAATCTGTTTATGAACTTAACAAGGCTTCGCGTAATTGGTATTATAACCTCTCTTCAGTCCTTATTAAAGCTAGCTATTCTCAGTTTGACCACTCTATGTTTAACGGTACCTTTTGGTTCTTCTCTTACAGGAGTCCTTTTTTATACTGGCGACAACTTATTTAGGTAACGACGCTCAGTCTTTATCCAATCTTAAAACTTTCCTTGCTGATCATTTTAAGATTAAGGATCTTGGTGTCTTAAAGTATTTCCTAAGCATTGAGCTCACCTACTGTTTCCATGAAAAATACTACTCAAGCCTCCTTTGTGGTACATGTTTTGTCTTTCTCAACAGGTGGATGACGTCTTCACTAAGACTTTTAGTTGAACCGTGCTACTTGTACAAGGAGGGTTTGACACCTTCTCTAACAGCGCACTCACATTAGGGGGAGGGAGCATTTTTTTTATCATTTTTTTCACACAGGTCCCTCGCGAATTCCACACGACATGTGAATATCTGTCAAGAATGTGGTAAATCATTTCCTGTACAAATGCTTTTTTCCTTTTAGTTGAGATCTCTTTATTCATTTTGCTCGCTAGTAGGGTATTATAGACCTCCATGCTACAACTTGTGGGAGGAGTGTTACGTGATCCAATCCTTCCAGGTACAGCTTCTTTGATCATTTCACGTGATTCTAGTTATACCTATACAGCTAGAATATTTGTTGGTCCCTAAATTTCATTAGTCTAATTATATTATTTATTTAGTTGTTTAGACGCTGATAAGTGTATTTTATAGCTAAATTTTTTATTTTATTTTATGCACTCATTTGTACTTCTATTCTTATTAAGTTATTGCTAAATTGAGTAGTTTTCAATTTAATTTTGCATAAATTATGTTAACTGTACGAAAACCTTGAATGATTTTAAGCTAATTTGGAATTGGTTCAAAGCAACAAAGATTAATCGGATTGCATAGATCAATTATAAGAAGAGTTAAGCGAGCGAACCGTGCAAATTTCATGAGTGAAATTCAACTTTTGGAAAGTGCATGAACAAATTTCATACTTTCGAAACTTGAGATGAACCAATTTTAGATTATCATAGAGGCTCAGTGGCTAATTTGGAAAATTTTGGAAGTTTCGAAATCAAAATTGAAATTTAGGATGAAAAATGATAAGAAAAAATGGGCAAAAATTTAATTTGAAAACTAAATTCCGTACAATTGCAAAATATTAAATCACCAAGTTTTTTTTTCGTTGTCGGGGACTATTTAATATTGATTTAAATTATTTCTAGCTTTTTTTTATTCTTTATTAGCTATTCTATTTGTTTTTCTTCGTTTCATTGACGGGAAGAAAAGAAGCAAGATACTACCTACAATATGCAATAAGTGATCTTGACATTGATAAAGATGATATGCTTGTTCGAGAAATTTTCTTCATGCAACAATTTCACATGAGTAATTCACTTATCGAACTTTATGAGGGTGACATGTAGTGGGATTATTTCTTCCATCATTATTTTTGTGGTTAAAGTCATTAGGAAATTGAAGTATTCTTAGTTGAGTTCGAATCAAGTAATACCAGCAAGTCTTATCATTCTCAAAAAGCCAAAGATTTTGAAGGCTGTACGAAGCGTGGTGCACAAAGATAATTTATGTAAGTTAAAAGAAACCTCCAAAACCCTATTAAAAGTGTCTTGAAACTTTTTTTTGTTGTTATCAATGCACTGCACAAAGATAAAATGAAGTTCTCAATTTTTTTTTTTTATCACCCAGGTTTCCCAGCTTGTGCCAGACTAAATTCTGGACCTCGAGCCTTTGCCCCCTCTCCAGCCCGAGGAGGTAAATCGCGGGATATGCCCTCCATGACCAGTGTCCGTACGTCCTTCTACTTGTTGCCCCAAGAGACCCTCCTCCATGAGTCTTACAACACCAAGCTGCTCCTTCCAGGATTCGAACTCCCCACGCTGAGTTGGCGAGCTCCAACACGTACGGTCTTGACCATTTCGGATGTGCCCCGGGAGGCAATGAAGTTCTCTATTTGTTGCTATCAACTATGGTTGAACCAATTTTTTTTGCCTTTAAAAAAAGAAAAAAACTATAGCACTGAAAAATGTTAAAAAATATTAAATAAAATAAAAAATTATTTTACGAAAATTATTTTTGTTTGATTTGTTTGTTTTTTTTTTTTTAAAGTTCATAACTAGGCTACTTGAGTCATTCCAAATTAAATTACTCTAAACTCGCATGTGATTATATTAATAATTATTTTTCTTGTTTCTTTTCAGGTATGATGAAAATATTCTCTTTAACAACAAGAAAAGAAAAGTAAAAGAAGATAAAATTAGTCATTATGATTATTAAATTAGTCATTATGATTATCACGTATTTTGAATTGTTTACATTGATTGAATATGTTGAATGAATTTAGATTTTTATAAATTAAGATCATAATATGTAGCACAACCACGGGAGTTATTCAGATAAGCGTTCATTCTATGCTTATTAAAAATTTGTGCGAAATATTTTTGGCTAACCGGTAAAACTTAGGTAGTAATCATATCCTAGGGTTTTGATTCCAATTACATAAAAATAAAAAGGGGGTTCAATAGTCGTGGCACGTAGGAAAAGTTTGCCTACATTGTCGTGTGAAGCTACTTTTGACTAATTCGGCCTATTCATTATCAATATTTAGGAGATGATTTACCACAGAAAATGTTACTTGCAATGTAGAGTGAAAGCTATCTTAAAAAACTAAAGATAAGATTCCAAAACAAAAGAAGAGATACAATAAAAAGAAAAGAAAAGCACATCAAAGCATATTGAGATAGTGACAAAACAACAATAAGTACTATTTTTGCTCAACTAAATCTTGTATACTTAATTTTGGAATTTAAACTTTTGGTAAGAATCATTATCATAGCTGAAAGTTGGAGGCTGTGACATTCAAATTTAGGAAGAATCATCACATATTGAGATAGTGACCCTCATTGGTAAAATCCAACATAACTAGAGGTTAAAATTAATGAGTATTGTGAAATCAACTTTAAAATTAACACTCGGGTATATGATTGAAAAAGCAAGTTCGAGAGTATTCCCACAAAAAACAAGAAAATACTTAACTATTAAGGATTGGAAAATAATTAACTTAAAAGTTCATGATGATTACATTGACTATGTTATCACTCACATCGATCAATCATTGAATAAGTAAAAAAATAGTTTAATTTCCAAGTCTAATGAACCTCTTGTGATTGCTGAACAATTTTAAATACTTGATTCAAGTTCAGTAAAGTTATCTAATACTTTGAGGTATTTGCTAAATATATTTTATGTACTTATTTAGACTTCTATTCTATTTATTTATTGTTAAATCGAGCAATTATGTACTTAATTTTGTGTAAATTACGTTAGTTGTAGGAAAAATTCAAACTTGAAGGCAATTGGTGAGAAAATGGTGATTTTGAGCTAATCTGGAGTTGGTCCTGAGCAATTAAAGATAAATTGGATTGCACAAGATGAATACGAAGAATCAAGAGAGCAATCATAAGATAAAGCAAGTTTCGAGAGTGAAATTTTACTTTTAAGAAAGTTAAGGGACTAAATTATACAAGACACCTTCCCTTGCAATTCGATTTTTTTAAAGTTGAGCTCTGTCTAGAGTCTAGTAAGACTATAAGTGGTCTCAAACTAGATACTATTTCAAGAATCACTCTCATTGTTGATAGTGCAACTTTAGGGATGACTCTTGTAAAAGATTGATTTCATGAAGTTATTAAAAATACAAAACATATTGTGGAAGTTGATTTTAAAAGAAAACTGTATTATAACGACTCTAATACAAAATTCCGTACATCACGGCTCCCAAACATAAGAAATTTATAATACCTGATTTTTCCAATACGGCCATCACTATTTGTACATACGAGTGAATTGCCGGGCAAATCTCCTTTGGCAGTGAGGCTCAATAATACAGCCATTTACGGCAGTCAAGTAGCCTACTGCCAAAGGAGTAATTGCCCAGTAATTAATCTAATTAAACCTATGTGTCAGTCAAATAAATATTCAGATCAAAGCAATAAATTATATATAACACCAAGAATTGATCACGGAAGAAAATTCCAACTCAGGATAAAAAAAAAAATTTAGGCAAATTTGTCAGTAAACGATCCATTAAAAAATTTAATTTAAAATTAGTCCAAATACTACTAAATCTTAGCTCACTCTGGCCACCTAATTTGTAAATCATCAAGGAACTCCTTTGGTTGTACACGCTCGCACTTCCCAAAACTCTGGGACACTTTTCTCTCCACTGGATCACCAAGAATGAATCTCGTTCTTCAATGCTAAATCACCAGGCATCTTTTTACTGAATTTTAGAACTTTGAATGTTTATAGGTGAATGTAGGGTTTTTTGTTTTAGTGTTTGATCAAAGATCTTTTTGTGTTTTAATCGGTTAATTTAGGCAAGAGATACTGGAATATGGATTTGGATTTCAAAGTATGTTCTCTTGACTTAATTCAAGGCCCAACCAATGTTGGAACAATGTTTGGGATGAATATATGCATATTGTGTTGAATCTAAGAATCAAAGGAATGTGTTTATGATCTTCAATAATAAGATCTCTAAGGCAAAATAATGATTCAACACACTTAGGGATGAACCATAGCCTATATATTTATAATGGGTAGTGTTTGGGATGAAAATAACTCAAAATCAGCTTCAAAATTGAATTTTATTGTTTCTAGGATTGATATGGCGCTCAAGCGCCTAGGTAAGTGCCAGATGAACGGTCCCTGAGTAGTGGTCAATAATTTCTCCATAAATTTCTTTCTCATTGTCCAATTGAAGTGATTCAAAGTACGTTGGGAAGTTAATTCAAAGGACTATAATTCTTCTAGAAATACAATTTTTCAAAGTCGAAGGTTTTTTTATGTCAAAAATGGATCGTAACTTGTAGCTGAGAATGTGAAGCAAAACTTGTGTAACAGTTTGACACTCCTTCAACTTCTAATTGCATTCCATTGATCATATGTAATCTTTTTAGACATCTCCGACTCCTCCAAAGACTGTCAATCCCAAACTATTTTTACTCGACTTTGATTACAATTCGATAAATTCCTAATACAATTCAATTAGGACATATTTTTACTAAGGAAAATGCCAATTACAAATTTGGAATTTCTAACTTTGCTAATTGTAAAATTGGACCTAACAAGAACCCTCTTGGCTAATCAAAAAATTTATCACAGCCTTTGCTTGAAGAACGCACAATCTTCCACGTGCCTGGACCAAAAATAATAATAATAATAATAATAATTATCAAAGTTGTAGTCCTCCTAAATAAACTTCCTAGTTTCAACATATATCATTTTCTGCTCTTGAAAACAGCATATCCATAGAACCAACGTGAATAAAGTGCAAAGTGAAAGTCATAACTCGGGTCCATTATCCCAATGAAAGGTAAAGGCAAACTCTAGAGTAATATTCCCAAGCACAAGCCACTTCTAGTTTCAGCATATCCAAAATGAAGGTGCGAACCAGATAGTATAAAAAGTATGATCTGAGAAATGGAACCTGCATGGCAGCTTTGAGGAAAACGAAAAGGGTAATTAGCATAAAA
Organism: Osmanthus fragrans; assembly: GCA_019395295.1. Lineage (NCBI taxonomy): Eukaryota > Viridiplantae > Streptophyta > Magnoliopsida > Lamiales > Oleaceae > Osmanthus > Osmanthus fragrans. The sequence continues at coordinate 14,290,702 of CM033350.1, forward strand.
AGTCTTTATCTTTCAACGTTATTGTATAAAACGTTCATACCTTTTCATTTTTAGACATTTTCACCCTATTTTCATCTTTTATTGCGGAAAATGTAATTTTCATCCAATTTCTCAATTAAAAAAAATTGTAAAATGACAATTATATCATCCGATTTAAATAAAACAAAAAGAAAAGAAAAATTAAAGAACAAATTGCAATTATAATCCAAAACTTTTTAAAAAATTGCAAATGAATCCAAATAAGTTATTAAAAGAGTAATTAGCACAAAACGTCTCACATTTCGATATTATTGTGCAAAACGATCATACTTTTTTTTATATATATTTTCATCATTATTTTCACATTTCATTACGAAAATCATCATTTTCATCTATTTTCTCAATTAAAAGTTATAAAATGACGAATATACCCTGCTATTTAAATAAAATAAAAATAAAGGAATGAAAAATAGAAGAAAACATTGCAATTTCATTCCCAAATTTGTCAAAAAAGTACAAATAAATTTCAAATAAATAATTAAAAATAAAATAATAAAAAATCATTTTTTGATTATTTATTTGTATAATTGCAATTTGATCTTTATTTTTCTTTTCTTTATTTTTGTTTTATTTAAATTGGAGGGTATATTAGTGATTTTACAGCTTTTAATTAGGAAAATGAATGAAAATGATGATTTTCACATTATAATGTGAAAATACCAAAAAATAAAGAAAGATATGGACATTTTGTGCTAATTGCTCTTTTAATAATTTATTTGAATTCATTTGCAATTTTTAAATAGTTTGGGAGTATAATTGCAATTTATTCTTTTCCTTCATTTTTTGTTTTATTTAAATAGGAGAGTATATTTGTCATTTTATTTTAATTACCCAAAACGAAAATGTGCCCGTAAAGTATTAACAGGGCTGTCCTCTATTGGCAAGGTGGCCATGAAAATGCATATCTCTTCTTTGCCAAAGGAGAATTGCCATGCCTTTCTTTTTCACAATATGTAAGCAACATATAACTGGAAGGAGGTCATTTGAAAGAAAGAGAATGTTCTTTCCATTAAATCAGTAGGGCTGCAATTCAAATAGGATCGCACGGCTGGCTGAAACTGGATCCATCTTGACATCTCTGGCGGTTAAAAATTACATTGGATTAAAACCCAATGAGTTAGTGCATGTTTGGGAAGTAATGAACTTGTATTGCATTATTCGGTTTATTTGTGACTTCTTTGAAATCCCACATATTTATCATTGGGCATTTCATGTGGAAAGCTGTTTTAATTTCTAACTTTTCTCAAATACCACATATTTGATTTTTTGTGACTACGTTAATATAGATATACCTTAAGTCACCGATTTTTAACGGCATACATATTTCGCACGCCGTAATTAGTCTTTTTTTACGGCGTTCTGTAGATGCACGCCATAAATGAATGCTGTAAAAAGCTGATTTTGTTGTAGTGATATACTGATAAGGGATTGTTAGAATATATTTGGCATGTTTGACCCCAGTCAAAAGCCTGATTTTCTGGCTATTTTGGTGCCCAAAAGGGCCTGGTGTTTAAGCAGGTCCAAACATGCTACATTATAATAAGTTATCGCAAAAAGCGACTAGAGCATAACAAACTATAATAAGATACGTCGAATTCAAAATTCGTAGAGCCTTGCTGTCAATATATTTTCCGTCACATCCTTGCTCCCGTGTACACTTTCTGCACGCTCGAATAAAAATCAGTAGACACCAAGATCACCAAATAAATATAATATTTATTAATTCATCTCCTATTGTTGCCCCATTTGTATAAATGATCCAAAATTCAAGAGATGTGATGAGCAAATTGACTACGTGCAAATTTTACAGTCGTTGGCCTCTATCAAGGATATGGGGCGTGTCAACCCCCAACTTTCCTCGCTCCAAGCTCCTATAAATCAAATACAAGGTGCACGCATAAAATCAAGTAGGTTACAACTTATAATTATCTTTATAACCAAAATGTTTCCATTTTCAACCTTCATAAAATAAAAATAAAAATAAAAAATTACTTTTTGATTTGGGTGAGTCCGCTGGATAAGATTTTAGTGAGTGTGCAGGATAAGATAGATGACCTCTTTGCTGGTACTAACGTCAATACTCAATACATTACAATTATAATTCTTGTTTTTATCAAATTTGAGATCAATTATATGAATTTTTTTTGTTACATTAAAAGTAAAACAATAGACATCAAGCTCTAATCTAGAAGAATGCAGTAGAATAATTAGCTGATAAATAATTATGAATTTAAAGCTAGTAGAACCATGCTTATATATATATATATATATATATATATATATATATATATTTGTATGGAATGCATTGCCGGGCAAATCTCCTTTGGCAGTTTCCCTTTCGGTTTTGCTTAAATGAGCTTAATTGGCCCTATTTACTCGCATTAATCAGTGAGCAACGGCCCGAGGAGTGATTACCTATTTATAAATCTATTTAGCCTCCCGGATTTGCAAATTGAGGCTCCGAGGAAAGCTCATTATTTTGTACAAATAATATATTCTGATATCATTCATTAAGTTCTGATTTGTGAAGAAGAAGAATATTTGTTTCCCATTTCACAATAGAATTATTCTACTCAAACAGGGCCACATAGGTGGGACACCCCCCCCCCCCCCCCCAAGAAAAATAGGGCCCATGTGGCCCTGTTTGAGTAGCACAACTTAACCTTAATCTAACTATTCCCTATATAAGATTATATATTTATCATTTGGATGTAATTGATCCGTTTCTCCTTCCAATTTCTTTTGATGGTCCAACATTTATTGAATTTCAATTCAACATTCATGGAATTCAAGTTCACCATCAATTGGAGGGTAACTTAAGCCATAATTTGATGAGAGTTTTGGCTATATATATAGATGGATTTGGTCCCTAAGCTTGACACCGAAAATACAAGATACACCATCAATTTAGAGTGTTGAGACCTTAGAAATGTCATTACCTGGAACAAAAGGGAGAATTTCTGGAACAACACCAATGGCTGGCCTGGAGGCATGAACTCGATTTATGGGCATTCAGTTTTCTCGATCCGTTTTTCGCCTTATGTTGCTTTGGATCGATTTTTAGTCTAACATTTGGTATCAGAGCACCCATAACCTTTGCCTTAGTGTTTTATAAAAAAATCTGCAAATCTTGATTTCTCTGACTGAAATTTTTTTGAAATCAAATTGGAGAATTCTCAAGAAAATCAATTTTATAGCTTTCGAATTATTGTAAACTTGAGATTTTCATTTGGGAGGGCTGAATTTGAAATGTGTAGAACGGGGTTGAAACTGACCTGGCTGAAAGTTGATGATGAATGGGCTAAAGGAAGAAGGTGACTATATTTTCAGCTTACGTATTTTTCCTTTAGCAGTCAATTACAGGGCATTTATTGGGCCACTAATCATGAATGTTTCCTTAATTGGATTTGGAATTATATAAGGCATCCTTGTAGTTCGTACTGGGCTGATTTTTATACGTAATTGTTTGTTTCATTAAAAATCATAAGCATGGGCCAACTTTTGCAAGATTTAATTATGGGAAAAATTCATATTTCAGGTGTGAAGTTTACCCTAATTCAAAAATCAGATACAAAGTTTAAAAATTCAAAAATCAGGTATATATATAATTAATTAAATATATTTATTAATTAAATATAATAAAGTCACATTATTCGATTAATGGTCACAGATACACAATTAAGGTGACAATTTATTTATTAGTCACATATTATCAAATTGATTAGTCACAGATTATTTCGAAGTCATAGAATAAAAATTTTACAGGTCACAATTTATTTTAAGGTCACAAATTACCGGTTACAATTTATTTCGAGGTCACAGATTTTCAAATGAGTTAGTCACAAATATTTTTTTCAGTCACATATTATTAAATTTTTAGGTCACATTTGAGTCTTTAGTCACATATAATCAAATAATTGGTCACAGACAATCTTCATCCCAACAAACATCACCACCGAACCACCAAAACCCCCAGACCCGCCCCTCACCGTCAGATCCATCATCGCACCTCATCATCAAACACTACCCACCACTAGAGTCACCGTAAAAAACGGCACCACCACCAAAACACAAAAATCGCCACAGGTCCACCGTCGTTGGCCCAACATACAACCCACCACTAGGCGCTCGACCCCACCACCACATCACCAATACCACCACAACCACTGAACTTTACCACCACCAAGCACTAACATTACCATCGTACCGTTGTCTGAACTCTACCACCATACCGTTGCCAGTCAACCACTACACACCACCACAAACTACAAACATCAGCAAACACTGCCTCACCATAAACCTTCGCAAAAATCACAAAAAAAAAAAAAAATTCAACCACCAGTAACCACCATAACCACAACTTCATAGGTGGAACCAAGGCTGTTGCGGTGTCACTGCGTTGCAATTTAGATGGGAGGTGATTGGAGTTACAGATTTGAGTGGGCGGCGACGTGGGAGAGTGCGATTGTAGAGAGAGAGGTGAATATAGAGAGAAGGCAAAGAGAGATGGGTTGAAAATGAATTTAGGGTTTGGTTGATTAAATTTATATATATATATATATATATATATATATATATATATATATATATATATATATAAATTAATTAGGTTGATACCTGATGTTTGAATAAATAAACTTCATACCTGATGTTTGAATTGTGAATTTTAAACACTTGGAATCATGTAATTTTCTCTTTAATTATTTAGCACAGTAATTGTTTTGTGGGCCAATTTTGGAGAAATTATTCTTGGGCACATCCGATTTTACAGAATTTATTTTGTGAAAATTACACATTAGCCTATTTTTCAAGATCTCATTTCAAAAATAAGAGGTAATGTTTACTTATACAAAAATCAGATATTAATTTAAATATTATAAATCAATATTTTAATATTAATAATAATATTATAAATTAATCTATATACATACACCCTACCATATTTACCCACGTTAAAAATCCTAAAATGAAGTTTCTCTCTCCCCGCTCCTCTTCATTCTCTCTTCACCACGTCTCTCTACACTTTTAGATCGCCATCGTCCCTGCCTCAGCCTCTCCTCTCTTCTCCGTTCTCTCTTCACCACCCATCTCTCTACTCTCAGATCGACGCCGCCGTCGTAACTACAGCAACCCGAATCGGTAGCACTCTGTGTGATGATGCGGTGCAAGCAGCAATGAGCGTGGGCGGTGGTGTTCGATGGCGGTGCACTTAGCGAGGTGTCAGACGACGTTTCTCCGTGGGCGCGCTGCAAATCGAGGGTCATTTCCTCCATTTTTTGGTGTAGCAATGATGTGCAATGGTGATGGGTGCTTAGGTGAGGTGACATGGTGGTGATGGAGGCGCCGCATTGATGTTGATGGTGGTGGCGCTGCACGGAGTTAGCTACGGGATTTGTGTTTATTTCATGGTAGTACGTGGTTAATGGTGAATGATAGTAGTGTCACGTGGTAGTGGTGGTGGTTACATTTTCAGATCAATCTATGGCTGCTGTGGGGAGCTGTTGATATGATGGTGAGGTGGTGATTCTGTAGGTGGTGGTGGTGGCGATGGCGCAGAGGTTGATGGTGTGGTGGTGATTTGAGTTGTGGTGTACTGGAAGTGGGTGGCAGTGGGTGCAGTGGATCTGGCAGCGGTGAGGCATTGGTTTTGGTTGTTGGAATGGTGGTGGTGGTAGCTTCCATATTTTGGTGGTGGCGGTCGGCAGTGGTGATTGTGCAATGGGTGCAGTGGTGATGAAGAGATGTTGGGGGCGATGGGTCTGTCGTGTGGATGTAATGATTTGTTTAAGAAAGTGGTGCTTTCGGGTGGTGGCAGTAGTTTTGGCGACGATGGTGACGGCGGTGATGTAGTTGGAGGCAGTGGTTGTCGCAAGTGTTGGTGGTGAATAAATTTTAATAAAAATCTAATTTTTGAAATTTGAAACTTGTTTTCTTATAATTAAAATGGGTCATACTTAAAATCTTATTTATAAAATTTTCTCATTTATTTTAGAATAATATATGCAATTTAAGATGAATTAAATTATGAAAAGTTATTTATTATTCTCATATTTAGTTTGCATAAGTTAACTATGTTTAAATTATTTTATGCAATTTATATTGATTACGAGAATTTTGTGCATGATCATAACGTGTTAGTTAATATTGCGCAATTAGACTTGTTCTCATAATAAATTAATTGTTTATGTATAAAAGGATAATGTCTAGTGATCTATATAGTTTTATTTATTTAAGGATCAGCCACATCATCTTTAAATAAATAAAATTATATATTAAGATGGGGATCACATAAGAATTAAAGACATCATATTGTATTTAAATATACTTCATATAATGAATTTTATCCCACGTGAATTTTTGTTATATTTATATAATTAATTAGAATAAAATATCAAATTATTTCATACTATGCCCACAAGAATTATGAATATGTACATAATTTGATAGTTTTATTACACTGTCTACTTTGTGATAGAATATCAAATGGCTTTCATTACAAACATAAATATGAATTAGGTGCATAATTTGATAATTCTATCATAAAGAATAATAGAATATGCTCAAATTAAAAATTTAGCCTACGTGCAATTTTTATGTCATTATATTCAATTTTAGCGTGATTTACATTGATAAAACATGCAATCTATTTAATTAAGCCTCAATTTTAACATAAGCAATTTAATATGATGCAGCTTCACAACCTGCTAATTTCTCTAATATTCGTTACAATATTCCCAAATTAAAGGGTGATAACTACAAAGTATGAAAGGAGAGAATTCTTCTTCATTTAGTAGTTCATAATACTGAGAAAGTTATAAACAAGTATTTTTAAATTTTTTGAGATTTGGCCCATCAACCCTGCTACATGAATAGGTGCAGCGACAAAATTTAAAATAGGAGGCACGTGTCATTTTTTTATTGGATAGTTAGACAATAAAATAAAAAAAGCAGCAAGACACCTGTCACCAAACCCTGTCAATTTTCCCAGTTTGAGTAGCTTTATTCTTTTATCCATATTTTTCAACTTGTACTTGTAAGCTTCAGCATATATCAATTTCTTTTTCTTTTGTTTTTAGTCTTTTATATGGGCTATATTTTGTAGGCTGAATAATAGTTTTTTCCCCCTCCTAAAATTGGTGCCTTTGAACTCCACCAAAAAAAAAAATATAATAATAATAATAATAATAATAATAATAATAATAATAATAATAATTGTGATTATAAGTATTTTTCTTCCAAAAAAAAGATAAAGTTCTTTAAATAAAAATGTATATATAAATTTTGACCTCAAAATTTTGCAAGACTAAGATACCAATAGATCCGTCTTTAAACCTTCACACGTTACAGTGTAAGCTTGTATAGTAGCTATCCAAGAGCGTGGTCCAACCCATTTGAACTTTGATGGTCAAGTTAGAGCCAAAAAAAAAATATTTAGAGTGCAAGAGAATCAAAATGGATAGAAATTTGCCTAAATAATTGATTTCATTCATTTTTTCTTTCATGTTGTATGGAGTATTTATAAGAAAAATCAAATTAAGGACTCTTTATACCTTATTAAATAGAGACATATTAATGAACCCATTCACATCTTAACGTAGCACATGTCAAGTGAATAAGCAGAAAAGCTCGAAAAAAAATAATATCTTATATGCATCTTTAAATTTGATTAATAAATTTAAGGGCATACATTTTATTTTGCACATTGTATAACGATTATAATTGTGTTTAGACTTACCTTAAAACTCATAACTAGACACCTTCCTTTTCTAAAATTTGAGCTCTAATTATAACAATAGTATCCTATTGGATACTATTTCGAGAATCACTTTTGTTGTTAAAAAAAAGATTGAACCCCAATCTTGAGAGTTCTCCATCATCCCACCCCTAGAGCATTGTGGAGAAGGTAAATCGTTGGATGTGCCTCAGCAGGCCAAAGTACAAGTGTTGTCATACTGGTGCCGATAAAGAGTCCAATTTCATACCTTATAAGAGGCAGGAATCGAACACTCACACTGCGGCTGCCAGCTCAGTTGAAACTATCTCACGTCTGTCCTTAAAACCACTGACTTATACCTCGAGGGGCCACTTTTGTTGTTGATAGTGCAACTTAAGGATAAGGAGGACTCTTGAAAAGATTGATTTCATGAAGTCGTCCATTTAAAAATATAAAATATGTAAAAGTCGAATGTAGAAGAATTGATAATACCTGATTTTGCAAAATTTATAGATAGACACAAAGCCACAATTATTTGTATATATGGGTGAATTGCCGGGCAAATCTCCTTTGGCAGTGAGCTAATTAATACAGCCATATATGGCAGTCAAATAGCCTACTGCCAATGGAGTAATTGCCCAGTAATGCATCCATACACTTGAACAGGACTTGATGAACAGTTCTCATGAGTCCTTGTATCTATTTATAGCTCATAAAAAATTATGGTGTTTTGCATGCAACCAGGATTTTTACAGCATATTCTTCTATTCATTTACCTGTCCGATGATCCAATCTAGTAATTAATTGGTTCTTTTGATTTACAGCATATTCTTCTATTCATTTACCTGTCCGATGATCCAATCTAGTAATTAATTGGTTCTTTTGATTTACAGAAAATATTTGAAGCAAGCAACTTGTCTGGATCACTTTGCCTTAGTCAAGTGGTATATTCTTTTACTCTATTCACACCATGGAAGCTGTTTTATAGTTTCAAACTTTTTCACATCCCGCATATTTGATACAGCATCGATAACATAGCATGTTTTGCCCATATTAAAAGGTGAAATTCTACTGTTTTATTGGGAAGTATGCAGGTACTGCCAAACAAAACCACCAAAATCTGGCTTTCAAGCAGGGCCAAACATGGAAAGCCACCATAACAAAACACAAATTCTAATAAGATTGTTGGGTATTTTCACCCAAAGGCCACAAATAATAGTAAATCGAACCAAACGCACAATGCAAAATTGGTATCTTTAGGATATCTCACAATTCCTATCTAGAGGACTATAAAAAAAAAAAAAATATTCATTGGCATCTTTAGTATATCTCACAAACAAACACATCTCTAACGTAGACTCCAACTTTTCAGCCTTTTCTTTCAGCACAGGAGCTGGAACCCCAAATCTTGGATGTGATGCAAGCAAGACTTGAATCCATTCCAAAATTTCAAGAGAGTCTTGAAAACAGACTTAGAAAGAACTAAGTTAAGAATGTATCCAATTGTTTCTAGTGTATATCCCAAAATGAGATAGGTAGAGTTGTGAAACTCTTCATTGATCTAACCATATCTAACAATGTTGTGATTTTTTTCTTTTTGAAAGTCATCTCGTTGGGGTATACTAGGTGTATTCAATTAAGAAACATTTCTGTTGAGTTGTCCCTAAAATCTCCCGAGAGATATTAACCACCTCAATCAAATCGAAGTGTGTTAAACTCTTACCCAAATGTTTCTCAACCTTAGTCTTATATTCTTTTGATTTCTCAAAAGTATTTGACTTTCAAGCTATTCGGTAAATATATTTGAATCTAGAGTAATCTTCTGTAAAGAAATACTCATAGTTCTCATTCGCAAGTGCATTCACAGTTTCACACATATCAAAATACACTAGTTCTAATACATATTTGGCTCTATTTCCTTTTATCGAAAAATGATTTCTTTATGATATTTCCTTCCAAACAAGAATCACAAACTGACAATGGTTCGATCTTAACCGAGTTGAGAAGACCATCTCTAGTCAATTTTTGTATTCTGTTAAGGTTGATTTGTCCAAGACGTCACAGATATGTATAACTAGTACGGTAAGACATTTTATGGATTATAGTTTGTAGAAATAACTTTTATTTCATATGTGGAATAGTTAAATTATAAAGACCATTCATCAAATGTCCAAAGATATTAGAAACTTTATTCATTAAAATGCTAAGCGTATCAAACGTCGATTTTATAGAATAATCTTATCTTTTTAAACAGGAAATGGAAATCACATTTCTGCTTCCTTTGTGAGACATAATAACAGTTTCATAGAATCAATCTCTTAGCACTATTGAAATAAAAAATAAAATACTCCTATGCTCTTGTTAAAACTATTGCTTTTGTACCAACGATAATTTTAATCTGGCTTTTCCTAAAGCACCCGCATCAATATAACAGGTATAATTAATCGTTTCAAAATTTACAACTTAGGAATTTGTAGTATCAACCACTAAACAATAATTAGTATCAGAAAATCTCACTCGCACTTTACTTTCTAGCTGGTGCATATAGTCAGTATTTCTCCAATATCCTTTTCGTCCGTAGTTGGAATACTTACCTCAAGACATTCCATCTACTTTTAATCTTTTGTTGCTCTTATGCCTTTCTATAGATTTCTCCCTTCTCTTTCCAAATCTACCTTTTTGGCTTGGAACCAAAAGGACTACCAAACGATGCACGAGCATCTCCATTGTACCCTTAAGACCATTTTCCACATTACAACTCTATCGTTAACTCAGTCAATGGTATCTTCATCTTGTGTAAGTGATAATCCATAGTAAACTATGAAAATTTATCAAGTAAAGATTTCAATATCATGTCAAAATCTGAGTATCCTTGATAGATGGTTGTATCTAGTCTCTCAGCCATGTTTGAAGTTGTAATCATAGTCAAACTATGAAACTTCATAGGCACTCTGGATTTCATGTGGATATTCTACAAGGTACAAATGGCTTCGAAATATCCTTCCTACTTTGATAACCTAACATGCCCTAAAGGGTCTATAGTATGTCGTGGGAGATACTCTGAATCTCAAGCATTTGTTGTAACACTTTTGACATCGAAGTAAAAATGAAACAACTAGTCATCTTGTCTGCAGTCTCCCACTCATCTTGTCTGCAGTCTCCCACTCAACATATCTAATCTTTCGATTTGTCACATGGTCTTAGTAGGTCCACCAGGACATCCATTAAGCACAAAATTAAGTTTTTTTCTACATTTAGCACAAACATTAAATTATGTTTCCAATTCACATAATTATTTCCGATTAGTTGATTTTGTTTTAGGATGATGAAAAAATTGACGGAGTGAACATCAGCATCCACAACTCATCTTTCATCGTTTGCATCTACAAGAATATAGTAAGAAATAATGGAATTAGAGACATTAACATCAATATAATATCACATAAATAGAAAATTAAACTAAAGCAAGAAAGTAATAATCTTAAAGATATACAATTATCGTATTCAATATCAATGCCCTCACAATCATGTATTACATAACCTTCATCTTCAATAGTCGTATCTAGTCTTAATACATCTAATGTTGATGGAGTATAAGCCCCCTCTCAAAATTTTCTAACTTGTGAAATCCTCTGGGAGGTGCCTTTAGTACAATATACCTACTAGATGTATCACTCTCTAGAATAAAAAATAAAAAAAAATTGTTTAATTGTGATAATAAAATTGATGGATCTCTTTCAAATTGATGTTGTCTTTTACGAAGATTTACCAATGTAAATCCTTCTTCAATCTTGACTCCACTATCTATATTTGCCCAATCACAAAGAAATATAGAAACTTTAAAACTATGATAGTTTAAGAAATCTAGTTTTTTTTTTTTTTTTTTTAAAGTAAATAGATGAGAAGATATAGGTTAGGCATGGCGTCATTATGTGCAAATGGATTATGGTCATGTTTTGTAGAAATTGAAATCTAATTAATTTTAATCTATGTCAAAGTCAATAATTAATTTTAACCATATGTTTCATGAGATCCACAACTTTTCAACCACATATTTTATCAACTTTTGTGAAAATATACTAATTTTTTTGTTAATCCCACCAAACGGGCTATTCTCTCAAGATGTGGGATTTATTCTTTCAATTTGTTAATTAAGTTGGTATCAACACATAATTTGATACATGACTTTAACCTTGGGTATATTTTCAATCGTTGATTTGATTGCACAGTCATAGTGTCACTATGTTGTATAAATATAGTGCTCAATCTGACCAATATTGCAAGAATGACAGAATCATTCGACTTAGCCCTTGTTTGGGCTCCATTAAAAATATATTTCTAAATATTAATATTTTGGAGAATGTAAGATTAAAAATTAAGGAAATTTTTTGAATGTACATGTAATATTATTTTTTTGAAGAATGCATGGTTCAAAATATAAAAAAAAAAAAAAAAAAATGTATTTTTGAATAATAGAGTCCGAACATGGGCTTAACATGATTGTATAATGATAATGATTCAAGGAGTGAATTGCCCATTTGGTCACTGAACTTTCCACCATGTTTCCACCAGGTCACTGAACTTCAAAAATCACCTAAATAGTCACTGAACTTTGTCATTTGTAATACCACTAGTCACTAAAACTTTTCCAGAATTTCATGCTTCCGTCACCACTTTTGGACCACCAAAACTCCACCTTCCGGCCACCTTTTTCGCCGGACCAATATACCACCTTGAAGCCCTCACTTCCCTCTTCGCAACCCACCCAAGAGCTGGCCATAAAACCAAACGAGTTGGCCGGAAATTCAAGCCAAAGTAGGCTGTGTGGCCAGAATTTGCACTTCCGGTACCACTTTTGGACCACCAAAACTCCACCCTCCGGCCACCTTAACCGCCGGACCAACATACCATATTGAAGCCCTCACTTCCCTCTTCGTAAACCACCCAAGATCCGCCCATAAGACCAACGTATTTGGCCGGAAATGCAAGCCAAAGTAGGCTGCCAAAAAATGCATTTCCGGACTTGCTGGGTTGCATTTTTTTGGCAGCCTACTTTGGCTTGCATTTCCGGCCAAATCAGTTGGTCTTATGGGCGGATCTTGGGTGGGTTGCGAAGAGGAAAGTGAGGGCTTCAATATGGTATGTTGGTCCGGCGGTTAAGGTGGCCGGAGGGTGGAGTTTTGGTGGTCCAAAGGTGGTGCCGGAAGTGCAAATTCTGGCCACACATCCTACTTTGGCTTGAATTTCCGGCCAACTCGTTTGGTTTTATGGCCGGATCTTGGGTGGGTTGCGAAGAGGGAAGTGAGGGCTTCAATTTGGTATGTTGGTCCGGCGGTAACGGTGGCCGGACGGTAGAGTTTTGGTGGTCCAAAAGTGGTGATGAAAATTGAAGAATTCTGGTCAAATTGTTGCGTGTTTGGGTAGCCTGTTTTGGCTTGAATTTCCGGCCAACGTGGTTGGGTTTTATGGCCGGCGTTAGGGTGGGATACGAAGAGGGAAGTGAGGTCTTCAAGGTGGTATGTTGGTCCGGCGGAAAAGGTGGCCGGAGGGTGGAGTGTTTGTGGTCCAAAAGTGGTGACGGAAGTATGAAATTCTGGCCAAATTGGCCGGAAGTGGTTGGGTAGCCTACTTTGGCTTGAACTTCCGGCCAACTCGGTTGGTGCTATTGCCGGAGCTTGGGTGGGTTGCGAAGAGGGAAGTGAGGGCTTCAAGGTGGTATATTGGTCCGGCGAAAAAGGTGGCCGGAAGGTGGAGTTTTGGTGGCCAAAAAGTGGTGACGGAAGCATGAAATTCTGGAAAAGTTTTAGTGACTAGTGGTATTACAAATGGCAAAGTTCAGTGACTATTTAGGTGATTTTTGAAGTTCAGTGACCTGGTGGAAACATGGTGGAAAGTTCAGTGACCAAATGGGCAATTCACTCCTTTTTAATCACATTCTTCAAAAAAATCATTATTGTTGGCCTGCCTCACTAAATCCTGAATGTTATATTTTAGTTGGGCTGCCTCACTAAATCCTTGGCCTGCTGGATTAATATTGTTGGGCCTTACTTATTTTGTGTAACTGGGCTGCTGGCTTTGTGAAGTCGTGTTTCTTCCTTTGACGTTTTTGCCTCACTTAAGGAGTGGGGATCAGTCGTACACATGGCTGCTCTCTAACCCTTGGACGATGACCTTTGGTTAAACAGATATTTACTTGGTCTTGGCCTTTAACGTGTTTTAGTAGTTGCTGTTGGTTTTCTCTCGACTCTTCATCTTTTCTCTCTCTTACTGTGAGACTAGGGTTTGCTCTGTAAATCTTGTTCTTTGATCCTTTGTGAATCTTCAACCTTCTCTTAGTGATAGAAGCTATATTCTTGCAATGCTGAGTATCTTTTGAGAGATCCTTTGTGGTATTATTTGTATAAACGTGAGGCGAGAGAGATATTGAAGAAATCTCGATTTCTTCATACATTTGTAATGAATTTCTTGGTGATTATAATGGATCTAGAGCAGATATCTGATTCTCAGATGCTCAACGGGTGATTAGGTTGAAAACTGAACATTTGGGCCTTTTTTAGGGCGAAATATATCTTGTGTTGTATCATCCATTATATTTTCTGCAATCTTGGTTAAGTTTGATGCTCGATCCTATATTCCTAATCTGTGATTAGGTTAACACTGAAGAAATTAAAAGTTACTTTAGTTTACAGCTTGTAGGTATTTTCAGTCCCAAAATAAAGTAGAATCAACAGAATATTAAAAGAACACAAGGGTTTTTCGCCCTTAGGCCCGGATGTTCACCCAAACTAGGGATACTCACCACGTTGAGCATCCACCTAAGTGGTTATTGCTCTAATCCACTAGAAGCCAACAAGAATGCCAAAGAACAAGTTACAGAGACTCAAAAAATCACATGACCCAAAAGCTCTCAGGCCTAACTCTTACAGTTTCCTCTTCTCTTACAGATTACACAAAGTAATCGAGGGTTATAGTTCACTCAAGAACACTAAACCACAACAATAAAGTAATCAACACTAGAAATCACCCAAGAAAACTAGACACTCAAGATTACAGATGAAAACCAACGATTTTCTTCTAGAGAAGGAGAGAAAACTACAGATAACAAACCCTAGAAGAAAAATCTCGAATGCGTATTTGCAACCAAGGGATGGTATATCAATAGTCACAATGTATCCAATGGTTCAGCCAGCAACACGTGTCAACATCTTAACTATTAACTTTAACACTCAAAAACGTGTTTAGGCAAAATACGAGTTTATCATAGGTTGGGCCAGACGGGTCACATATCAGAGATTGAGCCAGATAACAATAGGCAGCATCATTGGCCAAAATGTTAGGCACCAAAATATAACACAGTTAAATCGCCTAAAATGACGAGATTTGCATTTATTGGAATGTAATGGGGATGACTACAGTACATTTTCAAAATTTTAATAGGAATAGATAGATATATAAGAATTGTGGTTAAAAATAGCGGCTTCCAATAATCATTATCAAAGATGTAGCCTTCCTAAACTTCCCAGTTTCCAAAATATATCATTTTCTGAACTTAAGACAGCATATCCATAGAACAAACGTAAAAAGAGGTGCAAAGTGAAAGTCAGAACTTGGGACCAATGAAAAGTAAAGGGAAGTTCTAGAGGAATAGTCCCAAGCATATGCCATTTCTAGTTTCAGCATATCCAAAATGAAGGTGCGAACCAGAGAGTATAAAATGTGTGCTCTCAGAAATGGAACTTGCACGGCAGCTTCGAGGAGAAGGAAAATTAATGTGTGGGTAAAGGAGTAACAGGGCTATTCTTTATTGGCAAGGTGCCCATGCAAATGCATACTTCTTTGCCAAAGGAGAATTGCCCTGCCATCCTTTCCCACAATAAATAGCAACTAGTAACTCGCAGAAGGTCACATGACAGAAAGAGAATCTTCCTTCTATCAAATCAGTAAGGCCGTGATTACACTGTGGAGCTGAATTATTGCCATTGTGCAAAAGTCAATATGCGAATCAACCTCCACGGTGAAGTTGCCGTGTGGTTGGAAGGGGGACGAGAAGCACCCTCCTGAGGTGCTGAGCCCTTATTAGGGTTTTACTCTAATTTTCCTTAAAAGGGGTTTTCTCAAATTTGTCTTATAAATTGGGAGCTCTCATTAGGATTTTGTATTATCATTATAAAAGAGAGATAATTGTTTAATATATAACCTTCAAGAGAATGTAAATATTAACGAACATACAAGACCCTAATTTTCTGCTCTTAGCACCCATAAATACCTCGAACATCAATTTCAAAATATTTATCTTGTTTCTCTTTTTTCTTGTATTCATATTTTCCAAACCACTTACAAAAAAACTTCTAGATTTTGAGGTTTCAAGAAGCAATGTTTTAAAAATCTAGTTCCGTTTTCTTCAACCTTTGATCAGGCTAACATTACTTTTTAATTAGGACGGGGTTGTTACATGTGCAAAGTGGTAACGTTATTTATTATGTTATTGATCAAACGGGTAAATGCTACTACGGTATAAAAATGACCTTTCAGAGGAATAATGGATTGGATATGGGTAAAGCATTGGAAACAAGGATTGGAGGAATTTCGTACTTTAAACTACACTATTTCTTGATCTATTGAAATATAAGACCCATATATTTCAATTAATTTATTTTCTTGAATGAATTTCTAGTACTTTATTGAATATTTCGATTGTTCTCACCCTCTAATAGTCTCTACATGTAATTAACAAAGCTCGAATTGTGGTGGATGGATCACATGTCGAGGATAGGTTTGGATCTAATTCATCAATGATAAAGAGTAGAGACCTTAATTTCATTTTTTTTCCTGCTTAATCATTTTCTGAACCTTTGTCTCAATTTGAATAAGAAATTGAATATTTAATTTTGAGTTATTGAACATCATTTTAAGGATTAAACACCCTTTTTACAGATACAAATAGATTTTTAACATGCTCGATATATTATGCATGCTAAATTTGTTAACATTTGTATGTGAATTGATTTCACTAGCTGTTGAATCAATTTCTGAAAATTTATTATATTGACTATATGTGAGTCATAAACCTACATTTCAAATTTCGTGACTTTATGAGGTCATTTAACCCTTCTAAAATTTTTTAAAACATTCATGAAAATGTAGAGCAACTATTTTTAATTAATAATCAAACTTTTCCTTCTAAATATATATTCCTTCCGCTTTCTCATAAATTGCTTCAGTTTTTCTAATAGATGATGTCATATGTCAAGGTTAAAGAATTTAATGACCTAAAGGACTTGAACTTGGGGTGTTACAATAAGATACAGATGTGACAAAGATGGGATACACTAATTAGGGCACTAGAGCATTCTTGGAAGGAAATAATAGCTGTTTGCCCTCTAATTGATTAATGGCTGGAGCATAATAGGGATGGAATGTGTTACGTGATCCAAACTTTCCATATACAGCTTCACATGAATCTAGTTTTCGTATTTGATAGAACCTTCGATTGTAGATCCTTGATTATAGCTTCTTGTGATTCTATCTTCACTACAAGAAAAAATGCATTTTGCAACATGCAAAAGACAACCTTCACCAATTGCATGTTGCTAAAAGGGGTCTATCACAATATTTAGCAAATGTATGTTGCTATTGGTTGACTAAATTGAGTTTTGACAACGTTTTTATAAGGAATGTTGCTAATACGTGCTTTTGTAACGTTCGCAGTTCGTTGTCATTGAATTTCTTTTTGTAACGTGCAATGCGCGTTGCTGTTAAGGTTTTAGAAATGTTGCAAAAAACCTTGTCACAACACACATTGAACGTTGCGAAAAACTTTAACACAACATTCAGTGAACGTTGCGAAAAATCTTAAGATAACATGCATTGAACGTTGTGAAAACCTTCCACGGCAACGTTGAAACCCGTAACATACGCCCGAACGTTGAAAAAGGCTTTTGGCAACGTTTTTTGACCGTTGTAAAATACCCTTTTTGGTGTAGTGCTTAGTTTTATAAGCTGTGTAAATTATGACTATAAATTCTACCCGTCTCTTTCTAGTTTTCCAAATTTTATTACTGTTGAAAATAATTTACATTATTGTGATGCTTGTGTCAAAGGTAAACAAACTCAACTTCCTTTTATTGTGGTTCCAAATGAAAGCTCGTCCTTAATTTTGATTGCACATTTGTTGATATATAGGTGTCTATCATACTGCAAATGTACGTGGTGCACATTATTTTTTAATCATTGTTGATGATAATTTTCATGCTACATGAGTTTCCTTGATGCCATTAAAAATCTGATGCTTTGTTTTATTTAAAAAATTCTTTGCTATGGTGCATTACCCAATCTAATGCCAATATAAAAAAAATTTCTTTCGACAATGGCCAAGAATTTCTTTCTCATGCCACTCAATTTTTTTTTTGCTGATCTTAGTGTACAATACGAACGCACTTGTGTTTAGACTCCCCAACAAAATGAGGTTGTTGAATGAAAGCATCACGACATATTTAATGTGGCTCGTTGCCTTCGCTTCCTGTTCCATCTCCCTATCTCATTTTGGGCTGAACGTGCTTTGACATAAGTTTATTAATCATACCCATTCATCTAGTTTGGTTAATGTCTCACCATATGAACGTTGTTCACACCTTAGCTTCCAACAGGGATAAATTCCAACCTAGGGTGATCCATTGCGCATTTTTAACGTATACCTAAACTCATATTGCCTACAACATTTTTAATTTGGAAAATAAGAAAATCAAAATTTCTCGTGATTTCACTTTCTTTGAAACTTGCTAGTATGCTCACCCTACGTCTACTTATTCTTGAATCCTATGTTCTTTTTGATAACCTTCCACCACCTCCTCTCATCTGATCCACTCATCGCTCTAGATAATCAATCCACCATTCCGATTGCAGCTCCTTCATTTCCAACAGTGACCTTTCTCACTCTTCGTCCATATTGTACTATTACCCTCCTTGTTCATCTACATTACTATATATGTTTTTCCTCTCTTATGAGAAATCTCCTTCTTTCATTGCTTCACTCACATCTTTAGGTACGGTTCATCCCATCTCTAAGTTCCTTTCATATACCCCTTCTTCGACAAAACGCTTTGATTTTCTTTCTTGTGATAACACACTATTGATGTTACTCGATTCTATCAAGATGTTAAGCATTCAAATTAGCGCGGTGCTATGATTACTAAACTCGAGGCTCTTGGGGCTAATCAAACGTGGAGTCTCACGTCTCTTCCTTCTAGTAAGTAGCCCATAGGTTGTGAATGGGTTTTTGAAACTAAACTTCGTGCGGATGGCTCTATTGAGCAGTACAAAGCTTGGTTGGTAGCCAAGGGCTATACACAGGTTTAAGGGCTTGACTATCATGACACTTTTGTCCCTTTGCCAAACTTTTCACTGTGCAGTGTGCTCTGATTTTAGTAGCTAACTGTCATTGGCATATTCACCAGTTGGATGGGTATAACGCCTTCTTACATGGTGATTTGGATAAGGAGGTTTATATGACTCTACCTCCTAGTTATTGTGGTAAGCTGAAGACTTGTGTTTACTGTTTACACAAATCTGTTTATGAACTTAACAAGGCTTCGCGTAATTGGTATTATAACCTCTCTTCAGTCCTTATTAAAGCTAGCTATGCTCAGTTTGACCACTCTATGTTTAACGGTACCTTTGGTTCTTCTCTTACAGTAGTCCTTTTTTATATTGGGGACAACTTATTTAGGTAACGACGCTCAGTCTTTATCCAATCTTAAAACTTTCCTTGCTGATCATTTTAAGATTAAGGATCTTGGTGTCTTAAAGTATTTCCTATGCATTGAGCTCACCTACTCTTTCCATGAAAAATACTACACAAGCCTCCTTTGTGGTACATGTTTTCTCTTTCTCAACAAGTGGATGACGTCTTCACTAAGACTTTTAGTTGAACCGTGCTGCTTGTGCAAGGAGGGTTTGACACCCTCCTTGCCAGCGCACTCACATTAGGGGGAGGAGAGAATTTTTTTTGTCATTTTTTTCACACAGGTCCCACACGGGTTCCACACGACATGTGAATATCTGTCAAGAAGGTGGTAAACAATTTTCTGTACAAATAATTTTTTCCTTTTTAGTTGAGATCTCTTTATTCATTTTGCTCACTAGTAGGGTATTATACACCTCCATGCTACAACTTGTGGGAGGAGTGTTACGTGATCCAATCTTTCCAGGTACAGCTTCTTTGATCATTTCACGTGATTCTAGTTATACCTATACAGCTAGAATATTTGTTGGTCCCTGAATTTCATTAGTCTAATTATATTATTTATTTAGTTGTTTAGACGATGATAAGTGTATTTTATAGCTAAATTTTTTATTTTATTTTATGCACTCATTTGGACTTCTATTCTTATTTGGTTATTGCTAAATCGAGTAGTTTTCAATTTAATTTTGCGTAAATTATGTTAATTTTAGGAAAACCTTGAATGATTTTAAGCTAATTTGGAATTGGTTCAAAGCAACAAAGATTAATCGGATTGCATAGATCAATTATAAGAAGAGTTAAGCGAGCGAACCGCGCAAATTTCACGAGTGAAATTCAACTTTTGGAAAGTGTATGAACAAATTTTATACTTTCGAAACTTGAGATGGACCAATTTTAGATTATCATAGAGGCTCAGTGGCCAATTTGGAAAATTTTGGAAGTTTCGAAATCAAAATTGAAATTTAGGATGAAAAATGATAAGAAAAAATGGGCAAAAAATTAATTTGAAAACCAAATTCCATACAATTGCAAAATATTAAATTACCAAGTTTTTTTTTCGTTGCCGGGGACTTATATTTAATATTAATTTAAATTATTTCTAGCTTTTTTTTAATCTTTTTTTTTATTCTTTGTTAGCTGTTCTATTTATTTTTTCTTTGTTTTATTGACGGGACGAAAAGAAGCAAGATACTACCTACAATATGCAATAATTGATCTCGACATTGGTAAAAATGATATGCTTGTTGGAGAAATTTTCTTCATGCGACAATTTCACACGAGTAATTCACTTATCGAACTTGATGAGGGTGACATGTAGTGGGATTATTTCTCCCATCATTATTTTTGTGGTTAAAAACTATAGCACTGAAAAATGTTAAAAAAAAAAATATTAAATAAAATAAAAAATTATTTTACGAAAAATATTTTTGTTTCATTTGTTTTTTTTTTTTTTTTTAAAGTTCATAACTAGGCTACATAAGTCATTCCAAATTAAATTAGTCTAAACTCGCATGTGATTATATTAATAATTATTTTTCTTGTTTCTTTTCAGGTATGATGAAAATATTCTCTTTAACAACAAGAAAAGAAAAGTAAAAGAAGATAAAATTAGTCATTATGATTATTAAATTAGTCATTATGATTATCACGTATTTTGAATTGTTTACATTGATTGAATATGTTGAATGAATTTAGATTTTTATAAATTAAGATCATAATATGTAGCACAACCACGGGAGTTATTCAGATAAGCGTTGATTCTATGCTTATTAAAAATTTGTGCGAAATATTTTTGGCTAACCGGTAAAACTTAGGTAGTAATCATATCCTAGGGTTTTGATTCCAATTACATAAAAATAAAAAGGGGGTTCAATAGTCGTGGCACGTAAGAAAAGTTTGCCTACATTGTCGTGTGAAGCTACTTTTGACTAATTCGGCCTATTCATTATCAATATTTAGGAGATGGCTTACCACAGAAAATGTTACTTGCAATGTAGAGTGAAAGCTATCTTAAAGAACTAAAGAAAAGATTCCAAAACAAAAGAAGAGATGCAATAAAAAGAAAAGAAAAGCACATCAAAGCATATTGAGATAGTGACAAAACAACAATAAGTACTATTTTTGCTCAACTAAATCTTGCATACTTAATTTTGGAATTTAGACTTTTGGTAAGAATCATTATCATAGCTGAAAGTTGGAGGCTGTGACATTCAAATTTAGGAAGAATCATCACATATTGAGATAGCGACTCTCATTGGTAAAATCCAACATAACTAGAGGTTAAAATGAATGAGTATTGTGAAATCAACTTTAAAATTAACACTCGGGTATATGATTGAAAAAGCAAGTTCGAGAGTATTCCCACAAAAAAGCAAGAAAATACTTAACTATTAAGGATTGGAAAATAATTAACTTAAAAGTTCATGATGGTCACATTGACTATGTTAGCACTCACATCGATCAATCATTGAATAAGTAAAAAAATAGTTTAATTTCCAAGTCTAATGAACCTCTTGTGATTGCTGAACGATTTTAAATACTTGATTCAAGTTCAGTAAAGTTATCTAATACTTTGAGGTATTTGCTAAATATATTTTATGTACTTATTTAGACTTCTATTCTATTTATTTATTGTTAAATCGAGCAATTATGTACTTAATTTTGTGTAAATTACATTAGTTGTAGGAAAAATTCAAACTTGAAGGCAATTGGCGTGAAAATGGTGATTTTGAGCTAATTTGCAGTTGGATTGCACGAGATCAATACGAAGAATCAAGAGAGCAATCATAAGAAAAAGAAAGTTTCGAGAGTGAAATTTTACTTTTAAGAAAGTTTAGGGACTAAATTATACAAGACACCTTCCCCTGCAATTCGATTTTTTTAAAGTTGTGCTCTGTCTAGAGTCTAGTAAGACTATAAGTGGTCTCAAACTAGATACTATTTCAAGAATCACTCTCATTGTTGATGGTGCAACTTCGGGAGGACTCTTGTAAAAGATTGACTTCATGAAGTTATTAAAAATACAAAACATATTGTGGAAGTTGATTTTAAAAGAAAACTGTATTATAACGACTCTAATACAAAATTCCGTACATCACGGCTCCCAAACATAAGAAATTATAATACCTGATTTTTCCAATACGGCCATCACTATTTGTACATACGAGTGAATTGCCGGGCAAATCTCCTTTGGCAGTGAGGCTCAATAATACAGCCATTTACGGCAGTCAAGTAGCCTACTGCCAAAGGAGTAATTGCCCAGTAACGCATCCATACACTTTGAACAGCACTTGATGAACAGTGCTCAGTCCTTGTATCTATTTATAGCTAATGAAAAATGAATTAAACTACTTTGCCCTCATGAGTGACCTCAAACATGACCTCGACCCCACCACTTCCCTCATATGGAGGAAAGAAATATTAAATTTAATGAGGTGGGACCCGCCCTCCATGTGAGAGGAGTGGTGGGGTCGAGGTCAAGTTTGAGATCACCCATGAGGGCAAGGTAGCATGATTGATGAAAAATTGGGATGTTTTTCATGCAACAAGGATATTTGCAGCATATTCCTCTATTCATTCACCAGTCCAATTCAGTAATCAACTGGTTATTTTGATTTAGTACAAAATAATTGAAGCAATTAGGGTCATGTTCGAGTTGTGCGGTCTCTTACTTTATTATTATCAAAACTTCGTGTTCAGATGGTGGACGGTAAAACATTTTCATCAATAAATAGAACACATGAATATCGTAAAGAGTATCTCAAAAATAATTGAGAGACAAGGTAAATGATAACACATTATTTTCTTTAGAAAAAATAAATTGCGAAATGAGTATGTATGACAATGTCATGCAATAAACATGGAAAATTTAATGTTTCTATAATTGTCATTTCTTATTAGTTAGCTTTAGGTACTTTGGCATGTGATTACTGTATGAATAGGAACCTAATAATCAAGTTATCTTTCTTACTATTGACAATATAAGTAAACAAGCTATTGGAACTGCACTTTCTGTTTTTTAACAATTCATTAGATATTTTTCAAACATGTTTTTTTGTATATACTACATAATCTTGGACATATCAATTGGAACTCTATCCGCCAAAGAATGTGCAATCTAAAACGAAGCATATATTTTTTGGATATTCAAAGAATTATTATTTATTTTTTTCGTGGAGGGGGCATCTTCTTGGTTAGAACTGAAAGATTTTTGTATTTAGACACAATTATGCAGAATAAAAACAATAACAAGCAACAAGTCACTTATTAATGTCTCTAGATGATTTAATTAATCTAATTAAACTTATGTGTCAATCAAATAAATATTCAGATCAAAGCAATAAAATATATAACACCAAGAATTGATCACGGAAGAAAATCCCAACTCAGGATAAAAAAAAACTTCTAGACAAATTTGTCAGTAAACGATCCATTAAAAAAAGTTAATTTAAAATTAGTCCAAATACTACTAAATCTTAGCTCACTCTGGCCACCTAATTTGTAAATCATCAAGGAACTCCTTTGGTTGTGCACGCTCGCACTTCCCAAAACTCTGGGACACTTTTCTCTCCACTGGATCATCAAGAATGAATCTCGTTCTTCAATGCTAAATCACCAGGCATCTTTTTACTGAATTTCAGAACTTTGAAA
Source organism: Osmanthus fragrans (assembly GCA_019395295.1). Classification (NCBI taxonomy): domain Eukaryota; kingdom Viridiplantae; phylum Streptophyta; class Magnoliopsida; order Lamiales; family Oleaceae; genus Osmanthus; species Osmanthus fragrans. The sequence goes on from CM033350.1 coordinate 14,314,845, forward strand.
GTTTATAGGTGAATGTAGGGTTTTTTGTTTTAGTGTTTGATCAAAGATCTTTTTGTGTTTTAATCGGTTAATTTAGGCAAGAGATACTGGAATATGGATTTGGATTTCAAAGTATGTTCTCTTGACTTAATTCAAGGCCCAACCAATGTTGGAACAATGTTTGGGATGAATATATGAACATTGTGTTGAATCTAAGAATCAAAGGAATGTGTTTATGATCTTCAATAATAAGATCTCTAAGGCAAAATAATGATTCAACACACTTAGGGATGGACCATAGCCTATATATTTATAATGCGTAGTGTTTGGAATGAAAATAACTCAAAATCAGCTTCAAAATTGAATTTTATTGTTTCTAGGATTGATATGGCGCTCAAGCGCCTAGGTAAGTGCCAGACGAACGGTCCTTGAGTAGCGGTCACTAATTTCTCCATAAATTTCTTTCTCATTGTTCAATTGAAGTGATTCAAAGTACGTTGAGAAATTAATTCAAAGGGTTATAATTCTTCTAAAAATACCATTTTTCAAAGTCGAAGGTTTTTTATGTCAAAAATGGATCGTAACTTGTAGCTGAGAATGTGAAGCAAAACTTGCGTAACACTTTGACACTCCTTCAACTTCTAATTGCATTCCATTGATCATATGTAACCTTTTTAGAGATCTCCAACTCCTCCAAAGACTATCAATCCTAAACTATTTTTACTCGACTTTGATTACAATTCGATAAATTCCTAGTACAATTCAATTAGGACATGATTTTTACTAAGGAAATTGCCAATTACAAATTTGGAATTTGCTAACTTTGCTAATTGTAAAATTGGACCTAACAAGAACCCTCTTGGCTAATCAAAAACTTTATCACAGCCTTTGCTTGAAGAACGCACAATCTTCCACGTGCCTGGACCAAAAATAATAATAATAATTATCAAAGTTGAAGTCCTCCTAAATAAACTTCCTAGTTTCAACATATATCATTTTCTGCACTTGAAAACAGCATATCCATAGAACCAACGTGAATAAAGTACAAAGTGAAAGTCATAACTCGGGTCCATTATCCCAACGAAAGGTAAAGGCAAACTCTAGAGTAATATTCCCAAGCACAAGCCACTTCTAGTTTCAGCATATCCAAAATGAAGGTGCGAACCAGATAGTATAAAAAGTATGATCTGAGAAATGGAACCTGCATGGCAGCTTTGAGGAAAACGAAAAGGGTAATTAGCACAAAAAGTCTTTATCTTTCAACGTTATTGTATAAAACGTTCATACCTTTTCATTTTTAGACATTTTCACCCTATTTTCATCTTTTATTGCGGAAAATGTAATTTTCATCCAATTTCTCAATTAAAAAAAATTGTAAAATGACAATTATATCATCCGATTTAAATAAAACAAAAAGAAAAGAAAAATTAAAGAACAAATTGCAATTATACTCCAAAACTTTTTAAAAAATTGCAAATGAATCCAAATAAGTTATTAAAAGAGTAATTAGCACAAAACGTCTTACACTTCAATATTATTGTACAAAACGATCATATATTTTTTTTATATTTTTTTTCATCATTATTTTCACATTTCATTGCAAAAATCATTATTTTCACATTTCATTGCGAAAATCATTATTTTCATCTATTTTCTCAATTAAAAGTTATAAAATGACGAATATACCCTGTTATTTTCCTTTATTTTTTGTTTTATTTAAATAGGAGAGTATATTTGTCATTTTATTTTAATTACCCAAAACGAAAATGTGCCCGTAAAGTATTAACAGGGCTGTCCTCCATTGGCAAGGTGGCCATGAAAATGCATATCTCTTCTTTGCCAAAGGAGAATTGCCATGCCTTTCTTTTTCACAATATGTAAGCAACATATAACTGGAAGGAGGTCATTTGAAAGAAAGAGAATGTTCTTTCCATTAAATCAGTAGGGCTGCAATTCAAATAGGATCGCACGGCTGGCTGAAACTGGATCCATCTTGACATCTCTGACGGTTAAAAATTACATTGGATTAAAACCCAATGAGTTAGTGCATGTTTGGGAAGTAATGAACTTGTATCGCATTATTCGGTTTATTTGTGACTTCTTTGAAATCCCACATATTTATCATTGGGCATTTCATGTGGAAAGCTGTTTTAATTTCTAACTTTTCTCAAATACCACATATTTGATTTTTTGTGACTACGTTAATATAGATATGCTGATAAGGGATTGTTAGAATATATTTGGCATGTTTGACCCCAGTCAAAAGCCTGATTTTCTGGCTATTTTGGTGCCTAAAAGGGCTTGGTGTTTAAGCAGGTCCAAACATGCTACATTATAATAAGTTATCGCAAAAAGCGACTAGAGCATAACACAAATTATAATAAGATACGTCGAATTCAAAATTCGTAGAGCCTTGCTGTCAATATATTTTCCGTCACATCCTTGCTCACGTGTACACTTTCTGCACACTCGAATAAAAATCAGTAGACACCAAGATCACCAAATAAATATAATATTTATTAATTCATCTCCTATTGTTGCCCCATTTGTATAAATGATCCAAAATTCAAGAGATGTGATGAGCAAATTGACTACGTGCAAATTTTACAGTCGTTGGCCTCTATCAAGGATATGGGGCGTGTCAACCCCCAACTTTCCTCGCTCCAAGCTCCTATAAATCAAATACAAGGTGCACGCATAAAATCAAGTAGGTTACAACTTATAATTATCTTTATAACCAAAATGTTTCCATTTTCAACCTTCATAAAATTAAAAAATTAAAAAAATAAAAAAATTACTTTTTGATTTGGGTGAGTCCGCTGGATAAGATTTTAGTGAGTGTGCAGGATAAGATAGATGATCTCTTTGCTGGTACTAACGTCAATACTCAATACATTACAATTATAATTCTTGTTTTTATCAAATTTGAGATCAATTATATGAATTTTTTTTGTTACATTAAAAGTAAAACAATAGACATCAAGCTCTAATCTAGAAGAATGCAGTAGAATAATTAGCTGATTAATTAATTATGAATTTAAAGCTAGTAGAACCATGCTTATATATATTTTTGTATGGAATGCATTGCCGGGCAAATCTCCTTTGGCAGTTTCCTTTTCGGTTTTGCTTAAATGAGCTTAATTGGCCCTATTTACTCGCATTAATCAGTGAGCAACGGCCCGAGGAGTGATTACCCCGATATACATTTATAAATGTGGAAATTACATAAAACCCTACCTTTAAAGATCCCATTTCATAAATAAGATGGAAGGTTTTATTATTCAAAAACCAGATATTTTGTTAAATAATATATTATTATTAGATAAATATATTAATAATTAAATTAATTTATAAACCTACCCCCAACCCCAACCCCCTACATTATTCCCCAACCCTAACCACGATTTGCTCTCTCTCTCTGCGCCGCTCGTCCATCTCCCTCCACCCCATAGCCATCTGTCTCTACCTCTCGATGTGGTATGGTGGCCGAGCTATTGTGGCAGTGGTATGGTGGTGGAGCTACTGTGGCGGTGGATCTGCTGTGGGTACGGCATTCGAGATGGTGCGACGGTGGTGTTTTGCGGTGTTTTTTATGGCGGCGGTCGCTATGGTTATGTGGTGACTGGTGATGGTGGTGGCGACGGGGATGAAGGTGGTGGCGGGTTTGGGATTTGTGGATTTGGTGGCGGCTTTGTTGGTGCAGCGGTGGGGTGTGCGCGTTGTGTTGCAGTGAGTACGGTGTTGGCGGTGGTCGCTGTGGTGGTTTGGTGACTGATGGGGATGGCGATGGTCGCTGTGGTGGTGCGGTGATGAATGTGTTGTTGGGCAGCGACGGGGATGAAGGTGGTGCTGGGTTTGGGATCTGTGGATCTGGTGGAGGCTTCGCTGGTGATGTTGCTGGGAGGTGGTGGTAGTAGTTCTGGCAAGGTGTTGCTGTTGGCCGTGGTTGGCGTGGGGCGACAGTGGTGGTGGTGAGGCTGGGTTGGTGGTGGTGAGGCTGTGTTGGCAGTGGTGATTTTTGTAGTGGTGGCGGGACGAGTGGAGGTGGGGTACAGTTGCGTCGGTTTTGAGATTTTTATTCACTGGAAAAATTGGTGATAGCGGCGGCGGTGGTGGTCGGCGGTGGTGGTCGTGACGGTGGTGGTGATGTGTGGCGGCGACGGTGGCACGATGATTATGGGTGGTTGATGTGGCAAGATTTTTGCTAGATCTGGTGGCGGAGTGGGTTTTGGTAGCTGCGGTGGTGGTAGAGGAGATGGTGCTAACTGCTGTGACGTTGGCTGTGAGAAAAAGTGTGATTGTGACTTTCACTTGTGACTCGAAATTGGATATGTGACCTGAATATTGTGATCGTGACTTTTAATTGTGACCAAAAATTGTATAAGTTGTGACTAAAAATTAATTCGTGACTTATTGTGACCTATAAATAAATTGTGATGAGTAAATTTTTGATATGTGACCATTGGAACAAATTGTAACTCGTAAAATTTTTGAATTGTGACCTTAGAAATGATTTGTGACCTATTGAAAGTTCGATTCGTGACCTCGGAAATGATTTGTGACATATAAATTTTTCACATGTGACTAAGAAAAAAATTGTGACCTTTAAAATTTTAGAATTGTGACCGTAAAAAAAATTTGTGACATTTAAAATTTTTAATTTGTGACCGAAAAGTAATATGTGACTAATTAAATCGTGAATCTGTGATCGACGAATAAATTGTGACCTATAAAATTTTTGAATTGTGACGTAAAATAATTTTTGACATTAAATTTTTTTGATTTGTGACCGAAAATAATATGTGACTAGCTAAATTGTGAATCTGTGACCAAATTATATAGATCTGTGATCTTAATATATTTAATTAATTAAATATATATTTAATTAATTAAATTATAAATAAAAATGAATGAAAATCTGATTTTAGATATTTGAAACTTATTTTCTTACTTTTGAAATGGGCTATAGTTAACTTCTTAATTATGAAAATTTCCCTTTATAAATCTATTTAGCCTCCCGGATTTGCAAATTGAGGCTAAAGCTCATTATTTTGTACAAATAATATATTCTGATATCATTCATTAAGTTCTGATTTGTGAAGAAGAAGAATATTTGTTTCCCATTTCACAATAGAATTATTCTACTCAAACAGGGCCACATAGGTGGGACACCCCCCCCCCCTCCAAAAAAAAATAGGGCCCATGTGGCCCTGTTTGAGTAGCACAACTTAACCTTAATCTAACTATTCCCTATATAAGATTATATATTTATCATTTGGATGTAATTGATCCGTTTCTCCTTCCAATTTCTTTTGATGGTCCAACATTTATTGAATTTCAATTCAACATTCATGGAATTCAAGTTCACCATCAATTGGAGGGTAACTTAAGCCATAATTTGATGAGAGTTTTGGCTATATATATAGATGGATTTGGTCCCTAAGCTTGACACCGAAAATACAAGATACACCATCAATTTAGAGTGTTGAGACCTTAGAAATGTCATTACCTGGAACAAAAGGGAGAATTTCTGGAACAACATCAATGGCTGGCCTGGAGGCATGAACTTGATTTATGGGCATTCAGTTTTCTCGATCCGTTTTTCGCCTTATGTTGCTTTGGATCGATTTTTAGTCTAACATTTGGTATCAGAGCACCCATAACCTTTGCCTTAGTGTTTTATAAAAAAATCTGCAAATCTTGATTTCTCTGACTGAAATTTTTTTGAAATCAAATTGGGGAATTCTCAAGAAAATCAACTTTATAGCTTTCGAATGATTGTAAACTTGAGATTTTCATTTGGGAGGGCTGAACTTGAAATGTGTAGAACTGGGTTGAAACTGACCTGGCTGAAAGTTGATGTTGAATGGGCTAAAGGAAGAAGGTGACTACAGCCCTGTTTGATTCCCATTTTAATTCTCATTCTTATTCTTCTACTCATTTTCAACCACACATTCTTCAATAAAATAATATTTTTCATCACATCAATAACTTTTCCTTCTTTTTCAACCACACATTTCCCATCATATCAGTATTTCAAAATTCATTTTTCCCAAATAATGCCTATCAAACACACTATATTTTCAGCTTACGTATTTTTCCTTTAGCAGTCAATTACAGGGCATTTATTGGGCCACTAATCATGAATGTTTCCTTAATTGGATTTGGAATTATATAAGGCATCCTTGTAGTTCGTATTGGGCTGATTTTTATACGTAATTGTTTGTTTCATTAAAAATCATAAGCATGGCCAACTTTTGCAAGATTTAATTATGGGAAAAATTCATATTTCAGGTGTGAAGTTTACCCTAATTCAAAAATCAGGTACAAGTTTAAAAATTCAAAAATCAGATATATATATATATATAATTAATTAAATATATTTATTAATTAAATATAATAAAGTCACATTATTCGATTAATGGTCACAGATACACAATTAAGGTGACAATTTATTTATTAGTCACATATTATCAAATTGATTAGTCACAGATTATTTCGAAGTCATAGATGAAAAATTTTACAGGTCACAATTTATTTTGAGGTCACAAATTACCGGTTACAATTTATTTCGAGGTCACAGATTTTCAAATTAGTTAGTCACAAATCTTTTTTTCAGTCACATATTATTAAATTTTTAGGTCGCATTTGAGTCCTTAGTCACATATAACCAAATAATTGGTCACAGACACTCTTCGTCCCAACAAACATCACCACCGAACCACCAAAACCCCCAGATCCGCCCCTCACCGTCAGATCCATCATCGCACCTCATCATCAAATACTACCCACCACTAGAGCCACCATAAAAAATGGCACCACCACCAAAACACAAAAACCGCCACAGGTCCACCGTCGTTGCCCCAACACACAACCCACCACTAGGCGCCCGACCCCACCACCACAACCACTGAACTTTACAACCACCAAGCACTGCACCTCACATTACCATCGTACCGTCATCTGAACTCTACCACTATACCGTTGCCAGTCAACCACTACACACCACCACAAACTACAAACATCAGCAAGTACTACCTCACCGTAAACCTCCGCAAAAATCACAAAAAAAAAAAAAACAATCAACCACCAGTAACCACCATAACCACAACTTCATAGGTGGAACCAAGGCTGTTGCGGTGTCACTGCGTTGCAATTTAGATGGGAGGTGATTGGAGTTGCAGATTTGGGTGGGCGGCGACGTGGGAGAGTGCGATTGTAGAGAGAGATGTGAATCTAGAGAGAAGGCAAAGAGAGATGGGTTGAAAATGAATTTAGGGTTTGGTTGATTAAATATATATATATATATATATATATATATATATATATATATATATATTTATTTATATAAATTAATTAGGTTGATACCTCATATTTGAATAAATAAACTTCATACCTAATGTTTGAATTGTGAATTTTAAACACTTGGCAGTATGTAATTTTATCTTTAATTATTAAGCACAGTAATTGTTTTGTGGGCCAATTTTGGGGAAATTATTCTTGGGCACATCCGATTTTACAGAATTTATTTTGTGAAAATTACACATTAGCCTATTTTTTAAGATCTCATTTCAAAAATAAGAGGCAATACAAAAATCAGATATTAATTTAAATATTATAAATCAATATTTTAATATTAATAATAATATTATAAATTAATCTGTATACATACACCCTACCATATTTACCCACATTAAAACCCTAAAATGAAGTTTCTCTCTCCCCGCTCCTCTTCATTCTCTCTTCACCACGTCTCTCTACACTTTCAGATCGCCATCGTCCCTGCCTCTGCCTCTCCTCTCTTCTTCGTTCTCTCTTCACCACCCATCTCTCTACTCTCAGATCGACGCCGCCGTCGTTACTACAGCAACCCGAATCGGTAGCACTCTGTGTAATGATGCGGTGTAAGCAGCGATGAGCGTGGGCGGTGGTGTTTGATGGCGGTGCACGTAGCGAGGTGTCAGACAATGTTTCTCCATGGGCGAGCTGCAAATCAAGGGTCATTTCCTCCATTTTTTGGTGTAGCAATGATGTGTAGTGGTGATGGGTGCTTAGGTGCGGTGACATGGTGGTGATGGAGGCGCTGTATTGATGTTGATGGTGGTGGCGTCGCACAGAGGTAGCTACGGGATTTGTGTTTATTTCATGGTAGTGCGTGGTTAATGGTGAATGACAGTAGTGTCACGTGGTAGTGGTGGTGGTTACATTTTCATATCAGTCTATGGCTGCTGCGGGGAGCTGATGATATGATGGTGAGGTGGTGATTCTGCGGGTGGTGGTGGTGGCGGTGGCGATGGTGCAGAGGTTGATGGTGTGGTGGTGATTTGAGGTGTGGTGTACTGGCTGTGGGTGGCAGTGGGTACGGTGGATCTGGCAGCGATGAGGCATTGGTTTTGGTTGTTGGAATGGTGGTGGTGGTAGCTTCCATATTTTGGTGGTGGCGGTCGGCGGTGATGGTTGTGCAATGGGTGCAGTGGTGATGAAGAGATGTTGGTGGCGATGGGTCTGTCATGTGGATGTAATGATTTGTTTAAGAAAGTGGTGCTTTCGGGTGGTGGCAGTGGTTTTGGCGACGATGGTGGCGGCGGTGATGCAGTTGGAGGCAGTGGTTGTCGCAAGTGTTGGTGGTGAATAAATTTTAATAAAAATCTAATTTTTGAAATTTGAAACTTGTTTTCTTATAATTGAAATGGATCATACTTAACATCTTATTTATAAATTTTCTCATTTATTTTAGAATAATATATGCGATTTAAGATGAATTAAATTATGAAAAGTTATTTATTATTCTCATATTTAGTTTGCATAAGTTAACTATGTTTAAATTATTTTATGCAATTTATATTGATTACGAGAATTTTGTGCATGATCATAACGTGTTAGTTAATATTGCGCAATTAGACTTGTTCTCATATTAAATTAATTGTTTATGTATAAAATGATAATGTCTAGTGATCTATATAGTTTTATTTATTTAAGGATCAGCCACATCATCTTTAAATAAATAAAATTATATATTCAGATGGGGATCACATAAGAATTAAGGACATTATATTGTATTTAAATATACTTCATATAATGAATTTTATCCCACGTGAATTTTTGTTATATTTATATAATTAATTAGAATAAAATATCAAATTATTTCATACTATGCCCACAAGAATTATGAATATGTACATAATTTGATAGTTTTATTACAGTGTCTATTTTGTGATAGAATATCAAATTGCTTTCATTATAAACATAAATATGAATTAGGTGCATAATTTGATAATTCTATCATAAAGAATAATCGAATATGCTCAAATTAAAAATGTAGCCTACGTGCAATTTTTATGTCATTATATTCAATTTTAGCGTGATTTACATTGATAAAACATGCAATCTATTTAATTAAGCCTCAATTTTAACATAAGCAATTTAATATGATGCAGCTTCACAACCTGCTAATTTCTCTAATATTCGTTACAATATTCCCGAATTAAAGGGCGATAACTACAAAGTATGGAAGGAGAGAATTCTTCTTCATTTAGTAGTTCATAATACTGAGAAAGTTATAAACAAGTATTTTTAAATTTTTTGAGATTTGACCCATCAACCCTGCTACATGAATAGGAGCAGCGACAAAATTTAAAATAGGAGGCACGTGTCATTTTTTTATTGGGCAGTTAGACAATAAAATAAAAAAAGCATCGAAACACCTGTCACCAAACCCTGTCAATTTTCCCAGTTTGAGTAGCTTTATTCTTTTATCCATATTTTTCAACTTGTACTTGTAAGCTTCAGCATATATCAATTTCTTTTTCTTTTGTTTTTAGTCTTTTATATGGGCTATATTTTGTAGGCTGGATAATAGTTTTCCCCCTCCTAAAATTGGTGCCTTTGAACTCCACCAAAAAAAAAAAATAGAATAATGATAATAATAATAATAATAATAATGACAACAACAATAATAATAATAACAATAATAATAATAATAATAATATTAATAATAATAATTGTGATTATAAGTATTTTTCTTCCAAAAAAAGATAAAGTTCTTTAAATAAAAATGTATATATAAATTTTGACCTCAAAATTTTGCAAGACTAAGATACCAATAGATCCGTCTTTAAACCTTCACACGTTAGATATCCAAGAGCGTGTTCCAACCCATTTGAACTTTGATGGTCAAGTTAGAGCCCAAAAAAAAATATTTAGAGTGCAAGAGAATCAAAATGGATAGAAATTTGCCTAAATAATTGATTTCATTCATTTTTCTTTCATGTTGTATGGAGTATTTATAAGAAAAATCAAATTAAGGACTCCTTATACCTTATTGAATAGAGACATATTAATGAACCCGTTCACATCTACATATCAAGTGAATAAGCAGAAAAGCCCTCAAAAAATAATATCTTATATGCATCTTTAAATTTGATTAATAAATTTAAGGGCATACATTTTATTTTGCACATTGTATAACGATTATAATTGTGTTTAGACTTACCTTAAAACTCATAACTAGACACCTTCCTTTTCTAAAATTTGAGCTCTAATTATAACAATAGTATCCAATTGGATACTATTTCGAGAATCACTTTTGTTGTTAAAAAAAAAAAAAAAGATTGAACTCCAACCTTGGGAGTTCTCCACCATCCCGCCCCTAAAGTATTGTGGAGAAGGTAAATCGCTGGATGTGCTTCAGCAGGCCAAAGTACAAGTGTTGTCATACTGTGCCTATAAAGAGTCCAATTTCATACCTTGTAAGAGACATGAATTGAACCCTCACACTGCGGCTGCCAGCTCAGTTGAGACTACCTCACTTCTGTCCTTAAAATCACTGAACTATACCCCGAGGGACCACTTTTGTTGTTGATAGTGCAACTTAAGGATAAGGAGGACTCTTGAAAAGATTGATTTCATGAAGTCGTCCATTTAAAAATATAAAATATGTAAAAGTCGAATGTAGAAGAATTGATAATACCTGATTTTGCAAAAATTATAGATAGACACAAATCCACAATTATTTGTGTATATGGGTGAATTGCCGGGCAAATCTCCTTTGGCAGTGAGCTAATTAATACAGCCATATATGGCAGTCAAATAGCCTACTGCCAATGGAGTAATTGCCCAGTAATGCATCCATACACTTGAACAGGACTTGATGAACAGTTCTCATGAGTCCTTGTATCTATTTATAGCTCATAAAAAATTATGTTGTTTTGCATGCAACCAGGATATTTACAGCATATTCTTCTATTCATTTACCTGTCCGATGATCCAATCTAGTAATTAATTGGTTCTTTTGATTTACAGAAAATATTTGAAGCAAGCAACTTGTCTGGATCACTTTGCCTTAGTCAAATGGTATAATCTTTTACTCTATTCACACCATGGAAGTAAAATCTTGGCATTGTCACCGTAGAGGAATAAATTATTAGAACACAAGAAAATCGAAAAAGAAAAAAACATTTCAAAAAATAAATAAGAGACCAGGTAAATGATAACATGTGGTTTTTTTTTTTTTTTTTTTAAATATGAAATGAGTATGTACGACAAAATCAAGCACTAGACATGGAAATTTTTTAATGATGTTAATTGTCATTACATATTATCTGTGTCTTTTTGGTACTTTGTCATGTCATTATTGCATGATTAAAAACTTAATAATCATGTTATATTTAATTAATGAAGCATGTAGAACTGCACTTTCTGTATCTTAACAATTCGTTAGATAATTTTCTAACACGGTCTTATTTATTTACTATAAACTTGGACCTGTCACTTTGCACTCCCTATCCGCCAAAGGGGTTAGAAGTTCTGTATTTAATTAATCTGTAATTCTCTCCTGGCTAATCCAAAATTTCATCACAGCGTTTTGTTAGAAGAACCCCGCTCCAACCCGGGAATGAAATTTTTTTATCAAAGATGTAGCCTTCCTAAATAAACTTCCTAGTTTCGAGCATATATCATTTTCTGCTCTAAAAACAGCATATCCATAGAACAACCCTAAAAAATGTGCGAAGTGAAAGTCAGAACTCGGGACCATGGTCCCAATGAAAAGTAAAGGTAAACGATAGAGGAATAGTCCCAAGCATATGCCACTTCTAGTTTCAGCATATCCAAAATGAAGGTGCGAACCAGAGAGTATAAAAAGTATGCTCTCAGAAATGGAACCTGCATGGCAACTTTGAGGAAAAGAAAAATGTGGGGGTAGAGTAACGGGGCTGTTCTTTATTGGCAAGGTGGCCATGCGAATGCATATATCTTCTTTGCCAAAGGAGAATTGCCCTGCCATTCTTTTCCACAATATGTAAGCAACATATAACTGGTAGGAGGTCATTTGACAGAGAGAGAATGTTCGTTCCATGAAATCACTAGGGCAGTGGGGCCGTGATTAAATTAGGATCGGATCGACCAGCTCAATCTAGGCCGAACTTGAATAACTTTTACTGCATTATTAGGTTTATTTGTGTGAAATACTTTTTATCACTGGGCATTTCATGTACAAAGCTGTTTTATAGTTTCAAACTTTTTCACATCCCGCATATTTGATACAGCATCGATAACATAGCATGTTTTGCCCATATTAAAAGGTGAAATTCTACTGTTTTATTGGGAAGTATGCAGGTACTGCCAAACAAAACCACCAAAATCTGGCTTTCAAGCAGGGCCAAACATGGAAAGCCACCATAACAAAACACAAATTCTAATAAGATTGTTGGGTATTTTCACCCAAAGGCCACAAATAATAGTAAATCGAACCAAACGCACAATGCAAAATTGGTATCTTTAGGATATCTCACAATTCCTATCTAGAGGACTATAAAAAAAAAAATAAAAAATATTCATTGGCATCTTTAGTATATCTGACAAACAAACACATCTCTAACGTAGACTCCAACTTTTCAGCCTTTTCTTTCAGCACAGGAGCTGGAACCCCAAATCTTGGATGTGATGCAAGCAAGACTTGAATCCATTCCAAAATTTCAAGAGAGTCTTGAAAACAGACTTAGAAAGAACTAAGTTAAGAATGTATCCAATTGTTTCTAGTGTATATCCCAAAATGAGATAGGTAGAGTTGTGAAACTCTTCATTGATCTAACCATATCTAACAATGTTGTGTTTTTTTTCTTTTTGAAAGTCATCTCGTTGGGGTATACTAGGCGTATTCAATTAAGAAACATTTCTGTTGAGTTGTCCCTAAAATCTCCCGAGAGATATTAACCACCTCAATCAAATCGAAGTGTGTTAAACTCTTACCCAAATGTTTCTCAACCTTAGTCTTATATTCTTTTGATTTCTCAAAAGTATTTGACTTTCAAGCTATTCGGTAAATATATTTGAATCTAGAGTAATCTTCTGTAAAGAAATACTCATAGTTCTCATTCGCAAGTGCATTCACAGTTTCACACATATCAAAATACACTAGTTCTAATACATATTTGGCTCTATTTCCTTTTATCGAAAAATGATTTCTTTATGATATTTCCTTCCAAACAAGAATCACAAACTGACAATGGTTCGATCTTAACCGAGTTGAGAAGACCATCTCTAGTCAATTTTTGTATTCTGTTAAGGTTGATTTGTCCAAGACGTCACAGATATGTATAACTAGTACGGTAAGACATTTTATGGATTATAGTTTGTAGAAATAACTTTTATTTCATATGTGGAATAGTTAAATTATAAAGACCATTCATCAAATGTCCAAAGATATTAGAAACTTTATTCATTAAAATGCTAAGCGTATCAAACGTCGATTTTATAGAATAATCTTATCTTTTTAAACAGGAAATAGAAATCACATTTCTGCTTCCTTTGTGAGACAAATAACAGTTTCATAGAATCAATCTCTTAGCACTATTGAAATAAAAAATAAAATACTCCTATGCTCTTGTTAAAACTATTGCTTTTGTACCAACGATAATTTTAATCTGGCTTTTCCTAAAGCACCCGCATCAATATAAAAGGTATAATTAATCGTTTCAAAATTTACAACTTAGGAATTTGTAGTATCAACCACTAAACAATAATTAGTATCAGAAAATCTCACTCGCACTTTACTTTCTAGCTGGTGCATATAGTCAGTATTTCTCCAATATCCTTTTCGTCCGTAGTTGGAATACTTACCTCAAGACATTCCATCTACTTTTAATCTTTTGTTGCTCTTATGCCTTTCTATAGATTTCTCCCTCCTCTTTCCAAATCTACCTTTTTGGCTTGGAACCAAAAGGACTACCAAACGATGCACGAGCATCTCCATTGTACCCTTAAGACCATTTTCCATATTACAACTCTATCATTAACTCAGTCAATGGTATCTTCATCTTGTGTAAGTGATAATCCATAGTAAACTATGAAAATTTATCAAGTAAAGATTTCAATATCATGTCAAAATCTGAGTATCCTTGATAGATGGTTGTATCTAGTCTCTCAGCCATGTTTGAAGTTGTAATCATAGTCAAACTATGAAACTTCATAGGCACTCTGGATTTCATGTGGATATTCTACAAGGTACAAATGGCTTCGAAATATCCTTCCTACTTTGATAACCAAACATGCCCTAAAGGGTCTATAGTATGTCGTGGGAGATACTCTGAATCTCAAGCATTTGTTGTAACACTTTTGACATCGAAGTAAAAATGAAACAACTAGTCATCTTGTCTGCAGTCTCCCACTCATCTTGTCTGCAGTCTCCCACTCAAAATATCTAATCTTTCGATTTGTCACATGGTCTTAGTAGGTCCACCAGGACATCCATTAAGCACAAAATTAAGTTTTTTTCTACATTTAGCACAAACATTAAATTATGTTTCGAATTCACATAATTATTTCCGATTAGTTGATTTTGTTTTAGGATAATGAAAAAATTGACGGAGTGAACATCAGCATCCACAACTCATCTTTCATCGTTTGCATCTACAAGAATATAGTAAGAAATAATGGAATTAGAGACATTAACATTAATATAATATCACATAAATAGAAAATTAAACTAAAGCAAGAAAGTAATAATCTTAAAGATATACAATTATCGTATTCAATATCAATGCCCTCACAATCATGTATTACATAACCTTCATCTTCAATAGTCGTATCTAGTCTTAATACATCTAATGTTGATGGAGTATAAGCCCCCTCTCAAAATTTTCTAACTTGTGAAATCCTCTGGGAGGTGCCTTTAGTACAATATACCTACTAGATGTATCACTCTCTAGAATAAAAAATAAAAAAAAATTGTTTAATTGTGATAATAAAATTGATGGATCTCTTTCAAATTGATGTTGTCTTTTACGAAGATTTACCAATGTAAATCCTTCTTCAATCTTGACTCCACTATCTATATTTGCCCAATCACAAAGAAATATAGAAACTTTAAAACTATGATAGTTTAAGAAATTTAGTTTTTTTTTTTAAAGTAAATAGATGAGAAGATATAGGTTAGGCATGGCGTCATTATGTGCAAATGGATTATGGTCATGTTTTGTAGAAATTGAAATCTAATTAATTTTAATCTATGTCAAAGTCAATAATTAATTTTAACCATATGTTTCACGGGATCCACAACTTTTCAACCACATATTTTATCAACTTTTGTGAAAATATACTAAATTTTTTTTTAATCCCACCAAACGGGCTATTCTCTCAAGATGTGGGATTTATTCTTTCAATTTGTTAATTAAGTTGGTATCAACACATAATTTGATACATGACTTTAACCTTGGGTATATTTTCAATCGTTGATTTGATTGCACAGTCATAGTGTCACTATGTTGTATAAATATAGTGCTCAATCTGACCAATATTGCAAGAATGACAGAATCATTCGACTTAGCCCTTGTTTGGGCTCCATTAAAAATATATTTCTAAATATTAATATTTTGGAGAATGTAAGATTAAAAATTAAGGAAATTTTTTGAATGTACATGTAATATTATTTTTTTGAAGAATGCATGATTCAAAATATAAAAATAAAAAATGTATTTTTGAATAATAGAGTCCGAACATGGGCTTAACATGATTGTATAATGATAATGATTCAAGAAGGTAGAAGACTAACAATCATGAAAACATAATTTTACTGATTAAGAATAAATTAGCAGTAGAACAATATAAATATATTATAAATAATAAATTAACGTACAATACAACATTTGTTGTAACCATTGGAGAAATTACACCAAATTGCACCAAATTTAATGTAGAAGTTACATCAAATCAATGTAATAATTGGAGATGCTCTAATAACTTATCTCTTTAATTTTGTGTACCATGCACTTATCTTTCTAGTTAGAATAATATATATATATATATATATATATATATATATATATATATATATATATAGTTTAAGATTTGGTAATTACAGTAATATAAATAGTAGTGATAATTTTGAAACAGAATCTAGCAATAATAATGAAGAAAAACAAGAAACAGAACCATTTCTTGATACAGTAGAAATTGAAATAGAAGATAGAATAATTTATCCTAAAGAATTAGAAATGGAATTATCTCCTACAGAACTTTTAAAATTAGAAGACCATTGGTTTTTAACAAGATAAATAGGTGAAAAAGAATATTTATATTATGATAATAATAAAAATATAAGAGTAGGATCTAATATAGATGAAATAGATAATAAAACAGAAATTTCAGAAGTAAGTAATTATAAAGAATTAATGGACGAAGTAATGAAAGTAGAAACAGATCCAGAAAAATATACATACTTAGAAGGATATCCACCAAGAATACCTTATACAGAATATAATGATAAAAAAGGTGAATATATAGCCAGAGGAAAGGTTAGGCCATTAGAACCTAAAATAGAATTTCAGGCATTACATAAACCACAAATATTAAATATTACAGCACATGATCCCCAGATGTGGGACAATACTATAGAAGTATGGAAGAATACGATTATAGGTCATTATATTAGATTAGCAGATAGCATGGAACCATTAGAAATGTATAGATATTTAGAGACATTTTTAGGAGAAAGTGTAAAAGCCACATGGGAAGCTTTCAAGAAAGATAAACAGATAGAATTTGAAGCATTAGTTGCTCTAGGAAATAATTAGGTAAAAAATTATTCCATAAATTACCAGGACCATTAGGATTAGAGATAACTAAAAGGTGGAATGACAATCCAAATGTAAAAGAAAGACCAGATAATTTATGGAGTATAGGGATGAGAACCCAATTTATTATGCAATGTTTAGAACAAAAATGTATAGAATTACAGATTCAAAACCAGTTAAAAAAAAAACAGATTATAAATTTTGTAAAGATATTTTTACACCCCAAACATATGGTAATAAGTTTAGGGAAAAAGGTAAAAGAAAATATGATAAAAATAAAAATAAACCTATTAGAAAAAGATATTATCTGAGAAAATCTAATAAAAGAAAACCATATTTAGATGAAAATAAACATGTTAGAAAATTTAAACCAGAAAGAAATTATCCTAATATATATATATGCGCACATAAAACATGTCTTGACACATTTTGATACGTCATGTAGATTAAAAAAAAAAAAAAAAAAAAAAAAAAAAAGCCATATCAATTATGCTGCTTTACATCTTCTCCCTCCACCTATCCCCGGGGGCCAACTGACCCCCCTGCATTACCAGCGTCAATGTGACCCTAGTAATGTAGCTAGTTCAAAACATAAATACAAAAAAAGTAAAAGAAAAAGAACAAAGTGCTAGTGAAGAACTGATACCTTGACCCCAAGAGTGACATAATAAGAAATTCTCCAGGGGAATTGTCCTGGCGCATATCCAGATATTAGGTGCACCTTTTTGGTAATTCGTGCAGTAGCTCGAGTGTGGGAGGTTAAAGTAAACCCAGTTGTGGGGTAATGAAGAATAAAAGTGGCGTGCTAATTGACCCATCATTTCACTCTAACTAATGTTATTTGGGTCAACTAATAGTTAGATATTAATTATTTTTTTCGCACTATGATTATTCTGCCTCGTTATTATCAGATTACTTTGTACAATTACTGATATGGGATTGTGGAACGTAGGGCATTGGTCACGAGTCTTTCGTAGACTTTACAAATGAGAAAATTAGGTTTACTAATTTATTGATATTAAATTAAGAAATATATTAGATGATTTGAAAATTCTAAAGATTACTGTTCTTGAAGAAATTTAAATGATAATTGTTGATTATCTTAAATTGTTATTAATTAACAATATCAGCAGTCCAATATTCACGATTACCTTTCCTAGCACCTCTGGCTCCATTTAATATATATTCAACCGGATGCTGAATCTTCAAAAAAAAAAAAAAAAAAAAAAAAGACAGTGAATCGACATTTTGATCGAAGTTGAAATTACTTGGAGTGGACAATCGGTTGATACCATCTATGGTAACACTGAAATGACTGTGGATTATTATTATTATTATTATTATTATTATTATTATTATATGTGGATTACTCGTGATATAATTAGATAAGACCATTATGAGACTTTAGAGATATAATATTCGATTTTTATCTTCCCTAGAGGTTAAATTAAAATCTTAGTAAATCGACAAATAATTTAATTTTCATATCAGATACTTTTACGAAATTTTGTTTGGCCTAATAGCTTTCATAATCTTGTCACAAACTAGTGTATACATGTAATTTACCCTTTACAAATTGTTTTGATCCATAAGACTACAGAAAAACACAACAGCGTTTGTTCTAAGATTTGAGTGCCTTGTATATGAAATATAAAAAAGTATCATGTATGAAATATAAAAGAGTACTGTTTTTTATTTAATTAAAAAACATGCATGAAGATGGTAATTCGTAAATCATAATACTGGGAAAGTTATAAATAAGTATTTTTAAAATTCTTGAGCTTTGACCAATATTTTTCAACTTGTAATTTAGAGCATATATACATCAATTTTTTTTTTTTCTTTTGCTTCTAATCTTTTGTATGGGTAATATTTTGTCGGCTCGATAATAGTTTTTTTCCTTCTAAAATTGGTGCCTTTTAACTCCCACAAAAAATATCTTCGTGATTAAAAATATTTTCCTTCCAAAAAGAAAAAAAGTTCGTTAAATATAAACGTATATATAAATTTTGACTTCAAAATTTGGCAAGAATAAGATATCAATAGATCCTAGCCACCTACCTATCCATCTGTCTCTAAACCTTCACATGTTACATTCTAATTCAGCTTGTTAAGGTAGCTATCCAAGAGCATGGTCCGACCACTGTTTGTACTCTGATGATCAAATTAGAGCTAGAAAAAATATGACAAGAGGGCAAGAGAATCAAAATGGACGGAGATTTGCCTAGGTAATGAATTTCATTCATTTTCTTTCTTATTACGTGGAGTATTTATAAGCAAAATCAAATTAAGGACACTTTAGACCTTATTAAATATAGACATGTTAGTGAACTCATTCACATCTTAATGCAGTATATATCAAGTGAATTTTACATCTTCAAATTTGATCAATAAATTTAAGGGCTTACATTTTTATGTTTCATATTGTACAACGGTTATAGTTGTGCTTAGAATTACCTACAAACTCATAACTAGACAACTTTTTTCAAAAAAATTGAGCTCTATCCAATAAGACTATATATAACAATAGTATCCAAGTAGATACTATTTCCAGAATCCTCTCACTGTTGATAGTGTAACTTAGAGATAGGGAGTACTCTTGAAATTAAGATTGATTTCATGAAGAGGGAAAGCCGATTCTAGAAGAAATGTGTATTAGGACGAATACAAAAGTTTGTATATCACAGGTTCCAAAACATAAAAATTTAATAATACCTGATTTTGCAAAATTGTAGATACATATATATGGCCACAATTATTTGTGTATATGGGTTAATTGCCGGGCAAATCTCCTTTGGCAGTGAGCTAAATAATACAGCCATATATGGCAGTCAGGTAGCCTACTGCCAATGGAGTAATTGCCCAGTAATGCATCCATACACTTGAACAGGACTTTATGAACAGTGCTCAGTCCTTGTATCTATTTATAGCTCATGAAAAATTGTGGTGTTTTGCATGCAACAAGGATATTTGCAGCATATTCTTCTATTCATTTACCAGTCCGATGATCTAATCTGGTAATTAATCGGTTATTTAGATGGTACAGATACACCAACATTTTCATTGTTGAGTAATAAATTATTAAAACACATGAAAATTGAAAAGAGCATCTCAAAAAATAATCAAGAGACCAAGTAAATGATAACATGTGATTTTCTTTTAATATATATATATATATATATATATATATATATATATGAAATGAGTATGTACGACACTGTCAAGTACTAGACATGGGAATTTTTATTTGTTAATTGTCATTACTTATTATTTGTTTCTTTTAGTCTTTGTCATGTCATTATTGTATGATTGAGAACTTAATAATCATGTTAATATTTAATAAACGAAGCACATGGAACTATACTTTCTGTATCTTAACAATTCATTAGATAATTTTCTAACACGTTTTTATTTATATACCTATAATATTGGACCCGTCACCTTACAATCCCTATCCGCCAAAGGGGTAAGAAGTTCGCTATTTAATAAATCTGCAATTCTCTCATGGCTAATCCAAAATTTCATCACAGCGTTTTGTTAGAAGAACCCCGTCCCAACCGGGGAATGAAAAAATAATTATCAAAGATGGAACCTTCCTTGTTTCCAGCATATATCATTTTCTGCTCTTAAAACAGTATATCCATGGAACAACCCTAAAAAATGTGCGAAGTGAAAGTCAAAACTCGGGACCATGGTCCCAATGAAAAGTAAAGGTAAACCATAGAGGAATAGTTCCAAGCATATGCCACTTCTAGTTTCAGCATATCCAAAATGAAGGTGCGAACCAGAGAGTATAAAAAGTATGCTCTCAGAAATGGAACCTGCATGGCAGCTTTGAGGAAAAGGAAAATGTGTGGGTAAAGGAGTAACAGGGCTGTTCTTTATTGGCAAGGTGGCCATGCGAATGCATATATCTTCTTTGCCAAAGGAGAATTGCCCTGCCATTCTGTCCCACAATATGCAAGCAACATATAACAGGCATGAGGTCATTTGCCAGAAAGAGAATGTTTGTTCCATCAAATCAGTAGGGCAGTACGGCCGTGATTAAATTAGGGTAGGATCGACCAGCTCAATGTAGGCCGAACTTGATTAAGTTTTACTGCATTATTAGGTTTATTTATGTGACATACTTTTTATCATTGAGAATTTTTTTAAAACTCTTTTTGCATCCCGCTTGCTCGAGAAGATCAAGAGGATAAGTGATTCTCCATGATTCTAGGAGGTATGATTCTAGCTCCTATATTGACACTTTAATTCTAGGAGATTACCTTTCGTTGTGTATATTCAAAATCTTTCCATGTTTATATTCAAAACCTCACAGCATTTACTCTTACACTCCCACACATTTTTAGTCAAAGTCAAGACAAATATTTGGTCAATGTCAAAGTCAATAATGACTTAAGTTGAACAAATGATTTTTAGGGGACTTAAATTGTAATTGCCAGTATTTGAGGGCTAGAAATTGTATAGTAAAGGAATTAGGGATTTAATTTCTATAATTGAAATATTAAAGATTAAATGTTAGCTTGTATGAAGAGGGGTGACTTGACTTGCAAATAAATCAATACTTATCCATTTAACTTAAAAATATCCATTCATTTTTACTCATTTGGGGATGAGAGAGAGAGAGAGAGAGAGAGAGAGAGAGAGAGAGAGAGAGAGAGAGAGAGAGAGAGAGAGAGAGAGAGAGAAGAAGAAGAATTGAGTTTTTAAGCTTGGGTGCTCAATTTCTTTAATTTCTCATTTGATTTAGAGAGGTAAGGATAAGTATGTTGAATTAAATTTTTTAGGGTTTATGGAAAATTTGCTTCAATTCAATGCTTAGCTAAAATTAGTTATTATTGATATGTATTTGAGGTTATAATTACGAATATAGCAAAGAAATATGTCTATTTGAATATTGAAGTTGAAGAAAGTTGGACTTTGAAAATGAGTTTGTGAGATAAAGACATATTCTGTGAAATTCTTGTGATTATAAGATGCTATACACATAAATTAAGGATTTGAGATTTGAATTCTACATTTTTTTTAAAGCAATTTTCAAGCTGTGTTATTTCTGAAATTCTGTCAGATAAGTGTTATTTCTGTCAATGGCGTCAGTGATAAATTTCAAAATACAGAAACGGGTGCCAGATTTCAACATACTGAAATGTTAGTGCTATTGTTATCAAATTTTTGTTTTTCTCAGATTTTTTAAGATTAAATGAAACTAGATGATATATATTGAAATCTAGGTAATGGATTAAGTTATGTATAAGGGTTTTTGTATATGTATAGTGATTGGTTGGTAAATAATCAAAGAGTAGCAAAGCTGGGGAAATGGAGATGCAAGAGTAAATATAGAAGTTGATGAGTTAAGTAGCATACTTGTATTAATCTAATTGTCAGGTTTTAATTTGAGTAATTATACCGTTATTTCAGGTAGTCACGTGAAATCTTGAAAAAGCTTATCCACCTTCATAGCCTGTAACTTGTCTTGAGTGAGTGGATATCTACTTTTAAGAAATAAGAATTTATTTAAATTATATTAGTTCTCAAACTTATATGAAATAATTGTTCATTAGATTTCTTGTAGTAAATCATATAAGTTGCAAAAGTTATTTATTTCAGATAATTGATTTAGAAAGCGTAATTTTCATAATAAAGTTATTTTTTTTAAATAAGCAATCCTTCTAAAAGTTAAATTCAGTTCGGTTAAACCATTTCATTGCTTCATTATCAGTTTTTTTTTTTTTTTTTTTTTTTTTTTTTTTTTTATGATTATTGTATTCCTTGTAATTCTAATAATTCTCTATTATTATAGGGCTTTGACTCTCAATAAAACACACAAGTCTATTAATTTTCATTTTTTTCCTCTTTTTCTCTATATTTTATAACATGTTATCGTCACAGTAGCTTTATTTTTTATTTTTAAATAATTCAAACTCTATTATTCTCTCTGAAGAAAAGAAAATGGCAGTATTAATCTATTAGGGGGCGTTCTCTTCGTATTTCAGTTTTGTGTTTTGAGTTTTGAATTCGTTTTGTATTTCGTGTTTTGGGTGTCCATTTTGAGATTGTTACTCGTTCTTTTTGTCGTTTTGAAAAAATATTTCTCAACCCGTATTTTTTGAGTTTTGGCAGATTTGTAAAGAGAACAGCCAAAACGTAAAAAAATTGTTTTTTATTTTCTTCACAAAATTTTCAGCCGTTTTCAAAAACTTGTTTTCGAAAATGAAAAAGAGAACGCGTTTTCAATATTTTGAAAAATCGAAAACAGAAAACGGCCTGAAACAACAAAGAGAACGCACCCTTGATTTTCCAAAAGAAATTCCAATTTTAATTCATCTTCTTATCAAAAACGAATTTGTCAAATGATAATAAATTTTTTTTTATATATAATTATACGTGTACCATGTATTACCAAGATGGAATCTTTTTATGCCTTCAAAATTATTTGATTCCCATCTAATTCTTTCACCATTCTTTTATTAAGATTATAGCAATGACTTCATCATTCTTCAACTGTCGCTGCATTCTGTTGATATACATGCAATATAATCTTTAACATATGACAATATTTAAAGCAAGCTTTTAAATTATACTTTGCACGTTTTATATTTACAATATATAATAATATACATATCTTTAAAATATATCGTTTATTGGATGATTGCTATTATCGATTTTATATCCCGTAAGTATACGGATCGTAACAAGTAATAAAGTTGACGTAAGAGTTTGTATATCGTTCTCACATGAGGATTACTATCCAACTGCTGGTTAAATTATTTCTAATTTCTATTCGATTGTAAACAAATAAAATTTAGTTTCTTTTATTTTTGTGGTTTTTTTTTTTTTTTAATAAACAAAAATAATAAAAATGATGATTTTTATATGATGGTTAAAGTGTTACGATTCATGGGTTCACCATAATTATCCCCTTAATCTCAATCACCAAATTTTATAATAATTGATCATGTTTACCCGATCAAATTCTACTAATGTATTCAATTTACCTCTTTCAAATTCAAATTGATTCTATTTAACTTAGTCAATTTCATATCTCTATTTGAATCCAGATACATCATCCAAATACATCTTAGTTAAACTTATTAAATCTTTAATAATACATCTAACGATCGCATTAACTTAAAAATGTATCTCTACTCTTTTATACTAGTTTTCAATTTTTACTACATGGTCTAAACAGATATTTCATATCTTTACATAATTATCACTCACGGAATTAATGAATCTTTGGCCAATTAATCCAAGCATTAAGAATATAAGTAAAAGTAATTCACAAAAACAATTGGAGATTTAAAACTTTTTAATTAAAATTAAGGTTCAAAAGTAGGTTTTAATCATTCATCCTAACTAAATATTTAATTACACATCATGGGAAAATAATAAATCAAGAATGAAATAAAGTACATCACCGAATTTTAAGGAAAAATGAAAAAAAGATGAAAATCTTGCACCAAGATTTCGCCTTCTACGTGTATAATCTTGAAACCCTCGTTTGATTAATTTCTTTGTTATTTCCTCCTTTTGAGCTGGTATATTATATGTAAGATGAATTCCCAAAGCCTAGGCTTGAATCTCTACAAGTCTCGGCTTGAATATATGTGTATAAGGAAACTCTATAAACTCTCTTTAATTATTGGACTAAGATATATATTTATAGAACAAGGTTTAGACAAATCTTTGTTCAAATTGATTTCTATCAAAAAGTTTGAGAAGAAAAATGAAACAAATCCCTTTTCCAATTGAATTCATTTTCTAATGTGGTTTTAGTTCTTCATCTTTTAATATTTACAGTTAAGTCCTCTTCATTCTAAAATTATTATAGTTAACCCGATGTAAGTTTTGAAATTTTACAATTTAGTCCTCAAACTTTCCAATTGTTAAATTTAACTCCCGAAACTTTTGTTTTTTTACCGATTGCCTTACTAATACTTTCAATTGATATCTTGCAATCCGGTTAATCTTCAATTGTTTCAAATCAACTTCAATAAAGCTCCATATAGACTCATTTTACAAATTGTATCCTAGTTGGGATTTTTAAACACAAATTAAGTAGATATTCGTAATTTACATATAAATAAATAAAAATAGAAGCCCGAATAAACGAATAAAATATAATTATCAATTGCATGATGTTTGCAACTTGAATTTGCGAAATTACTGCTCAAAATTTAAATTATGAGCATAATGTTTAGATTATACAATCAAAACGGTGTATCTTATTAATGCTAGTGACTTTAAATCTCAACTTTTGAATAAATGTTTGTTGAATTGACGATAAATTATTTAACACTATTGTTTGTTACACCTTCAATTAATTTCTAAATCATCATCATCATCATTATTATTATTATTATTATTATTATTATTATTATTATTATTATTATTATTATTATTATTATTATTATTATTATTAAGAATTGAAGTGCTTCTCAATTCTGTTTAGAGATACTATTAGCATTATGCCAATATTAAAGTTTTCTTGCTATATTTTAGCTTATTGCCAAAGTCTAACTATTTCATCTAATTATTTGATAGTGCAATATCTATCAAATTGATCCATCGCAATGCATTGGGATGCAAAGTAAAGAATGATGAGAATTAATACGTATTTTGAACCCTTTTATAATATCTCAAGCCCTTACGAGTTATATTTTATAACGAGACTTGCTGACTATCAATTTGACTAAAGAATTTTCTCATCATTTTGGGGAGGAATTAAGAAGCTTTAAATTTTCATACCTAATACATCATTATATTATCTTGATTATCTTAAAAGACAATTCGAACCAGACGTTCGAAAGATAATATATTTAAATACATTTACTGATCAAAAATATCAACAATATCTCATACATTATTTTTAAATGCTCCAACTCGAATTGGCATCCTAAGATGATTCCTTAACATTATATTTTATATATCAATGGTATGCCTAAAGTGTGAATACATTCGATTCTAAGACAAAAATCTTGAGAAGAAAAATAGAGTAAATGAGGAAGATAATCTTATTTTGGAAGTGTATACTATTTGTAAACATATAGACATAACTAATTATAAAACATCCCGAAGGGGTTCTCTCAATAAATTATGTCGTGATAAGAAATAAATAGAATCGAAAAGAAATAAAAAAATCGACAATATTTTTTACATAATTTATCACTTCGTATTATGAATAATGAGGATATCACGTGTAGATCGAAGAAATAATTGATCAAATAAAAGGACGCAATCCTAGTAAAATTGATTTTACTATGGAAACTTGAAATTTTGGGACTCACAATCCAAAAATCTAAATGTGTATATTTATGTTAAAAGGAAAATCATAATATGTAATGCACGAATCTTAACATAGTAAATTTTGCAAAAATCCGTGATGGATGCAATCACAAGTCCATTTCTTTGTTATCTTAACGATGCATGAAAAATTAAATACAATTATAGTCAACTCATACGGCATGACTATTAATATTATCTTTGAAGAATTTATATGCTTGAAGTACATAATTCAAATAATAGTATCATGACAAAAATAAAAACACATTGTACTCTTGTTTCTTCATTAAGATTTTGTAGTGTTAAATTTTCGTGGCGAGGTTTATAAAGAGGCAACTTTTGTAGCGTACTCAAAAAAATAATGTACTCTTTTTCTTTCATTAGGATTTTTCCCGCAAAGTTTTTTTAATAAGATTTTAACGATGCATATTATTTGTATAATGAATGTTTATAACCTACAAGACATTTATCTCAAAATAATATTCTTATATATTACAACTTGTATATGACTCCCAAAAAGACCAACAACACAATCTATTTTCTAAGAGATTGTCATGCTGACTGAAGACAAATAAAGATTGATAAATATCTTGAATAAACATGATATTGTTTGAAGGTTATAACAAGACATTATGAAACATATTTCCCCTGAATTGTAATAATGAAGACAATGGCTTACAAGACTTGAATGACTTGAAAAATGATTTTTCATTAATTAAAATTAGGGGGAGTAACTGTAAATTTTTTTTTGTCCCTTCGCTGCAACTTTATCCCATTGGGTTTCTTAACAATGTTTCAATGAGACAACATTTTACTACTTCAATTTTGTTATATAATTATTGTAATACTTTTTTTTCATTTGATATTTATGTCCCACTGAATTTTTATCAAACACGATTTTAACGAGAGAAATATTATATAATGAGTCATTTAATGCAACAACCCAAATTTTAAAATTTAAATCGCTACCAAAAGCTTCATTAAAATTTAGCAACGTGACATTCAATTTGAGTCAATGTAAGCACTATATAATCATACATACCATTTGTATAATGAAAAGCATAATTAATAAAAATAGATTGTTCACACTGTTATCCCCTAAGTCAGCGTATTCGATAAATAACACTTAGCCCCCGTTTGGTACTCATTTTAGCCCCTGTTTGATCCACATTTTAATTTTCATTCTCATCATTCTACCATTTGATACAATTTTGCATTTTACTGTTGAGCCTAATATGCCTATTTTGCCCTCAGATTCTAATTGGAAATGTAGCACTTGCCAGCCACCTACTGCAAATTGAAGGGCATTAATGGGAACTACACAAAATGATAAATGTCACTTCAATAATTCACGGCATGTGGAAGGAGTTATTGTCATAATCAATTAGGGTCGGGCAAAAATTTCGAACCGAACTGAACTGAATCGGATCCGAACCGAATCGAATCAAGCGATTCTTCGTAAGTGAAATACCCGAACGGGTATCTGAATCGAGAACCGACGAGTTCGATTCGATTCGATTTTCGGTTCTATACCCAGAATTGAAGAATTGAATAAGAACTGAATTTTTTAAAATTTTTAAATTTTTATATATGAGATAAATCAAATTATTTTAAATTTTTAAAAATAAATTAGAAAAGATAGAGTTTGCATTGAAGAGACCAAGTTCTATGAGGGTATTGAGACAGGTAATAAAATGTATATTATATTTTTTCTTATTAAATCTTATTAGTCGAACAATTTTTAATTTATTTATGTTTGTTAATTTTGATTTTTCTATTTTTCTTGCAGAGTTTCTCAGTGTCTAGTATGACAAGTCAAACAATTGATGGTTAAATCAAATAGTTGGTAAGTACTACTGTATTAGCAATACTTTAAAATATTTTATCTTTATGAGTCTATGACTTTTAAATTTTTATAGATCACCGATGTTTTAGTATTACAAATTTACTATCTACTTTTTGTTATTTGTATACATTAATAAATTAATATTATTGAACAACTTGTTATTTGTATGTTATTAAATTGGAATACGTTAAATCGTAAAAGCTAAGATTGAACATGTCGGACTGTAGTGTTGTTCTAAATGTTAAAATTTTTTAATTATAGTATGGAATCGAACCAAACCGAATCCGAACGATTCCGTTTACTAACTATCCGAAAATTTTCAATTCGGTTCAGAACCGAACTGTGCCCAGGCCTAGAATCAATTGTATGTTTTCTTACCTAGGTCTCACAAATGCTTGAAAAGTGTGAAAATTGGCTGAGAATGGGGGCAAACTAGAGGTAGCAATGGGCCGAGTCGAGCCAGCTCGGCCCATAGGCACATGAGCTCTGCTCATCTCGTTACTCGTGAGCGAGCTCGTGAGTTCACGAACCGAGTCGAGCCGAACCCACAAGCTTTTTTTTTTTTTTTTTTGTATTTTGTTTTCAGATTTTCTGGATTTTTGTTAAAAACAAATTGTTTTTGACAAGCCGCTTGGCTCCTTGGGCACAACCCGTGCTCAGCTCAGGCTCGGGCTCGTCGTTTTACGAACCTGAGCAGCTCACGAGCCGAGTTTTGACAAGCCGAGTCGACGAGCGACGAGCCGACTCGGCCCAATTGCCATAGCTAGGGCAAACACAAGCTTAATTAACGTATAATTTGATTCAATACATTATTTATTTAAATCGATAGTGTAAGCATGTAAAATTAACGAGCACAAATTAATAAATAGAAGGAACCAACAAAAAATCTGTCATAATGTTCTCATAGAAAATAACTTGGGTGAGAAATTTCAGTGATGACTCATTTTTCCTGTTAACTTCCAAAAGAAGTAATTCATGTGTCGAAATCATACATGATGTCAATTTATTTTATACCATAGCCAACTAAAATTTTTTATTTATTTTTTATTGTGTATATATATATATTTATATCTGCCGTAGTTCATAGTCCAATAAATTTGTCTCGAAAAGGAAAGTAGTCCATAAATAAAAACAACTGAGATTTTTACTGGAAATAAAATATTAAGTCACATTATATTGGATTTGATTTATTAATTACAAATATTCTGGCACCACGATTGCACGTTATCGCCCGTCAATCAACAACTCACTCTAACTTGTGAGAAGTAGGAAAAAATGGAGAATACATGAAAATACTCAGTAGGACACGAAATAATAGTGCAATCACGAATAAAAGATTTAAACATGTCAAAAATATCACACTGTCATCGTATCTTTAAAAATCAGTTAGAGCTGAATAAATATCATATCTTTGGTACCGAATGGTTATAACATATATATCATATCATATCTTTAATTTTCATTAGCATAATAATTTAACATGGAAAAAATAATTTAAACGAGATAAAGTCAACTGCTCCTCGTTATCCTATCTCGTCAGATCAAATAAATTTTTGAAAGACAAAATCCAAAAATCACGTTCAAAACTTTATTTTCTTGGTGCACACTTACAGTCCCCTCACAATGAGGGAGTCCACAAATTTTTAATTCATGTGGGCTCCCTCAACATGTAGAAGGTTGTACACCATGATGTACAAATAAAATTCTCCATATATTCTTAGGGTTGGTTTTGGTGTACAGGTGGGAACCCCTACGTACACCACACAACATAGGGGGGTTGTGTATTATTTTGGTAATATTTTATTTTTGGTGGGCACCACTTCTTATCTCTCTTCTGACGGAGTTCTGTATGGATTATTCTGTACAAACATAATAATAATATATATATATATATATATATATATATATATATATAGAGGCAATAATAACCTAACCTATCCTATAAAGAGTTGGTGTCAACTGTCAAGTAGAAAACGCGTAGGACTAGGAATTTGGATATGTATAGATTTTGAATATCAGAATTACTATTAAATATATCAAATCAAAACTGAATTTCAATCAAATTTTATCAAAGAGGAGAGCTAAGGGGCTAGGCTCAACGCCATTTGGCACCCCCTATTGTGACAACCCCCCTCCAATTCGGGGGCACCCTATGCGTGCCCTTGATATTGAGTCGGGCCAAGAAGATTTCTCCTTTATAATAATAGGATTACTACATGTAGCTGCAACACTTTCACGAGTTAAAGGGAAAAAAATAATATAAAAATATTAAATGCAACTTTTTAAAACTTCACTTATTCGAATTAATATTTCTATGTCAAATAAACATGATTAAATACGATCTATCCAACGAAACCCATATTGTTATAGTTTTCAGTGCTTTAGCAATATCTAAATATTTTTCCCATTTAAAATTGAATTAACACATTGTTATATAAAATGTGTTGTTCAAATATTTCAAATGAGAATTGATGAAATGAGGATGAAAGAAAAAGAAAGAAAAAAGAAAAAAAAGGACTGGCGGAAAATGAACCATGCGACCGCATGGGCCTTTAAGGCATGCGGCCGCATGGCTTCGTCAGAATACTCTGATGGTAGCCTTGACATAACCATGCGGCCGCATATATTTGACCTATGTGGCCGTATGGTTCAAAAAAGTGACCATTAGACAGTTTTTTTTGAACTCGTTAAACACCTTTTCAACCTCAAACTTTTATCTTTTGAGAAAAGTTGGCACCCATATGAAAGTGTATGAAGGAATTTTATAAATAGAGATAGAATTCATGGTTTAAAATACAATCAAATTCTCTATTATACTTTGATATCTTCTCCTCAAAACTCTCTCAAAATTCTCTTAGAATTGTCGATATATCTCTCATTTTGTTTTTTATTTTTGGGTTTCAAAAGTGCTCTTTGCAACCCGGTTTCAAGATTTGAAATCCGCTAAAACTATTTGTGTGTTGGTCTTTTAGTATTCTCTTTATCGAGAGGACGCAAATAAAGTTTTTAGGATAGCATTCTTTGCGATTTGAGTCTTCTTCATTTTTCTATATCATTTTGTTTTTGTATCCATTTGGAGGCCTTGTTGTTTCTTTATGAATCAAGACTTGGTGAGACTAGAACGGTTTGATGGATCAAACTTTACAAGGTGGCAAGA
Organism: Osmanthus fragrans; assembly: GCA_019395295.1. Lineage (NCBI taxonomy): Eukaryota > Viridiplantae > Streptophyta > Magnoliopsida > Lamiales > Oleaceae > Osmanthus > Osmanthus fragrans. The sequence continues at coordinate 14,346,181 of CM033350.1, forward strand.
CAAGATTAAATTCTTGTTAACGGTGCTCAAAATCTTCTACATACTTGATCCAAAATTGGAAGATCTACTCGAACCATCCGACAAGACTCCAAACAATCAAGGGTGGATAGAAAGAAGCGTGAAGAAGATGAACTCATATGCCGTGGCCACATCTTAAATGCATTTTCGGATCGTCTTTATGACTTATACACCAACACAACTTTGGCAAAAGAAATCTGGAATGCACTTGAAAATAAGTACAAGGCTGAAGAGGAAGGTACTAAAAATTTCTTAATTTCGAAGTACTTTGATTTCCAATTTTTAGATAACATTCCCCTATTGCCCCAAGTACATGAATTGCAAGTAATTGTCAATAAATTGAAAGCGGTGAAGATAGAACTTCCGGAATCATTCCAAGTAGGAGCAATTATTGCTAAATTACCTTCTACTTAGAGAGGATATAGGAAGAAAATTCTTCATAGCTCCGAAGACTTTTCATTGGAGCAAGTTCAAAAACATCTCCGAATTGAGGAAGAGTCAATGGTAAGAGATGAAAATGAAAATTCTCATGTTGGCACCTCTAAGGCCAACACCGTGGAGAACAACAAAGTCATCAAAGTAAACAAAAGAAAGTTTACTAAAAACAACAACAAATTCAAAAAGAAACCCAATAGAGAATGCTTTGTATGTGGAAAAATTGGCCACTTTGAGAAAAATTGCCGACATAGAAAACAAAGCAAAATTGGAAGCAATGTGAATTCCATTGACAAATATGAAATAGTTGCTACTATAAGTGAAGTAAATGTTGTTAAAAGAAAAATTTCAGGATGGTGGTATGACACATGCGCCACCATTCATGTTTGCTATGACAAGTTTCTTTACAAGACATATCAAGACATTGATGATGGTTAACAAATTCAAACGGGAAATGAGAATTGCTCAAAGGTCATAGGCAAAGGGAATGTAGAATTAAAATTCACATCCGGAAAAGTTGTAACTCTTACTAATGTTTTACATGTATCGGATATGAATAGGAACCTTGTAAGTGGGGATTTGTTGGGAAAACCTGGTATTAAAAGTGTTTATGAGTTGGGAAAACTTGTACTATCCCGCAATGGTTACTTTGTTGGAAAATGCTATTCTATTGATGGAATGGTCAAGCTATGCACTATTGACAATATTAATACAATGAATTCTTCTTACTTTGTTTGTACTTTAAATCTATGGCATGATAGATTAGGGCATACGGGATATTCTACTTTACATAGAATGATTAAATGTGGAATGATATCATGTGAATTAACTAAAATTGATAAACGTGAAATTTGTATGGAATAAAAAATGATTAAAAAACCTTTTCAAAGTGTAGAGAGATCATCTAAATTACTTGATTTAGTTCATACCGATATATGTGAACTTAATGGCATGTTAACAAGAGGAGGTAATAAATACTTCATAACTTTCATTGATGATTACTCTAGATTTGTTATGTTTATTTAATGAAACATAAATATGAGACATTTCATATGTTTAAAGCATATAAAAATGAAGTAGAAAATCAAAGGAACAAAATGATTAAAATTCTTAGAAGTGATAGAGGTGGTGAATACTTTTCTAAAGAATTTGACATCTTTTGTGAAGAACATGACATAATACATCAATGTAGTGCACCTAGAACACCGGAACAAAATGGTTTAGTAGAAAGGAAAAATAGAACCTTAGTTGAGATGGTAAATGCTATGTTAATAAGGTTTAAATTGCCTAATAATTCATGGGGAGAGGCATTACTTGCTGCATGTCATATAGGTAATAGAATTCCTTCAAAGAAACTTAAAGTTTCTCCTTATGAATTGTGGAAAGAAAGAAAACCAAACATTTGATATTTTAAAGTGTGGGGGTGTTTAGTTTATTATAAAAACACTGATCCTAGAAGAACTAAATTAGGACCAAGAGGGATCAAGAGTGCTTTTGTTGGATATGCAATAAATAGTAAAGCATATAGGCTACTTGATCTAACATCCAATGTTATTATAGAATCACGAGATGTGAGCTTCTTTGAGAATTTATTAAGTATGGAAGAAATTGATCAAAATCCATTGGAAATTCAAAAGGAAAGTTCGGCTTCTAACAAATCACTAGAAACATCTCCTCAAGATGTAAATGACTCTAGTGAACCTAGAAGAAGCAAGAGAACTCGTAAAGAGAAGGTATTAGGACATGATGAGATTGATTCTCAACGGATTTCTCTATACTTGGTTGAAGCAAGTAGAGAAGATATAGTAAGAATTATTCCTTATGTTCTTCAAATTGATAGTGATCCTAAAACCTATAAAGAAGCAATGACTTCTAGAGATAGCACGTTTTGGAAACATGCTATAAATGATTAAATGAATTCTATAATGTCCAACAATACTTGGAAGATTGTTGACTTATTGGATGGATCAAAAGCTATTGGTTGTAAATGAGTATTTTGTAGGAAATACAATACCGATGGTTCAATCCAAACTTACAAAGCAAGGTTAGTTGCTAAAGGTTTTCGACAAAAGGAGGGAATTGATTATTTTGATACCTATGCACCCGTAGCTAGAATTACTACTATTAGAATTTTTTTGCATTATCTTCTATATATGATTTGTGTGTACATCAAATGGATGTTAAAACCGCATTTTTATATGGAGAATTAGATGAAGAAGTTTACATGGAACAACCGGAAGGTTTCATTCTCCCGGGAAATGAAAATAAAGTTTGTAAACCTGTAAAATCTTTATATGGTTTAAAACAAACTCCTAAAAAATGGCATGAGAAAATTGATAATGCAATCATGTCTTTTGGTTTTTTTGCATAATACGATAGATAAATGTCTATATGTTAAAAAAACGCGATGACTATATTGTGTTCGTATGTTTATATGTGGACGACATGTTGATTATAAGTAATCACATGGATGATATTATGGAAACAAAGAGATTTCTATCTTCAACACTCAAAATGAAGGATCTTGGTCAAATAGATACCATATTGGGTATAAAAGTGATCAAAAATAATTTGGGATTTGTTTTAACTCAATCACATTATATTGTGGTAGATAAATGTCTATATGTTAAAAAACGTGATGACTATATTGTGTTCGTATGTTTATATGTGGACGATATGTTGATTATAAGTAATCACATGGATGGTATTATGGAAAAAAAGAGGTTTCTATCTTCAACATTCAAAATGAAGGATCTTGATCAAGTAGATACCATATTGGGTATAAAAGTGATAAAAAATAATTTGGGATTTGTTTTAACTCAATCACATTGTATTGAGAATGTAATTGAGAAGTTCAAACATTTGAACATTAAAGAGGCAAATACTCCGTTTGATTCAAGTATCAAACTTGTGAAGAATGTTGGAAGAGATATTGGACAACTTGAATATGCAAGTGCAATCGGTAGTCTAATGTATGTCGTACAATGTACAAGACCGGATATTGCATTTGCTGTAAGTATACTTAGTAGGTTTACAAGTAATCCAAGTGTTGAACATTGGAAGATAATTGGAAGGGTACTTGGTTGTTTAAAAAGAACCAAAAATCTTGGACTCCAATATTCTAATTTTTCAGCTATACTTGAAGGATATTCCGATGCTAGTTGGATATCAAGTGCTGGTGAAAACAAATCAACATCGGGTTGGTTGTTCACTCTTGGAGGCGGTGCAGTTTTTTGGTGATCAAAGAAGCAAACAATGATTACACATTCCACAATGGAATCAGAATTTGTAGCATTAGCTGAAACCGGAAAAGAAGCGGAGTGGCTAAAAGATCTTCTTTATGAAGTTCCATTAGATACGAAGAATGAGTCTTCAATATCTATACTATGTGATAGATAGAGCAAAGGCTTATAGTGAAGTCTACAACGGAAAGTCTAGACATATGAGTCTAAGACATGATTATATCAGGAAATTGATAAAAGATGGAAAAATCTCACTTACATATGTAAGGTCAAGTGAGAATTTGGCTAATCCATTTACAAAACCACTTACCAAAGAGTTGGTAAGATCAATATCGAGTAGGATGGGGCTTAAACTCCTTAAATAAATTCACCAATGATGGCAACCCTACCTATTGTTACTAAATGAGTAATTTATGGGTTCAAAGGGTAACAACAAGTCATTTGATAAGTGAATTGATTACAACACTTAGCATATATAATTTAAAAGTTCTATCCTAAAGATATGAGAGCTGGGGTTATGGTATAGAGGTTAGAATAAAACTTAAAGAAATTCAGTATGTAGTACAAGTGTCTTTAAAGCATAACCAAGACACTGTAAGAATTTCTCCTATATGAACTTAGAAGTGGTGCCGCTTCAAGGAAAGTTGGAGTTACTTTATGAAAAGTTCATGAATACGGATGGGTGCAAGGCCATTAACGCACCAAAGTAAAATTGTGTGAAACATATTGAGATAGAATGTTCAAGTGTGTGATATTGTCGGTAATGTCATAAGGGATAACTAGTTCAAAGCTAAGGCTACCTGGAATCTCGATATTACTTTGCAACGTTAGCACTAATGTAAGGTTTAAATCGAAAGATACCTTATCCTAAGCGTGACATGGTTTATAATTCTAAGTTTGAGTTATAATATTTGAACAAGTGGGGGATTGTTATATAAAATGTGTTGTTCAAATATTTCAAATGAGAATTGATGAAATGAGGTTGAAAGAAAAAGAAAGAAAAAAAGGACTGGCGGAAAATGAACCATGCGACCGCTTGGCTTCGTCAGAATACTCTGATGGCAGCCTTGCCATAACCATGCGGCCCCATATATTTGGCCTATGCGGCCGCATGGTTCAAAAAAGTGACCGTTAGACCTTTTTTTCTGAACTCGTCTAACACCTTTTCAACCTCAAACTTCCATCTTTTGAGAAAAGTTGGCACCCATACGAAAGTGTATGAAAGAATTCTATAAATAGAGATAGAATTCATGGTTTAAAATACAATCAAATTCTCTATTATACTTTGATATCTTCTCCCCAAAACTCTCTCAAAATTCTCTTAGAATTGTCGATATATCTTTCCTTTTGTTCTTGATTTTTGGGTTTCAACAGTGCTGTTTGCAACCTAGTTTCAAGATTTGAAATCCGCTAAAACTATTTGTGTGTTGGTCTTTTAACATTCTCATTGTCGAGAGGACGCAAATATAGTTTTTAGGATAGCATTCTTTGCGATTCGAGTTTTCTTAATTTTTCTATATCATTTTGTTTTTGTATCCATTTTGAGGCCTTGTTGTTTCCTTCGACGAAAATCCTACAACACACATATATTATTTTAGTCCCTCAATATTCCAAAATATAAAATATAGCTTCTAAAATAATTAAATTATAGTCTATTAACTTTTCTACATTTCTACTTTTTTTCTCTCTATTTTATAACAACAATTACCTAGAGGGAAAGATATTCTCTACCAATGAAACCAAATACTGAGAAAAAAATAATTCTTAACAATTAATAGATAAAGAAAAGGAATGCTGCTAAATTCTGAGATAGAAGCCCGGAAAAACACACAAGAATTAAAACATATATAACCCTCTTCCTGTAATTCAATAAACGTTTTACTACTTCCTTCAAAAGTCACTCAGTATCCTTTTGGCAATATGACAAAGAAAATAACCAATCCAACAACATCCTTAGGTACCTGAACCAGACCAATTGGTTTTTCAACAAATAAACCATTAGATCTTTCAAGACGTACCCAAGCTAAATTTGCTTATTGCAGAAAAGGTGATTCCTATGTGTAATTCATATCACAATTACAAAATATATATAACGTGCATCTATAGAAAACAAAAAAATAAATCCATGCGGTAACGAGACAAATAACTATTCACATCAAGAATGTCTAAGCCATTCAAACCTATTTAGGCAGTGAATGTCCCTTTCACCGATAACCAAGGCCTCATTTGCAACCATTAAACAGTTACTCAATAGTGAAATTGCACAATTCAAATTCTATTCACGTTGCTGATTGTAACTGCTTCCATTATGCCTGTTAAGTTAAGATTGTTATATGTGCCCGTGTGTCCTCATCTAGGCCGTGTTTTGTGATTGAAACGGAAAATTTGATGTTAGATGACTTGTTAATAAAAAAACCTCATTTGTTCCTCTAAATTTTGCCTTCATTACTTCCCCTCAAGTGCTTGTTAATTCACTTCCTTAGTAACAAACAGCCTTTGTCCCAAATTTTTATAGAATTTGGCAAAAGAGAAGTGAGTGACATTAATACTATAATACAATGTTAATAATCTAAAAAATTAATTAGTAAAAAATAAGAACAAATTTGGTCCTCAATATGCAGATGACTGATTCTGAAAAGTGGCCATGAGCTTAGGCGTGCGGTCCTTCAACTGGAAACATGTCCCATTTCAAGTGAAAGTCGTGATATGGAATTTCTTGGTATGAAATTGGACTATTTGTGGGCACCAGTATGACAACTTTTGTACCCTTGCCTACTGAGACATATCCCGCGATTTACTTCAAAGTTGGGGTTCAAACTTTTTTTTTATGATATGGAATTTCTTCAAAAGAATCAACTGATGGTTTACCTTTAACTGAATATTATCATGACGACATTCCAAAGAAAAATAATACATATTCCTAAGGTACTTGATCATAACAGTTCAGGGTCGTTTGATGCACATTTTGTATCCAATTTTGTAGCCAAAGTATAGACGTTGCACAGTGACTATGTCAGAGAGGTAGAAACTTTTTTTACTGGAAGACATCAAATTACCAATTTGCCCCTACACTTAAAATTTATTCTTATGTAAATAATGGCAATCCGGTAATTTGCAGAAGTTTTACACGGGGCTTTGTGCATCAAAATCAAAGTGAATTCTAGTTAGTTAATGCAACAAGTGATGTGGATGCAAACTTTTGCACCACGCACCTATGAACTTCACATACGAATAATGAATGCAGCAGTATATTATGTTCAAATTAACATGTCAAGACAATCTTCATGCTGTTTATATTAAAATCTCATAAAACACAATAACAAGATAGTGATGTTTTAAAATAATGACAAGTTTTTCGAGACAAATCCTCATAAGGACATGTCCATGAAATAATTGTGTTACTTGACCAGCTAAAAGAAAAAACTTGCAAGGGAAGGGGGACCATAACCACAACAGCAAACGTTATCAAGAAAGATCAGAAGGCATTGTGCGTAGGATATGCCGCTTCATTTTCAGGGAATATCCAAGTAATGTGCGAATCGTTCAGTATAAAATGTGCCATTGAAACTCAAGAGAAACAAGCGATTAACAGCATGAGGGACAAAGCAGATTAGAGAGTAGAGCAGAATTACAGTGCAGTTCTCCTTTGACAGAAAGATGTCGGATGGTTAATTGGAGATACTATTTCCGCCAAAGGAGAATTGCCCTGCCATTCTCCATCTATACTAATGATTCAGAGTGCTAATACTAGGTAAATCTTTATCTCTTCATTTTTCTTATTATTTTAGTTGATGCAAAGAAAAAATAAATATGGAAAATGTGTAGACGACATTTAGAAGTTATCTTGTCAAATGTTTCTTAACAGTAAGACAGGTCGTGTTCTATCATATGAATAGCTCATTTCTCTCATCAAATGCTGCATCTTGTTTGAGATTATTGACTACAGGTATAAATCATATCTGGTCTTTAGTTATGTAAATAATTAAGACTTCCAAAGAGCAATTCTTTGTTCTTGATATTCAGTGAATGATCCAGAGATACTAAAGCATATAGGAGTAAAACATTCCATATTATTGCTTTTGATTTGAATTTCCATTATGTTTAACGAATGCAAGGACCTAGATTTATACATGGCTCTGAAAGTACGATAAAATCCTGTGGTTTAGATTTCAATATCATTTTTATCTTTGGGTAAGAACAGTCAGTTTTTTTTTTATCTAATTATATTAAAATTCGTCAGTTCACCATGACAAGTCAGATGGAGTCAATGGTTTGAGAGACAAGTGGTTAAGCGAGCAGAATGGATTTGTCAAATTATGTAGCGTGATAATAATATAACTTAGAAAAATAAAAAATTGCATTGATAGAAATGTTAAGATATGGAGTCTATCTTAAAAGGTCAATCTTATTAAGAAGAGTGGCTCAAACTTTCATAAATTGATTTATGTTTTCATCTTTAGTCGATATGAAATTTTATCATATTACATCCCCGCAAAATAGTGGTGATAAGTGAGGATTTCACACTTATTTAGGCCTTTAAACTTCGATAGTTGTAAAGTTTTCATTGTAATTTATCGCTTCATTTGGTCATTTATATTTTTGTAGACGAATACCCGAGTTGATTGATGATTGGAAGGAATTTATACGAGAAATGAGGCAAAAGAATTGAAAATGCAATGTTCAAAAGTTTGGCATACAAGGTTAACACTTTTTGGAGGAAGAATTGTGGCTTGAAAGGGATGAATTGATGAAGAGTATTAAAAAAAAATAATAATAATTCAGCGATCTGGACGCCATGAAACTAGAAACAGGCAACACTTGAGGCGCCATGGCGTCAAAAATGGGCGCCACGGTGCCACCCCACCCGGTAGTGAGAAAACCCGAATTTTAATCTATTTTTCAGCCCATTTCGACTCAAGTCCATCTCCAACCTTCAATACAACATAAATACAAGAGTAAAGACCATTTTCTAGGGCATGAAATTGAGGGAGGAGTTGACCAAGAGAGGGAAATTTCTGGGAGCAAAACTCTTCACACATTGGGGATTTTTGGAGAAGAAGAAGGAGAAGGCTTTTTGAGATTTGAGACTTCATCATGCTACCTTCCTATCAATAAGCTTTTTCCTCTCTTTAATCTTACCAATTATGTCAAGCACATAGAAATCCGCCGGAAAAATCAATTGATTCACCTGCACCAAAACATCTTCAAAAACACCATTTGGAAAGGCATTAGATCTATCCGCAAGTTGAATTATAACATCGATTTTCTTGAATGTGCCTAGATTTAGTGAAACATAAATAGAATATGGTATGACATTTATGGATGCTCCTAAATCTAGCATGACTTTTTCAACTCTAATATTACCAATTATGCATAGAATGGTAAAATTTCCCGGATCTTCACATTTAGGTGGGAGTTTTCTTTGCAAAACGGTTGAGACATTTTTTCCTACACTTACCACTTCATTGCCTTTTAGCTTGCGTTTATTAGTGTACAATTGTTTGAGAAATTTAGCATAACGTGGCACTTGATAAATGACATCTAATAGTGGTATGTTTACTTGCACTTTGCGAAAAGTCTCTAGAATTTCTTTCTCATGTTCCTCTTTCTTAGCCTTAGCAAATCTACTAGGAAATGGAGGGATAGGAACATAAGTAGAGATGGGGTGTTTAGGAGTTACCTTTGTTTCCGAGGTTGGAGGAGCATTTTCCACTTTCTCACTTGATGAGTCATCCTTTTGCATCGGCTCCTCAACATGAACATTCCTTCCCTCGGTGCCTCCTCTAAAATTTTTCCACTTTTAAGTGTTACGGCGTTGACATTTTCTCTCGGGTTGATAGCTTAAGAAGGAAGCTTTCCTAATCCTTGAGCCTCTATCTTGCTCATTGAACTAGCCAATTGGCTCATTTGTGTCTCCAAGTTTTTTATTGAGATTTTAGTCTGTTGTTGGAATTGTATAGAGCTTGAGGCAAGAGACTTAACCATGTCTTCAAGAGACATACTTGAACTTGAAGGCGGTGTTTGTTGGCGAGGTTGAAATTGTTGTTGCGGCCTTTGTTGATTGAATCCCGGGGGAGGATTAAATTGAGCTTGCGGAGCTATGAAGTGATTTCCTCCATAACTAAGATTTAGATGATCTCTCAACCCGAGATTATATGTGTTTGAATAGGGGTCATATCTTTGCCTTTGTTGCATTGGGAATCCCCCAATGGCATTTGGTTGTTCCGCGGTCCCCTCTTGTAGTGTCGGATATGTATCAGTGTGGTGACCCGAACTAGAACAAATCCCGCACACATTGACTTGTTGCATTGACCCACATGCTATTTGTTGCACAAGGAATGTAAGATCGGATAGTTGTCTTTCAATTTGAGAAGTAGCACCCACTTCATTCACTTGTTTAACCGGCACATCCATTCTACTCCCGAATTGTTGAGAGTTAGCGGCCATGTTGTCTATCAATTCTCTAGCAACCACCGGCGTCTTATCCATTAGAGCTCCACCACTCGCCACATCAATCATATTTCTTTCCATTGGAAGCAACCCTTCGTAGAAGTATTGCAAAAGAAGTTGCTCACTTATTTTATGGTTTGGGCAACTAGTACAAAGTCTTTTAAACCTCTCCTAAAATTCATAGAGATTCTCCCCTTGTGATTGTCGGATGCTACATATCTCATTTCTAATATTTGTAGCCTTTGAAGCCGGAAAATACCTCTCGAAGAAGAGTTTTTGCATCTCATTCCATGTGGTGATGACTCGGAAGGTAGATAATAGAGCCATTCCTTAGCGGTGTCTGCGAGAGAAAAAGGGAATGCTCGCAATTTCACTTGATCTTCCGATATTCCCGTTGGTTTCGTGCGTGAGCAAACCACATGAAATTCTTTTAAGTGCTTGTTGGGATCTTCGCCGGCAAATCCGTGGAAGGTGGGGGAGAAGATAGATCATCCCGGATTTAAGCTCAAATCCCTCTTCTATTGGAGGATATTGAATGCATAGAGGTTGTTGGACAAATGTTGGAGCGGCAAGTTCCTTTAGTGTTCGGTTAGCATCCACCATTTCGGCCTCATTTTGTTCGGACTCACTCGAAGAATCAATACCCAAATTCCTTAGAAGTTCAATTGGAGAATCCTCTTCCTCACTTCCCGAAGTGTCAACCTCTTTTTTTGATCTTAGATTGTAATGTGATGTTTGCTTTTTGCTCATTTACAACCTAAAAGATCAAGGAAAGCAAAAATAAAATATAAGCAACAAAAAAGAAAAAAAAGCAATTAACAAATTGATAAACAATCCCCGGCGACACGACGCAAAAATTTGATTGTCCCCAAAGGGGCGTCAAAAATAATTCCTTACTCGGCTCAAAATAAATGTCGTTTGAATAGTATAATGCAAGCAAGGGTCATTACCCACAGATGATTGGTTCAATTACGTTAATTGCGCAAAAAGAAAATAAACGGTGAAAGCATATAAATGGTGGGGGGGGGGGGGGTTGATTCATTCGCTAAACTAAATAACATAACAAATTAAAATGGCGCTAAACTTGAAATGCAATAAAATTAAATAATGAAGGCGAAAGGTCAACAAAAATGAGAGTGTGATCGGGGTATAATTCTTTACTGCGAGAATGATTTTCCAATTTAATTTTCACAAAAGATTTTCGCTCAATCGATTAACAACAATTCGAGAATAATCACAAACTCGATTACTTCAAACTCACCTTAGATTATAGTTGAATAGAGTAAGCTTTTTATCCAACCCTAATCATCAAACAACCTAAAATAAGATAGCTATATTAAATTTAACGAAAGCATTCATACAAGATAGTCGAATTGAATTAACCACAAATACACAAGTTCGATTTGTTAACTTAAGTGATAATCCACCTACATTTAATAGAAAATTTCTCATAATCCATCAAAATATAGTTGCTACTAGGGTTTGGTCAAATTAGCAATTACGAACTAAAAATCCCAAATTAGCAAATATCGAAACAACACAATCATCTAGCAGCGCTCCTAAACAATCGAGAAGAACAATATAAACAATAAACTCAATGAATTCATCACATTAATCAAAAGAACTATAAAACACAAAACTATTGGAATCTCATTTCTCGGGTCGAAAATTACCCCCAATCACATCTAGGTTTAGTTATTCATAATATACTTACAAATAACCATTAAAATCTTACAATACATGGACAAAATATAGATTAAAGAAGATAGAAAGCTTATTGAAGGGAGAACAAGAGATGGAGTCTTCAATATCAAAGGGTTCATCTTCTTCTTCTCCAAAGCTCCAAAATTGTAATCCTTCAAACCATATTTTTCTACCCCCTCTTTGGTCGATTTTTCCCTCAAGACTTGCCCTAGAAATGGTCTCCAAGGTGTAGTTTATAGTGTAGAGAGATATGAAGACGGGTCGGGTTGAAATGGGTCGAGAAATTTTAAATTAAGACTTCGCGAGTTTTTTTCGGGTTTTGCTCCAGAAATACACTATGCGTACGCATAGCTTTTTATGTGCGTACGCACAATGAACTCAAGTTACCTTCAGTCGATGGCTTTGGCGGGTGTGTGTACGCACAGTCTGCAGGCTTGTGCGTACGCATAGGCAAATTCAGTGTTGTCTTCAATTTTTTTTCTGGTTTTTCACTCGACTTCAACCTACAATCCACATTTCTCCATATGAACACTCATGGTTTTGTTCACCGAACTTAGGCATTCTTGCATCACAATTGTTTTGTCTCTTTTCTCGCTCAAATCCTTCACATCAATACTCGACTCGGGTTTTCGCCTAAAAATTAAAATTAACTAAATTAAGCGACGAAATATAATTGGAAACCAAACAACTATTGAAAGTTAAAAGATAAAATAAATGCGAAACCCGCACTTATCAGTGTGCGTGCGTGTTTGTTTAGCTTTGTTCGAGAACTAACAAAAATTTAAGTTTGGGGAGTGATAAGTGAGGATTTCGCACTTATTTAGGCCTTTAAACTTCGATAGTTGTAAGGTTTTTATTGTAATTTATCGCTTAAATGGTCATTTATATTTTTGTGGGTGAATACCCGAGTTGATTGATGATTGGAATGAATTTATGCGAGAAATGAGGCAAAAGAATTGAAGATGTAATGTTCCAAATTTTGGCATACAAGGTTAACACTTTTTGGATGAAGAACTGTGGCTTGAAAGGGATGAATTGATGAAGAGTATTATATTAAAAAAAAATTTCAGCGATCTGAGCGCTAGGGCGTCGAAACTGGGCACCATGGCACCCAGAAACCAGAAACAGGTAGCACTCGCGGCGCCATGCCACCCGATAGCGAGAAAACCCGAATTTTAATCTCTTTTTCGGGCCATTTCTACTCAAGCCCATCTCCAACCTTCAATACAACATAAATACAAGAGTAAAGACCATTTTCTGGGGCACAAAATTGAGGGAGGAGTCGACCAAGAGAGGGAAATTTTTGGGAGCAAAACTCTTCACACATTGGGGATTTTTGGAGAAGAAGACGAAGAAGGTTTTTTGAGATTTGAGACTTCATCATGCTATCTTCCTATCAATAAGCTTTTTCCTCTCTTTAATCTTATTTTCATCCATGTGTAGTATTATTTTGTTGGCTATTTGTAAATACATTTTGGATAGCTAAACCTAGATGTGATTGAGGGTAATTTCTAACCCGAGTAATGATTTTTCAATCGATTTATGCTTGATAGTTCTTTTGATTAATGTGTTTAATCCATTGTGCTTAATGTTTATATTGTTTTTCTTGATTATTTGGGTGCGTAGCTAAATGATTGAGTTATTTCAATATTTGCTATTTTAGGAATTTTAGTACGTAATCGCTATTTTTACCAAAACCTAGTGGTAAGTACATTTCGATTGACAGTAGTACGTAATCGCTATTCAATTGAATGTATATGGATTATCACTTAAGTGAGTAAACCGTGTTTGCGAGTTTACACTTAATTCAATTTGACTCTCTCGTGTTAATACTTTTGTTAAATTAAATCTAGTGAGCTTATCCTAGGTTGTTTAATGAATGGGGTTGGGTAACGAGCTTATCTTATTCAACTAAAATCTAAGGAGAGTTTGAGGTAGTCGAGCCTTTGATTATTCTCGAATTGTTGTTAATCATTTGAACGAAAATCTTTTGTGAAATTGGATTGGAAAATCATTCTCGTGGTAAAGAGTTATCCCCTGATCACACACTCTTTTGTTGATCAATCGCCTCCGTTGTTCATTTTAATTTCATTTCTAGTATCGAATCTTTTTCATTCTCATGTTATTGCTTTACTTTGTTTATCAATCCAAACCCCCCACATTTATGTGCTTTCGTCTTTTATTTTCTTCCATGCAATTAACGTAATTGAAACAATCTTCTGCGAGAAATGACCCTTGCTTGCCATTTACTACTTGCGACGATATATATATTTTAGCCAAGTAAGGAATTAAATTGATGCCCCTTTTGAAGGTGATCAAGTGGCTCATTTAAGAAGACCAATCTTTAAATTCCATGCTCATTTTTGAGTTTTCATTGGATCAAATTACTCGTTAGAACTAAATGGACTCTGATATCATGTTAAGGTTTGAAATTCTATCTTAAAAAATAAACATTATTAAGAAGAATAACTCAAATCCAATTAAATTCAACATCATATAAAGATAAAAACATAGACCAATTTCTAAGTATTGCACATCTCATAAAGATGAAAACATCGACCAATTTATAAGTGTTTGAACTATTCTTCTTAACAACGTTGATATTTTAAGACGAAACCTCAAATTTTAACAAGTAATAGTTGTGCTGAGGCCATAACCCCTTTGAATGCAACCTAGGAGAGGTCCAATGTACATAATTGGTGCAGAAGAGGGAAAACCGGTCCTATAGGCACAAGAAACAGATAGAGCATGCTTAACATTTTGGGAAGGATTATACTATGAGTACACCTCATGGTGTACACAATGCATTACACCCCCCTCATATAGAGGGGGGCTCACGAATATTTTATTGTGTGTGGGCCCCCTCCATGTGAGGGGAGTGTAATATATTGTGTAAAGAATTATGTACACATAGCATAATTTTTTTGAGAAACGAAAGGAAAAAATCATCTTCCAGGGAGTGATTGGCGTTGAAAATTTAGAGGTTGAATATCAAATAAAAAGAGGAGAAGATTATAATATTCAAGATAACTCTCACTTTATTTCTTAACAGCTCAAAAAATGACTTAATATAATTCATGTAATTTCGAAGTACATGAATAAACTAATCTCCAATATAATTCATGTATTTTCGAAGTACATCAATAAACTAATCTCCAATAGTTATTATTTGAAAATTAATCTCCAATATAATTCATGTATTTTCGAAGTACATGAATAAACTAAAGCAGTAATGTATTCATAAATACTTACAAAAGAAATTAATGAACTTGACCAAATAAATGATGAACTTGATTAAATAAATGAAGTTTATATTTTTAATACCCTCTCTTTAACTTCATTTATTGTAAATCCGAGCAAACTTTGAAACTTAATAAACGATCAATCTTCAACTGCTTGGTGAAAATTTCATCAATTGGGACCTTACGAACTTCAATTTCACGTTTTATTTGTTAACAAAATCTCGAAAACAATGATACTTCATGCCAATGTGCTAGATTCGATTATGAGAAACTGGATTTTGACCAATGACAATGTCGACTACAAAAAAAATTTGGTAGAATTATTTTGTTACAAATTAACTTCCTTTAACAAATTTATCAACCTTGACAAATGCAAGATGCAACAACAACAAACTCCGCTTCACAACTTGAAAGTACGTGTAACAATCAATTACTTCTTTAACGATCATGTAAAAATCATAACCACCATAAAGAACTCATACCACCATCATTATCTCTGACGTAATCACTATTGCTTTATCAACAAGCTTGAAATCATTGGTATATAAATAAAATAAATCATAGCAAATAGTACCTTTGCTGTATTACAAAATTCTTTTACAACCTTCAAATGTGTAGTTGTATAAGACTCCATATATCCACTAATAAGACCAATATTAAACAAAATATTAGGCCTTGTACATGATAAGCACCTCAAATTTTCAACAATACTCTTATAAAGAGTCGAATCCACTTATCTTGAACATTTCAAGAATTTTCTTAGCATAAACTTCTTGAGAGATATTAAAGATTCCATCTTTCTCTTATTTCACTTTGAAGCGAAGATAATAATTCAATAAATCATTGTCTTTCATCTTGAGTTCTTTCACCATAATTATGTTGCACTCATCAAATAATCTTATATTATTACCTACAAAATTAGATCACTCACATACAAGTAAACAATTAGATATCATCATTATTATTCATCTTCCAATACGAAGCATGCTCATAAGGACATTTGACAAGTTCACTAACTTGAAGAAATTTATCAAGTCTTGAATTCCAAGCCTTTGGAGCTTACTTTAAACCATACAAGGCTCTCTTCAACTTCAAAAATTTGTCTTCTGACCTTTTTAAAACACACACTGGAGGTTTGTATGCATATATCTTCTTGCAGAAATTCATTCAAAAATGCCAATTTAACGTCCGTTTGCTGAATTTTTCAACCATTTTTGTGCTATCATGGAAACAATAAGTCCTATTGTTTCGACAAGCAACTAGTAATACTTCATCATAGTCGAGATCATATTTCTGACTGTAGTCTTTAGCTACCAACCTTACCATGAAGCGTTCGATTTTACCATTTGTATTTTTTTCTCCTGGAAAATTCATTTGACTCCAATTGAGTTTTGACCATTAGGCTAACTCCTAGGTATCATTATTTTCAATAGCTTCGAACTCTTTGATCATATCTTTCTTTCATTTATCATCTTGAATGGCATCATCAAAACCAATAAACACATGCTTAGCAAATAGACAAAACTGTAGCGGAAGTGATTTTCAATTGGTGGAATCCGAGCTCAATATACCAATCTCAACCTTATCAAAATACCCAAGTAATCACTACCCAATTCCTTCAATTCTTCCACACTCAGGTTGCTTTAGTTTGTACCTACTTAGGACACAAAGAGAAGGTGCCTT
Organism: Osmanthus fragrans; assembly: GCA_019395295.1. NCBI lineage: Eukaryota > Viridiplantae > Streptophyta > Magnoliopsida > Lamiales > Oleaceae > Osmanthus > Osmanthus fragrans. Next base: position 14,362,955 of record CM033350.1, read on the forward strand.
GTAGCCACACAGGTGACACCACAAAGGTTGAAAAGGGAATGGGAAGAACCAAGAAAACAACCGAAGCGGAAGCACAAAGCAAAGAGGAGGCAACCGAGTTCTCTCTAAAAAAAACAAAGCAAAACACCATGAATGACAAAGCCAAAGAGGGACAACATATATGGGATTTTTAGGGCACAGTAATGGGCCAAGCCTAATATGGATACGCTAAGTGGGCCAAGTATAGTAAGTCATTCAATAAGTAAGGAATCGAGTCATGAGCAACTCTAATTAATTAGATTGCTTTCAATGGCCCCAAGTAGTTTTAGGGTCAAGTCATCAATCTTAGGTGTCGATATTTAATTTTTCCAACATCGATTTAACATCGTCGCCTAAGATTTGTTGGGAATCAAAACTCAAGAAATCTCCACCTGGATTCTCAATAAATCTCCAAGTAATTAAAACATTCAGTTTATACTTGTATAATCAAGGTAACCAATAAAATTGGTATCACGGAACTTACCTCATGTTTCGGACCCGAAACACATGTCATACCTTATAAGTGTAAAATAATTTAAGTGTTAGATAAGTGTAAAATAATTTAAGTTTAAGCCAGTTCATCATATTCATTTTTTTGTGCTTCTATCAAATTTGCAGGAAATTTGTTGAACTAAAATCACGTTCATCTTTTGTTGCCAAATTGAAAAATCTCATTTTCATTGAAAATTTCAACTTTGAAATGGGATGACACTTTTAGAAAATAGAATATTCAAAGTATACAATAGGTCACACGAAGTAATCCTAAGGCTGCAGTATACCATTCTAAATTCTCAAGATTTCGTAAGATTCGCAATCTTATATCAATGGAATGTTCAAACGGGTCAAGTCCATGTGGATAATCAATGCAACAAGAAGGCATGTGATAAAAAAGTAAAATTCAAATTTTCACGTAATGCGGTCTCACACAATGATTAGATGACAATTAGAGTACAAAATCAATTAACAACTTGCGATCAATTTCAACACTTCAAATGAAGCAAATAATATCTAAATTTCTAGCAAAATCAATGGTTACCCCTTCACGGTAATCACAATCCCAATGTCACACAGACGATGATGCTTTAATGCTGAAATTTAAATTAAGAAAAGTGAATATACCAAAGCGGACCAATCTGAGTTAGTAAATTACGAGAGATGCCAATTTATCACTTTACGGTCACCACTATTCGCCCTAAAGTCTCCAACAATTGCAGTAACTAATTGAGCAAAAAAGTGAATCACAAACGAACGGGGCAAAATTATCCAAATTTTACTGTATAACTTAAAACAGAAAACTATTTACAAAAAATCATTAGAAATATTCTGCCTGAAAAAATCGTCACTTGATGAGTACCCACACGCCTACACGTGCGGTCGCGGGAGTTTCATACGTCAACTGCTACACTCCGTCGTCGCCAATTGTGTGCTACCAATACAGGTGCACCTCGATCTGATGAACACGTCAGTGGTCTCCGTTCATCCACCAGATAAATGGTTTCATCGAAAAACAACAAAACGAACTCGAGCAGAATTTTAAAAAAATGGACTGCTTCTCCTATATTTTTCTGCCAATTTTCAGACCAGTTTCTGGTCAATTTTTTGCTAGAAATCCACCACACATGTAGCTCTGATACCAAATATAGTGGAAGTGATCTTCAATTGGTAAAATTCAAGCTCAGTGTACCAATCTCAACCTTATCAAAATACCCAAGTAATCACGACCTATTTCCTTCAACTCTTCCACACTCAGATTGCTTTAGTTTATACCCACTTAGGACACAAAGAAAAGGTGCCTACAGCCACAAAGGCGACGCCGCAAAGGCTGAAAAGAGACTGAGAAGAAGAACCAAGAAAACAACCGAAGCGGAAGCACAAAGTAAAGAGAAGACAGTTGGGTTCTTTCTAAAAACAAGGCAAAACAACGTGAATTACAAAACCAAAGAGGGATAACATATATGGGATTTTTAAGGAACAGTAATGGGCCAAGCCAAATATGATACGTTAAGTGGGCCAAGTATAGTAAGCCATCCAATAAATGAGGAATCGGACCATGAACAACTCTAATTAATTAGACTGCTTCCAATAGTCCGAAGTAGTTTTAGGGTCGGGTCATCAATATTAGGTATTGATATTTAATTTATCCAACATCGGTTTAACATCACCGCTCAGGATTTATTAGGTTTCAAAAACCAACAAAAAAAATTAATTCTTCAATATATTGACAAAATTCCTCGATAATATCATAAATCTCCTAAAAAAATTTAAAAATGATGTCGTATTTCACTTAAGGATGATGAAGATGAAGTGTTATAAAGGAACAGATATTGCTGTGATTTCAATGAAGAGTTTTTCCCACGTTTATTGATGAAATAGGAATTGACTTATATACACAGCTAGGAAAAGATAACTATGGCAGTGTACATCAATTAGGCTAAGACTGTGGAGCAGTTACATGAATATACAGAATTGATTTCGAGTGATCTTGCTTGATTGTAGGCTGGATATGCTATGTTCTGTCATGGCCTTTATTCTTGCAATCTGTCTTTATACGCCCCCGCAAGATTGAGCTTCCATCAGCAAGCCCAATCTTGTTTCTTAAGGTTTTGTCTTTTGTCTCGATAATGGCTTTGTCAATAGGTCAGCCAATCGATCTTGTGTTTGAACATGTCTAACTTCGAGAGAACCACGTTGAACAAGATCACACACAAAATAGAGATCAATTTGTATATATTTCATTCATGAATGTTGGACCGGATTGAAACTTAGGTATGTAGCACCAAGATTATCACACAGTAATGATGGGGCTGCTTTGAGTGGAAAACCCAGCTCGTGAAGAAGTCCAAGGAGCCACATGGTTTTGGATGCCGCATTTGAAAGGGCTCAGTATTCAGCTTCAGTGGTAGATCTTGCAACTGCTCTTTGTTTATTTGAGCTCCAAGAAATGGGGTTTGGGCCTAAGAAGCTTATATATGCAGATGTGGAGGTTCGGTCATCAACATTTTCAGCCCAATCTGCATCGGAGTATGTTGTTAAAGCTAGAGGTCCAGATTTTGTGAGCTATATACCATGGAAAATGGTTTCCTTTAAGTACCGAAGAAGCCTCTTTGTTGTTGTAAAGTGAGTGTTGATGGGCTTGTGCATGAATTGTGACAACTTGTTGACCGCAAATGAAATATTTGGGCACATCCATCAATCGTATCCTACGGCCCAAGTATGTCCAAAGTTAATGTTATGTCCAAAGTTAATGTTATGTTCAAGATTATGTTTATGTTATGATTCTTTGATTTCTTTTCAAGTATATGATTTAAAAGACATGTATTGGACTTGAGCAAAAGCTAAAGGCTTAAAGGGAATTGCATGATAATATTTGCATGTCTCTTTAAACAAAGGAAAAGTAGGATGTATGTGAAAATGCAATAGATATGGCTCGTAGAACAGATAGGGCTTATAGAACAGAGTTGAACCGTAGAATTGCTATCCATTCCTATGAAAACTATGTAACTGATCCGACCTGACTGCTTAGCAATCATGTGCATGACATCTATGAGAGATGCATAACGGCAGTTAATGCCGGTATGGAGATCACGCATATTGAGGCTATAAATAACCTCATACACTCCTTCCCACCTCAATGGGGAGATATGAGAGTCACGGTTAGAGATGAAATGTTACAAGACAATCCAAACATGTTCGAATTTGAGAGATATTGCCATGCCTTGATAGATTTATGGGATGATGTAATCTATGAGGAGCCTGAGGAAGAACCTATGGTGGAGGAAGAAGACCCCGAAGAGGAACCCGAGGAGGAGCAGGAGCCTGAACCAGAACCACAAGTGGTGATAGATATAGAGTCCGGGCCTAAGGCGGAAGATTCTTCCGAAGATGAAACTCCACCAAAAGAAGCTTCTTAAAACTCATAGGGATTAGAGATCTAGATATTCCCATTTCCTTATGATGTCTTCTTTCGTGCTAAGTTGATCAAACTATTATGCATCCTGCTTTCAACAAGTATGAGAAATAAAGATCTTATCTTTCTTCCTTACAAAAAAAAAGTTAATAAGAAACCTTACATCTTATTCGTAGGAAAATGTCGCGAGCCAATCAGAACAACCTGATAAAAGATCTACTCCAAGCAGTCCAAGACCTAGGCAGACAGAACCCGAACCAAGCTCAACCCCTACCACTAGCTCCTAATGCTCTTCCAACCCATGCTTCAGTGGTCGAGCAATTTCGAAGGCACAAACCCCCTACTTTCAATGGAGCAACTGATCCACTTGCAGCCGAGTAGTGGCTTCGCAAGTTGGAGAGAATATTTCGATTGATAGGGTGCACGAAAACTCAAAAAGTCTAGTGTGCTGAGTTTATGTACTCTAGTGATGCAAGTCATTGGTAGGAATCAATGTCTCGAACTAGGACTCCGGAGCAACAATTGGCACTAACATGGGAACATTTCAAGGAGGAAGTGATGGATAAGTACTTTTCCCAATCTCTAAAGGATTTCAAGGAGGGCGGATTTCTTCAATTCAAACAGGGAACCATGACCCTGACGGAGTATGAACGGAATTTTGATCAACTCTCAAGGTATGCTACACATTTAGTAGACACGGAGGCCAAGAAAATATGAAGGTTCGGACAGGGTCTGAACTCAGACATGAGTATGATTCTTATGTCCCATAATTTCACAACATACCGTGAGATGCTGGAACTAGCTTAGGCCATTTGGTATCAAAAGGCTAATGTAGAAAAGTCAGGCCAGTTGGACAACCGGCAAGATAAAGGACAGTTCGGGAAGAGAAAGTGGAATGGCGAGGACAAAGGGAAAGGCAAGTGACAGAGTAAGAAAACCAATGTCGGATCTGATGTTAGTAAGGCTTTGGTTACCACCATAGCACCATGTGCTAAGTGTGGAAAGTCTCATCGTGGCGAATGCTTGTTTGGGATGAATACATGCTTTAGGTGCAATAAGCTAGGACATATGGCTAGGGAATGTCCAGCATTTACCCAGAAGAAGGATGAAGACAAGGATCCAAGCAAGAAGGGAAAAGCAAGAGTTTTTACACTGATTCAGAAGGATGCTGATGAGAACGCAAACGTGATAGCAGGTATTCTACTAATATCTAGTACCCCTGCTTACGTACTGTTTGATTCAGGAGCTACACATTCTCTCATATCAACTACATTCGTTACCAAGACTAGTATTACTTGTGATAGGGCAGAAAGTATACTAGAAGTTAGTATTCCCTCAGGTGAATCTTTGAGCACTGATAGGTTAGCCAAGTCGGTGAGTCTTGAAATTGAGGAAAGAATCTTGAAAGTTGATTTGTATGCCATAGAAATGAATGACTTTGATGTGATATTAGGCATGGATTGGTTAGGAAGTAATCATGCAACTATTTGTTGTAGAGAAAGGGAAGTGTCTTTTTAGAAACCGAGAGAAGAACAATTTTCTTTTCTTGGAAGAAAGACCAAACCCCATCTCCGACTAGTGTCAGCCTTACAAGCCAAGAAGATGCTAATGAAGAAAACATGTCAAGTTTTTCTAGTTAATATCTCAGGAGAGAAACAAGAAAAGTTAAGGGTTGAGGATGTACCGGTGGTACGAGGATTTAAAGATGTGTTTCCAGAAGATCTACCTGGTACTCCACCAGATAGACAAGTGGAATTCATGATAGACCTGGTTCCTAGAGCGGCACCAGTATCTAAGGCCCCATACAGGATGGCTCCCAAGGAACTTCAAGAATTGAAAATCCAGTTACAAGAACTATTGGATATTAGATTTATACGACCAAGTGTATCGCCATGGGGTGCACCGATATTGTTCATAAATAAGAATGATGGAGGCATGAGGATGTGTATTGATTATCGGAAGTTGAACCGTTTGACCATAAAGAATAGGTATACTCTCCGGAGAATCGAAGATTTGTTTGACCAATTGAAGGGAGCGAAAGTATTTTCCAAGATCAATTTACGATCTGGATACCATCAATTGAAAGTTAAGGAATGTGATATAGCCAAGACGGCTTTCAGAACTCAATATGGACATTACGAGTTCACGGTGATGCCTTTCGGATTGACTAATGCACCAGTAGTATTCATGGATCTAATGAATCGTGTGTTCCACCAATACTTAGATCAATTTTTCATAGTCTTTATCGATGACATTTTGATATACTCCAGGAGTAAGGAGTAACACGAGGAACATCTTGGAGTTGCGTTAGAGATACTACGCAAAGAGAAATTATACGCCAAATTCAAGAAGTGTGAATTTTGGCTCGAGCGAGTTGGATTTCTCGGTCATGTTGTTACTGGCCAAGGGATTGAAGTAGATCCAATAAAAGTGGAGGCGGTAAAAAACTGGAAGGCACCGACTAATGCTGGTGAAGTCCAAAGTTTTCTGGGATTGACCGGTTATTATCGAAGATTTATAGAGAGATTTTTCAAAATAGCTGGACCAATGACACAGTTGACAAGGAAAGGAATAAAGTTTCAATGGACGGATAAATCTGAGCAAAGTTTTCAAGAACTAAAGTAAAGATTGGTTTCAGCACCTGTATTACCCATACCTGAAGGATCGGAATGGTGTGTCATATATAGTGATGCATCCAAACAAGGTTTAGGATGTGTATTGATGCAGCATGGAAAGGTGATTGCCTATGCGTCAAGACAATTGAAGAAACATGAACAGAACTACCCAACGCATGACCTAGAACTCGCGGCGGTAGTATATGCCTTGAAGATATGGCGACATTACTTGTACGGAGGAAAGTGTGACATTTACACAGACCATAAGAGTCTCAAATATTTCTTCACACAGAAGGAATTGAATATGAGACAAAGGTGATGGATGGAATTAGTAAATGATTACGATTGTACCACTCATTACCATCCCGGCAAAGCCAATGTGGTGGCCGATGCCCTAAGCAAAAAGTCAATGGGACAATTGACGTCATTACCTACTTCTCAGACGGAACTGATCAAAGACTTGGGAAATTTAAGGATCGAAGTGATTACCCAGCCAGAGCAAGCTAATGCTTGGTTAGCAACCTTAATAATTCGACCTACTCTTAGAAGTCGGGTTATTGAAGCACAGGAAAATGACCCATTCTTGCAAAAGATCAAGAATGAAGTTGGTACCGATAAAATGAAGGACTTTGGAATAGCTGAGGATCAAGCACTAATGTTTAAAGGAAGGATTTGTGTGCCTAAGGATGAGAATCTAAGAAATGAAATCTGGAAGAAGCTCATTCCACCCCATACACTGCACATCCCGGTGGTACGAAAATGTATCGAGATCTTCGAGATACATTTTGGTGGAAAAATATGAAAAGAAGTATAGGCTTATTTGTGGCAAAATGCATAGTTTTTCAACAAGTGAAAGCTGAACATCAAAGACCAGCAGGATTTTTAAATCCGCTAGATATACCTGAATGGAAATGGGAGAATATTGCGATGGACTTTGTGGTAGGATTTCCGAAGTCGGCAAGAGGACACAATGCTATATGGGTAATAGTGGATCGACTGACTAAGTCAGCTCATTTTCTTCCAGTGAAAATTACTTTCAGTTTGGACCAGTTGGCACAACTGTATATAAGAGAGATTGTGAGATTGCATGGTGTCCCAGTATCCATTGTATCGGATAGAGATCCAAGATTTACATCGAAATTTTGGAAAAGCTTACAAGAAGCTATGGGAACAAAATTGAATTTTAGTACAGCATACCACCCTCAATCCGATGGTCAATCTGAAAGGACCATTCAAATTTTGAAAGATATGTTAAGGGCATGTGTTTTGGACCTAGGAGGAAGCTGGGAATCGTATCTACCTTTAGTAGAATTTGCGTATAATAACAGTTTCCAAGCAACTGTTGGGATGACATCGTATGAAGCCCTCTACGATAGAAGATGTAGATCCCCCGTTCATTGGGATGAAGTCGGGGAGAAAAGAATCTTAGGACCAGAGATCATTGAAAGGATGGTCGAAGCAATTGATAAGATCCGTACTAGGATAAAAGTAGCACAGGATAGACAGAAGAGTTATGCCGATACAAGAAGAAGGGATCTAGAGTTCCAAATTGGAGATAAAGTTTTCTTAAAAGTAGCACCAATGAAAGGTATACTTAGATTTGGCAAGAAAAGTAAGCTACGACCTCGTTATATCGGACCTTTCGAAATACTTGACAAGGTAGGAAACATGGCATATCGATTGACGTTGCCACCTGAACTATCAGCAGTACACAACGTATTCCATGTATCAATGATCAAGAAGTACCTACATGATCCTAAGCATGTGGTAAATTATCAGTCCTTAGAAGTACAAAAAAAACTTGTCTTATGAGGAGTTACCAATTCAGATATTGGATCGAAAGGTGCATCTATTACGGAACAAGGAAGTCCATCTAGTCAAAGTAAAATGGAATAACCATGGAGTGGAAGAAGCCACTTGGGAAAGAGAAGAAGAGGTTAAAGACAAATATCCGACGCTCTTTAACCAAACGTAAGGTAAATTTCGAGGACGAAATTTTTATAAGGAAGGAGGGATGTAGAACTCCGAAATTTAACTAAAGATAGGCCCATGATTATATGTTTAGCCCAGTAGAATGAAAGCCCAATAAAAGGTTCAATATGTTTTTAAAGTAAAAATGTGATTCGATGAAGATTGGACGGAATGCAAATGTTTTCATCAAAATGACATATTTTCATTGACTTGATATTTTATGTACAAAGAAAAGAGGAAACCGGATTTTGACCTACCGATCGACCGATGCAATGAACCGGTCGACCGAGTACCGGTTGACCGAAGTGATGAACCGGTCGACCGATTTTACCCGCAACTCGACTTTTGGTTACCCGCAGAGTTTCGGTCGACCAAAACTGCCTGAAACCCACGATTTTTGAGAAGTAAATGGCCACCATATTTATTTCAAAACCTTTCATCCTCCCCCAAACTTCACCTATAAATAGACCTCATTTCACTCTCATTTTCCTCACACCAAGAACAAAAGCTTTTATATACAAAAGAGAGAGTTTTCAAGAGAGAAAAGAAGGGAGAGAAAAGTTAGGGGACGTTCTCTTCGTGTTTCAATTTTGTGTTTTGAGTTTTGAATTCGTTTTGTGTTTTGTGTTTTGGGTGTCCATTTTGACATTGTTGAAAAATCGTTCTTTTTGTCGTTTTGAAAAAATATTTCTCAACCCGTATTTTTTGAGTTTTGGCAGATTTGTAAAGAAAACAGCCAAAACGTAAAAAAGTTGTCTTCTGTTTTCTTCACAAAATTTTCAGCCATTTTCAAAAAATCGTTTTCGAAAATGGAAAAGAGAATGCGTTTTCAATGTTTTGGAAAATCAAAAACAGAAAACGGCAAAGAGAACGCACCCTTAATATTTTTCTTAGAAGTTTTAGGGGCTATCAAGAGGTGTTTTCAAGCATCAATCTTCAAGAGTTTTCAAACATCCAATGAGTAATTTTCCAACGTCTAAGCTTCATCAAAGTCATTAAAATTTCTTTTCGAAGTTTTTTCAAAACATCAAATTCTTTTCAAAGTATTAAATCAAGGTAGGTGGAGGTGTAAAAGTGTTATTATCGTGTTCAAAGTATAGTTTTCACATGTTTTTCAAATGAATGCTATGGTACCTCCGGGTACGGTGTTTCGGCACCTCTCTATAGTTGAAAGATCATTTTCGCTATAGTTGATTGGTCATTCTTCGGCTCAAGGCGTCATGTTAAGTCATGACTCAACAGTTATTGGATTTTGCCGGAAATCCTTCTACGCGATAGTTTTTAAATGCAAATACTATAGTTTGAAAATATATATTTTGATAACGATGCACCTATGATATCTATTGAGTTTCAAACTCATGGGTTTAATCCCTTCTACAGATTAATGTGATGATGCATGAGACGTGGATGATGGTTGAGGAAGATGCTAAATGCTATGCGAAGCCGGTGATTTTTACATGTTTTATAAATTTCTTTAAATAAAGTTTAGTTGAATTTCTTAAATTAAGGTTCAGTTTTTTTTCAATGTGTATGGAATTATTTCTACAAAACGTTTATGTTAAAGACAGTCGAAACTAGAACCCATGTTTTCTGGAAATAAATTAAGATGTTTTAAATTCATAAATTGCCTATGATGTTTTCACTCAATAGCACATACAAAGTACATATATGCACTAAGGCGACGGCTATAGATATGTAGCAATGCGATCTATACGGGTTGGGATGTTACAATGGAGATATTCTGCAATCGACTGATGTCCACGCTGAATTAAGCTGAGTTCTTCCTTTAACTGCAGAGCACGAGTTCTTAATCAGCTAGCATTAGAGTTTTTAATTTTTTCCAAGCTTCATGAGATGTCTTTACCGTAGCGATGAATGGGGTGATTGAAGATGTGGAGGCTAGAATAGCACTCAGGATAAGTTTATCCTGTCTGACCCAGTGGGTCTTGTGCAACACATCAGTGGGGATGCGGTGGAAGAGGAGCACCAAAGGGTGCCTTCGACATAGTCGAGTAAATCGTAGCCAATAAAGAGTGCTTCAAATTGAGCACACCATTGAGGAAAGGTGGAGGGAGTTAAGTTTTTCATTGATTTGGGCAGTGATATTAAGAGCAATTAGAGGTTTTTCTGTTCCGGAAAGAGGTTGGGTATTGTGGTTAAAGTTTGGATTTTGATCAGAGGGGGAAGACATGGTGGTGACTTGGATCGGTAACTCGTTAGAGGTTGATGGCTCTGATACCATATAAATGAACATATATTGCTGTGATTTCAATGAAGAGTTTCCTCCATGTTTATTGATGAAATAGGAACTGACTTATATACACAGCTAGGAAAAGATAACTATGGCAGTGTACATCAATTAGGCTAAGACCATGGAGCAGATACAGGAATATATAGAATTGATTTCGAGTGATCTTCCTTGATTGTAGGCTGGAGATGCTATGTTCTGTCTTAGCCTTGATTCTTACAATTTGTCTTTATATATCTTGACCATGTCTTAGTAGAAGAGTTGATGATTATGTTAATTGAGGCATAATCACATCAATAGTCCTTTATCATCATCGACATGGAAGAATTTTTCTTCTTACTGATTTTACCAATTCCATGTTTCTTGTTCTTCAAACTCAACATTTCTATTAATGATTACTTTCTTATTTATTGTACAGTAGAGATTATAGCATTTTGATCTTGAATCATAATCAATGAAATATATTTTTCACTTTTTTCATCTAGTTTGGTCATTCTTTCTTTTGAAACATGAAAAAAAGCAATGCTTCCAAAAGTCCAAAGATATGGCCCCGTTTGATTCTCATTCATTGTAAAATGAGAATGAAAAATATAGCCGTTATGGTCCTCCACAAGAGATGTAAAGTAAAAATAATGGCTGGATGTGATGGATAACGGTCATATTTTTCATTTTGACGGATGAATAATAGGAAACAAATGGGGCCTATACTTGGCTTGAATTCACTACATGCTTCTTAAGAGTCATATTTTGTACACTTTTGGTTGGAGATTCAATAAACATATAGCACATTGAGCAGCTTCAAGCTAAACCTCATTTGACATCTTCTTATTTTTCAACATATTTAGAGTCCTGATCATCTTATTCTTCTTCCATACTCGATGTCATTTTGTTGAGGAGATATAGGAATAACGAAAAAGTGATGAACGCCATGGTCTTCACAAAAATTCTTGAACTTGTTGCAAATATATTCACCATTATATTCGAAAGAAGGACACTGATCTCTTGATTATTTTGATTTTTCATCATCACCTTAAAAGTTTTGAAAACATCAAAGCATCAAACTTTTCTCTTAGAAATTTTGATCTTCTTAGACTTGGTTTGGACTTGCTAGATTTGAAGAAGACTTTGATCTTCCTGGTGTTAGTCGGAAGCTTGAGAGGATTTTTTCTCTTTCTCCGACTTTAAATTTTTTTTCAGCACTTTGTGATTTCCTCTTGCGCATTCACTTCTGAAAATTTTTGGTCCTTCACATTCTATTTATAGAGAAATTCGTAACCAAGTTGGTAACTATCCAATTCTCTTTAATTAGAAGTTATAATTGAATAATTTTGAATTTTGAAAAAGCATGATGGACCTTTGAATTTTATGGGCCTTAGTAGAGTAGACTTTAATAAATTTAATTGGGCTAATTATTTAAATAGATCAAATTTATTAATTATTCTATTTTTTATGTCTACAGATGCCCCCTTAAGATTTGTTTATTTATCATGAAAATATATTAATAAATCTTGAATTTAAATTTAAACTTTTTCATTATCTTGAATTTTTTTTTTTATACACAATCATAACTAATTTAATTTTAAACAATCTTTCTATATTTTATGGTAAGTTGGGTTTGAGTGAAATTCGATATCCACCTATTTTTATTAACAAATTATGAGATTTGAAAGTAAGTAGGTCAACTTGTAATTTTGCAAACGACTGTAAAAAAAAAAAAAAAAAAAAAATGGTTTCCTCTCTTTCCTTTCTTTTTATATAAATTATTCGGAAAAAAAAAAAAAAATTGTTTCTGCAGGTGACGAAAACTAATTGGGCTTGAACCAAATTTGGTTTTGGCTTCTGCCGTTGGCTTGGTTTCTGCCAATTTTTTTTTATTATTATTTTCATCTTTTCTTATCTTTTTTTAATTGTCCTTTTATTTTGACTTTCTCTCCTTGTTGATTATTATTATAATAATTATTATAATAAAATTGAAATTAACATTCTTTATTTTCTTTTAGGGATTCGACTTTTGAAACAAATCAAGACTTTTGAGGTTCGATATTTTCTTCGTGCAAAGTTTTAATTTTCGTGAAGAAATTATTTTAGGCGTTCAGACGATATTTAATTATGAACAAACTTCAAATTTCAAATGATTTCATGCAAATTGAGAACCAATGACCGCAATCTTTCACCGTCCAAGACATTTTTGTGTTGAGAATTCTATTATTGTGAGTTTTATTCCTCCATGTTCTTGGTGGTTTAATGTTCTATCTTGAACTTATCAAAAGGAGATCACAATCGTTTTGTGGTGTTCCCACTTCGCGGTTCTTGTTCCGGGTAATCAACGGGTCGAATTTCTTTCGTGAAATCTCGGTTATTGGTACGAGTCGAATAACGGGTCGGGTTGATCCTTGTATGGCGTGATTTCTAGCTTTCTTGGGTTGGATTCATCTCGTTCTTGAGTTCCCAAACTTATTCTTGGTCGGGTTCACATCAACTTATCCTATTAAAATTTTAGCATTTGTGAGTCATCGTGCGGGGTCATTAATATTGGGGTTGTTGTGTAGTGTAACCATTACTTGTGCTAGAAATTTTGGAATTATTTGTCATATTTAAAATGTTGAATATAATTGTAAGTTAATAATTGCTTTTGTGTTTGAGTTACTAATAAATAACTATGTGAGACTGCATTGCATGATAAATTGATTTTTTATTGACATATCTTCATATTACATTGATTATTCTGTTAGAAGATCTGGACTTGGCCCATTTGAATCATTTTATTGATTCTGAGATCTCGAATCTCACGAAACCCTGGTTGTAAAGTTTTTGTGACTTGTGTACTCTTTAAGATTAATTTTTGTGACTTGTGTACTCTGGTTGTAAAGTTTTTTCAAAATATCTTCACATTTTGAAGTTGAAATTTTCAGTGAAAAAGTAGATTTTTTCAATTTGACAACATGAAATGGGATAGGATAAGTACGGTGAGATTTTTTCGTGAGGTCATTTATGAATTTTTTGTATGTCTTGGCCATTTGATTGACTAACTTGGTGTTAGTCTATTGATTTGTGTGAACATATTTTGAGAAGATCTATGTGTTATCCTATGTTGTATCTCCATCGCATGTTTATTTGCTTTTGATTGATTATTGTGATTATTTATTTCTTCATGGGTATTTTTCGACCTTAAATCTAGTGAGTACATGAAGCATGTATGGTATATGTTTCGGATTCGAAATATTAGGTAAGGTTTATGATCCAATTTTGTTAGTTACCTTGATTATGCAAGTATTAACTTTGTGTTTTGATTACTTGTAGGTTGATTGAGTATCAAGATAGAGATTTGTTGGGTTCTGATACCTAGTAAATTTCAGATGATAATGTATAACATCAAAACATAATTTCACAGGCCTCAGTCAAGGTTAATTGCAACAACCAAGTCTAAATGCTCGACCATAAAGTAATGTAGACCGTTGGAAGTAGCTTAAACAATTAATGCTGCTTACGACCCATATATTTACCTATTGGACAACTCCTAGATCTTGGCCCATTTAACCCATTTATTGGTTCAACTAAACCCTAACATATTCCTATATATATGTTGTTTACCCTAGCCATTGTTGAGTGTGTAAGTTGTGCGAAAAAACGTGGCTGCCATTTTGTTGTGAAAAAACGCCTGCTTTATGAAGGAAAAATCAATGGCTTCATTTGTGTCAGTGGCTTTCCACTCGTGCCTTCTTCCATTGTTTTTCTCATGTCTTTGTGGCTCGAAATCAAAACGGTTATCTTGTCCTTTGTAGGTGAGATTGAGAAACAATCGAAATAATTATTTTATTTGTGGGTCTAAACCGTTTGGATTGATTGTTTAGAGAAATGTAACGTAAAACTGAGCCCGAAAATCATTGTTTCAAGGATCTTGGAGTGAGCTTCTGCAACAAGGCCGAAGAAGAATGAAATCTGCATTCTTTCATTTGACTACAAAATTAATGCAGTTTTTTTCATAAATTCATGACTTGTATGTAATTAATGCAGTTTTTTTTTTTCACTTTAGGGTTATATTTTTTCCACTAATATTGAGAGTCCAAGATACTATTTGTGATTAATTAGAATCATTCCAATGCATCATAACGGATTAGATAACATAATCCAACAAAGGAAACAAACATTACCAATCAACAGCAACGAGATACAGGTTTTTTTTCACGGATTCAAGAGATATATAATATTCAACCTTTTGGCACAAAAATTAGGAATAATTCCAGTATAATTTAAGAAAACTGATTGGAGAATATAAAATATGAGATATAATAATATTTTAGCAACTGGAGATGGATTTTTTTAGAAAATATCTATTTTCTTATGTGGAATCTTAGTAATCTTGAATTGCGTTGGAGATGCTCTGACCATCGACCCTAGTCGAGCAAAATTATAACTCTAGGATGGGCTGGGTATGGGTTGGTTAGGGTTGGTTTTTTATCCAACCCAACGTAATCGATTTGATCTAAAATTAAATTAACCCAATCTAAACTAAATCGATCAAGGTTGGGTCGAATTGGGTTGGGTTGGTCAACTTGGGCTTAGGCTGAATTCAAGTTGGATCTGGACTTTTTTTATTTATTTATTGAATTTTAACAATTTTTAATGTTTGAAACCACCTAAAAAAATTCGTGATTTTTAACCTATTTGAGGAATTATTTCTGAAAATTAATTTATAAATTAGTATGTGTTGTAAATGATAATTGCCCTGCAGCCCTAAAACTTAATATTATTGTATCTCTGATTCTTACCTATAAATATTAGGCTTTAGTTCTTAATGAAATACACACAACTCTGTTGACTTTTATTCTTTCTTATCTTTTTCTCTCTTTTCATAATAAATAATCAACAAGAAAGCTAAATTTTTCAAAATTAAGTGAATGCAATAATTTTTATAAACATAATCATCTATCACGTGTACTACAATTAATTTGGTGACAAATGAATTATATATATATATATATATATATGTGTGTGTGTGTGTGTGTGTGTGTGTGTGTGCGCGCGCTCGCGCATTATAACACGTTATAGCATGTGAATTGTTTTTGGCAAAAAATTTCCACCTAAAAAGGAATCTGAAATTATAATTTCTTCCCAACTTTTAGCCGTAGTCAATTTGTTCGTTTTTATTAGACTTGTTTCTACACATCAGATTTGTTTATCCGCAATCAGTTTCTTCTCCTTTCTTTGATCAATTCATGTATAGTCAGTTCTTATTTTATGGTAATTAATATTTTTAACCAAATTAGATATTTTAGATGTTCTTTCATAAATTCAAATTCATAAATTATTATGTTGTTGTTCCTGAAGTAGGACAACATTATAATTAATATTTCAGAAAAATATTAATAGTAGATCTGTCGATTATAAATAGTTTGTTGTTGCTCCCGAAATAGCACAATATTATATTTTAACATTCTGGAAGAATATTACTTGCTCCTGAAAAGCAAGAATTATAATTTTCAACATTTCAGAAAAATATTGACAATTGCTCTTGAAAAAGTAGTCCAACGTGCTTCTGAAGTAGCACATATTTCAAAATATATATTATTATTTTTGAATTAGTATTTATCCATGAAGGAAAAACTTATGCATATCATGTTGATATTGATTACTTTATTAACTAGTAAGTGATATTTAATCATATTTTAATCAAATGGCAAACATCACAAAGCTTGAGTTTGCTACACTCGACATATCTGGCAAAAACTATTTGTCATGGTTACTCAATGCTAATATTTATCTTGTATCAAAAGGTTCGGGAGAGACAATAAAAGAAGGAAACAAAGAATCCCCGCAGGATTGTGCTAAAGTACTAATCTTCTTTTGTCGTCATCTTCACGATAGATTGAAAATTGAATATCTAACTGAGAAAGATCCACAAGCTCTTTGGAAACAATTAACTAAAATATTTGATCTCCAGAGGACCACAGTCCTCCCCAAAGCTCGTTATGAGTGGATGCACCTTCGTTTGCAAGACTTCAAAACTGTTAGTGAGGTACAATTTTATTGATTATGATGGTCCAATTGATGTGATTCATTTTGATGCCTTTGATCTCTATATTTATTCAAATGAGAATATTGATCATTTAACTGGGGGTGGTGTAATGGAAGATAAAAATTAATTCAATTTCTAGTGTTTCCCTTTATTTTAAGATTTCAATTTGAAATATGTTTTTATTTTTAGTAAAAATTTAAAACTCTATTATGCATTGTTAATATTAAATTATGTTTACTTCTTTGAAATATATCTATTTTGTTATATTTATAAATTCATGATGGATTTTCAAGATACATGCTTGATTGATAGTGCAACTACACGAACCATTCTTCAAGACAAAAGATATTTTTTGGATTTAACACTAGCAGAAAAATAATGTTAATTCGATATTAGGAGCATCGAATATCGTTGAACGTTCCAAAAGAGCTTGTATTATTTTATCCAATAATACAAAATTATATATTGGCAATGTACTTTATTCTAGCAAATTCAGAAGAACTTTGCTTAGTTTTAAAGATATCCACTGCAGTGGATATCACATTGAGACTATGCAAGAAAATATTATTAAATATCTTAGCATAACTTCTTTTGTATGTTGCTAGAAGCAGATTAAATAAAAACTTCATACACTTCCATTTGACATATATTATACATTTATAAAAATAGTTGAATAAAAGATTGTCAGGAGCTAGAAGTTTGTTGACCTAAAAAGTTTTATACTTTAGCGTGATCGACTTGGATACCCAAAAACTATAATGATGCGTCGAATAATAAACAACTCATATGAATATCCTTTAAAAATCAGAAGATTCTTTTACCTACTGATTATCCATGTGTAGCTTGTTCGCAAGGCAAGTTAATCATTAGACCTTCGATTACAAAGATCAATATTGAATCTTCAACATTCTTAGAAAGAATTCAAAGAGATATCTATATGTGGGCCAATGCACCCACCATGTGGATCATTTCGTTATTTTATGGTATTAGTTCATTTTTCCATTAGATAGTAACATGTTTGACTACTTTCCACTAGTAATGTAATATTTTGTTAGACTACTTGCTCAAATCCTAAAATTACGAGCGCAATTTCCCAATTAATCAATCAAGGCTATTCATATAGACAATACTGGTAAATTTAGATCACAAACATTCTATAATTATTGTATGTCAATTAAGATTGTTATTGAACAATCAATTGCACATGTCCATACACGAAATGATTTAGCTTAGTCATTTATTAAACGCCTACAACTTATTCCTAGATCATTACTTATAAAAACAAAACTCCTAGTTTCTACTCGGGGTCATACCAAATTACATGTTGTGTTATTGGTTCGTATCAGACCAACTGCCTATCATCAATATTCATCTCTGCAACTCACATTTGGTCATGAATTGTGTTGTCCAAGTCCTTATTTCAGCCCCACAACGTACTAAAATGTGTCCCCAATGAAAACTCTAGATTTATGTGTGTTTTAATACATCATCTATTATTATGTATCTTGAACCTGTAATTGATGATTTATTTACTGCATATTTTGCAGATTATCATTATAATGAAATGAATTTCTCAATTTTCGAGGGGAAAAATTACATCCTGAAAAATAAGATAAAATTTATTTGATTAAAATGACTCTATCTTACTTTGATTTTCACAACAATCAATGTAAGCAATATGTTAAAAAAATCATTCATTTGCAAAGAGTTGCAAATCAATTACCTTATGTATTTGTTAACACAAGAAAAGTAATAAAGTCCTATATTCAAATAGAAAACATTTCAACAAAAATGGATGTCCATGTAAGACAATATGCTGTAGCAAATGAATCTCAAATACGCCAAAAACGTGGTCTATCAGTTGATTCAAAAGACCCTGTACCTCAAAAAAGAAAAGTATAATAGAAAAACCAACCAAAAACTTCAAAAGAAGTAACATTAGAAAAGATTAATCAATCAAATATTGAAAATATAGTTCCTGAAGAACTACAAGTGTCCAAAAATAATGAGATTTCGATAAATTATATGTTATCTCATAAATTATGGGAACAAAATAATGTTATTATAGACAATATTTTTGCCTTTAACATGACTCTTGTTATTATGCAAATTAAGAATCCTGAACCATAGTCAGTTAAAGACTATCAACATAGAAATGATTGGCCAAAATGGAAAGATGCTATACAGGCAGAATTAAATTCACTAGAGAAACGAAGAGTGTTTGGACTTGTAGTTTGAACACGTGAAATTGTAATCCCAGTAGGATACGAATGAGTTTTCGTATGAAAGAGAAATGAAAATAATGAACTTACAATATACAAAGCTTGACTCATAACTTAATGTTTCTCACAAAGTCCAGGAATTGATTATGAGGAAACATTTTTCCGTAATGGACACCATCATTTTTAGATTCTTAATTAGTTTGATTGTATTACAAGGCTCGATCTGCGCCTTATAGATGTAGTAACTGCCTATTTGTATGGTTCATTCAAAGTGACCAGAAGGACTTAAAGTGTCAGGAGCAAACGATATATGCTCGAGAACTATGTTCTCAATTAAATTGCAAAGATCATTAAATGAGTTGAAACAATCCGGACGCATATAGTATAATTGTCTTAACGAATATTTGTTGAAGGGCGGTTATAAAAATGATGATATCTGTCCATGTGTTTTCATAAAGAAAACAAATATTGGATTTTCAATTGTGACCATTTATGTTGATAATTTAAATTTAACTGGAACTCCTAAAGAGCTAAACAAAACTGTCAATTATTTGAAAAATGAATTCGAGATGAAAGATCTAGGAAATATCAAATTTTGTCTTGGGTTGCAGATTAAACATTTCGTAGAATGATTATTTGTTCATCATATACAGAAAAAATCTTAAAACATTTTTATATGGATAATGCACATCCATTGGCATCACATAGTGTTTTTCAATCACTTGATGTGAATAAAGATCCATTTTATCTGCTTGAAGATAGATAAAATGTTCTTGGTACTGATGTATCATATTTTAGTGCAATTGGAGCACTAACTTATCTTTCAAACTGTACTCGACCCCACATAACTTTTTCTGTAAATCTCCTTGTTAGATATTGCTCTACACCAACTTAAAGACATTGAAATGGTGTTAAACACATTTTTGTTACCTGAAAGGTGCTATTAATTTAGGATTGTTATATTCTCAGAAGTCAGTATCCACTTTAGTGGGATATGCAAATATAGATTATCTCTCTGACCTACATAAAACTAAATCACAAACATGATATGTGTTTGTACATGGAGGAATAGCTATCTCATGAAAATTTGTGAAGCAACAATTGACAGCAACATCCTCAAATTATTTTGAAAATATTGCAATTCATGAAGCAAACCGAAAATATATATGGATGAGGAACATGGCCCTTCATATCCAAACATCATGCATGTTAACTTCAATAAAAGTTAGTCCTACAATTTTGTATAAAAACAATATTGTTTGTATTGCACAACTCAAACGAGGCTATATCAAAGGCGACAGAGGAAGTATTTCTTCCTAAACTTCTTTCATACACATGAGTTTTAGAAGAATTGCGACATCAATTTTCAACAAATTCGCACAAATAACAATGTTGCTAATTTATTCATAAAAGCACTGCCGACAACATTCAAGAAATTGGTTCACGAGATTGAAATGCATCGACTCAAAGATTTCTAGTAATCAACATCTGGAGGAGTAGCTGTACTATTTTTCCTTCGCTTATGTTTTATTCCACTGAGTTTTCCTAGCATGGTTTTAATGAAACATCAATTATTTTTAATACTTCAAAATAAACTGTACTTTTTTTTTTTCGTTTGATTTTTTTGTCTCGTTGAATTTCTATCAAACAATGTTTTTAACGATGCAAATATTTTGTAATGTGTCGTTCAAGGGGGTTTTGTAAATGGTAAGTTTATTAATGAATGACAATTGTACCCCTGCAGCCTAAAAATTAACCCTGTTGTATCCCTGATTCTTTTCTATAAATATAAGACTTTGGTTCTTAATAAAACACACACAAGCCTATTGACTTTTATTTTCTCTTATCATAACAGTATAAAAATTATGAAGAATTTTCTTTTTATAATTTTTTGAGATTTATTCATTTCATTATCAAGTCCTTAGTTTGTTAGTTTATCATCAAATTATTTTACATTTGTACATAGTATTAATATCAACCAACCTATATATATAAAAAAGGGACATTTACATTATAAATCATTTTCTTGTCTCCGCTATTGTGTCTATTTAGGCTTTTTCATTTTAGGTATTAAATTTTTTAATCCATCGAATTGAATTGAATTGGATTGGGTTGAATTGAGTTTTAATTCATAACCTGAGACATAACCCAACCCGACCTCAAAATTAATTTTCCAAGTTCGTTTGGGTTGGTTTTTGCCTAACCCTACTATAGGTGAATATTTGGTTTCTAGAATCCAATCAACAACTCAACTTGTTCTCGGCCTTACAAAGCCAAAATTGGTGAACTGGACTAGACCCTCAACTTCTTGTACCGAGGACATCGTTTGGTATAGTGAAAGGCAAGTCCCTATCCTCTTGTCCACTCCATGCTCGAGGTCGCCATAAGAAAATCGCTGCAAATGATTACTCCTCTACCAAGGTCTGGTTAGGCCCTCGATAATTTTCCCATGAGAAATGATCTCCTAGAATAACACATGCGTCCTTTCATTTGACAGGGTGCATGATCATGTATGGCCTCTAATGCCCGAGGTCTCTTGCATCACATGGTTGAACACCACCTTAAATGCACAAGGTCTAGTGATAAAGCCAAAATTTGTCAGCCCATGCTAGACCATCGACCTCTTGTCCTGAGGACGTCGTCCAACCTCCTAAAAGAAAAGTCACTGTCCTATCAAAACAACTCTGCTGAACTTAAAACCTCAGGCTAAGTGCCTTGTATTGAGGTTTGGGTTTGGCCTCGACATGGGTTGCACCAACCTCCTTCTCGAGATGTTTAGCCAATCTCGTGTAAGCTCCCTTGTGATCATGAACCATAGGATCCCAAGACCCGGGGAGAGGTCAAGCCTCGGCTACATTGTAATCTTATTTGGACTCTCTTATTGAAGTCGTATTGCTCCTCAACCAACAAGGAACATCTCTATCACAACTAGGACATGAAATTGCATTAGGAATCCTAGTTACATTATGGAGCATATAGCATCACATCAGGGTCGGTCCTGAAATTTTTGAGGCCTTAGGTGACTTATTATCATGAGGCTCTTAAACATAATTTTTTAATTAACTTATCAATACTTATATATTGGCTTATACTGCAATGATATTGATCTCTATATCAATTTTCCTACTTGACTCTATTATTTACAAGATCAAAATCCCAAACGGGAAGCCTTAATATAACTATATTTCAGCATGTCTTTAGCACAGTTTCTACATAATTCTAGTAAAGAAACTTAATGTAGCTTACTCAAAGGGAAATAATCAATTTCCCACAGCACATTGCTCAACTAACATTAACAATCTCAAGATACTTACTTGAAGGCAAGGCAACACTCATTCCAACTTCAAATTTAGCAATGAGGCATTGATATTTGCTTTGTCGATTATTTCCCACAGCACATTGCTCAACTAACATTAACAATCTCAAGATACTTACTTGAAGGCAAGGCAACACTCATTCCAACTTCAAATTTAGCAATGAGGCATTGATATTTGCTTTGTCTTCTTAGTTATCCTATCTGAAATTACATTAGTAAATGCCTCCACATCCCTCTTATGTGACTCAAGTATCATCTTGCCCCCCTTTTGCTCCATCTGCATTTGCATCTACTCCACATCCCGTGCCATATCCATCATCTTTTCCATTATCACAAACCTCTATCCCAATGTCTCTATTGTAGCCACTACCTCGTCCATCCCATTATCCCCTTTCTTTTTCTTAGCAATATCAACTATCCATCTCCCAATTTCATCCCTACCCATAAACCCTTCTCTCGAAAATTTACAAGAAACCTTTATCCACTAGCAGTAGAATTGATTTTAGGGTGAGGGCTATTAGCGTTTTGACCACCCATCTCGTTAAGTTTACCATAAACATTCGATAAACTATACCCTACATTTGCCTTACTAGGAATTTTTATCCAAAACCTACTAGTTGTCCCATTACTCATAAGCTCTTGATTACTAAAATTACCTTTCCCGGTTACTGTAATTATTGTTGTGTGCATGTAAATGCATGTGATGTTGTTCCTATGATCCTCTTCTTCTTTTGGCTCCTCATCAGGTCATGCCTCTTCTTCTATCCCTAGCTAAAATCGATAGTTTTTCTTAAGTGTTGGGGGGGGGGGGTGTGAACTGACTATGGACAGGGCTTTTATTATGAGGCCTCCAAAAATTTGAGGCCCTAGGCCTTCGCCTGGTTGGCGTTGGGTCACGGCCGGCCTGCATCACATTTATATTGCTTACTAACTTGAGCAGTGGAGTGATGACAAGTTTTACCTTGACAATCTTTATTTCAGGTACTAGGAATTGCAATTTGTGATCTCCTTGTGTCTTATTCCAAAATCAAGCTCGAATAATCTTATGTACGAAATTTTGTAGCACGAGGGCAAACTATCTTCAATTTGACCCATAAATGAATCACTCTGAAAACAGGTGGTTTTCGAATATCAGCAAATCCCAATTATGCAAGAACAAAAAATTGAAGAACTTCAACGTGTAGTCAAGAATGTAGGCTTACATCGGGTATTGTGTTTATGTGAAGAAGAGACGTGTCAAAGATACGTAGACAAAAGAAACGGACGAGAATAGGAGCTTACAACATTGAAATATCAAAAATTGAATAGACAAAAAGTGACCTAAACCCTCTAAAGGGACGACATATAGCACGCACAAACAGTACAATATAAAGCTGCCAAAGAGTGAATTAAGGAGGTATGTAGCCCACTAAATACCAAAATGCCTTTCTGACTTTTGTTTGTGTTTATTATTTGTACTGCATTTGTTAAGTGCATGTGAAAGAATAATATATAAAAGACAAGACAGATCTTGTCATGGCCATCGACATGTACGGTTCCATCCGAATATAATGAAACTTGTTTCTTGATTCATGTGTATATCCAACGGTTTTCATTCATATACTATATACTTTCTGCACTAATTTTACCGTTTTATTCTAATAAAAAAATTACATAAGAAAAGATTTTTGTTTATTTATATATTCTTTTTGAAAAGAAATTTTTTATGAGAATTTCTTTCTTTCTTTCTTTCTTCCCCACCCCCGGAATGCATCCCCTGCATAGCCTCTCGCATTGGACCGAAGTTGTTTGTCTGCCCTAAACGTAGCAATTTTAACCCCAATATAAGTGGAAGATGAGTCATCTTCATGATACAAGTTATGTTTTTCTAGCCCCATGTTGTTCATCTATGAGAGTTTGAATTCTGGGAAAAATTATTTCACCAGCATGTATTAAGTAATTAATCAGAATTAATTATCGCCAGTCACTTCAATCAAATGATTTTAATAGCTTCACATACTACCTCACTAATGATTTAACCAATCACACTGTCAAAATATCGTAGTAATAATAAATTCAAACATGGAACGTGCAATATAATGTGATAAACCCTTAAAGGAAAAATACACAAGCACGACTAAATAATCCACTATAGAGAAAGGATACAATTATCACATATTTTTCGATGTTAGAATTATTTCTTGATAACATCAAAGACCCCTAAATTTAAAACCAAAAACAAAAATAGTTGAGGTCTGAATTCTAGTACACGATCTTGATTTTATATCATTCCTATGATTGAACCTTAATTATCCTACAAGTCAGAATAAGAATGTTTTCTTATTTTCACACCGAAATGCAGAATAAGAATGTTTTCTTATTTTCACACCGAAATGCAACTTTTATATGTGAATTCCTTTAATCACCAAGTCAAAAAAAAATCAGCATTTTATTTTTATTTTTATGCTCTTTAAAAGGTGTGAAGTTAAAGAGAAAAGATCATTACTTATCATAACAGTAATGAGAATAGTAAATAAAGAATATCAAACAATATAACACCAAGTCTGTATTATAAGGAAATTGTTTACTATCTTTCCCTCCATGAAATATTTGGTTATAATGTACTTAAAGTAGTAATATTTTTTGTTCCATAAGTTATACAGTATAGGTATTAATATAGAAATGTATATAAATAGAAATATACCTTATTAATGGTTGTTTAGGAGTTTGTATTCTTGTAAAATTCTATTAAGAAATAGGAGTCCTTGAAAAAATAAATTTTATTCTAATTTTTCTTATCAATAAGGAGCTGGCGAGCTGCCTTTGGACATTATTATTATCATCAAAAAGAGAGAAAGAGAGGATACAAAAAATAGGAGTGCTATTTTTTTCTTATAAACCTTTTTTTTTTTTTTTTTTATCATGGTTAATTATTGCATCGGTTGGAAATGATGTAATCTCACATTGTGGCAAACCTCTACAAATCTTACATGTTCTTGAGTGTTTAATTTTCTTTCTTTAAATTGATTGTTCTCCATGAAATAGAATTATAATTTACAATTCTCAATAAAATTTGTTACTCACATGTATAATCAATGCATGAATCATATGACTCAGCAAAAACCCGAAATTTGTTAATGTAATTAAAATAATAATATTATTTTTTGTTCCATAATAATATAATTTGGGGACAATATTTCTTGCCTCCTTGATGGTTATAATGTACTTATAATAATAATACTTTTTTTAATAAAACAATATTTTTTGTTCCATTAGTGAGTTATACAATATAGGTATTGTTGCGCTTCGCCACCTGACATCCTTTATGGTTGACTCATCGAAGTCCATTTTTACTGAAGTCCTAAAATATCAAAGCCCTCACCGAGGCCTTACGAAGTAGCACCTTGTCAAAGTGGTAAGCCTCAAAGTTGAATCCGAATCTCTACCTTGACATGCGATGACCCTCAATTGAAGATCCTAAATTCATGAAATCTTGTTGGAATGAATGGTTTGACTTCTATAATGAGTTATATGTCAGTCTTGTCAGCATAGGGTGTAGGGTGGTTGCTCCCTTTAAATGCGTCACTGGCTAGTGAAGTCAAACTGATGCCTAGGATAGGATGCTCCAATTAAGGAGATGAAGACACGTGCTCCCTCATCCAATGGACGCAATTTCATGTGCAAAACTATAAATACCCTCTCTTTGTATCATAAAAGGCTAATGCAACTATACCAATTCAAAGCTATAAGCTTCTTATCTTAAGTTAAATCTTCTCATATATTTTGCGAATCGAACAATTTTTCCCCGAATACGAGCAAAAAGATGGCCTGCAAAGGTCTATTAGTGTGTTCTCCACCCAAATATAAGGCTGACAAGGATGAAGATTTGGATAAACAATAGGGATCTTGTGATCTCAACGACGATGATGAAAATTTTCCTTTTTCACATGAATTGAGAAACGCTCACGTACCGAGTCACTATGTACTGCAAAGATACCAAAGTATGACAGGAGAGGCGTCACGATTAAGCATTTGAACAGTTACAAAACATACATGAGCTTTAGAGGTAGTACCCCGCTGTCAAATGCAATGCCTTCTACCCTTTAAGCGGAGCTGCATA
The DNA here is from genome assembly GCA_019395295.1 of Osmanthus fragrans. Taxonomy (NCBI): domain Eukaryota; kingdom Viridiplantae; phylum Streptophyta; class Magnoliopsida; order Lamiales; family Oleaceae; genus Osmanthus; species Osmanthus fragrans. The sequence continues at coordinate 14,389,367 of CM033350.1, forward strand.
AATTTGGTATAGTAGGTTACCCCAAGGGAGTATTAGGAGCTGGCCAGAGTTCAAAAGTACGTTTATGAAATGATTTGCTGTAAGTACTGATAAGTGTGTTTTTACACACTTATTTGACACTTTTTCTAATTTATTATTGATAAAATTGAGTTAATTTATATGCATAATTGTGTATTTTGTACTTTTGTAGGCTAAAACCCTGAATGGAAGTGAAAACGATCAAATAGAGAAGAAAAAGGACTAAAAATGAACAAAGTTGTGAAGTTGGGGACTTAAGTGCAAAAGTCTAAAAGATGAAGGACTTGAAGTGCAATTATGGAAGGGCTGAAATGTAATAAAAGTCAAAGTATGAGGACCAAATTGCACTAAATCAAAGTTGAAGGACTGCATTGCACTGGACCAGAATGCTGAAGGACCTGAGCTGCAAAGTCACTTAAAACATGCGACCGCATGGGTTTTAACCATGCGGCCGCACAGGTTAATCAGAGACGTCAACTTATTATCTGGATTTGTCTATGCGACCGCATAGGATTGAACTATGCGGCCGCATAGAGTTAAAATTCAACGGCGGTCTATTTTTCTTGCACAATTTTTTTGGTCAAATTTTTGTATTATTTTTGGCTTATTTTAATGCTGGATATTTTCATTGTCTCACGAAATATCCTAAAATATCTAAGTTATATTAGTATTGTATTATTTCCCTCCCTTTTATATATTACTTTGGTGCACATTACACACACACTTGCACACACCTCTCTCTCCATTTTCTCTCCCTCTCTCTCTCGAAAATCTCTCTCTCTCTTTCCATTTTAATTAGTTTTCTTTTATTTTGTGTTTTGTAGGTTAAATTGTTGAAGGAGTGGAGGATTAACAAGAGGTTACACAAAGAAAACTTTGGGAAATTGTTGAAGAAGTGCAAGAATCCATTCTAAAAGGGTTTTATCTTTAGTTTTTGTGTTCTTCAATCATATTTCCATTGTTTGTAATGTTTTGTAATATATAATCTCTTGTTTATTTTGTAGAATGATGAACTAACTAGTTATTGTTGGAATTTATGTATTAGTTTAACCTATTTTCATTAATATCATGTTTTGAGTTGATAAATACATTTGTTATCAAAATATTGGTGTTTTGATTATTATGTTTAAACTTGCAATATTTATTTGATATCCATAGATATTGTGGTTAGGTGGATGTGTAGTTATAAAAAAATAATTGCACATATTAGACCGAAATAATCAATTCCCTGGGTTTGTATGGTTCCGACTATACGCGTTTAGGTATATAGAAATATATACCTACCCTAGGTGACCCGTTGAGTATTTTCACAAAACTTTAATGCAATTGATTAATCTGGTATCGATATAGAAATATGTGGTATAATTTAATTGATTAGGGTTAATATCGCTCGAAAGAGGATATTAATTTAAAATTGGAAAATCGGGTCTGACTGATTATTTTGGTAATTTGTATAAGCGCGTATTTGACTTGATATTAATGAAATAACGGTTAAATGAAATCATAAATTCCAACATCCTTTTCAAATCAAATCTTCCATCTTTTCAAAATTTTAAGTAATCTTTTTAAATTAAAATTAGTGTTTTCATAGTTTTTAATCTTTAAATTCAAGTTATTAATTGTGTGTTATTTCGTAAAATTGAAACAAGTATACTAGTAATTGAAAACAACACTCTTCGAGGGATCGATATCCGGACTTAAAAGGTCCGCTTTTACTACTTGTTCTCGACCCGTGCACTTGCGGCATCGTTTCGAAATTAGCGAACAAGTACAGAAGGATAAGTTCACATCCAACGTCTCCAAGACATGAGGCAGCAGCCTGGAGAAATGTTGAAGAGCTTTTTAGCTCATTTTATGAAATGACATTGTATACAAGTTACCGTTCAAAAGATATTGTCTGCACTGCAGGGCGAACTAAATATAAACACCCATTTCTGGAGAGATGAACAAAATAGGGACCCTACCTGCTATGATGCTCTATTGGAAATAATGAGGTGTGAGATCATCAATGATGGGTTGATTGATCATCAAAATAGAGTCGGCAAGGGTATTTTATCCCCATAGAGACAATGCTGAAGACCAATCTTTTACTTAATGGACCACCAATGGAACTAGGCTGCTAATGAAATTTTCCTAATTTTGGGCATTTGCCACGGCCACACTAAATGCAATACCCACGCTGGCCTACGAGAATGTGATCCACAGAATGAACATATGGCAAATTAGGTCCGGACAACGGACTCCCTGAAGAAGAAGAAGAAGAGGTCGAAGGCAGGGTTCAAATTCTAGAGATAGGCCGAACATCCCTCAATATTATACTTATAATCATTCCTATAGCCATAACACAGTAGACTGTAGAGATATAACCCAACATCCAAGATGGACGATTCCTCACGACGAAGGAGAGAGAGTGATAGAGAAAGGCCTAGGAAGACATCGATAGCGTAATGACCCCCGACTAATGTAGAAGGCGTTCATATCCATAAAATCGATACAATTTCTGGATGACCCCATGTTGGGGACAATACAAAGAACTCCTAGACGAATTACACTAGAAAGGCCAAAGATTCCTCAATAGCTAGCTATATAATAGATAATAGTTCCTGGAGAAGCCAAATACCACCCATTGTCTTCATCTAGGAGGATGCTAAGGGTGTCTTTTTCCCTCATTATGACGTCCTTGTGGTAAGAGCTGTGGTGGCTCATAACGGGTTAAAGCGGATGCTAGTGGATAGTGGTAGCTCTATCAACATCCTCTTTGGAGACACTTTTAACAAGATGGTCGTCGATCACGAATTAACTCCCATCACCACCATCTTATACTGCTTCATCAACGATAGCATCATCCCAATGAGAAAAATAATACTTGCAGTGAAAATGGGAAAGCCACACCAGACAACTTTAAACTTCAAGTAATTCTTGGTAGTAGATAACAATTCAACTTACCATGGGGTGCTAGGTAGACCCACCCTAAAAGACATAAGGGTCGTCACCTTCATTCATCACCTCTGTATGAAATTTCCTACTGAACATATGATAGCAACAATCAAGGGTGACCAAAGAGGAGCGCAAAAATTCTATTTGAACTTGATAAGGAAGGCCGAGTCTAGGGACATCAATTTGGAGATAATAGATGTGGACATGTTGGATGCCCCAAGAGGACAAGTCTCTGAGCAAGAGAATGTTGAGATAATGGATGCCCCGATGAGTTGATCATACTCAATGAATTGGACCCCTGTGTTATTGAGTCTGAATCACTCCTATGGATGAGCTAGAAAGTTTTCCGATGGACCTTCAGGACCCCACCAAGTTGTTGCAGGTGGGAAAAGGCATGCCATTGGAGGCCAAAGAATGACTCAAGGGCTTCCTATGTAGAAATCTTGATATCTTTGCATGGAGACATGAGGACATGGTAGACATTGATCTAAAGGTCAGTTGCCACAACCTAAAGATTGATCCTACTGTTGTCCTGTATGGACAAAAGAGAAAGGCCCTCAACTCGGAGAGGTATGAGATTCTAAAAGAGAAAGTACAAAAGCTGATAAAGAATGGCTTCATAAGGGAGGTGATATGATCCAGGATAGGCTCCCGGCAATCAAAAGTGCAATGTTCATTGAGAAGAAGTTAAGGGCTCATTCGAAGGTGTTTAAGGCAGGTAACGTGGTTATTGACATCGCACAAAGTCATACAAATGCATGCTCGGGAAACGGGGTACATGGGTTGAAGACAACATGTCAATGAACAAGTTTCATGTTGGGGTCGAAGACCGAAAAAACTTGGATTCACTTGATAAAGTGATCGAAGATTGCCCTGCCGAACCGGACAAACAATGGCCTACCGGACGCGTCCTATCGGACATCCGATAGAAATCTCTATGCATCTGGACGCACTTACTGGACATCTGGAATGGTCGTCCGATACGACCTTTTTTGCGTAATTTTATTCCTTTTTTACTAGAATTCTTATTTTTGGAAAGTTTGTTATTTTAGGACTCTTTGATTTCGTATTTTCCATATTTCATAGGATTTATTGCTTTAGTATAAATAGGTTTATTTTCATTGTATTAAGAACTTTGACATGAATTAAATTGAGATTTTTCTCTCCAATGCTCTTGAAAGAACACAAATCGAACTTATCAAATATTTAATTATATTTGTGGCGTTCAAACATCGGATCGTGGGTTTTTCATTGTGTAATCAAGGGGTTCAACGCATCTTCATTATCGTTGGATTTTCTGGTTCACTTCATTGGGTTCAAATCCAAAACCTAGAACTTATCAAAGGATTAGACAACATTTGTGGTGTTCGTAAATCGAGGTTCTTATTTTTGCATATCAATGGGTCTAAAGTTTAATATACCTTAGGTTCTTGGTTCGTGAGGCTCGGGTCAAGATCATATCGTCTACAACCTGAATTTGGGCTTTCCTGACGTTTTCAATCAATTCCGCGGGTTCCACGAGATTCCTCCAATCGGGATCGCATCAGGAGGCCATCTATCTAAAATAGGTTTCAAACCCAGTTTCGGTGAATAAACACAATGGTAATAGGAAGATGTACATCGACTACTCCAACCTCAATCGAGTTTGTCCCAATGACAGTATTACTCTTCCAAGGATAGAAGAACTCGTGGATTCCATTGTTGGGGATGAAATCTTAAGCGTTATAAATGTCTACTCTGGCTATAATCAAATCCCTATGAACTTGGCAGGTGAAGAAAACACCTTTTTCATCATAGATAGAGGCCTTTACTATTACAAGATGTTATTTGGGTTGAAGAATGCCATGGCCACCTATTAAAGGCTTATTAACAAAATGTTTGCTAACCTCATTGACAGAACAATAGAGGTCTACGTGGATGACATGCTTGTAAAGAGCTTGAAGGAAAATGACCATGTAATACACATGAACGAAACTTTTCAAATTTTATGGAGGTACAGGATGAGACTAAACCCCCTTAGGTGTGAGTTTGATGTTGCCTCCAATAAATTCCTAGGATACATGGTCATTTAGAGATGCACAAAGGCTAATCTAAAAACAAATCCAAGCCTTAGTTGAGATGAGGTCCCTTTAGAAGCCAAATGTGGTACGAAGCTTAATAGGACTTGTGGAAATTTTAAATCGTTTCATCTCAAATGGCCACCGATAAATGCCTACATTTCTTTAAGATATTAAAAGTGGCCAAGAAGTTTCAATGGACAGGAGAGTGTGAAGAGGCCTTCCAGGGGATGAAAATCCTTGTAGGATAGGCCCTCTCCTCTCAAAACCCAAATCTGGAGAGGCCTTGTAGCTCTACTTGGCCGTCTCCAATGAAGCTATTAGTGTGGGAAAGTACCATCCAGTTGCCTGTTTATTACACAAATTACTTTTGGCGATCGAAACCTGTTATGCTGATATGGAGAAGTTAGCTCTAGCCTTGATCACTTCTTCCAAAAAATTGAGGTCATACTTCCAAGCCCACATAATACTTGTGTTAACAAACTTTCCACTTAGGCAGGTGCTTCAGAAGCCCGACACCTCAGGAAGGTTGCTAAAATGGGTAGTTGAGCTCAGGGAATTTGATATCATTTTCAGGACAATAACTTTTATCAAGGGCTAGGCCTTCGTGTACATCATGGCCAAACATCCTAAAAATGGAAAAGATAATGGAGCTCTCAGAACCTCCCACGTAGAATTTGTTCGTGGATGGTTCATTTGGAAAAATGGGCTTAGGAGCAGGTGTGGTCCTAGTTAGCCCTGAGAGACACAAGCTCAACTACGCAGTGAGGTTCGAGTTTAAGGTTACAAAAATGCAGCTGAATATGAGGCACTACTGGCTGGCCTAAGGCTAGCTAAGGAAATAATAAAAATGTTGCTCATCAATAGTAACTCTCAAGTAATAGTCAGTCAGGTTAACAACAACTTCACGGTAAGGGACAATGGTATGGCCACTTACCTCAAACTGGTGATGGATCTACTCCCATCTTTAAAAAAATTCAAGTTAGCTCAAATCCCACACATTGAAAACACTAATGTTGATGCCTTGTCCAAGCTGGCAAGTAGTAAAGATTCGGAACTACTAACGATTGTACCTATTGAACACTTCACTGAACCATCACTAAGAGAAATAGGTAATGTGGGTAGAGGAAATGCCTACATGGATACAACCCATAGTAGCTTACCTAATAGATCAAGTTCTCCCTGACAACAAAAAAGAAGCCTACAAACTTAGGAGAAGGTTAGCCCACTTTGTATTCCAGGATGACGTGCTCTGTAAAAGGGATTTTTCCTTGTTCTTCCTTCAATGTGTCGGAGGAGAAAAAACCACCTACATCCTCCGAGAGATTCATGAGGGAGTTTATGACAACCACATTGAAAGACTCGCGTCGACACGAAAAGCACAACAATTGGTGTACTATTGGCCCACTTTGATAAAAGATGAGATTCAATTTGTATAAAAAGTGCGACAAATGCCAACGTTTCTCTCATATTCAAAGACAGCGGTATCCAGCCCTTGTCCATTTGCCAAATGGGGAATCGACCCTATAGGCCTCTTACCCAAGGGCAGGGTTAGTGCAAGTTTTGCTATTATCCCCATTAATTACTTCACAAAATAGGTTGAAGTCGAACTTTTGGCCAAAATTATAGAAGACAAGACTTCCAAGTTCTCGTGGAAAAATATTATATGTCGGTTCAGGATTCTCAATTCAATCATCTTGTATAATGGATGATAGTTCAATAACAAGAATGTCAAGGACCCATGTGAGGAGTTGGGAATCAAGAAGCATTTCTCGACACCACATAATCTCCAAGCTAATGTACGAGTAGAGGTCATAAACAAAACCATCAAGTATAATTTGAAAAGGAAACTTGAAGCTACCAAGGGAGCATGTATTAACGAATTGCCACGAGTGTTGTGGGCAATCCGGACCTTAAACCAGGTAAACTCATTTCTCAAAGGCTTACGGTGCCAAAGCAATGACCTCACTGGAGGGCAGATTACCATTTCCCGTCGATTGCAATTTAATAAGATATCCAACGATGAGTTGAGAACATGTGAGCTCGATTTCTTCAATTAAAAGAAGGACGAATCTCAAGTAAAATCGATCACATATCAAAGGAAGATGATCTATTACTATAACGCGAGAGTCAAGAAAAGGTCCTTCCGAATAAATGACCTAGTTCTTCGGAGGATTTTCCTATCCTCCAAAGAAGTAGGATTAGGAAAACTGGGCCCAAATTGGGAAGGTCTGTACCGAATCAAAGAGGAACTACAACCTGACACTTATTGGATAGAAGACCTAGATCGAAAAATACAACCTTGCCTATAGAACATTGAGCATCTTAGGATAAATTACTAGTGAATGTACTTTATAGCTGAAAAAATCATTCTCAGCCCTTGTAAATACTTACGAATGTGAATAAACAAAACACATTTCATTTAAAAGATCTGAAGCAGAAGCCTCTATATGGATGGACCATCCACCATGTATGGAGACATTGGCACCTAGAAGAAGAGGATAGGATCCCAAAAGGAAATTTCTCATTTGTTCTTCAAGGTGTACAACACATGCCATCATTGACGAAACTAAACATCATGGGAGAAGCCCCTATATGGATGAATCATTCCCCATGTATGGAAGCGTGGGCGCTTCGGAGAAGATCAAATCCCAAAAGGAACTTTCTCACTAGTCCTCTAAGGCGTACAACACCTACCTCCCTTAACGAAGCTGAAAGTCATGGGAGAAGCCCCTATATGGATGTACCATCTACTATGTATTGAAATGAGGGCGCCTCAAAGAAGAGGATCAAATCCCAAAATGGACTTCATCATTGGTTCTCCAAGATGTACAACACATGTTTAGAGTTCCATGTGTACTCAAGATTAATCATGTTTGAAATATTTGAAGGATCTTGTTATTGGAGGTTTACCCTCACCAATTAAATTGTTTAAATAATGCACCTAATTGAGGTCACAACACGTTTAAATTAAATTGTTGGAAACGTGAAAATATAAAACATCATTTCATTGATAAGGAAATATATATAAACAAAGGCCTGGCCATTATATAAGAAATATAACCTAAATCCTACACTATGTTGAAGGTGGTTGGGAGTCTAACGACTCAATAGTAGGCACTCAGCAACTAGAGCTTCTTGGCCTAATGTTTCATCCTCAAGAGCATCATCTTGGTCCACTTCTGCTTCATCTTCAACCATGTCATCAGCAGGGGTCTGAGGCATTTGCTCAAAGAACTCTGCCCTTAGTTCAGCAGTATAGAATTCTAGGTAAAGCTCTCCCACCCTGTCGGCTACCTCAATGTAGGCAAACCTCCTCTAATAGATGCCGAAACAATGGTACTTTTCGTCAGGTGAAATTTAGCAATGTAGTCATTCACAGCCCCTTCACCTATCTATTGAACACTATCCTTGGCCCGATCTGTCTCCAGTACATAGTGCTTCATTTGAGTCTCATAAAATGTATTTGCGTCCTTGAGCCCATCGTTCTCTAAGTTGGCCTTATCTAGAGCTTCGACAGCCAACTTCTAATGGTTGTTTTATATTTCAACCTTTTTTTGTCAAGGAAGCCACTTTGCATGGGATTTATGGATTTTCCTCTTCAAAACTTCGACCTTCGCTAAGGCAGAATCAAAACTATCCATCTCTTCAGCTCGCTAGGCCCTCAACTCCTCAGCCTCAGTCTTTATTCTTTTCACTTGTTACTCTGTGAGGACAACTTCTCAACCAACTATCTATTGTGCGTTTGGATATCCTTCAGCACATCTTGGCATTCCAAAGCAATCCAAAAAACCCTGGCACTTCGACTCACCAAGGTCACTGTTGGATCCATCGCATCACATGTAGAGGCATAGGCCTACCAACTATCGATCCACAACTTGTAAAAATTTGCAATGCAACTTGGACCTCAGTTAGTAGCATGTCTATCACTGCTAAGGTAATATCTTCATCTTACCCAGCCAAAAATCTACTGACTTTTCCAGGAATCTTCACCACTAGATCCTTTTTCATGGCCTCAGACGTTTGCTCTACCTCTTTCGCAATCTCTTCACTGACCTCCCTAGCCTTTTGAGTTTATGGCAGTGAAGGAAGACTGCTTTATCGTCGAGGCATTTGTTGTGCTAAACTTCTCAAAGGTAGAGTCAATGCCATGGGACAATTCCTCTTATTTTGAGGTCCCTCCACATTCCTCTTGTCCTTATCGACCTTCTGGGTCTACTTTCCATCATTCTTCTTAGCATGTTCTTTACTAAAGCGTTCCAATTTTCACTTCATATGCTTCCCTCCCCATTTTCCCTCCCGAGGATGGTTTAAAAGCCCAGGAGCCCATATCAGGGGTAGGATATTTCTTCTTCCCTTAGTCATCTGCAAACAACAAGAAAATGTTAAAATCAATACCTAGTCAGGGCATCCACATTGAGCCTCAGTATTTACCTTTCGAAGCCATTAGTCGAAAAATTCAAGAAAAATTTATTGTGTATAATTAAATGGTCGAAATGGCGTGACCTCAAAGGACATCTGTGGATATCTTCGATGACATCCCACTCAGCTTAGGAGAGTTCAAAATGAGTCTTTGAAACTACAAACCAATGGAAGTCGGGTAAAGCTATAAATAAATGACAAGTTTTAAAGAGAGGAACTCACGAGCTTCGGAATACTGGGTTGGCAGGGTGCATGCTGGGGACTTATCTATCTCAACTAACTGCCATTTACCTTAGCCCAGAATCATGACTATTTCCAGCCATTTATCGAAGATGGAAAACCTACTATGAAATGAGAATGGGCTTCCCAAGGAGTCATATAATACCACACTATAGACTCTCATTTCCCAAGTATTCGAGGCTAGAAAAGAGATTGGAAGACGTGGAGGGGCATATCCTCACCAAGCGAGGTCTCCTTCCAAAGGAAGTACGCCTTGACCAAATGGTTCCATCCATTTTGCAATAATTGGATGGGAGCCAACTTATAAGACCTCGGCAACACCCTAAAAAATGGGTGCAGAGGTAGACACATACCTACCTTAAATAAATATCACCCTTGAGACTCCCCTTTCCCAAGTATTCAAGGCTGGAAAAGAGATTAGAAGACATAGAAGGGCATATCCTCGCCAAGCGAGGTTTCGTTCCAAAGGCAAGCTTTATTGTCAATTAAATAAATGAGCTTCAACAGTTCAGCACTATCGTGCTTCGACTTATCAAACAAATTTTATCTATTAAATAAATGAGCCTTAGCTGTTTAGCACTATCCTACTTCGGCTCATCAAATAAATTTCAAATATTGAATAAAGGAGCCTCGGCAATTCAACACTATCCTGCTTCGGCTCATCAAACAAATTTCAGTTATTGAATAGCAAACGACATACGGAAATTAGGTTCAGTTTTGAACTTCAACCATGATATCAATATCTATACTTGGACTTAGGGACTATGTTGTGTTGTTGAACACCTAATCATGACAAGAAAACCTACTCTGAGAAAATTCTACTCAAGACAAAGATCCATGCATGACATGAATAATCATACATGGACTTGGGGGACTATTGTTGTGTTTCGCCACCTGGCATCCTACGTGGCTGACCCATCGAAGCCCTTTTTTCCAAAAGTCCTCTAAATTTGGAATATTGAAATCTATTTTCAACAAATCCCTAAAATGCTGAAGCCCTTCGACGCAGCACTTTTCCGAAGTGGTGAGCCTCAATATTGAATCCAAGACTAACCGTAATAAGTGATGACCCTCAATTAAAGATCCTAAATTCCTAATATCTTGTTGGAATGATTTATTTGACTTTTGTAATGCATAATATGTTAGTCTTGTTACATAGGTTGTAGGTTGGTTGTTCCCTTTAAGAGCATTAAATGCGCCACAAGCTAGTGAGGTCAAATTGATGCCAAGGATATGATGATCCAGTTAAGAAGATGAAGACACATGCTCCCTCATCCAATGGACACTATTTCATGTGCAACACTATAAATAGTCCCCATCTTTGTATCATAAAAGGCTAATGCAATTATATCAATTCAAAGCTACAAGCTTCTTATCTTAAGTTCAATCTTCTCATGTATTGTGCGAATCGAACATTTGCTTTTTAATCTGTTGTTTGGTTTTTTGTTGATCGTTACTTATCATATAATCTCGCTCATATATCTTGTGGGAACCCGAATATATTTGTCTCGTGTTATGAAACTTTTTCCACGTTCAAATCCGAGATATTGTCTACTAGTAGTCTGTCCACACGTGTTGGAATTAGCTTTCGACAATATGAGTGAGTCCGATATCTGTTGTCCACGTTAACAGAACAAAAAAGAGGTCAACAAGTATTAATATAGAAATGTATATAAGTAGAAATATACATTATTAAGGACTGTTTAGGAGTTTGTATTCTTGTAAAATTTTATTAAGAAATTGGAGTCCTTGAAAATTCGATTTTATTCTAATTTATCTTATAAATAGAGAGCCGTTCTCAGGCATTATTATTATCAAAAAGAGAGGAAGATGGTGTAGAAAAATTAGTAGTGCAATTTTTTATCAAAGTTAATTACTACACGGGTTTGAGAGGATGTTATCTCACATTGTGACAAGCCTCTACAAATCTTACATGTTCTTGAGTTTTTATTTTACTTTCTTGAAATTTATTGCTCTCCGTGAAATAGAATTATAATTTACAATTCTCAATCAAATTTGGAAGTCACATGTATTATAATCAATGCACGAATCATATGACTCAGCACAAACCTACTGGCTTAACAAATAGTGCACAATGAATTCCCTGAAACTTCTTCAAATTATCCACTTAGAAAATCGAATATATTTAATTATTAAAGTCTAAAATTAAATTTTTTTTAAAAAAAAACTACGTTCAAAAACTTGTTTTCCAGCAATATATATCTTTTTCAATTTATTCACACAGTAATATTGATCTATCGTTTAATTTTTCTTTGCTCTTTTTTAATCGAATAGTGATCTCTTGCTTATTTTTCTCATCCGAATATGCTTACTTTGTAAATTCTAACAGCACTTCATGCACAAGCTTCTCGTTCACAAATTTCAGCTGACGGCTAATTTTGGGATTGCAATTTCTAAAGAGATCAATTAGCCATTTTTTAATTTCAATTTGTGTCCGTTCCTCGTTTTCTTCCTAGGAGTCACATTTTGTTGGCCCTTGGGTGCAGGGTGCCATTTTATTTAATTCATTTATTGCATAATACTTGAAGCGAATTAAGTTGCCAGAAAGATAATATTTTAGGAAGAAAAAATTTAATATGATGTGATTTACATTAAAATTATACGCTTTGGCTTTCGTATTTTTGTAAATTGTTTCCACTGTATCACCTTGCAAGCTTATATATATCCAGACATGCTCCATATGTCTTAGATTATTCTAAAAATTTAAGGGATGGAATTTCAATCTTTTAACTGTGTTTTGTTTGGTACCCAGTACTAAGCAATAAAATGCACGTATTAGACAAATTTTTAATCAGGTCCATGCCATTAGAGATCAAACAAGAAGGCATAATTATGAGCATGATATTTACTGCCAAGTGTCAAGAATCACAAGGCTAAAAGAATACACCTGGAAAATGAAGCTTTATTGGTAGAAATAACAACTGGGGTTAAGACAAAAACAGATATATATGTGCATGGTTTATTTTGAGAGCATGTGACTCACAGGCACTGACAAAAGTGAAGTGAAATCCAAAATTCAACCCAACCATACGAGATGGGAGAGGAAGAGTCTGTATCTGAATCTGATCGCTGTCTGCCGAGTGCTGACCATTCCCGACTCAGATTTCATGCATGCTATTTGTAAAAGCTCCAAATTTAGGCCATACAGGAAGGACTGCTACCTCCTCTTAACCCACGTCAGATTGATGCTTTGGTGCCTGCATTTTTTTGTCTCTACTCCTTTTCCAGCTCTCGTCCTATAATCTTGAAAAGGACACTTCTTTAATTGGACTAGCCAAGGGAGCAAGAGCTTAAAAACACGGGGCGAGGGATTATTTGATACAAGCATCCTATGCTTGTTTAATTGTTTGATTTATAAATAGACAAAGTTTCGCAAAAAATATAAATTTGTATCATAAATTAGACCTTTGATTTTGAAGAATTAAGATGAGGAATGTAGTGTTATTTCCACCTTCAATCAATACACAATCTCAATGTAAGGCAATATCAATTGATAATATAACAATAAGAACACTGAAATTAAAACAAAAAAATTTAACTCGCCATTGAAATGGAATCGGCAAGCAACAGTGGATTGTAAAGGGCTCAGATCAACATCCAAACCACAAGGCAACTCCAACACTGTACTATCGCGCAGAGACTTGCACCACAACCACAAAGGAATCACCCAAAACATGGTCACGAAGTGGTGCAGAGAGGCTGCCGATTGGACAGCAAATAGGGGCGAATGGAGGCACGAAACAGGGGCAGCCAGGGGTCAAGAACAGGAGCCAAAGACAGACTTCGACAAGAGAAAAAGAGCAAGGGCCAATCACAAAGAAACGGAGGTGGCAGCCGGCGGTCGAAAGAACAAAATCACATAAAGCAGCCGCTATTACTCAAAAAGAGGGCAAACGATAAAACGTGAATATTGTAATAGTAATACACAAAAGCCAAGTGAATAATTGAAGAGTGCTCCACACTCATGATATTTATGCCATTTAATTTATTATTTTGTTACTCTTAAGAGTGTTTTAGAATGTTTTAATGTTCGTTTTGATGCTGTGGTATATGTTGATGAAATTGAAGGAAATAGACAACTTGACAAAAATGGAGAAGATGACTAAATTGTATGAAATCCAAAGTTCGGGGACTAAAATGTAAATACTCAAAAGTTGTGTCGAACCTCACGATGAAGATCCGAGAGTGCTAAGAGTCAATTGGACAAAGAAAGATGACAAAGGGATAAAGTATAGTCAAAGTATGATAACACATCAATTTCCAACCGAACAAGTTTTGCCCCGGATTTGTAGTCTCATATTGAGACCCATTTTTGACATAGTAAACAATCAAATTGGAGAATGATATCTGAATAAAAGTTGTATCCCTTTGAGTTACATTTTCAATGCATCTTGTATCGCCTTAATCGAACATTGGACGAAAAATTTATGATAAAAAATATGAAAGGCGAGCAAACTGGCTTTCTGCCCAAACCAGGCGCGCAATGGGTGTTGTAGCGCCCACTATTCTATAAATTACAGTAAGCACGGCGCCACAGTGCTGCTACAGCTATTTTAGGACTATTTTCTTAGCCCAATTCAACCCTAATTCGTCCAAAACTCCAACAATACTATAAATACAACATCAAAGACCTATTTTCAGAGAGAATTTGGAGGACAATTCACCAAGGGCAAGGAGGCTAACATTAAGAAATCAAGCAAGGAAGCATGAAGAACATCAAAGGGAATTCCAATTAAAAGCTTCAAAAAAGTTTTTCTTTCTTTTCCTGTTTATGTTATTCATCAATATGTTTAGATTTAATTCTTCCATCATGAACTAAACTAACCTTCTTGGGTTTGATTGTAACCAAAACTTGAGAATATGATTAGAATTTGTTTGAGTTATTTCTATGAGATTTGTTTTTCCGTTTATTTGTGTTATGATTTTAATGTTTTCAATTAATTGGCCACTAATTAAATGAATAGATGCTAGTCAATTCCGACACTCGAGAGAGATGAATTTAGGCACGATCAAAAGATTAACACAACCTATAATTTATGGGGTTTAGAGAGAGTGTAAATTCTTTGAAGCATGTTCCATCTAAAAACCATGATCTTAACAATTCTTGATTTTAATTTGGAATAAAAATATTAGAATTAATTTCTAAGATGAATTTCCAGCCGGCACTCGAGAGAGAGGGTAGAATTACATTAGGATTCTTACTTATAAACGTGAAACATTGATTAAAGATAACTAGGCTTTTGAAAATCATATTTGATAGTGAGGTGAAATCATAACCCTAGGCTTTCTCATCTTGATTATTTTTATAACTTGCATTTATTTGTTAAATTTGTCACCACAGCCGTCACCATATTAATTTAAAAACATTGATTCCAATTTTCATTCGTTTAGATAAAACGAAGGCTATATAATTGTAGTACTTAGTAAAAATTAAATTACAATATTTGTGAGTTCGACATACTAACTCTATTCATATATTACAAAACTTGACACCTTACACTTACGGTATAAATCACGGTATAGAAAATGCGTGACAATAATATATAGGTGCCAACAAGAAAATAGGTTGAATAAGCTAATAGATCGGCCTCGCATATATAGTTATTCATGCACACAAGAGTTTTGGCTCGTCTCCAATAATTGAATTGTCAAATGTGGTTTGGGTCGACTATTAATTCTAGTCTCAATAATGGGGCTCCTAACGAAGCCAATGGTTTTAATCTCATCTGACTAATCATCATATTCATGGGTTCATTTGGTATCAAAATATCCAACAAACCTCCACCTTGATGCCAAATACATGTCCATGATCGGACTCATGCAAATAATCAAACCACAATTTATTTGATGTAACTTGAAAAGAAGCACCGGAGTCAATAATCTACTCATGCATATGGGAGTTCATAAACATGTTAATTTCAACTGGTTCACTATCTAAGAGAATGTAAGGGTGTCAATTTGACTCATCGGCTTTGACCGCCCGTGGCTCAGCTAAAAAAATAGGTTAGAACAGAGCAGAAGCTCGGGCCAACCCCATTTTGGGCATCGATCTGGCTCGTGTCATGAGTGATTTTTAGCCCGTGACAAGCCGATCGTAAAAAAAAGAATAGAAAAAAATGAAGCTACAGGCAACGTGTTGTTGCCTGTAAAAGGTAACAACACATTGACTGCAAAATGCAGCAACTGCTACCTGCCTACAAGGCAGCTCCATAGGCAACTAGCTGCCTGTGTAAAATAAAATATAAAAAAATTGAGCCGTCTCATCTTGGCTCGATAAAGCTCAAGTCAAAAGCTCGGGTCGAGCCTAGATTTTTTGGTCAAGCAAAAGCTCTACTCGGCTCGGGCTAAAAAAAGTACAAACCGTTTTTACTCCAACTGAACTCGAGCCTCAAGTTTTGGCTCGTTGACATCCCTAAGAGAATGTAAATCTCCCATGTTCATTTCTCAGGACAACAACATTTACCTCACTTGGTTCACCATCCCTCCAATTGTTTTTCTCTTTATAGCACTCATTTATGAAATCTTCTAGCTTCTCACAACCATAATATTTCCTTCCCTTTTCCTTTATCGGTAACTTAGATCTACCTCTACCTTTTTTTCTTGCCATCCTCGTTTGCTCCTCTCCATTCCTAAAATGAGATTTACCCCTCATTTGGTGAATCTCTCCTCTCTTTTTTTGTCTCTCGTTTCTCTCAACCTTCATCTCCCTCTCCTTACTGAGTCGATAACTATATTGGATGTAAGGGTCTCCTCCCAAATTTGATTGCATTCTTGACATGTTTATAATTATCAGGAATATCATTCAAAAGAATAAGAGCTTCACATTCATTGAAAAAAATTTCACCACAATTTATATTAACTTGAACCAATTTATTGAAAAAGTCAAGATTGTCATACAAATCTTTTGAGGGATTAATTCTGAAACTTCCAAGTAAGAAAAGTTGGGCATGGGTTGACTTAAATAAACTTCTTCAAGAATTTTTCAAAGTTTTTCAACATATTGTTTACTTGCTTTTTGCAAAACGAAATCAGATAAGTGCAAGATGACAGAGGTATAAGCAAGTTCGTCAAACTCTTTTTTTCTGATTCTCAGTCACAGTAAGTGAGAAAGTATTATTAGTGACTATAGAAACTTTTTGTTGCACTAAGAATTTTTTTATCTTTTATTGTCAAATAGGAAAATTACATTTACCATTAAAGACATCCAAGTCAAAGTGGTGGGTCAACATCTTAACAAATAAGATATGTAGCATGTAAACACACCTTCACAAAGATAACCACACAAAATAAGTCCTAAAGGTTGCAGATATTTGTCAATCTAAATTTTTTAGAATTTTCATGAGATTTGCGATCTCAATCTCAATGGAATTATCTAGCAGGTAAGGTCTAGGTAACAATTCTAACCATAAATAACTCAGCAACAATGATGGAATTATGCAACAATCAATATAGCCACAAAACCGATAATATCACAAATTAGGTAAATAGTACTGAAATTCTAACATCGGGCAAGGCCACAATCCTATTGGTTATCCCACACAATAGCCTACTATTACAGAAAATTAAAGAGTTTCAGTCAATTTACTAGAGCGGGCCTTTCTAAGGTCCATGCAAATGAGATATGCGAATTTTAACTAAGGATTCAAGTCCTTATTGCAAAATCAGCAGCAGGAGATCACAATGATACACGTTCAAATCACAGGTTCAAATTTTAAAATCACGCAAAGACACTCACGCCTCAGCCACGATCACTAAAGCCACGGCAAGGCTTTGATATTAATTTGTAGTGTAATTTCAACCTTCAATCAATACACCAATCACAAAGTAAGGCAACATCAATTGATGTAATATAACAATAAAAACACTGAAATTAAAAGTAAGAATTACACTCTCCTTTGAAATGGAATTGGCAAGTAAAAGTGGATTGTACAAGCTCAAATCAACATCCAAGCCACAAGGCAACTTCAATACCGAACTATCCCAAAGAAAATTGAGCCACAAGACTGAAAGAATTACCCAAAATGCAATTGCAAAGTGGTGGAAGAAAGGTTGTCGATCGGACAGCAAAGAGGGACAAATGGAGGTGCAAAACATAGGCAGACAAGGGTCAAGAATAGGGACCAGATAGAGAGGCCCGATCACAAAGAAATGGAGGTGACAACAGACAATTAAAAGATGAAAATCACACAGGGCAATCGCTATCACTCAAAAAGAGGGCAAAGGATAAGGGGGAATGAGTTGGGATGATCACCACTCAAAATGTTTTTGTTCAAATAACTTTTGACCAAATTCTTTAAAAGAGAAGAAAACTTAATTATTTAAAATTATCAAATGTCCACTTTACCCTTTCCTTGTATAACCAAATAAATGATGGATTTTGGGCCAAAGTTATTAAACCCGGCCCAGTAAAACCCGGTTGATTGGGTCTAAAATTTTCAAGGTTAAAAAAAACTCGGCCCAGTCAAACCCAGCCATTTTAATTGTTGTTGCATGTGAGAAGAAATAACATTTATGTCATTTTAGTTGCTATTTCAATTGAAACGAGTTCGAACTCGCCACATTTGTACTGAAACGAAATGGTTGTCGTGACGTTATTTCGTGAGTTCTATTAATAAGAAACTCACAAAATCTATTCTAAACAAAATTAATGTCTAAAATTACAACATTTACTATAAACTAGAGTTTTAACTTAAATAAAAGATTACCCAAAAATTGGAAAAAATGCATCACGGAATGAACTATACGGTCACAGAATTATGCTGAATGCAGTCGCATAGAAGTTGAAAAATCTCAGGTTGAAGTCTCATAAATGGATATGCAGTCGCATATATTTTATAACTATGCGATCGCATAGTTGTTCTTTTCAGTCCATTCGTCATTTGCCCATACTGGAGGCGCGCCCCGTTTGAAGAACGACTTCGATGTCGTTATGTATATACATAACGACTTAGATGTCATTACGAAAATCAGTGAAGCAGCGTGTATTTCATACTAGAACGATGTCTAGATCATTTCTTATTACAGGTACGATTTCAATATCATTATGTCAATCAGTGCACTTTTCGTATTAGAATGACATCTATATCGTTTTGTTCTTCAGGAACAATTTCAATATCATTATTAGAATGAGTGCATTTTTGTACTACAACGACATTAAATACAACGTCAAGCCTTCAACATACATCGTTTTACTTATGCATTTCTGTCAGAATAGTTCGATGGACAATTATGGGAATTTAAATGTCCCCATAGTTTCATTTGAATGAGATCGAACCCACTTATGACCTATTTCGATCGTCCTACATATGTCGGATGCATATCATTGTAGTTAGGAATGAAATGAAACGATATTTATGTCGTTTTAGTTATGATTTGAACAGAAACGATATCAATGTCATCAAAATTATTGTAATAATATCATTCCAAAAAAAGAATACGATATAAAAGTTGTTGGTCTGTAATGTAATAAAATAAACTCATCAACGTAAAATAACTTTGATGTCATTCCAATAGCACAAAAGCAATAACATAAAAAAAATCAACATAATGATTTTAGCGTTGTTCCCATGGCATGCAATCAATATAACAATGACTACAAAATAATAAAACTAGATCATTTCAACAATTGCTGATATCTCCATTTTTGTATAACTTTGTATCAACCTTCAACACATCTTTGACTTTATCATACAAGGCCATATAAGAAACTGTTTTCCAACAAAGGATAGATATTTTTCCCTTGCTATTCTCTCCATATTTTCATTTCCAATCACCTTTAACTTCCTGCTTATGAATCAACTGGATAACAAACTGATATTCATAGCATATCTACAGTGTCCATAACTGCATTTCAACATAATAAAATTTCATCAAATATCAAATTTTACACAGTATTTATAACGAGGTGTATGTCGTTATAGATTACAGAAAATGAAATTTAAGTCGTTATGGACACCAGAAAATGAAATGTATCTTTTACAATAGAACAACAAATAGAATAATCATACATGTGTTTACCAACATATATTTCACTTCAACTAATATGAATAAGATATAATAAGATCATGTTGGGAAGCAACGTTAACCCATATCAAAACTTTAATCCAATGATAAAATGAATCCAAAGTCATTATTGAAAAATGAACATTATAAACACAAATCACAACAATATGAAGAAATAATTCAGAAAAATGGGGAAAAGTAGTTCAAATATTGAAATTTGACAATACCTTCTCTTCTTCTCAAAATAGCCAACAAGAACGTTGCAAGTTTTGATTATCCATCAACCAAATGAGTCTTCTAGAGAATGAGATGTAGATTTTAGGATTCCATGAAGGAAAGAAGATGATGATAAGGAAATGAGAATATTTGTATAAAGATTAGAGAGATCGACCTCGACTATGGAAGAAATGGAAGTCAAAATTGAATTCGGGCTAAATGAAAATTGAAAGGGAAAATATGGTATTATGTGTTTTTACATGCAATGATATTTTAGTAATTTATAAATTGTATTTTATTTTCTTTATATCTTTAGACTATCTATCTAAAAAAGATAGTTGTTCGTCTTTTTGAACTAATGTTTAGTTTGACTTGAACTTTTAAATGAAAGTCCCAAAGGATAAAACATGTATATTGTAAAAATAATACACAAAGGCCAAGTGAAAAATATATAGGTGCCAACAAGAAAATAGGTTGAATAACCTAATGGTTTGGGCCATGCATATATAATTATTCATGCACACAAGAGTCTTGGTTCGTCTCCGAGAATTGGATCGTCAATTGTGTTTTGATCGACTATTATTTATATTCTCAATAATGGGCTCCTAACGAAGCCTATGATTTTAATCCAATACGCCTAATCGTCATAGCCCCAAATTTATTCGGTATCAAAATATTCAACAAGGAGGGTGGGCTAACTTGCTATTTTCAGGCCTTGCTCGTGCATTGAGCCAATTCGGTCAATACCACGGTTCCTTTTAATTTTAACCACAAATTTTATGGGACACACAAATACATAATCTATCAACTTTCATCAAAATCTACTAGAAATCTTTTTTTTCAGTCTAAACCAAACAGGGGACTAAATAAGAACAAATAAGCATTTCATGAGAATCTCTTATTTTCATCATATTGAGTCCACTGCATCACATGCAGGGGTGGCAAGTTAGAGTGACCGCTCTAACTGGATTCGTCGGCAAGGATAGAGTTGCAGAAAAGGCGAGGAAGAAGAAGATTAGGAGACTTGCAGAAAAGGTGAGGAAGAAGAAGACTGTTCCAATTTTTTTTTTTTCTTTGGGCTTCAGGCTGGGGCTAATGATGGTCGGGACATAGGCCTCTTTTTTTAACTTTGTGAGTTAAAAAATAATTGGACGTAGTGTTGTGCTAAAAAGGTTCTTTAGCATTTTAAACAAATAATTCTGTTGCTAAATATTTAATTGGAATATGCTTTTAGCTTATGACTCCACATACCAAAGACACCAATGCCCTTTTCACTGCTTTATTTAAAGAATTCTCCTATACACATCATATATTCTTCTTCTTTATTTTTTAAATGTAAAATTTAAAAATACTTCACCCAAATCTTGGGACGACTATGTTTGAACAATGAAATAAATGGATATTCTCCTATGTTTTTAATTTTATTTTCAATTCATATAAACAGAACGTGTTATAAATCAACATGAGTATTGATCGAAAAAGGTAAATGATCAAGTGTCAAATGAAGATGTAATCAATAGTCAAAAAATATTTGCCTCTTCTTTAAAAACGGACAGGGAAGTCAATTTTCGTTCACTCAATTTTTAGCTTGAGCTAGCTGATTCTAAATTTCTTTTAGAGGTTTTATGTTTTCGAGATGAATTTTAAGGCAGCCCCCAAGAATGCACAAAATACGTTTATATATTCTCTGTCTCTATTGTGAAAAGATTTACTCGTATCTATTCCTATCCAAGCATACAATGTTTCAAATTCCTTTTTTTCTATTCTTAGTTTATTAATATTAAGGCTAACGTGTTGTAGATCTTGCACAAACATAGAAGAAACGGTCAACAGTCAATCTCTCAGCTCTAGCTGAACTCTAATGTTGGATTCGCCCCTGATCACATGACTCGGATAAATTATTATATTCATGATATCTTTCTTCCCATAGAGCTCTATTTTTCAAAAATCATTTTCAAAACTTTGGTTGGTCTAACCTGCATGATCAATCATAATTACTCATTTCTTGAAAAGTAACCTTTTAATAAAATAAAATAAAAAATATCGAACCGTGAATATTTCATTAGGGTAATGCTAAATGATTATTAGCCTATTATTCATATTATTACAAGTAAATGAGTAATTATAAATTCATGATACTTTTAAAATTAAATGTCCATGAGAATAAGACAACATGTCAGTCCATATTTTGACATTCCGTGACCTTCAGGGCACATTACTATTAATTCCTCAGTCTTTTTCCCCCTCTATAAAAAGCATGCGGCTATAGTATGCATATAGCTTTGCGTTTGTGGAAAAAACACATACATATACACGCAAAGAGAAGATAGATACAGATGTCATCCAAAATGCAGAGGAGAATGGCATTTCGAAGAAAGCTTCACATTTTGAAAACTCTTACAAATTCCAAATCAGTAATACTCAGTCACACGAGTTTATAACTTGTGCTTGAACTCTATTTTTCGAACTTGATTTGAGGTAAATAATAGTGTTTGATTTTGATTGTGTTTTCTTGATGTTTGTGAAGGTGAAAAAGAGTTCCATTATAATGGATGCCTTCCTCTATATCAACAAGTTGAAGCTCCAAGTTGAAGCCATCCAAAGAGAATACCAATATCTCGTAAATCATGTCCAAGTCTCTCTCTCGCTCTCTCTCTCTCATGGTTTCCATTGGGGTTTATGGGAACCTAAATCCCACATCGGAATTATGAGCTAATTCCTTTGTGTGATTTATATAAGCTTGGATTCTCCGATTTCATTGGCTAGCCTTTTGGGATCTAGCTCTTCCAAGTCCTATGACAATGGTATCAAAGTAGGTATCATGTCTTCTGGTCTCGGTTACTACTTAGGGTGTATGGGCACCTGCTCGACGTGGACGTCGAGTTGGAAGCGTGGTGGTTTGTCGTGGTTTCCGTTGGGGTTTATGGGAACCTAAATCCCACATAGGAAGTATGGGCTTTATTTGTGTGATTTATATAGGCTTGTGTTCTCCAACTTCATTGGCTAGCCTTTTGGGGTCGGGCTCTTCTAAATCCTATGACACACTCTCTCTCTATAAATAGAGTTGTACATAATTAAAGGAAATCTCCTTCGTTATCCTGTCTAGTAGTGTCTGTTAGACTGACGTACCAAATATGCCCAAAGTGAATGTTTGGTACATTATATTTGACAAAACACAATTTGAGTTTGTAGGAAATGATTGATAAAAGAAGTTTCTTAGCAGATTTTGATTAAAAACAATGAAATATGTGGTTGAAAAATTGAAAAAGTCAAGGGTCTCATGAAATGTGTGTTTAAAATTAATTGTTGATTTTGACCTCAACTTTTTATGCTTTTTTGCAAATAAGCACTAAAAATGAAGTTGAAATCTTGTTTACATTATTTAACCGTGTCATCCTGTAAATACATATGCGGGTCTTTGTTATTCGTTTTTCAGGATTTTGATTATATGCAATGCGCTTGAATTGAACAGGAAGTGAAGGTAGAGAAGGATGGGACAAGATATGTAGTGAGGGTGACATGCAAGAAGGGAGAAGATTTGTTGGTGTCAATTATTGAAGCGTTTGAAGAAATGAATATTAATGTCCTCGAAGCCAAAGTCACCAGCAAACACTTCTTTGGAATGGAAGCCATTGCTGAAGCTAAAGGCCAAGACATTGATTCAAGAATCTTGACTCAAACCATTCTCAATGTCATTCAGAGGCCAACTGGAAATGGGGCTATCAATTAATAGTATACAGTCAGATGGTTCTTGTTTTATGATTTTGGAAATGTCACTTGCTTTTTGGAGTGAAATTATGATAAAGTGACACCCAAACACACCCCGTGAGGCTACTTTTTCTAGAAAGTGAAAAATCACCCAAAAATGTTTGTATTTGTGGCCTATGTTATATATTCGTGAGAACTTGTTAGCTCCATTGGTATTCTTG
This sequence comes from Osmanthus fragrans, assembly GCA_019395295.1. Classification (NCBI taxonomy): domain Eukaryota; kingdom Viridiplantae; phylum Streptophyta; class Magnoliopsida; order Lamiales; family Oleaceae; genus Osmanthus; species Osmanthus fragrans. The sequence goes on from CM033350.1 coordinate 14,413,209, forward strand.
CTTTGACAGTTTCTTTGCATATGGGCTTAGTAAACCTTAAACATAAATTACTAAATTTAAATTAACACAAAAATTAAATAGTTTACGTAATTCTTAATGAATATATAAATATAAAAATTATTCTTTAAATACACTCTTTTTTGACATTTTTTTTTACATTGTACTCACAATGCTCAAAAAAAGTGTACATGTAGCAAAACTCTAAATATAAATCTACACTTAAAACGTTAGACTGAAAGTCTGTTTGGTTCGGATTAAAATCTAATTTTAATTTAAGTCAAAGTCAAACAATCAATATTAAACACGTCTTTTATGGGTCCCGCAATTTTTCAACTACATATTTCAAAAACTTTTATCACAATTTACTAAAAATCAGATTTTAATCATCCACCAAACACCCTCTGGGATGTTTCAAAGCGTTATGAATAAGTGACAAAAATCTTGAATAAGTCAAAAGCCATCAAACATGAATCACTATCATTTGGACATGGCATGAATATTTTTTATTAATCTTATTTAGAAAAAATTCAAATGATTTATTTTATATTGATTTCTCAATTTAACATTAGATAAAATGTATAAAATATTACAATAATTCACAAGTTCCCCACAATATAATTTGGTGCGGTGACCCGTGAATTTTCATTTGATCCTAACCACTATCCACCTTCTCTGTTAGAGCCTAAAAACTTGCTAGGGAAGTGTGGATGTCTTTGAAAAAAAAAAAAAAAAAATTCAAATCGTCATTCGCTAGTTACATTGATGATTTTGTTTGTTGATCCAATTGTATTCCAAATTGTTTCTTCGGCAGTTCGCAGCTATTTGCCATAATAAAAGTTTTCGTTTCTTGTTTTCACAAAAGGTAAAAAAGATGTTTGGTACAAATTTCCACAATGTTGAGCCCAACTAGAATGGGCCTTTAGTAAATTAATTATTGAGAAAAATATATAACTACCTACATTTGAGGATACATTTTTAAAGGATAAATTACAAATGACAGGTGTTTTAAATACCCGAGTGCAAAAAATAGGTCGGAAAGTTTTTTAATCAAACTTCAGGTATCATTTTATTATTAAATATTAAAACACCCAAACCCTAGATCTCGTCATTCTTCTCTCACACCACTCTCTCTCTCTACCTCCCGTCTTTCCAATCTCTCTTCCATTCTCTCACGCCGGTCTCTCTCTACCTTCCGGCGACGAGTGCACACTGACGACATAAAGCTCTGGCAGCTGAGCTCCGACGAGCTATTCCGAATCCAGGGCTGAGCATGAAAGTCTCGCAGTGGAGAGATCAGGTTTGTGGTGGTGGCAGTGTGTAGGAGGTGGTGATGGTAGATCTGAGGTGATGGTGGTTGCTGGGTTTGATGGCGATTTGTGGTGCAGGCGGCGGTGTGTGGTGGCTATTTTGTGGTGGTGCGGGGAGGTGGCGGTGGTGATGGCTCTGTCAGTGGGTGGTTGTAATGGTGTTGTGGACGTCGTCTCCACCACAGACGCTGCTCGAGAGGCCTGCTAAATGGTTTGAAATGTTGGGGTTTAAACAAATTACACTGTACATGGGATCAATTAGTTGCTAGCATAAATATAGCATTCACATCGATATTTCTTGTCTCGTGTGCAATTTATGCATTAATCTTAACTTTGCTCTTTCATCCCCACCGTCTGAACCGTGATGTTGGTTTTTCTTTTGAAGTTCTGTATTGGCACGATAAAGGACGACTTCTTGGGCATGATTTGTGATCCAGGTGGTGTTGTGCGCAATGCTTGGTGGATGTGGTGGTGGGGGTGGTGCAGTGGCAAGGGACGGTGGAGATGGTGATGGTGGTGGGGCGTCTATGACCAACAATTAGGCGTCTGTGACCAACTATTTGGCTGATCTGTGACTGGTGTACGTGACTAAAATTAATCTGTGATCAACAAACTGTGGCTTACGTGACCATGTGATTTATAAATTGAATGATATGTGATGTCGAAAATAATATGTGACTTATAAAATTTTTGATCTGTGACCACGAAAAATCTGTGACTAATTAATTTGACGATATGTGACCTATAATTATGAATCTGTGACTATTAATCACAATGTAATTAATAAATATATTTAATTAATTATATACATACCTAATTTTTTAATTTTTAAACTTTGTACCTGATTTTTGAATTGGAGTAAACTTGACACCTTAAATATGAATTTTTCCCATTTTTAAATGTTGAAATTACACATGGCCTACGTTTAAAGATCCAATTTATAAAATAAGATGCAAGGTTTAGTTGTACAAAAATTAAATATTAATATAATTTTTAAATATTAATAATAATTTTCTAAAAATAATTTAATATATATTACCACTCCACCATACCTCTCCTTTTTTATGTCCCTGTCTTCTCTTTTCTCTCTTCTCTCTTCTCTCACCGTATCTCCATCCTCTTCTTTCGCAATGGCTGCCGCCTAGACATCGACTGCTGTCTCAGATGAATATTGAAGGCTATAGGATTTCGTTCACGGCGTGCACCAGATCGCTACCCAAAACTCAGTTCATTGTCGTGCACCAGATCGCAGCATGAGCGGAGTTTTGGTTGATTTCACAGCAGCAGCAGGTGAATATGATTTCACAATGAGTTCGATTTCTTGTGATTTCGTCACTTCAGTGCAGCATGAGCGGATTTTGGGTCACGATCTGGTGCCGAATCTGAGGAAAATCCCACTATGGTGTACGGCGTGAACGATGTTTTTGGGGTGGTTTTTGTTAGTGGTGGTGGTTTCCATGTTGTGGTGATCTTAGGGTGGTTTTATTGGCTGATGTGGTGGTGGATCAGGCGCTGCTAATTGTGGATCTAGAGTTGGCGGGTTGGATTTGGCGGTGGCAAAGGCAGTGGTGTTGATGGTCGTAACAGCGGCGGCGATGGTCTATTTGTGTGGTGGTAGTGACAGTGTTTGTGTAATGGCGGTGTTACGGTGGTGGTGGCTATAGAGGTGGTGCTGTCAATATTCAAAGGTATATGTCAGTGGTGATGGTGTTTGTGTGGTGACGGTGTTCCTATTGAGAGGTGGTGCTCACAAGTGTTGATGGCGGTCACATATTATTTGGTTAACTGTGACCATTCAATTGGTTAAACTATGACCAATAAATAATACGTGACCAATTTGGCAGTGGTGGGGGGGTCAGTGGTGGTGGTCATGGCAGTGGTTGTGATGGTGATGGTGATGGTGAGATGTTAGTGACAATGGGTGGTGGTTACAAATTATTTGGTTGACTAAAACCTAATCTATGACTAATAAACAATACGTGACCAATGAAAAAGATGAATTGTGATCAAGAAATAACGTGACCTAAAAAATTGTTAATTTGTGACCGATATTTTGGTAATTTGTAGTTGTCTAATAAGTTGTGACTTATAATGTTCTTTGATCTATGATCGATAAATAAATTATGACGTATAACTTTTTTACCTGTGATTGTTGAACAAGTGGTGACTTATAAGATTTTTGAATTGTGACCGTCAAATAATGTGATATATAAAAATTTTGATTTGTTATCGAAACATAATATGTTACTAACTAAATCATTAATTTTTGATCAAATTGTATATATCTGTGACTTTTATATATTTAATTAATTAAATATATAATTAATTAATTAATCATAAATAAATTTTAATAAAAATCTGGTTTTTGAAATTTGAAACCTTGTGCTTAGTTTTGAAATAAGTGAGAATTCACCTCTTATGAAATTTTCCCTTCTTAAATTTGACAAACTTTGGGATATCTTTCCAAAATTAAGTAATAAATAAAAATATCAAAATAATTTAATTAAGTCCTTGTTTGGGCGCCCTTCTCCCAAATTTATAATTAAGAATCCACTCGTTATACAGTTAACAGGCCCCACTATGGCATCCAGAGCTCAGCAAAAATCCGATCACCCGACCAACCCAAACCAAACCGATCGGTTTGGGTTGATATTTTAAGTTCAATTGGGTTGGGTTGGGTTGGGTTGGGTCTTGGATTATGAATTAAAACCCAATCCGACCAAACCCAATCCGATGAATTAAAAAATTAATATCTAAGATTAAAAAAAATAAATTAAATAGATAGATAGAATAGTAAAGATAAAATAATGACTTATAATATATATAAATGTCAATTTTCTTCACTTAAACCGATTCACATGAACACTATTTAAAATACAATGTTATTTGACGTTAAAGTAAAATTTAAAGACATGATGATGAAGTGATTGAATTTCAAAAAATTGTAAAAAAAAAAATACTTCTCAAATTTTGAACTTTTTTTTACATTATTTTTAGAAAGAATTCCTAATATATGTGTTTAAAAATGTCGATTTTCAAGTAATTTCAAATTCTAAAAAATTATTCAAATTTAACAAATAAATCGAGTCTAACTTTAATTGGGCCGAATCCCAAACCGACCAACCCAATCCAACTCAAACCGATCAAAAATCGGTTTGGGTTGGGTTGGGTTTAAATCAATAATTGGTTTGGGTTGGGTTTGGGTTGGAAAAAAAATCGACCCAACCCAACCCATGTCCATCCCTAATGGCATCCATGCTTGACTACTTTATCTGCGGTCAATTAAAAATTTTGAGAGAAAAACTATGATTTCCCTAACTTGTTGCATTCAATATTCTAAAGTAAGGCAATTTAGACATTTTAAAATAGAAAAGGACGGCTACCACCTTTTTTTTTTCAAATATTACAGTTGGATCAAGTTCAAGCATATTGTTACAACATTCATATTTTTAATTAAGATGTGGAACTAATGGCGCCCAAACAAGCACTAAATTTATTACTTAATTAAAGAAAACTAAAATGGTCATATATAATGATCAATTTTCGTATCTTCATTTAGCTAAATTGATACCGCATCACCAATCACCTCCCAAAGATGGATAGAAACTGATGCGAACCTACATAGCAATTAAAACTATGGAACCTACGATAAATTAGATCAAACCTAAGAAAGCCAAGAATCAATGTTTGGAAAAGCTCGACCTAATAAATTATTAAGCCAAAGAACCAAGACAATCACAAATAATATTTTGACCCGTGATCACAAAACTTACAAATTTTACTTGAATTGTTGAACATCACAAGAAAATATTCATTGGTAAATTTGAAATTAGTTAAATGAAGAACGAATAGAAAGCAAATATGTCTTTCAAATTTTGTGTTTTATAATGAAAAGAATGAGTCATATTTATAGGTAACTCATAAAATCCTAGTTAAAATGGAATATAAGTCTAAATATACCAGAAGATATCATAAAATAGAGTTTTGACAAATTAGGAGATTACGTGAAATTTGGAAAATTCACATCAAGATTTTCTACTACGAGGTCGCATAGTGTTGAAGAGTGCGGTAGCATAAGCTATTTCCCGGCCTTCCGTTTGCTCTCGATATGGAAGCATGCGGCCGCATGCCTAGTTGTGTTATGCGGTCGCATAGTTTCCCTGTCATTTCTTTCGCATGTTGCTTAAAGAAAGTAGATTCATCATGTTTCTTCTTCCAATCCCAACAAAAAATTTGTCAATTTACTTGTTGAAATCGATGTTTCATCTGCCGTCGCTTGAACAAATAATCCCATAGCCTCTTTGACCTTCTTGACTCGTGACCTAGTCATTTATCCTTCATCCATGATCAACAATCCTTCTCCTTATTAGGTTTTGTACCATAGATCTCATCATTTCCTCACTCTTAAAAAGAATTCTCCTCGAATCTCTACCAGCATCAAACAAGAAAAGATAAAAAAATATTGAAAGTAGCACAAATGTTATACTCATCTTGAAGATCCAACTTATAGGCATTGTCATTAATATTTTCAAGCACTTGAAACGGTCAATCTCCTCTTGGTTGCAACTTTGACTTCTTTTGAGCGAGAAAGTGTATCTTTCTTATATGCACCCGTACCCAATCTCCTCATTCAAACATAACGCGCTTTCATCCTTTATTTGTTTGAGAAGCATGATGTTCATTTTTCTTCTCAATGTGGCATCGTACATTCTCATGGAGGGATCTTACCAACTTAATTGGCCTTCTTTTTTTCATCCAAGCTACTCTCGCATCAACAGGTAAAGAAATTAAATCTAAAAGGGTTAGTGGATTAAAATCATAAACAATTTCAAATGGAGTATAAGAATTAGTAGAATGTATGGCCCTATTATATGCAAATTCTATGAATAGCAAGCAATTATCCTAACTCTTCAAGTTCTTATTGACTATGGTGCGTAATAGTTGTGTCATTGTCCTATTAGCAACCTCAATTTGCCCATTCGTTTGTAGGTGACAAGTAGTAGGGAATAATAGCTTATTCTCTAATTTACTCCACAAAATCTTCCAAAAATGGCTAAGAAACTTAACATCTCGATCTGACACAATACTCCGAGATACCCCATGTAAATGCACTACTTCCTTAAAGATTAAATCCACAATATTAGTGGATCATCAGTTTTATGATATGGAATAAAATGTATCATCTTACTAAACCTATCTATCACCACAAAAATAGAATCTCTTCATTTCTTAGTCATAGGTAAACTCAACACAAAGTCCATAGATATATCAACTCCAATGCTCACTAGGAACGGGTAATGCGTGTATAAGCCTTGAGGTAAAACATTAGACTTAGCATTTTTTACAAGTGATGTATCTACTACAAACCTGATCAACATCAACCTTCATTTTAAGTCAATAAAAATGTTCACTTAACATATCCAATGTCTTCTTAACCCCAAAGTGACCTATTAAACTTTCACTATATGCTTCACGTACAAATAACTTCCTCATTAAACACCTTAAGTATACATGACTTATTTTTCCGAAATAAATATCCATCATGCCTAAAGAATCTATCTATAGCACATTTGTCACATGATTCATATTTATTAGAAAAGTCCTGGTCATTAGTATTCATGTTCTTAACATATTCAAATCCTAACCATTTAGCACTTAAAAAAGTTAGTAGTATATACCTTCTCGATATTGCATTCGCTACCATATTTTCCTTACATTGTTTGTACCGACTAATATAAGAAAACATCTTGATGAACTCCATCCACCTTGCATATCTTTTGTTTAGTTTACCTTGACCCTTCAAATACTTCAAGGACTAATGATCGATGTGAATCACAAACTCCTTTGGCCATAGGTAGTGTTGCGATGTCTACAAAACTCGAACAAGCACATACAACTCCTTGTCATATGTAGGATAGTTGAGAGCTGCTCCACTTAACTTCTCATTGAAGTAAGCTATTAGCCTTCGTTCCTGCATCACGACAGCTCCAATACCTATCCATGAGCATCACATTCAATATCAAAAGTACTATTAAAGTTAGGTAGTGATAAAATTGGTACAGTACACAACCTATCCTTGATAGTATTAAAAGTATGTTCTTGACAATCTCCATGAGCGGTGTGACAATTGTGCTAAAGTCTTTAACAAAAAGCCTATAGAAGCTAGCTAAACCGTAAAAGCTCCGTACATCAGTTATACTTTTAGGTATCAGTCATTCCTTGATAGCTTTGATTTTCTCCTCATCCACTTCAATTCCTTTTGCACTAACAACATACCCAAGAAAAATAACTGTTTTCATGTAACATATACACTTCTTAAAGTTAACATAAAGTTGTTCTTATCTTAAAATCACAAGCACACATCTTAAATTTCATATATGTTCATTTAAATCCTTACTATATACCAAGATGTCATTGAAGTAAACTACTACAAATTTACCTATTAATGCATGTAAGACATGATTCATTAATCTCATAAACGTGTCAGCCGCATTAGTAAGTCCAAATGGCATGACTCCACTCATACAACCCATGCTTAGTTTTGAAAGAAGTTTTTCACTCATTTCCTTCTCTCATCCTGATTTGATGATGTCCACTTTTAAGATATATTTTACTAAGTATGCACGATTCATGTAATTCATCTAACATATCATCTAATCTAGGTATAGAATAACAATATTTTACCTTTCTGTTATTGATCGTCCGACAGTTTACGCACATCCTCCAATTTTCATCTTTCTTCGGTACGAGTAGTATTAGCAAAGCACATGGACTCATGATTTAACTCACGTACCCTTTGCTTATCAATTCTTTTACCTACCTTTGAAGTTTTTTGGTCTCCTCAGGATTACTCCGATAAGATGATTTGTTTGGAATGACAGCTATAGGTACAAAGTCAATTTGATGCTCAATGCCTCGAATGGGTGGTAACCCTCTAGGCATGTCCTTCATAAACAAGTCTTCGAATTCCTACTACAAAGAAGTAGCCACACTTGGGATGAGTATGTTAGATTCCTCAAAGTTGATAAGTGATTCCTCATAAATTAATAAGATCATAGGTTGGTTCTCAACAACTGCTCTCTTCAACTCACTCTCTTTTGTAAATAAATTCACTTTAGACTTTTTTTTTCCTCTCATAAGACTTTTTTCTTTACTCTCTTGTGGCTCTACTCTTTTTTTTCACAATTAGCCACCTCATTTTTTTGTCTCTTATTTTCTTGATGTGAAAGATCAATCTCGCTTCCCTTTTCTCCCAATCTTTTTTCTTCCTTACTCTTCAGTTTGATTTGATCTTCATACACTTGTACTAGTGTTAACAGCATAAGAGTAATAGATTTCTCATCCTTAAAGTTGTACCTATTTTTGTACACATCATACATCACATTCCTATCATACTGTCCTGTCTTCCAAACAATATGTGCCCGACATGCATAGGAACTACATCACACATCACCTTATCATGATCCCTTCCAATTGAGAAACTCACCAACACTTGTATATTCACCTTAACCTCTCCACATTCATTCAACAACTGCAATTTATAAGGTCCGGGATGTTTTAGCATGGTTAATCTAAATTTCTCAACAAGTGTAGTGCTAACCACATTGGTACAACTACCCCCATCAATAATCATACCACATACCTTGTTGTTAACATGACACCTAGTATGAAATATGTTCTCATTTTTTTGCTCCAAGTTATCCACTTTAATTTGAGTATGAAGAGCTGTTCTGCTGACCAACTGCTCTCCCACTACATACTTCACTTTCTCACCATCACTAGCATCGTCCAATTTAGGTATGCATCATAATCACTCTCACTATCACTATCACTCACCACTTCTCCATTATCTCGTAAAATCATTGTCATCTTGTTTGGACATTGAGCAGTAATGTGTCCCGATCCATAGCACCTAAAGCATTTGATATCCCGATTCCTAGGGGGTTGAGAATTCATCTTGGGTGTTGCTTTCCTAGCAACTTCCTCTCTCCCCTTCCGTAGCTCAGTCATACCCTTTGAAAAAGACCTATCACTTTTATTGTTATCCCATTTCGGCTTCCATGAAGAGTTAGAGCCCGACAGGTATTTAGCTTTTCTCTTCCTCTTCAACTGTCGCTCCACCTTTATAGCTACATGTATCATGTCTTCCAACTCCACGTAATATTGTAGTTCCACCACATTAGCTATCTCCATATTTAAACAATTCAAAAATCAGACAATGGTAGCCTCCCGATCCTCCTCAACATTTGCTCTAATCATGGCAATCTTCATCTCCTTGTGATAATATTCCACACTCTTAGATCCCTAATAGAAGCTTTGTAATTTTTGATATAGATCCCTATAGTAATGATTACGAACAAACCTCTTCATCGTGATAGCATTCAATCCTCCCCATATTTCAATAAAACGTTCGTGATTTCTCCTCCTAGAGGTTGATATTTGATCCCACCAAATGATAGCATAATTAGTAAACTCAACGACAGCAAGTTTTACCGTTTTCTCATCTGAGTAGTTATGACAATAAAATATAAGTTCTATTCTCTTTTCCCACTCCGAATATGCCTCTGAGTCGCACCTCCCCTTGAATGAAAGAAGTGTCATCTTAATATTGCTCATATTCTTATCAACTTCATCCCCATCACAATCTCCAGCCCTTCTATTATGCATATCTCCTCTATTCTTCATCATTTTTGTTTCAGTCTCCACTAATGTATCATCCTCAATCTTGCTATCCATTTTATTGTCACCACCAATTTCAACTCTAGGCTCTCACCTACCATGCATCCTCACATTACGAACTCCTCTAAGTTATTTCCTTCGTAAATTAACAAGCAATGTATCTTGTCTCTCCATCCACGCCTCTTGCCTATCCATTCTATCTCCATATCTTTGAACAACCTTTTAAATTGTCGCACCATCTCTTCCATCAGGATGATTTGATTGTTCTTCCCGCTTGAGGTAGATTCGTCCCTGACAAACATCCTAAATCTAGAATAATATTTTCCTCACGTGTGTAAACTCGTATATCACTCAACCTGGCTTCTTATCTCTATTAGTCTGCCGCTCTATGTTTTTCCACTCAATGCTTCATTGCAAGCGCTTCAAAGAACTAATTCGATTTCAATCAAAATTCAACCTTTCTGAAGTTCAAACAAGCAATTAAGAAGGAAAATTTGAATCTAGAGTAACTCAAGAAGTAGGAATTGACATTCGAATAGAACACTAAGGATAAATTCAAGAAGGTGTTTTCTTGAATTTGAATAGGACACGTTTGATTTTGGACTCTCTTTTTCTTCTTTTTCTTTTTTGTAAATTTTAAATTTTGTTTGTAATTTTCAAAATTTTTTTTACTAAATGCGCTAAAATTCAACAAGGAGCCCAAAAATTTAAAACAAAAATTGATTTGGACACTAATTTAGTACACAAAACAACTTTTGAATTTGTTTGAAACTTTAGTTGGATTGAATGACTCAAAAGATGAAGAACGAAGATGAAAATTCAAACAAAAAAAAGTAAAAGATATAGCATTGATTTTTGAAGTCTAAACTCTGATACTAAATAATGTGAACCCACGTAGTAATTGAAACTACGGAACCCAAGACAAACTAGATCAAAGCTAAGAATCAAAATTTGGAAAAGATCGACCCAATAAATTATTGAATCAAGGAACCAAGATAATACCTAACAATATCTTGATCCCGTGATCACAAAACTTACAAACCTTACTTGAATTGTGAATGCCACGAGAAATTAATCCTTGATAACTTCGAAAATTAATTCAATGAAAAATGAGTAGAAAGCAAATATGTCTTGCAATATATCTTGTGTGTTTTACATTGAAAAGAATGAGTCATATTTATAGGTAACTCATAAAACTAGTTAAAATTGAATATATAAGTCTAAATATACTAAAAGATACCTTATAATAGAGTTTTGACAAAATTAGGAGATTACGCGAAATTTGGAAAATTCGCATCAAGATTTTATACTATGCGGCCGCATGGTGTTCAAGCGTGTGGTCGCATAGGCTATTTCCTGGGCTCTCGATATGGAAGCATGCGGCCGCATGCCTAGTTGTGCAATACGGTCGTGTAGGTTTCCCCGTCATCTCCTTCGCCTGTTGCTTGAAGCAAGTTGATCCATCATGTTTCTTTTTCCAAACCCAACACGAAACTTGTCCCTTTACTTGTTGTGATCGATGTTTCATTCACCATTGCTTGAGCAAGTAATCACATGGCTTCTTTGACCTTCTTGGCTCGTGATCTAGTCATCGGTCATTCCTCCAAGATTAACAGATCATTTTCCTTGCTAGCTTTCGTATCATGGATTTCATTAGAAATCCCAATCAAACTCTCATAAATTCGTACTCATTCAGTCACAATTATGACATGTTCTTCATATTGACAGGATGAATTTGTGATATGAAGTCACAAATTCTTGAGCCTACATTATATGCTATCATCATCTCCATTTAGCCTATAGATTTACAACTTCTGGTTTGGAGTCATAATGATTTCCTTCCTCGATCATAACGATTGGAGTAGAAAATTTGCTCCTTTAAACAATTCTAATTATTTGATTTCATATAGGTACGTGATTTCAAACTGCTCTTTAATTTGGTATCATTTGTGAATGTCATAAAATCACGAATTGGTTGTTATTGAGGTGCAATCAATGTGATTTGAATGTAATGACTAATGAAGCGATCCAGCTGCAACATCAGTCAGAAGGAAGAAGAATACCAGCAGTAGCCTATAGTCGTGTTTTCCATATTACATTTTTACATTTTCTTTCATTTTTCTGTTAGTACCGTTTCTATTTTGATGTCTTGTCAACCTGTTATTGGAAAATGGTTTTCTCTTGCGTCTATATATATATCACAAGTGCATTCCATCTTGTTTCTAAGATCATCAATTTAATAATATCATTTTCTCTAAATATTCTTCGGCTATTTTTGCTCATGGTATCAGAGCAGGCTGAAAATTCAAAAGTTTTTATTGAGAAACTAATTGATTAGCTGAAGAAAGTATGGCGCAAAATACCTCTGGATTAGATACTGAGGATGAAGCAGCAGAAAAGGAATATTCAAATAGAGATCCATTAGATCTTCAAAATTCAGATCATCCTGCTACGGTTTTAGTTATTTCAGTGTTGACAGGTAGAAATTATCTTAGTTGGAGTAGATCAATCATCATAGCATTAGGAGCTAAGATGAAATTGGGTTTCATTGATGGAAAATGTGATAAACCTACAGAGAATACGTCTAAAATCGAGCAGTGGATCCGAGTAGACTGTATGGTTAGGTCATGGTTGTAGAATTCCATTGCTAAAGATATTGTAGAAGCTTTTATTTATACCAAATCAGCAAAGGATTTATGGTCAGAATTGAAAGAGAGATATGCTGAGTGCAATGACCCGATGCTATATCAGATACAAAGAGAAATCAGTAGCATTTCACAAGGAGTTTTAACAGTTGAAAAGTATTACACCAAACTAAAAAAAACTTTAGGATGAGTTAATGTGTCTAATGCCAATACCTACCTGCACTTGTTCAACATCTAAGGAAATTTCATATCTGACTACTTCGAATCAGCTCATGCAGGTTCTAATAGGATTAAATGATACATTTGATCATATCAGAAATCAAGTGTTGGTGATGGATCCGCTTTCCTCTGTCAATAAAGCATATTCTATGGTGTTAAGAGTTGAAAAGCAAAGAGAGGTACACAGCATTTTCCCTGATTCAAATGATAATTCATCTATGTTAGTTAAATCCATGGATTACAGGAGAGACAATGGAAGTAGAGGTGGTTTTAACAGAAAACTATGAGGTAGGACTGTAATAAAAAATCGTCAAACCGGAAAATCAAATCGATAACCGCATTTTGGAAACCGTCGGTTTGGTGCCATGTGGACCCGTCAACTAAATGGTTTTGAACCAAATCAAACCCGTCAAAAATGGTTTGATTTATATTTGAGAAATTTTATTGTGGTTTAAAACAAAATCGGACCGGCGAAAAAATATATAAAAATTAAAAAAAAAAAAATTTCTAAATTGTAACTTGTGAAACTTTTGTGTTGGGATTTTTATTTATTTTTAAATAAAACTCATATATTCCATAAAATCTTAAACTGAAAGTCTGAAACGATTCATCAAGCAATCTCACGTTGTATTCCATATAAATTACTATCACCAAACAATCATCAACTTATATAAACTGCATAGTACTCCAATGATTAAACAAACTTCAATCAAAATCAAAATCCTACATTGAATTGGACATCCTTTAAAAAATTATGGCAACTTCTAGTTTTGTCGATTATAATTTGTAGAAATCTAGATGAAAAGTTTTGATCGAATCAATAACTACGTAATCAAAGTGAAAACAAAATAAAAATTTCGGATCTTAGAAATGAGATTATATATTGTAAATAAATTTATTAGGGTATAGATTTACCCAATATTCTAATTTGGCTTGAGAATCAGTTAATCAAAGAATTATAAGAGAGAAAAAAATAATCAAAGATAAGAAAGAAAGTGGCTGAGGTCTAAAATGAAAAAGGAACACTATTTTTTTCTTCTTTTATAAAAGTGATTGGAGATTAAATCATATATTTTACCAAAAATATAAAAAATATATATATAAGAACCATCCGGTTCCCGACGGTTCCTATACTAGAACCGAAAACTGAACCCAAACCGGTTGGTTCTTAATAATTTGTCACAAAATCAAATTATTTTTTAGAAAATCTAGAACAGAATCGACTGATTCTAAATAGTTTCAGTCCTGTTCCAACGGTTCTGAAAAAAAAGTCCATTTCTAAATTAATGGCATAAAAGTAGACAGACAAAAAAATATACGGCGAAATCGGCGGTTTAAAATCGGACGATAGGCGAAAAAATATACGGCAAAACCGGCGGTTTAAAATCGGACCAAACCGTTAGGTTTATGTTTGAGGTTTTTTCAAACCGTTCAAAATGGTTTTGTTTAGATTTGAGTTTTTCTCAAATCGGTGTAAACGGTTTGGTTTGAAAATCTGTCAAAAATCGGTAAAATCGAACCGCTTACACCCCTACTATGAGGTATGGTATAGACAGAGGAAATAATAAAAGGTTTGGAAATGAGAAAGAACTTTATCACTGTGATCACTACAATATGAAAGGTCATATAAGATATGGATGTTTCAAGTTGATAGGATATCCAGATTGGTTCAAAATGCCAAAGGAATAGAGGCCTAGAAGTTTTGGAGATGGATGATTTTCAGCTAATATGATTGACACACCTTTGGATTTTGAGGATGATCAGGCTAATCGGAACAATAAAGTGGATATGACAGTATCCACAGACTTAGCTAATCTGGTAACACAGGAAGTGCTGAAAGTCTTGAAAGGAAAGAAGCTGGTGGAGATTGAAAATAAGGTGAATTTTGCTCACATTAGGGAATATGCAGGTATGAGTTCATATTACTCATTTTTAGCTGTATTTGATCATGTGAAACCAGGGACCTAGATCATTAATACAGGAGCCAGCAATCACATTTGCACAAATTTGAATCTAATGACAAAACTGACTCCTACTACACAACCCACTCTTATTTGCCTACCTGATGGAACAAATAAAACAGTTAACCACGTTGGAAATGTTGAATTGAACCCCAAATTACATCTAATAGATACCTTATATGTTCCCAGTTTCAAGTTTAACCTTCTGTTAGTGCCAAAGATCACCCAAACAGCAAGACTGAAATTAACTTTCTATCCTGATTTTTTTTACTGAAGGACCTGCAGAATGCAAAAGTATTGGCAGTTGGCAAGCTTGTAAGGAAGTTATATTTGTTAGATGAGTTTAGTTTCATTTCCCAAGAAAGTAGAAGTAGAGATAAACCGATAGCTCAATCAAAATTTCCTAAACGTACTACTTCCTATAATCAGATATTTGATATCAATAAAATTTCTGATTCCTCATCCACTGATCGATTTCTTGAGTGGCATAATAGACTTGGGCGTGTATCATATCATGCAATGCAATACATAGATTTCCTTAAGCATCTCCCAAAGAAATCAGATTTCCTTAAATATTGTGAGGTGTGTCATAAGGCTAAACAGCAAAGAAGTCCTTTTCCTACCAGCACCATTCATACACAAGCCATTTTTGACCTTATACATGTCGATCTTTGTGGGCCTTATAGACAATTTTCACTCACTGCAACTCCCTATATGCTTACAATAGTTGATGATTACAGTCGATCCACTTGGACTTTCCTACTTGTGCATAAGACACAAGTTGCAAAAACCTTGGACAATTTCTTTAGAATGGTTGAAACACAGTTCAATAAAAAGGTTAAGTGCATAATAACCGACAATGGAACTGAATTTCTTAGTCATGAGTGTCAAAGTATATTTCAAATGTTTGGTATCATTCACCATAGAACATGTGTCTATACACCTCAACAAAATCGGGTGGTAGAACGAAAACACAAACATTTACTCCAAATTGCTAGATCATTAATGTTCCAAGCATGTTTGCCAAAAGAATTCTGGACATACTCCTTGTTGATGGCCACATTCATAATAAACAGACTTCCTACCCAGATTCTACAATGGCAAACTCCTTTTGAGAAATTATTTGGACACAAACCAGATTACTCTTCGTTTAAAACTTTTGGTTCCTTGTGCTACATTGCAAATACCAAACCATATAAAACCAAATTTAAATCAAGATCTCACAAATGTATCTTCCTTGGATATAATCCTGGTCAAAAAGGGTTTAAGGTGTTTGATGTTGACACTAAACAAATACATATCTCTAGGGATATTGAATTTTTTGAGCCAATTTTTCCCTATAAACATGATCAATCAGATGATTCCTATCCTTTTTTACCTTTATTTTAAAAATCTGACGATGATCAGGGTATAACAGATGATGATCAGGATATGGAAAATTTACAAAATGATGATCCTACAGATCCATTACATGTTTTACGTCCTGTAGAAACACAACAAGACACTTTACTTCCCCCTGATGTTACCTAACACTCTGTTTCCCTCATTCAGGTTCCTTTCCCTAAAAATCAATCCACGTCTGAAACTTGTTCTGAATCTTTCTCTCATCTTGAATCACTTGTTCCAGTTATTAGACACGGTACTAGAACTAAATCACAACCATCCTAGTTACAAGACTACATCACCAATGTTACTGCCATGCAAGATTTGCCAATTGCTGATGCTGCTTCATGCTGTAGTAGGGTCTCTCCACCTCATACTGGGTATATTCCACCTACATTTTCCTATATTGTTTCTCCACAACTTAAACCTTCATATAGTGCATTTCTGGCAAATGTATCAATTGCTCAGGAACCTAATTCATATAATCAAGCCAGCAAAAGTGAAGAATGGACTAAAGCTATGCAGCAAGAACTAGATGCACTGGAGACTAATCAAACTTGGGAGTTAACCAATCTTCCACCTAAAAAGCAAGCAATTGGTTCAAGGTGGGTGTACAAAATAAAATTTCATGCCGATGGTACAGTGGATAGATACAAGGCTAGGCTTGTTGTAAAGGGGTACCATCAACTGCAAGGAATTGATTAGTTTGACAGTTTTTCACCTGTAGCTAAACTTGTTACAGTTAGAATATTTTTAGCAATTGTGGCTGGAAAAGGATGGCATATTCACCAATTGGATATTAACAATGTCTTCCTTCATGGTTTCTTAGATGAGGAGGTTTATATGCAGCCACTTGAGGGTTATAACAAGGGATTATCGGGGCAAGTTTGTAAGCTCAAGCGGAGTTTATATGGCTTAAATCAGGCCTCACGGCAATGGAATACAGAATTATGTCTTAAACTTCAGAGTTATGGTTTCCATCAATCAGCCCATGATCATTGTTTATTTACTAAACACTTTTCCCAGAAACTCTTTTTCTCCTGGTGTATGTTGATGATGTACTCATCACAGGTTCAAACGAAGAGGATATTATTGACACAAAGAATTTCTTACACCAAGTATTCACTATCAAAGATTTAGGCTATGCAAAATACTTCTTGGGATTGGAAATTGCACAGAATGCAGATGGCATGTATATTAATCAAAGGAAATATATCATTGATCTAATTCAAGATGCAAGACTCATTGGAGTCAAATCAGTTCTGGTTCCTATACCAAAGAGCACAAACTTAATAGCACTAGAAGATTCCTTGCTATTTGATCTTGAAAGGTACAGAAGATTGGTTGGGCGCCTCCTTTATTTAAACTTAACCAGACCTGACATTACCTATGGAGTTCAGCAATTGAGCCAGTTCGTTCATGCTCTGTGCCAAGTACATTGGGAAACTGCTTTGCATTTACTTAGATATCTCAATGGATGTCCTTCCAAAGGACTTTTTTTTCCTGCTCAGAATTCTCTCCATTTAGAGGCATACTCTAATGGAAATTGGGGATCCTGTCTTGATACAAGAAAATCGCTCACATGTTATTGCATTTTTATGGGACCAACCTTGATATCTTGGGAAACAAAAAAAAAAACTACTGTCTCCCGTTCTTCTGCTGAGGCAGAGTATAGGAAGCACTGTTTGTGAATTGCAATGGATTTCCTACATCTTAAATGATATTCACATCCCCTTATTGACACATATTCCATTATGGTGCGATAACAGGGCTGCATTGCACATCACAGTTAATCCAGTTTTTCATGAATGGACCAAACATCTGGACATTGATTGTCATGTCGTAAGGAATCAGTTTAAGTCTGGTTTTATCTTACCAAAATTTGTTAGGTCCAGCCTCCAATTTGCAGACTTGTTTACCAAGCCTCTTGATCCTCCTCAATTCTCTCATCTTCTCTCCAAGTTGGGATTGGGCGATTTACACCAATTCCAACTTGAAGGGGGGATGAAAGAATAATGACTAATGAAGGGATCCAGCTGCAACATCAGTCAGAAGGAAGAAGAATACCAGCAGTAGCCTATAGTCGTGTTTTCCATGTTATGTTTTTACCTTTTCTTTCATTTTTCTGTTAGTACCGTTTCTATTTTGATGTGTTGTCAACTTGCTATTGGACAATGGTTTTCTCTTGCGTCTATATATATCGCAAGTGCATTCCATCTTGTTTCTAAGATCATCGATTCAATAATATCATTTTCTCTAAATATTCTTCAGCTATTTTTGCTCAGAATGTGACTCTATTTACCTGTTATTGTGAAAAAAATATTTGACACCAAAACCATTTCTCCATATCTGTGAATGTTGATGTTTCCACAATTTTTCTAATAATTGTGATGTCACAATTTTGCTATTGCCTGCACGGTTTCAAGATTTTAGTGAAGTGTTTGTGACCTGTATGTGCTTGTTATGATAACTGCATCAAAAACAAAGTCTCAAATTAGGTAATGTTGATGTGTTATTGCTGGTCATATTTACTTTCTACGTTATTTCTAATATTGGTAATGTGATCAATCTGATATCAATTTGATTTCCAATTTTAGCGTTCAAAGTTGTTAAGTGCAACATTCACAAACTGACCATATGTGTGTTATTGATTTGTTATCAATAATGTTTGATAAACTGATTGTAACTTCACATGGTCACAATATATGTATCAACGATTTGTTATCAATAATATTTAAATACAATAAACTGACTTGTAATGTTATCACAGCAACCTGATGTTCAATTTTTACTTATAAATGTTTCAGTCATGGAGTGACATATTATGTGACTAATTATTTACTTTTCTGGGATATTTTGGCAGTTATGGGGTACGTTCATGTGTATCAGTTGTGCGGGGTAAATGCATCTTAGTTTGAGTACAAGATAACTGTGAATATATTAAACTAGTTGACATTGTAACTGTGCAACACCTTGGCACCACTAAGACAAACACAAGGGCAGGAGAAATCTTATAAACATAGAGAAGATTGTAAATCGTGAACAATGATTTATATTTGATTTAGTTGGCAAAGAGTTACTACATATTATTTCATTTCTATAGATGTGTGATTGGGAAATAGTTGACGGACTTCATATATTGTGTAATATTGGATTTGATTGGAATATTAGCGTGATGGATATATTAAACCGAAATTAGTGAGATCATATTTGTTTTGGTTGTTATTTTTCTTTATTTTGATTAAAACCTACTGGTCATAAATGATTGTGATCTAGTAGTGGCAATGAGTCAAGTCAAGCCAAGTCGAGTCAAGTTAGCTCACGAGCTCAAACTCAAGCTCAAGACTCAATATTGGCTCGTAAAAAGGCTCAAAATTTTTGGCTCAAGCCAATCTGGGCTTGGCCTTGGGCTTTGGTTCGAGCATTCGTCCAGCCGAGTTGATTCACAAGTTTTTCTAATTTTTTTTTATTACTCGAATATACGAAAATTAATTGTTAATTTACAAACTACAAAAGTATATGTGAAAAGAGGGTTGCACAAGCCCATATAAGGGGCAGCCCCGTATTGGGGCTTGTGCATCTCGTGGGCTGGCCCAAGCTCGGGCCAAATTTTATTTTAAGGCTCAATCCAAGCTTTGGCTTGTACAAACGAGGTTCGCGCTAAGTGTTGAGAAATTTGTTCAAAACGAACAAACGAAATAGAACTGGGAAAAGGCCGGAATTTGTTCTATGCGGCCGCATAGAATGGACAGAAGCCTCCTTCTCTCCAACGGACATAACTATGCGACCGCATAGTTTTGTACTATGCGGTCGCATAGTACAAAACTAGTGACCGTTGGAGGGCGGTTTCCTACCGTTTGTCACTTGAATTTGGTGCCCTTTCAACCTAATTTTGGCACCAATTCGTGCACAATAGTGAGGCCTATAAATAGAGGAGCCATGTTCTTGTTGAATACAATTGAAAAACATTGTTTATGCTTATACTCTCTACAATCAAATTCATATCCAATTTTCTACTCACATTCATATTTCTCATTTTGTGTTCTTAAGTTTTGGGTGAAAATACTTGTGCTTTAGTATTTTCATAACAAGGCTTGATTAATCCTTCAAACCATTTGCCGGAAAACCTTTTAGCATCTCAATTTCAAGAAGAAGGGGCAAATATTGTTTGAGGACAACGATCACGTGTTTAGGCCTTATTTGAAGTTCGTTTCTACAAGATTTTGCTGTTTACAAGATTGTTTTCTCTCCTCCTTCGATGAAGTTTTCCAACAATCTCAAACAATATCTCTGCAATGGAGAGTGAAACAACTATGACCACTATAAAGTTGATGAATCAAGACTTGGTTCGGTTGGATCGATTTGATGGCACGAACTTCACAAGATGACAAGATAAGTTGAAATTCCTTCTTACGACGTTAAAGATTTTTTATGTACTTGATCCAAACTTGGAAGATCTACCCGAACCATCCGACAAAGACACCGATGAATCAAGGGTGAATAGAAAGAAGCGTGAAGAGGATGAATTAATATGCCGCGGCCATATTCTCAACTCTTTGTCGGATCGATTGTATGATCTATACACCAACACAACATCACCAAAAGAAATATGGGATACATTGGAAAGTAAGTACAAAGCGGAAGAAGAAGGTACCAAGAAATTTTTAATTTCTAAGTACTTTGATTTTAAATTTCTTGAGAATATCCCCTTGCTTCCCCAAATTCATGAATTGCAAGTGTTAGTCAACAAATTGAAGGCGGTGAAGATTGAAATCCCGGAGACCTTTCAAGTGAGGACAATTATTGCTAAACTCCCCGGTACTTGGAAAGGATACCGGAAGAAAATTATGCATAGTTCCGAGGATCACTCCTTGGAACAATTGCAAAAACATTTGCGTATTGAAGAAGAGTCTAGAATGCGTGATAAGAGTGAAAACTCTTATGAAGGCACTTCCAAAGCAAATGCAATAGAGAAAACCGAACCGCCAACAAAATCCAACAAGAGAAAGCCTTCAACGAACTTCAACAAGTTCAAGAAGAAGACAAAAGGAGGTTGTTTTGTGTGTGGCAAATCTGGTCACTATGCAAAAGATTGTAGACACCGAAAACAAAACAACTTCGAGGGCAAAGTGAACTCCATCAAAGAAGATAGAAGTGTGGCCACCATTTGTGAAATCAATGCAATCAAGGGAAAAGTTCCCGGATGGTGGTATGATACTTGTGCTACAATACATGTATCATATGACAAATCTTCTTTCAAGACTTATCATGAAGTTGATGGAGATCAAGAGATTCAAATGGGTAATGAGGTTCGATCTAAAGTGATTGGAAAGGGAAGTGTGGATATCATCTTTACTTCCGGCAAAATCATTACCTTAACCAATGTACTACATGTTCCCGACATGACTAGAAACTTGGTTAGTGGAAATCTCTTAGGAAAATCGGGTATCAAAAGCGTATTTGAATCCGGAAAACTTGTATTATCCCTAAATGGGAAATTTGTTGGAAAAGGCTATTCTAGTGAAGGAATGGTCAAACTATGTACCGTTGACAATTTGAATGATAATAAAAATAACTTTGCTTATATTGTTGATTTATTTTCATTATGGCATGCTAGATTAGGACATATTGGAAAAAGTACTATGAAACGTATGATGAAATGTGACTTAATCTTATATGATGAAAATGATGTCTTTAAATGTAAAACTTGTGTAGAAGCAAAGATGGTTAAAAAGTCTTATCAAAGTGTAAAAAGAACATCTAGTATTTTAGAATTAATTCATACAGATATTTGTGAATTAAATGGCATGTTAACTAGAGGTGGAAATAGGTATTTTATTACCTTTATTGATGATTGTACTAGATATACATATGTTTACCTAATGAAACATAAAAGTGAAGCTTTTGACATATTTAAAGTATATAAAAATGAGGTTGAAAATCATTTAAGTAAGAAAATAAAAACCTTAAGAAGTGATAGAGGTGGAGAATATTTTTCTAGTGATTTCAACATATTTTGTGAACAACATGGCATAATTCACCAATGTTCGGCACCTAGAACACCGGAACAAAATGGTTTAGCTGAAAGAAAAAATAGAACTTTAGTTGAAATGATAAATGCCATGCTTACCTATGCTAAGTTACCATTTAATTTGTGGGGTGAGGCCTTGTTAAGTGCATGTAGGATATTGAATAGAATTCCTTCTAAACAAACTAAGGTTTCTCCTTATGAATCTTGGAAAGGAGGAAAACCTAACATTGGATACTTCAAAGTATGGGGGTGTCTTGCTTATTGTAAGAACACAAATCCTAATAGGACCAAGTTGGGTCCAAGAGGTATTAAATGTGCCTTTGTTGGATATGCTAGCAATAGCAAATCATATAGATTATTAAACTTGGAGACCAATGTGATTATTGAGTCAAATGATGTAGAGTTCTTTGAGGATTCGTTATCTTCGGATAATGAATTGAGGGAAAATCTCTTAGATATCCCTAGCTCAAGTGGAACACAAGATGAAACATCTTCTAAAGGTGTTGATGAGTCAAGTGAGCCACGAAGAAGCAAAAGAACTCGAATTGAGAAGTCTTTAGGACCGGATGAAATTGATTCTCAACGCATTTCTTTTTACTTAGTAGAAGGAAATGAATTGAATGTAGTAAGAACAATTCCATTTGTTCTACATGTGGAAACCGATCCTAAAACTTATAGAGAAGATATGACTTCTCGTGATAGCATGTTTTGGAAAGATGCAATCAAAGATGAAATGGATTCAATAATGTCAAATAATACTTGGGAGCTTGTCGATTTACCACCCGGATCCAAACCTATCGGATGTAAATGGGTATTCAGGAGAAAATACAATGTTGATGGTTCTCTAAATACCTTTAAAGCTAGATTAGTAGCTAAAGGATATCGACAAAGAGAAGGAATAGATTATTTTAATACATATGCACTGGTAGCTAGAATAACATCGATAAGGATATTATTTGCATTAGCTTCGATACATGACTTGCATGTTCACCAAATGGATGTCAAGACGGCATTCTTGAATGGGGATCTCGATGAGGAGATTTATATGGAGCAACCTGAAGGTTTTGCTCTACCCGGAAATGAACATAGAGTGTGCAAGTTAGTAAAATCGTTATACGGTTTAAAACAGGCACCTAAAAAGTGGCATGAGAAATTTGACTTAGCTATAATTTCATTTGGTTTTAAACATAATAGTGTAGATAAATGTTTATATTCAAAAGTATGTGATGATTATGTGATATTTATATGCTTTTATGTTGATGACATGCTGATTATGAGTAATCACATGGATGGAATAAAAGAAACAAAGAGGTTTCTATCTTCCACATTCAAGATGAAGGATCTTGGACAAGTGGATACCATTTTGGGTATCAAAGTCACAAAGACTAGTGGGGGTTACCATTTAAGTCAATCACATTATATTGAGAATGTGATAAACAAGTTCAAACATTTGAACATAAAGGAAGCAAGTACCCCAATTGATCCAAGTTTAAAACTTGTAAAGAATGATGGAAGGGCAATTGCTCAATTGGAATACGCAAGTGTTATTGGAAGTCTTATGTATGCAGTTCAATGCACAAGACCAGACGTAGCATTCGCAATTAGTAAACTAAGTAGGTTTACTAGTAATCCAAGCAATGATCATTGGAAAGCCATTGGAAGAGTTCTTGGATATTTAAAGAAGACCAAGGACTTAAGCCTACAATATACTAAGTTCCCGGCTGTCTTGGAAGGATTTACCGATGCTAGTTGGATATCTAGCACGGGTGAGAATAAATCCACTTCCGGTTGGGTGTTCACTCTTGGAGGAGGAGCTGTTTCTTGGAAATCAAAGAAACAGACTTGTATAACACACTCGACCATGGAATCCGAATTCGTAGCATTATCGGATACCGGGAAAGAAGCTGAGTGGCTTAAGGATCTCCTTTATGAGATACCTTTGGGACCGAAGAATACATCTTCAATATCTATCATGTGTGATAGTCGAGCCACATTAGCAAAAGCATACAACGAGGTATACAACGGAAAGTCTAGACATATGAGTCTTAGACATGACTACATAAGGAAATTAATCAAAGATGGAATAATTTCCCTAATCTATGTTAAGTCTATCGAGAATCTAGCGGATCCTCTAACTAAACCTCTAAATCGAGATTTAGTAACATCTACATCGAGTAGGATGGGGTTGAAACTCTTAAAATAGAAAGATTCACCAATGATAGCAACCCTACCTGTCATTACTCAAAAGGTAATTCACGAGTTCAAAGGGTAACAACAAGTCATTTGATATGTGGATAGTTTCAGCATTATTCAAATCCGCGATAACCCTATCCTAGTTAAATAATGCTGGTTGTTACTGAAGTGAGGGTTGAGCTTCAAGCTCTTAATGAAGTTCAGTGCTAAGAGCACAAGCATCTCTAAAAGTAACAAAGATGCTGGAAGAATTTCACCTAGACGAACTTCGAGGTGTGCCGCCTCAATAGAGAGCCAGAGTTACTCTCTTAAAAGTTTGTCGAAGAGGATGAGCGCAAGGCCATAAAAGCGCTAAGCGAGTTTGAGAAACTTGAGAACACGTGGTACTTGTGTGTGTGTTCTTGCCGGTTTTGTCACAATGAATAACTGGTTTAAAGCTTCACGCTACCTTTGATTCCGACTTTACCTTGTTAGAATTACACTATGGTTAGATTCAAATCGAAAGATATCTAATCCTTAGGCATGAGTATCGTTTACGACTGAATGTGATACTTGTTCATTTTGAACAAGTGGGGGATTGTTGAGAAATTTGTTCAAAACGAACAAACGAAATAGAACTGGGAAAAGGCCGGAATTTGTTCTATGCGGCCGCATAGAACAAATCCTATGCGGCCGCATAGAATGGACAGAAGCCTCCTTCTCTCCAACGGACATAACTATGCGACCGCATAGTTTTGTACTATACGGTCGCATAGTACAAAACTAGTGACCGTTGGAGGGCGGTTTCCTACCGTTTGTCACTTGAATTTGGCGCCCTTTCAACCTAATTTTGGCACCAATTCGTGCACAATAGTGAGGCCTATAAATAGAGGAGCCATGTTCTTGTTGAATACAATTGAAAAACATTGTTTATGCTTATACTCTCTACAATCAAATTCATATCCAATTTTCTACTCACATTCATATTTCTCCTTTTGTGTTCTTAAGTTTTGGGTGAAAATACTTGTGCTTTAGTATTTTCATAACAAGGCTTGATTAATCCTTCAAACCATTTGCCGGAAAACCTTTTAGCATCTCAATTTCAAGGAGAATGGGCAAATATTGTTTGAGGACAACGATCACGTGTTTAGGCCTTATTTGAAGTTCGTTTCTACAAGATTTTGCTGTTTACAAGATTGTTTTCTCTCCTCCTTCGGTGAAGTTTTCCAACACTAAGTTGACTCCAGTTTTTTTCAAGTCAAGCCATGGGTTGCCCGAACCAATGAGCTTATTTGTCACCACTACCATGGTCTATAATAGTAAGAAATGTAATATGTTATACTGGTATTGCTTGTAACAGTTGTGACTTATAATTTTATATTTTTATACCTATTCTTTAAAACAAAGAAACTAAATGTGACCAATATATTTTGTTTGTAGTGCCCTTGCATGCACCTCAATAAAACTGTGATTTCATGATAAGATTTTTCGCGACATACAAAAAGTTATCGTAATAAGTGACTTAACGCAACACGTTTTTAGAGTGTGTCGCGAAGATTGTGGTGTAAAAAATAAGTACCCAAAAAATAAGGCGACATAAAAAGTTGTCGTAAAATGTGAAAAGTTGCGACAAATAATAAATAATGTCGCCAAAAATATGAGGGAAGCAAGGCACCAAAATATTTTTGATGGAAAATTTATGACGACAAACATTTTTTTCTTGCAACAAAATGCTTGTGATGCAATAGGGTCTACTTTTTGCGATAAAAAATAGGACTTGTCTACATCTACATAACACCTTCCATAATCTCTTACATCCCTCTCACATGAAGGGGGGTCCAAACATAATAAAATATTCGTGAGCCCCTCTCCATGTGAGAGAGGTGTAAGCTATTTGGTATATCATAAGGTGTACAAGTAGCTTTATCCTAAAAAATATTTGTTGCTCAAAAATTTATATTTGGAGGAAAAAAGGCTATAAGAAAATAATTTTTTTTGCAACGGCCAGAAAATGTTGCAATAGATTTTTTACAATGCTCACTCATATATTGTAGGCATTAATATTTTCGTAGAGTAGAAGAATACTGCAATTTGTAAGGCACGCTGCAAAAGCTCTCAAATGTACTTTATTGTAAAGTCTTTACGACGTACCTCGTCCGTTGCTTTTATTATATTTTGTAACACTCTTGGTTTGTTGTCTTAACTTTTTTTTCTAACGTTAATTTTTTTGTAACAAGTGTTTTTTTTTTATCTGGCTAAATTTTAATATGTAATATACATTTTAAAAAAATTTTAATTATTTTTTATCAAGAGAAAAAAAATTGTACAATAAAAGTTGTATAAAATTTCTAAAAAAAAAAATTATTCCCAAAAAAATTAAGAAAAATGCATTAAACGATTAAACTTTCAATCACATAATGATATACAAAAAAAGAACTACTCGATCAAACCAATCCATAAAGAAAAATAGTTGTCTCAACAATTAAAGCGAATAAATAAATAATTCATAATTCATATATTATCAATAGGCGGTGGCATGCTAAACATTGTTGCTGGTTCAGATTGTTGTGGAGACATACCAACTTGACTCAATACGAACTTATGCATTAGTGTCTCAAATTGAGAAAGTCTAGCACGCACATCCAATAATTCTTGCTTCTGCTTTTGTATTTGCTCTCGAATGGCTATTGATTCAGTATCAACCGATGTCAAATGAATTGAGGAGTTTGAGGCAGGTTTTGGACCATGTCCAAGTCCTCTAATGTAACTTCTAGATTTTCCTAAAACTTGCTGCATAATCTCAAGTTCATTGGGGGCCTCAGATCCCTCTGGAATAGGTTGTTCTTTAATTTGAAGCATCATCTCCTATATAAAAGTAAAGAGAAATAAGAAGGGATATATGTTAATAACAAAAAATATATAAAATGTCAATAGCGATGAATAAATTGTTAATATACTTACATATCTTGTCGTGCTTCATCGTTTACCCACCCTTTCTTCTCACTGTAATGAGTCTCATAATAAAGTTCTATTTCTCCTTGTGCATTGTCTCAAGTTATTGATCTCTGTTTGAAATAATATATATGTGTTACAAAAATATATTTTTGTTTATAAATTCAAAATAAAATATTACATTTTCTTCAAGACGTACAACAAATGATTTTGATCCACCACGATGATTATATTTAATGCAGTTGTGGCATGCTAAATTACGTATAGATAGTGCATGCAATTAATTCATATATCAATAAATAATTAACTCCTTATTATAATTTATTATTTTTCATTATATTAATAATTTTAACATGGCATAAATTATGTTATTTTTCATATTTACAAGTATAATTTTTTTTTTTTGAAAAAAAGGTTACATAAAATTCAGGGGTAGACCAATATTGACATAGACATTCCCAATCAACTTGATTTACATTAGGTGGACAATTCTTTATTGCATCATCCAATGTTTTTTCATTGAAATATTTCTCTTTGAGTCTACATCTATAATCACGATATCATCTCGCTAAAGTATCGTTCACACATTTATGGGCATGCTCAACTGTCAAATCAAGCTTGAACTTTGCATACCAAAAAAGAAAGTGTATATATATTTTTTATTGAAATATGGGAAACTAATAACTATTCCACAAAAATTTGTAAAAAGTGAATTTGTTTATGACTTACCAAAACTCGATCACATATTCTATTTTTCTCTTCATTGGGTAAGTCGATCCATCTTTTGTAACGGAGTGGAGCAAAGGATCGAACGACATAGGCACACTCACTAGCCAGATGTGCTTGTTGATTTACAATCACTCTTCCCAGTGTTTTAGAAATCTTCAATGATATTTTTCTAGCTGCACTGACGATATCATCAGTGCCCTTACATCTTGTAGGACCACGTCCCTTCCTCTTCAAAGAATGAGAATCGATGAAATAGGTTACTCAAAGGATGAAAATATATAAACAAAAAATGAGATTCTATCAATTAAATGTATACATTATGATAATTTTATATCATAAACATAAAGATAATTTTTTACCGCTGGAATTGAGAATGGTCTCATGTGTCAATGTGGCTGCTTGTGATGATTTAAGTTGAGGTGGAGGTGGAGGTGGAGGCAGAGATAATGGGGCATGAACCTGAACATGTTGAGTTAATAGAGTAGGAACTTGGACATTACTAGTCTGAGACAATGAGGAAGAGATATTAGCCTGAGGAGTAGTCTGGGATAATGGACCCTTGCATGATGCCTTTGACGAGGAAACTTCTGAAGGTGGCTCGTAGAATGTATTAAACGCTATATTTTTCTTGCCAATTCTTGTTCGAGAAGCCATTGTCTATCAAGGAAAAAAAAAGGATCATTTTCAACCAAAAAAAATGTGTCTCCATTCTTGACCATTGTTTAACAATATTAATAAGTATTTAGAATCTGGTTAAGAAGATTTAGTAAAAATAAAATAAAAAATATGCAATGTTTTCTCCCTTTCTCTGCCTCTGTAGTAAGAAGAAAACAGAAGCAAAATATTCACCGGAACATAGCAAATTTTACTCCTTTCAAAATTACAAATTTTTTTAGGAAATCACAGCTACAGAGTTCAAAATTTTACTTCTGACATACATCCTCCCAAGTATTCAGGTGCCACCCAACCTTTTCACCACAACATAGCAATACTTTGGACATTATTAGTAAGAACTTACTCCTATCCATATTATAGTTACTACATACAAGGCTGGAGTTAAACTGAATTTATGTTTTTTTTAGATGTTTATTTGATTAGCATGAAATGAGGGTGTGAAATTCGTGGTCCAAGCAACCATTATTTGTTACAGTTCTCTTTCAAAATTTTGTTGCAGCCCACTAGTCCAGGACCTTTGATTTCTCTTTAAAAACACATTTGGTGATTATTTAATTGGTTATAATAGGATTACACATAATTCCCAGATGATATGCCAAACCTAAAGCTGGAATATTACCAGATTGGGCAAATCATTACCATAACTGTATAAATGAGGTTATGGTCCTTAATGGGGTGTGTGTATATATATATATATATCAAAACAGAGCTATTCATGTGCCTATAAATTAATTATCTCTAAATTATGTTTGTTACTAATATTCATGGGAATAAATTTGGACGATTAGATTTAACCATGTCAAACTGTTCGTATTCTTATGGTAGCCTGTAAATGGTGATCAGTATGGTTATAAGTGGATATACTGTGCTTTAGGATTTCTTACTTCTATTGCCCATTTACCAGTTTATGGTGCAAAAATGAATCGTGACTTGTAGCAATTACTAATGGATTAAAGTAGGCACTCTAAAGGATTCCAACAATTTCCCCATAAATAACTTACATAATTCACCCACTCTAGGCTGAATTTCGAAGAGAGCTACAAAAATTCAAGTATCAGAGCTGAATGGGCCATCTTTTGGTTGATCAAATCATTGACTTCGTCTTACAGTACTGTTCTTGTTGATTATAGAATTCATTGTTGATCAAAATTATCCAACAGGTTTCGGGGACAGCATCCAACTTTTTTTCTTTGTATTTTTAACTGTTCAAAATTTGAGGAATACGTCTGGGATAAGGAAACTTTTTGACTCCTTTGTCACTTGGGTTAGTTAATTTTGGACATCCATTCATTTGATAGGAAAATATGAGAGCATCAAAAAGATTTATACAACTTTCACAACAAGTGAATACCACGAATTTTTTTAAAACTTGAGATGGGAAAAGGGATCTCAACGTACTTGGATCGTGAATTTGTATATCAACAACCTTTGATAAACGACCAAGAGAATTTCGAAACGAATCAACATGAAACCAAGAAATGAAAATAAATTAGATCGAGAAACCCAAAATAAAAAAATAAAAATTTGAATCATTAGTCTCGAGATGGAACGAACATACATTGGTTAGAGAGAACTTACAAACTGAAAAGGTGCAGTGAAAAATGAGAAACACATCTTACAAAAAGACAAAGACGGTGAAAAAAAAAATGAGGGAACCAGAAATTTTCCCTCCAAATACAAGAGCCAAAATTGATAATAAAATCTTGTAGACAATTAAATTTAGTTATTTTTAGGAAAAAAGGAAAAAAAAAAATTAAAACGATTGGTATAAAATTTCAAATTTATTTAAAAGGATTCTTATAATAATTTTATATAAATTTTAAGTTTCAATCCTTATCGGAATGTGAAAGCAAAAATCTCGCCAAATTACATAAAGTCGCCTTGTTTCTTTCCCCTTTTTTTGGGTAAAATTTACATTTTTTCATGGGCCGGTGCAACTGAGCCCGAGCCGGGCTGGGCTCAAGCTTTTTTCGAGCCGAGCCGTTCGATCTTTCAGGCTTAATTGTCACCCTTACAACCCACCATCTCCGATCAAGCTGCCACTGTCGACCAACCTATAATCCCACTATCTCCAAGAAAAAACCCAAAGGACGGCTGGCAATCGGAGAAAAAAACTTGACAGTGCAATTGGAGAAGAAAAACGTCCAGATTTTTGTGCAAAACTCCACCAGCGAAGTCGACTGCAGAGAAGGCGATTGTAATTCTCTTCATAGAAGGCAATTGCAGAGAAGGCGATTTAATCTACTGTTCTCTGACCTATTTACTGTTCTCTGACCTCTTCATAGATGGCAATTGTAGAGAATTGTTGTGGGAAGATATCTCAAATATTAGAGAAAGATCCTAGTGAATGCTTCTTTTGTGGTTTTCTAAACAAAAAACTTCTCTTGTGTTGGTTCCACTTTTTCAAGAAGCTTCAACTAAGGTATTCCATCCTACAATTTTGATTGAATGACTTCATTGACTTATGAATACAATTATTCCGTCTCGCACTGTTGTGTATATAGTGCATGTGTTTCTTGCACTGTTCTATGGATACAATTATAGAATACTTATGTGTAGTTGCTGATTTGTATTTCTGGAAGTCTGCTTTTAATTCTTCATGCTTATGTGTAGTTGCTAATTTTAGTCAAGATTAGATGCTTATGGATACATCTACCAGACTGCTATCATCTTGTCATTTTTTTTTTCTTATAGCATTTACATACTTTTTTTCCAAACAATTCCAACATCAAGTGTTTCTCTATTCTAGAAGTCTGTGTTTTATTGAGTTGCTGATTCTATTTCTAGAAGTTGGTGTTTAATTCTTCAAAAGAGATATGAGAAATTCAAATGATTAGTTATTGAGTTGGTATAACTTCCTTTGTATTGCTTGGGGGGTTGTTGTTTTATACTTAGATATAGATACATCTACCAAACTGCTATTATTATTGCTGGGTTTTTCATTTGCTATTTTTCTAAAAATTACTAACTACATATCTTCTTTGGTATGGTCCATGTGAATAAAGTGATATAGATAATGGGTAGGAGTTGGATGCGGCTTCATAATAGATTAAGTGAAGAATATTTAGATGGTATCAATTCATTTATGGAGGTAGCAAAACAATGTCTGGATGAGAACAACAAGGTTCACTGTCCATGTTGAAATTGTCAAAATGCATTATTTCAGTCACTAGATGTGGTAGAATCTCACTTATACCACTCTGGAATCTCTACAAGTTACGAGACAAGTCTTTTTCATGGAGAGGAACTTGAGAATGATATGGAGGGTACTGAAAGAAATACATTTGAATTGGATGAAGAAAAAAATTATGATGAGATGAATGATATATTAGAAGATCTATGTGCTCCCATGTCATCTAAAGCTAACCAAACTCGGGAGGGAGAAGAACATGGAGGAAATCATAATTTCTCACCTCAAATGCCTAATCATGAGAGCAACCAGTTTGTAGAGAGGATGACTGAAACCCAACGAACTTTGTTTCCCAGCTCTGAAATGTCATTATTGAACTTTATGGTAAAATTGATGCACATAAAAGTTCTAGATCAATGGAGTAACAAATATTTTAACATGTTGTTGGAATTACTCAAAAATGTTTTTCCAGAAGATATTGGATTACCAACTTCAACATATGATGCCAAGAAAATACTAAGTGAATTGGGATTGGGTTATGAGACTATTCATGCATGCAAGCATGATTGTGTATTATTTTGGAAAGAACATGAATTTGCCACTAGGTGCCCAGAATGTGATGAACCACGATACAAACCCAATTTTGGCAAGGGAAAGAAGGTACCGCAAAAAGTATTGAGATATTTTCCACTAAAAAAAAAAGATTACAGAGATTATTCATATCCAAACATACTACAAAGATGTGATACTCCGAAATTTTATGCTCGTTTATTTTGCTCGTTTAAATTTTTAGGATAGCAATTTAACTTTCAATATTCTATTGGCCAAAGGAAAAATGGGGAACGCCACCTTTGTAGTGATTAATGCTAGAGGTAATTAATGAATGCATGCATGAAGTGCTAAATGTTGTGTATGCATGAAGTAGATTATTTTTTAAGGACTTCAATTGACCAAATTTAATCTTGTGATACATTTTGCTAATAATGAAAGTTAGAGGGATTAGGTTTTTTTTTTTTTTTTGGAAATGAGAGATTTCCTTTGTAAATCTAGAATTTGTGGCCACTTATTATCCTATAATCAAACCACTTGTCATTTATCATTATCAAACACTTATGCACTAAGCTAAAAACGTGTTGAAGCAAGAAAAAATGAGAAAAATAAAAATAAATGGAAGTTGCAAAGTTGAGGCGGTGGGATTAAATTCAATCCATTATCCTTATTATATATATACATATCCATTGCCATAGCATAATTACTTTCACTTTGCAAAACACTTGCACACACAAATAGAGAGGAAATCGGCAGGTAGAAAGAAAAAAATAAATAAATAAAGGAAAGCGAAAGGAAAGGAAGAAAAAGGGAAGCAAAGCCCAGCACCCTCAATTCATCTATCAACCGAAGTTTCTTCAAGTTTTATTGTAAGATACTTTCTTTGCTTAAGTGGTAGGATTTCATGGTAATATTTATGCTTAAGCCGTGCATGAAAACCATAATATGAAATATGTGGACAAGTCCACAAAGTTAGATATCTATACCTTAGGACAAGTCCGAAGGGCACCGGCAAGCCGGAATGTGCAAGTATGTGTTTGAATGCTTTCTTTTGCGTAGCATTAACATGTTAAATCCAAGCATGGTATCTTACTGAGTATTCTTTATACTCATAATATTCTATAATAAATTTTCAGATCCATAAGATGTGAAGTTGGTAGAAGTCAGTCGGCAAAATCGATGATGGGTTAAGGACAAA
Source organism: Osmanthus fragrans (assembly GCA_019395295.1). Lineage (NCBI taxonomy): Eukaryota > Viridiplantae > Streptophyta > Magnoliopsida > Lamiales > Oleaceae > Osmanthus > Osmanthus fragrans. The sequence goes on from CM033350.1 coordinate 14,446,839, forward strand.
GTTAATTTGCATCGAAGTTTTGTTTTTGCATGTTTTGTTCGACTGCTTCATAAATGTTTTTCCTATGGTATTGTATAAAAACTTGTATAAGACATGATGTAATATCGTACCGGAAGTAAATTAAGTAGTTATGTCTTCCATATTATGTTAAGAGACATATTTATAGACCCTTTTTCCCGAATGACCAAAAGAGGCAGAGTCCGGGCAGTTTCTAGGTCAAATTCAAAATATTATTTCCAACTCTATAGAAGTCCATTTGAGATCTAAAAATACTTCTGCATTCCTCTTCGAGTTTTCTAAATATGGGCGCAAGAATCACTCAATTTGGATGTCCGTGGCCTGAGATATGAATTTTTAAACGTTGAAGGGTCAATCTGGATTTTCTATGCAACACTACACTGTCTTCAGTAAAACATCCATACTATATGAACTCGGAAAATTCTCATATTTTAACCTAGAAACTACTTGAAATTATCTTTCTAATATCGCAAATTTCATAGAAGGGATGAATTTTATAAAAATAGTTGAACCTACTGCCCCAACTAACCATGGCTACACCGAGTCCCCCTTTTTGTAAAATAAAAATTTCACGTTGGCATGCGCTTCTGCTAGCCATTATATTTTATGAAAAATATTTTACCAAATTGAAAATAAGTTTCTAACATGTAATACTTTTGTTTGAGAGTATTTATATGCACCAAAGGCAGAAGCTATTATGATTAGTACGTGACCCTCGAAACTTAAGTTCGGGGTGTCACATCGTGGTATCAGAGCAGTTTTACTTTTCTATAGACCTTTTTTTTTTTAAAGAAAGTTATTGTCCTTCATCATCGAGCAAGCTAGTAAGTGACTTTCAACCGACGATCAAGGTAAAAATCTTTTTTTTCAAAGTTTATGAGTTTTCTTATGTAATAGACTACTATATATATTGTTGGATATAGGAATATTTTGAATCAAGTCATGTTTGAGATTATGAAGTCATCAACATTTATCTGTTAGAGCCTTATAAAGTAACCTAATCAATTTTTGTCCTAGTTATGGCACGAATAGTAAGAACCCCCACAAGGACAGAAGCTTGTGGTTTTGCGAAGGAGCGGGACATACTATTGGTATTTTACTATAATCATCGTATGCATCCACTCCATAGCCTCGTACAACATCTTGATATGCTAGATTGCATTATTGAGATGCTATGGGAGATACACTATAGCTTAAGTGATAAGGTGAAGATATGGAGGTTATATGAAACTGTTCCAGACCCTTGGGCTTTAGTCATAAATGAGATTGTGTTGTGGTCTGATGATGACCTTTCATATGAGGACCTTAAATACTTACTTCGAGGAAGTTATGAAACTAGCCGCGATTTACAGCGAAACTTTAAGAAGACTATAACCTTATCCATGAATACTAGTTTACGAGCTACCAATTCTAGGCTAGATAAGGGACCGTTGGCTAAGTGCTTTTTGAGAGTTCTAGAGGAAATTTTTCCTGTACCATTACCAGATAGTTCAGAGCAAAGCATGTTAGAGGAAGAGCCAGAGGAAAAACTAGACGAAGAACCAGAGGAAGACCTAGATGAAGATCCCGAGGAGGACCCAGAAGAAATGGAAGATTTGACACTATCTTATCTAGCTATCTTTGTTTTTGGAATAGAATAGGATGTAATACGTACATCTACTTTTGAATATATGTACCGTACCACAATATGACTTTCGTTTGTTAAAAAAAAATGGTAATGTATATATATGAAGGAAAGTTGTTTTGGCCTTTGGATTTCTTTAAGTTAGTATTACGTTCTGAAGAAATTCTAACTGGATGAATATTTTTCATTCAAAGGAAATGCCTCCGAAGCGCAACCATGGCAGTGCACTAAATTCTAATATGAACTTAGGCAGCGACAATGCTAATGCTAGTTCTAGTGGTGGCGAAGTTAATGTAGCAAACTTTGCACGAGAACTGCTTGCCGCAATGCGGGAGTTGGGACAGCAACAACAAGCACCACCTTTGACTGGGCAGCGAACACTAAATCAACAAGTACCAACCGAGCATCAGGAGCCCAACCAACAAGCTGTTCAACCTCAAATAGTACCCAACCCGAGGGATCGAACTGCGATGATAGAGCAATTTCGTAAGATGAACCCTCCATCATTCGAGTGGAGTGTAGATCCCTTAGCAGTTGAAGACTGGTTACGAGAACTAGAACGTATCTTCAAATTCATAAGATGCGAAGATACTAAAAAAGTAACATTTTCGGTGTTTATGTTAAAGAAGGGGGCTAGCCATTGGTGGGACATGACTACCAGGTCATTAACATCTGCTGAAGAACAAGCTATAACTTGGGTGAGATTTAAGGAACTCGTAGAAGAAAAATTCTTCCCAGCAGCTGTAAAGGATCAAAAGGAGATGGAGTTCCTCAGACTCCAGCAGGGAACCATGACCCTCGTGGAATATGAACGCAAATTCGAGGAGTTATCAAGGTTCGCTCCACATCTAGTGGATACGAAGGAGGAAGCGGGCTAGAAGGTTTGAACATGGGCTTCAACCTTATATTCGTGGCATAGTGTCAGTTCTCGAGTTGAACACTTATCGAGAAGTCCTGAAGCAAGCCCAGACTATTTCTTATCAAAGAACTCAAAATGTTGGAAATTCTTACCAAGTTCAAAATTTCTCCGGTAAGAGGAAGTGGAATTTTGATAAACAGAATAACGGTAAAGGAAAAGGGAATAATGCATCAAAGAAAGGAAAGACAGAGATAGTAGGAGTTGGTGGTGATAAGCGTTGTCCTAAGTGCGATAGACCTCATAAAGGAGAATGTCTATTGGGAAGAAATGTTTGTTTCAAGTGTGGGAAATCAGGACATTTCGAGAAAGAATGTCCCCAGAATCAGACACAGAAGGCTGGAGATGACCAGAAAGGAAAAGCAAGAGTTTTCTCCTTATCCAGGCAAGAAGCAGAGCGAAACCCTAATGTCCTCGCAGGTATCATCTCTGTTTCTAATATGCCTGCATTTGTACTTATAGATTCTGGAGCTACACATTCGTTCATTTCTTCTTCGTTTGTTGCAAAGTCTAAAGTAGAATGTAAATTCCTTCTGTATACCTTAGAAATCTCTCTTCCATCTGGAAAGATACTTGTGGCTGACCAAATAGCTAGAAATCTTAATATGGAAATTGATGGTAGAGGTATAGCGGTAGATCTAATTCTATTAACGATAAAAGACTTTGATGTTATCCTTGGTATGGACTGGTTGTCTAAAAACTATGCAACTATTCATTGTACCGAGAGAGTGGTGATATTTCGAAAATCGGGCGAGAAAGAGTTTCGTTTTGTGGGAACTGAGGCAAATACCTTGTCTTGTATAGTGTCAACAACTCAGGTTGAAAGGACATTGAGAAATGAATTATGTCAAAGATTTCTAGTATCGATGACCAACATTAAACAAGATAAGTTGCCAGCTGAGGATGTGCGAATAGTTCAGCACTATAAAGATGTTTTTCCAGAAGATCTTCTAGGTGTACCACCAGACAGGCAAGTAGAGTTTACTATCAACTTGGTACCAGGAGCAACACCTATTTCAAAGGCTCCATATCGTATGGCACCGTTGGAACTGCAAGTGTTGAAGGTACAGTTGAAGGAGCTTCTTGATAAGGGTTTCATTAGACCAAGTGTAATTTGTGAAAAAAAAGATGGAACAATGAGGTTGTGCATTGACTACCGAGAATTGAATCATCTCACTATCAAAAACAAATATCCACTTCTAAGAATAGAAGATTTGTTTGACCAACTCAAGGGGGCTACAGTATTTTCAAAGATCGATCTAAGATCAAGATATCATCAATTGAAAATTAAGCCGGATGATATCCCTAAGATGGCTTTTAGGACGCGTTATGGGCATTATGAATTTTTGGCGATGCCTTTTGGATTAACTAATTCCCCGGCAGTATTTATGGATCTAATGAACAGAGTATTCCATGAATACTTAGACCAATTTGTCATAGTTTTTATTGATGACATCTTAATCTATTCGAAGAGTAATGAGGAACACGAGAAACATCTCACGATTGTCTTGGAAACTCTAAGAAAAGAGAAGCTTTATGCCAAATTCAAGAAATGTGAATTCTGGTTGGATAAAATAGGTTTTCTGGGGCACGTCAGCACAAGGAATTGAAGTAGACCCAACCAAAGTAGAAGCAGTGAATAATTGGGTAAGACCAACCAATGTTAGAGAAATATGCAGATTCTTAGGATTGGCTGATTACTATAGAAGATTTATTGAGGGATTTTATAAAATAGCAAGACCATTGACCCAGTTGACTCGAAAATGGATAAAATTTCAATGGACAGAGAAATGTGAACAGAGCTTCCAAGAGCTAAAACGAAGATTAGTCACAACCCCAGTCTTAACAATACCTGACGGACCAGAAGGATTCGTTATATACAGTGATGCTTCGAAACAAAGCATAGGGTGTGTTCTGATGCAGAAAGGAAAGGTGATAGCCTACGCTTTCAGACAATTGAAACAATATGAACAAAACTACCCAACCCATGATCTAGAATTGGCTGCGGTAGTTCATGCCCTTAAGATATGGCGTCATTACTTATATGGAAGTAAGTGTGACATTTATGCTGATCATAAGAGTTTGAAGTACTTTTTCACCCAAAAGGAATTAAATATGAGGCAGAGGAGATGGCTAGAGTTAGTAAAGGATTATGATTGCACTATCCTTTACCATCCTGGTAAAGCTAATGTAGTAGTAGATGCTCTTAGCAGAAAGGCGGTTGGACAATTAGCAGTACTAAGCACTATGCAGGACCAGTTGTTGAAGGATTTCGAAAACTTACATCTAGAAGTAATTGCTCCACCAACCCAAACTATCACCAGGATGACAGCTCTAATGATTCGACCAACACTTAGAGATCGGATAAGAGTAGCACAGGATCGTGACTCTTTCCTGCAAAAGATTAAGTCCAAAGTTGGTACTAGCAAGCGAAAGGATTTTAAATTAGGCAGTGATAAAGCCTTACTTTTTAAGGGGAGGTTGTGTGTGCCGAAAGATGAGGGATTGAGGAAAGAAATTCTTGAGGAAGCACACTTAACTCCATACACTGTCCATCCAGGAGGTACAAAAATGTATCGTGATCTAAGAAGCATGTTTTGGTGGAGGAATATGAAACGATGGCAGAAGAATTCAACAACTGAGAACAAAAGAAATTCCATTAGTGAGAGTTCAATGGAGAAACCATAATGTCGAAGAGTCAACTTGGGAAAGAGAAGAGGAAATCAAGATCAAGTATCCAGAACTTTTCAACTAACTTCGAGGTAATTGCGAGGACGAAATTTTTTTAAGGGATGAGGGATGTGATACTTCGAAATTTTATGCTTGTTTAAATTTTTAGGATAGCAATTTAACCTTCAATATTCTATTGGCCAAAGGAAAAAGGGGGGACGCCACCTTTGTAGTGATTAATGCTAGAGGTAATTAATGAATGCATGCATGAAGTGCTAAATGTTGTGTATGCATGAAGTAGATTATTTTTTAAGGACTTCAATTGACCAAATTTAATTTTGGGATACACTTTGCTAATAATGAAAGTTAGAGGGATTAGGTTATATTTTTTTTTTGAAATGAGAGATTTCCTTTGTAAATCTAGAATTTGTGGCCACTTATTATCCTATAATCAAACCACTTGTCATTTATCATTATCAAACACTTATGCACTAAGCTAAAAACGTGTTGAAGCAAGAAAAAATGAGAAAAATAAAAATAAATGGAAGTTGCAAAAGTGAGGCAGTGGGATCAAATTCAATCCATTATCCTTATTATATATATACATATCCATTGCCATAGCATAATTACTTTCACTTTACAAAACACTTGCACACACAAATAGAGAGGAAATCGGCAGGTAGAAAGTAAAAAATAAAAATAAAGGAAAGCGAAAGGAAAGGAAGAAAAAGGGAAGTAAAGCCTAGCACCCTCAATTCATCTATCAACCGAAGTTTCTTCGAGTATTATTGTAAGATACTTTCATTGCTTAAGTGGTAGGATTTCATGGCAATATTTATGCTTAAGCCATGCATGAAAATCATAATATGAAAGATGTGGACAAGTCCACAAAGTTAGATATTTATGCCTTAGGACAAGTCCGAAGGGCACCGGCAAGCCGGAATGTGCAAGTATGTGTTTGAATGCTTTCTTTTACGTAGTATTAACATGTTAAATCCAAGCATGGTATCTTACAGGGTATTCTTTATACTCATAATATTCTATACTAAATTTTCAGATCCATAAGATGTGAAGCTGATGGAAGTCAGTCGGCATAATCGATGATGGGTTAAGGACAAAGTTAATTTGCATCGAAGTTTTGTTTTTGCATGTTTTGTTCGATTGCTTCATAAATGTTTTTCCTATGGTATTGTATAAAAACTTGTATGAGACATGATGTAATATGGTACCGGAAGTAAATTAAGTAGTTATGTCTTCCATGTTATGTTAAGAGACATATTTATAGACCCTTTTTCCCGAATGACCAAAAGAGGCAGAGTCCGGGCAGTTTCTAGGTCAACTTCAAAATATTATTTCCAACTCTATAGACATCCATTTGAGACTCTAAAAATACGTCTGCATTCCTCTTCGAGTTGTCTAAATATGGGCGCAAGAATCACTCAATTTGAATGTCTGTGGCCTGAGATATGAATTTTTAAATTTTGAAGGGTCAATCTGGATTTTCTGTGCAACACTACACTGTTTTTAGTAAAACGTCCATACTATATGAACTCGAAAATTCTCATATTTTAACCTAGAAAATTACTTGAAATTATCTTTCTAATGCCGCAAATTTCATAGAAGTGATGAATTTTATAAAAATAGTTGAACCTACTGCCCCAACTAACCGTGGCTGCACCGAGTCCCCTTTTTGTAAAATAGAAATTTCACGTCGGCATGCACTTCTGCTGACCATTATATTTTATGAAAAATATTTTACCAAATTGAAAATAAGTTTCTAACATATAATACTTCTGTTTGAGAGTATTTATATGTACCAAAGGCAGAAGCTATTATGATTAGTACGTGACCCTCGAAACTTAAGTTCGGGGTGTCACAAAAGATATGATATGGTGAGGCATGGAAAGAATTTGACAAGTTATACCTAGAATTTATGCAAGATCCTCGTAATGTTAGGTTAAGTCTTGCAACAGATGGCTTCAATCCATTTGGAAACATGCATAATTCCTACACATGTGGCATGTTGTTCTAGTACAATACAATATGCCACAGTGAAAGTGCATGAAAGAACCGTTTATTATGATGTCATTGCTAATTTCAGGGTCACATGCGCCGAGAAGAGACATTGATGTTTATTTGAGACCACTAGTGGATGAGTTGAAAGAATTATGGGAAGTTGATGTTGACACATTTGATGCTTATAGTGGTTAAATGTTTTCTACGCATGCAGCTATAATGTGGACCATTAATGATTTGCCTGCTTATGGAAATGTATTAGGATGGAGCACTAAGGGATATAAAGTTTGTCCAATATGTAATGAGGATAATTCTTCACGTAGGTTACATAGTAAAATATGCTTTATGGCTCATCGACGTTATTTGCCACTTAACCATCCTTGGAGAAAAAGTAAATTACATGATGGTAAATGAAAATTACGACCACCACCCAAAAAGTTATCAGGAGATGATAATTTAAAGCAATTACAGGCTGTGAGGTGTGAGAAACCTGGAAAGCACCCAAGTAATAAAGATAGAAAAAGGAAACGAACTCCAGATGAGATAAACTGGACAAGAAAAAGCATTTTCTTCCAGTTGGAGTATTGGTCTAAGTTGAAACTAAGAAAAAATTTAGATGTGATGCATATTGAGAAGAACATGTGCGATAATATTGTTGGAACATTGTTAAGTGTTGAAGGGAAGACAAAAGATGCTGATAAGGCTAGATTGGATTTGCAAGATATAAAGATTAGAAAAGAATTTCATTTTAAACCACATGATAATGAATTTTTGAAACCTTGTGGTTCTTACACATTAACGTTGCAGGAAAAAAAATATTTTGCAAGTTCTTGAAATTTGTGAAGTTTCCTAATAGATATACATCAAATATTTCTAAATGTGTTCGAGAAAATGAAGGCAAAATATCAGGTTTCAAAACTCATGATTGTCATGTGCTGTTACAACAACTTCTTCCCATTGTTATTTGAATTTTTTTTGCGAAACGAAGTGTGTACTGCAATTGTAAAGCTGCGTTGTTTTTTTTAAACAATTATGTTCAAGAACATTGAATATAAATGATTTAGAAAAATTGAAAGAAGAGATTGTTATAATTTTATGTAAACTAGAACGAATTTTTCCACCAGCATTTTTTGATGTAATGGTTCATTTGACTGTTCGCCTACCTGAAGAAGCAAAACTTGGGGGTCCCATTGCATTTAGATGGATGTATCCAATTGAAAGGTAATTGCTAATATTGAGCGCGAACACACACATACACACAAGTGAAGAATTGTATGCATTAGCATGTGAACCGAATTTTAGAATATTTTTGTATTCGGGTTGTATTGCTAATGGGGTACGATTCTTTGTTAAAGATCGAGATGATTGTCGTACAACACAATAGTGGAGTAATGGTGCCAAGAGATGAGAACATCAACTTTTTGGTATACTATGTGATATTATTGAGTTGGTATACGTTTTTTACTACCGCGTCACTTTGATCTAGTGTAATTGGTACGATAATAATCCAAAACAAAAAAGAACAGTTGTAGATTACCATCTTACTTCTATCAATGTGAATCACAAATTGCACATGGATGATTCCTATATATTTGGCATCCAAGCACAACAAGTGTTTTATATGGATGATCTAGTCTGGGTCCACAATGGAAGGTAATGGAAAAGGTACAACATAGAGGCATATAGGACATTCCTGAAAAAAAAAAACAAAAAAAACAAAAATATGAGGGTAGTGAGCAAGTAATATTTCAGGAAAATGAATCATCAGATATTATCTTGCCAATACAAGAGGAAGACCTTGACACTCAAGTATGCCATAGAGGAGACGTTGATCCAGATATTATTGAAAATGAAGCATTGCAAATAGATGTGGAATCAATAAATGCAAATAAAAATAATGTTATATATGATACTTCGGAAGAGGAAGATGATACATTGAATGAATATTACAATGAAGATGAGAAATCTCTAGATAGTAAAGATGATAATGCTGATAGTGATATTGGTAAGTAAAACATTCTTTATATATTTGGTTTTTTGTTTTTTTCCTTAATGTTTTTCTATTTTATTTTTTTAAGACTATCTACATTTTTCCTTTCCTATGTAGATTCGAGTACTGAAGATACATCTACGGAGAGTTGATAAGAATATTTATTGACATTTAAGGTTAGAGTAATCGACTACTGAGATATATTTAATTGCTTATTGTGATGGTTGTTGATTTTGTGCTAACATTCAATATGATTATAAAGAGTTACAAAAAATATTCATTTAGTTTAGATATTTTTGCACTAGTGCAGAGCTTATAGAATAAGTAAATAGAATCGAGAGCCCATCAAATATTGTAGAAGACAAAATATTAATTATTCAATGTACATACATTAAAGAAGAGTATGGGATGCAATATCGTATTTTAAATAGTAAAGCAGAGTATTAGAAGCAGTAGGCCGCTGCACAATCCATTACCTTAGTTTAGTATTATTCGAGTATACAAAATAGTTTTTAGAATATGTATTGTAGATTATGTTCTTGTATGGAGTAAAACACAATTTATCCCTTTTCAAATTTAGATGACTATTAATTTTTCTATATCTAAACTTTGCCATAAATTTGTAGTCACGGGCAACTTGTGGCAGTTGAATTACTTGGATCTTTTTACATCATCGACCTTGTTAAGTAAGATATTTGAAATATTTTCTTTAAGCTAATATTTCATTACTTCTATATGTTCATGCTTGACTAAAGTTGTGAAGATTTTCTCTATAGGAATTCTCATTTAACCAAAGAATATATTGATGATGAGTTGGAAGCATATCTTGGAGTCAAGAATGTCATTTGGGTCTCCCGTGAGTTTTTTGTTATTTCTTTCATATTTCTACGTTGTACGTTGAAGCATTCTTTTCATAAAGTCACAAGTTATTTCTAATGAAGTAAGTTACATTTTCATATAAATGTGCACCACAGCAACAATTTCATCGTGACGAAAGAAATCGAAAATTATGTGTTTAAAATAGAATCTCTGACATACATAAATAAAGATAGAATCAATTAGGTGACAATTATACATCGTTGAAGTAACAAACACTTTGTGTTGTGGAATAAATTTAACTACGAGCAAAACTTGACATGTAAATAAATGTTTATTGTCACAAAATACTTTGCATAGTAATTTTATATGTCGTAAAATAAGATCGACGACGTATATAAATAATCACAAAATAAATTAGGCAACCACTATATTCATTGCAAAAATGATGGCGCAATAGACTCTTTGTGATTCGAAATAAATTTAAATTCAAACACCACTTGTTACATAATAAATTGTACTACAAATATTGAATATATTAAAATACATTATGCGACATATCAAATACATTGTAAAACATATTTCACGACAAATATTACTTATTATTAAAAATATATTACTACGTGCATGTGTTGTTGCAAAATAAAATAGATAGCAAAAGTTACACCTTTAAAGGAATATTCGCAACAAAGGTTTTCTCGTAAAAACTTTATTGGAATAATCGTTGCAACAAACTGTCGTGTCGCCCTTTTGTTTTTTTGCAACTATATGCATTGCGACGACATTATAACTACAAATATCATGTTGCTAGTTCATATTTTCTGCAGCAAATAGATAGTGTTGTGATTTTGTTAATGCAATAAATGGTCGAAAGTTGTCTCAAAATACGTTCGGTGACTCAACATTTGAAACAAACATATTTCTCGTAAAAATTTTATTGGAATATTGGTTGCGACAAACTGACTTGTCGCCCTTTAAATTTTTCGCAACATATATACATTGCGACGACATTATGGCTACACATATTGTGTTGTCATTTCATATTTTTTGCGTCAAACAAATAGTGTTGTGATTTTGTTAATGCGACGAATGTCCAAAAGCCATCACAAAACACATTATGTGACTCATATAGAGTGACAATACCTGCAACGAACGTATTGTCGTCGCTCAATTACTTTTGCAACAAAATCTCAATTTTTGCGACAACATTTTTTGTCGCAAAATTGGTTATTTTTTGTAGTATAATAAAAACATTTAGTCACAAACAAAAAAATGAGGTCACAATACAAAATCAAGTCACAAATGGCAATTAAATTAACATTATGAAAATCATTATCACCCAATAAAATTCGAATACAACTTCCCTATAAACTCAAATTAGATATTGTATTAAATAAAAAATAATAATTAATTGATGTAACTTCTTCGAACTAGATTTTCAAACCGAAACCAATTTTTTAGGTTTTTTAATGAAAATTTTCTGTGCTTCGGGTCTTTTTTCTTTTATCCTTGGTTTTTTTAGTCTCTTGTTCATCTTTAGAATGAGTTTTTCGATCTACACTTCTTGCTAACACCATTTTCTATTTAGGTCTTGTTGGAAAACTTCACTTTATAGGAGGAGAGAAACAACACAAAAACAGCAACAATTCTGGAAACAAAACTTCAAAGAAGGCCCAAACACGTGATCGTTGTCCTCAAACAATATTTGTCCCTTCTCTAGATAAATTGAGATGTTAAAAGGTTTTCCGAAAAATGGTTTGAAGGATTAATCAAGCCTTGTTGTAGAAATACTGAATCACAAAGTATTTTTATCCAAAACTTAAGAACACAAATAAGAAATATAATAGTATGAGTAGAATAGAAATTTGATCTTGATTTGAAGAAATAATATTGATATCATATGTTTTCAATTGTTTTTCACAAAGAACATGGCTTCTCTATATATAGGCCTCAAGATAATACACAAATTAGTGCCAAAAATATGTTGAAAATGCACCAAATTCAAGTGACCAAGGGTAGAAAACCTTCTCCAACGGTCACTGAATTACTCTATGCGACCGCATAGTACAAAACTATGTGGTTGTATGGTTATGCTAACACAGAGACTTCGAGTCTCCGTGAAGGCCATGCGACCGCATGGCATTTTGCCCATGCGGTCGCATGGACCAAAACTTTGGCCCTTCACGATTTTTCTTCTTCTTTCATTTCTTGTTGGTTTTGAATAACCAAATTCTCAAAAATCCCCCACTTGTTCAACAAGTCTCATGTTCAACATAAACGATACTCATGCCTAAGGATTAGATATCTTTCGATTTGAATCTAACCATACTGTAATTCTAACAAAGTAAAGTCGGAATCAAAGGTAGCGTGAAGCTTTGAACCAGTTTTTCCATATAACAATACCGATAAAAACACACACACGTACCACGTGTTCTTAAGTTTCTCAAGCTCAATTAGCGCTTTTATGGCCTTGCGCTCATCCTTTTCGACAAACTTTGAAGAGATAAATTCTAGCTCTCTATTGAGGCTGCACCACCTCGAAGTTCATTTAGGTGAAGTTCTTCCAGCATCTTTGTTACTTTTAGAGATGCTTTTTCCTTAGCACTGAACTTCATTAAGAGCTTGAAGCTCAACCCTCACTTCAGTAACAATCAACATTATTTAACTATGGTAGGATTATCGCGGATTTGAATAATGCTGAAACTATCCCCATATCAAATGACTTGTTGTTACCCTTTGAACCCATGGATAACCTTTTAAGTAATGACAGATATAGTTGCTATCATTGGTGGACCTTTCTATTTTAAAATTTTCAATCTCATCCTACTCGATGTAAATGTTACTAAATCTCAATTTAGAGGTTTAGTCAAAGGATCCGCTAGATTCTCGATAGATTTAACATAATTTAGGGAAATTATTTCATCTTTGATTAATTTCCTTATGTAGTCATGTCTAAAACTCATATATCTAGACTTTCCATTGTATACCTCGTTGTATGCTTTTGCTAATGTGGCTTGACTATCACACATGATAGATAATGAAGATATATTCTTCGGTCCCAAACGTATCTCATAAAAGAGATCTTAAGCCACTCAGCTTCTTTCCCGGTATTCGATAATGCAACGAATTCGGATTCCGTGGTCGAGTGCGTTACACATGTCTGTTTCTTTGATTTCCAAGAAACAACTCATCCTCCAAGAGTGAACACCCAACCGGAAGTGGATTTGTTTTCACCCGTGCTAGATATCCAACTAGCATCGGTAAATCCTTCTAATACAGCTGAGAATTTAGTATATTGTAGGCCTAAGTTCTTGGTCTTCTTTAAATACCCAAGAACCCTTCTAATGGCCTTCCAATGGTCATTGTCTGAATTACTAGTAAACCTACTTAGTTTACTAATTACGAATACTATGTCTGATCTTATGCATTGAACTGCATACATAAGACTTCCAATAACACTTGTATATTCCAATTAAGCAATTGTCCTTTCATCATTCTTTACAAGTTTTGAATTTGGATTAATTGGGGTACTCACTTCCTTTATGTTCAAGTGTTTGAACTTGTTTTTCACATTGTCGATATAATGTGATTGACTTAGATGGTAACCCTCACTAGTCTTTGTGACTTTGATACCCAAAATGGTATCCACTTGTCCAAAATCCTTCATCTTGAATGTGGAAGATAGAAACTTCTTTGTTTATTTTATTCCATCCATATGATTACTCATAATCAACATGTCATCAACATATTGACATATAAATATCACATAATTATCACACATTTTAGAATATAGACATTTATCTACGCTATTGTGTTTAAAACTAAAGGAAATTATAGTTAAGTCAAATTTCTCATGTCACTTTTTAGGTGCTTGTTTTAAACCGTATAAAAATTTTACTAACTTGCACACTTTATGTTCATTTTTGGGTAGAGCAAAACCTTCAGGTTGCTCCATATAAACCTCTTTATCAAGATCCCCATTCAAGAATGTTGTCTTGACATCCATTTGGTGAACATGCAAGTCATGTATCGAAGCTAGTGCCAATAATATCCTTATCAATGTTATTCTAGCTGTCGGGGCATATGTATCAAAATAGTTTATTCCTTCTCTTTGTCGATATCCTTTACCTACTAATCTAACCTTAAAGGTATTTAGAGAGCCATCAACGTTGTATTTTCTCCCAAATACCCATTTACATCCAATAGGTTTGGATCCGGGAGGTAGATCAACAAGTTCCCAAGTATTATTTGACATTATTGAATCCATTTCATCCTTGATCGCATCTTTCCAGAACATGCTATCACGAGAAGCCATAGCTTCTCTATAAGTTTTCGGATCGGTTTCCACTTGTAGAACATAGGAAATTGTTCTTACAACATTTGCCTCATTTCCCTCTACTAGGTAAAAAGAAATGAGTTGAGAATCAATTTCATCCGATCCCAAGGATTTCTCAATTCGAGTTCTTTTGCTTCTTCGTGGTTCACTAGACTCATTAACATCTTTAGGAGATGTTTCATCTCGTGTTCCGCTTGAGCTAGGGATATCTAAAATATTTTCCCTCAATTCATTATCCGAAGATAGTGAATCTTCAAAAAACTCCACATCACTTGATTCAATAATCACATTGGTCTCCAAGTTTAATAATCTATATGATTTGATATTGCTAGCATATCCAACAAAGACACATTTAATGCCTATTGGACCCAACTTGGTCCTATTAGGGTTCGTGTTCTTACAATAAGTAAGACACCCCCACACTTTGAAGTATCAAATGTTAGGTTTTCTTCATTTCCATGATTCATAAGGAGAAACCTTAGTTTGTTTAGAAGGAATTCTATTTAGTATTCTACATGCACTTAACAAGGTCTCACCCCACAAGTTAAGTGACAACTTAGCACAGGTAAGCATGACATTTATCATTTCAACTAAAGTTCTATTTTTCTTTCATCCAAACCGTTTTGTTCCGATGTTCTAGGTGCAGAACATTGATGAATTATGTCATGTTATTCATAAAATAGGTTAAAATCACTAGAGAAATATTCACCACCTCTATCACTTTTTAAAGTTTTTATTTTCTTGTTTAGGTGATTTTCAACCTCATTTTTATATACCTTAAATATATCAAAAGCCTCACTTTTATGTTTCATTAAGTAAACATAGGTATATTTAGTTCAATCATCAATAAAGGTAATAAAATATCTATTTCCACATCTAGTTAACATGCTATTTAATTCACAAATATCCGTATGAATTAATTCTAAGATTTTAGAAGTCCATTTTACACTTTGATAAGGATTTTTAACCATTTTTGCTTCTATTCAAGTTTTACACTTAAAAGCATCATTTTCATCATATGAAATTAAATCACATTTCATCATACGTTTCATGGTACTTTTTTCAATATGTCCTAATCTAGCATGCCATAATGAAAATAAGTCAACAACATAAGCAAAATTTATTTTATTATCATTCAAATCATCAATGGTACATAACTTGACCATTCATTCACTAGAAAAACCTTTTCCAACAAATTTCTCATTTAAGGATAATAAAAGTTTTCCAGATTCATACACACTTTTGATACCCGATTTTCCTAAGAGATTTTCACTAACCAAATTCCTAGTCATGTCGGGAACATGTAGTACATTGGTTAAAGTAACGGTCTTTCCAGAAGTGAAGATGATATCCACATTTTTCTTTCCAATCACTTTAGATCGAATCTCGTTACTCATTTGAATCTCTTGGTCTCTATCTACTTCATAATATATTTTGAAGGAAGATTTATCATATGATACATGTACCATAGCACAAGTATCATCCCACCATTCGGGAACCTTTCCCTTGATTGCATTTATTTCACTAACGGTGGCCACAATTTTATCTTCTTTAATAGAGTTCACTTTGCCCTCGAAGTTGTTTTATTTTCGGTGTCTACAATCTTTTGCATAGTGACTAGATTTGTCATACACACAAAAACCCCATTTTGCCTTCTTCTTGAACTTGTTGAAGTTTGTTGAAGGCTTCATTTTGTTGGATTTTGTTGGCGGTTCAGTTTTCTCTACTGCATTTGCTTTGAAAGTGCCTTCATAAGAGTTTCACGCACTCTTGACTCTTCTTTAATGCGCAAATGTTTTTGCAATTGTTCCAAAGAGTAGTCATCGGAACTATGCATGATTTTCTTCCGGTATCCTTTCCAAGTACCGGGGAGTTTTGCAATAATTGCCCCCACTTGAAAGGTCTCTAGGATTTCAATCTTTATCGCCTTCAACTTGTTGACTAATACATGCAATTCATGAATTTGAGGAAGCAAATGGTCACTTCTAGAAATTTAAAATCAAAATACTTAGAAATTAAAAATTTCTTGGTACCTTCTTCTTCCGCTTTATACTTACTTTCTAATGTCTCTCATATTTCTTTTAGCGATGTTGTATTGGTGTATAGATCATACAAACATTTTGACAACGAGTTGAGTATATGACCGTGGCATATCAATTCATCATCTTCAAGTTTTTTCCTGTCCACCCTTGATTGTTCAGTGTCTTTATCGGATGATTCGAGCAGATCTTCCAATTTTGGATCAAGTACATAGAAAATCTTCAATGTCGTAAGGAGGAATTTCAGTTTGTCTTGCCACCTAGTGAAGTTCATGCCATCAAAACGATTCAACCGCACTAAATCTTGATTCATCAACTTTATGGTAGCCATTGTTGTTTCACTCTCCATCGCAGGAAGACTATTGTTTGAGATTGTTGGAAAACTTCACTTTATAGGAGGAGAGAAACAACACAAAAACAGCAACAATTCTGGAAACAAAACTTCAAGGAGGCCCAAAGACGTGATCGTTGTCCTCAAACAATATTTGCCCCTTCTCCGGATAAATTGAGATGCTAAAATATTTTCCAACAAATGGTTTGAAGGATTAATCAAACCTTGTCGTAGAAATACTGAAGCACAAAGTATTTCTACCCAAAATTAAGAACACAAATAAGAAATATAATAGTATGAGTAGAATAAGGATTTGATCTTGATTTGAAGAAAGAATATTGATACCATATGTTTTCAATTATTTTTCACAAAGAACATGTCTCCTCTATATATAGGCCTCAAAATAATACACAAATTGGTGCCAAAAATATGTTGAAGAGGCATCAAATTCAAGTGACCAACGATAGAAAACCGTCTCCTACGATCACTGAATTACTCTATGCTACCACATAGTACAAATCTATGCGGTCGCATAGTTATGCTAACACAGAGACTTCGAGTCTCTGTGAAGGCCATGCAATAGCATGGCATTTTGTCCATGCGACCAAAACTTTGGCCCTTCATGATTTTTCTTCTTCTTTAATTTCTTGCTAGTTTTGAACAACCAATTTCTCAACAGGTTTTGTAAGAAGATGAAGTTCAATAAAATGTGGACCTATAAAACATGGTATTTGAAAGAATGAAGCATGGAAAATAGAATCAGCTCTAACACCGATGATGGCAGCTTCAAATATCTATCCTCTCGACGAACGTGGAATCGTGGATTGAAGAATGGAGTCAGGCTTCTCTCTTGTTGGATATGAAAAAGAATAATGAAATTTGAAAATTGTCTCTCTCACTCACTATTAATGTAAAAGGCGGTAACTAATTAATAATTCATTATTGATATATATTTAACATTTAATGTTAAATAATTCATTATAACCTTATTTATGAAAGATTAAATTTAAAACCTGATCAATGAAAAGTAGACTTAAAAAGTAGGACTAGATGTAATTTTCTCTTATTGATTGTCCCACACAAAATGTATTTCACAATTTACAAAAGAATTTCATAACTACAAATATTTTTTTTAAAAATTCAAAATTTATAAATTCATTAAAAAATAAATAAGTTGTTACATTTATGACATTTTTTAAAATGTTGGATATATAATTTAAATTAAAAGAGCCACAACCATATACTATACAATTTATGAGTCACACTCACTAGAAATCACACAAGGTCACAGTCATATCCACAATTTATTGGTTACAATCATGTAGTAAGTCAAAAATTACACAATTAGCTTATCACTATTACTATTATTATTACCCACCTCTCCACTGCTGTCAGCAACCATCACCTCACCTATCATTTACTCCATTTCTCCCCAAAATCAAATATGTAGGTTTCTAGACAAAACAACTTCGAACATCGCCAAAATATAAAAAAAAAAAAATTTAAAAAAATTTAAAATTTTTTTTTTTGATCATCATGCTAGCCCCCAACTCACATCTCCTAAAATCCACCTCAACCACCAAAATCATAATGAGAGAGGTTTCGTGTAAATCAATGGTACACAGTTTTGTACACATTCCTCTCACATGAAAGGGGGTCCGCGAATATTTTAATCATCATGTGCCTCCTCTCATGTGAGAGGGGTGTGTACAATGATGTACATCATTGATGTACAAGAAGCTTTTTTCAATCATAATAGCTATAATAATTCCCTTTAAAAACTAAAATTTCCCAAAAAAGGCCCACAGTAAGAAAATGAATACTTCACAAATCCTACCGTTGTGCCCAATCAATAAATCACGATGATGGGTGCGACGCCACCACTAAGACCAATAGAGAACAATCCAGAGTGAGCCAAAATTGTATCATCCAGAAACAAATCGTTCAAATCCTTAACATCCCATAACATAGACAATCCAGAAACCAATTAAAGTTGACGACATCAACAATGATCCGAAGTTTGCAAACAGGATCCATAAGACTTCCTGATTTAAAAAAATGGAGTAAACGATAGTGAGGTATGGTGGGGATTGTGGTGTAGAACTGTAGATATATTTGATTTTTTATTAAAATTTATTAATACCTCCTCGTTTTTTTCATGGCATGAAATCCATCATTGGCTTCCTTAAATTGATAACCTAATGCTTGAATTTTTCCAATAACCTATTCATTTGCTGAAAGAAAATAAGTCAATTACTGGGGATAAGCATGTGTGTGAGACTAAAATGTACAATATTCGCACGTGCGTGTGAGAGAGAGAGAGGGGTCATCCAATGCCCATAATTAGATATGACCACGTTGCGTCATAGAGAGAGAGAGAGAGAGAGAGGGGGAGAGAGGTCATCCAACGCCCATAATTAGATATGACTTGATTTACAAAAAAAACAATGAATCATGCTTCAGTATCCACTTGAATGACCATTCAAATGATCATCTTCACATATATTGGGAGAAAAATATTATTTTATTTTTTCGGGACCCACATACTCATGTCATCCGGGTGGTTATCCAAGTGGGCACTATAGTATTTTTCAAAAAGAATGAATCATGCTACAGTGCCCACTTGGATGACCACCCGAACGTTGCGTCATTTCATTAGCTTATGTTTCAATCCATTCAATAGAAATTTTTCATCCCTTTTTTTCGTCTTAGGATAGAGAGCCAACACTGACCTCTTCAATGCTGATCTACGCTATTGATTAAAAAATCATAGGTCTTCATTTCATAAATTTTGAGTTAATTACATTAATTATTTTTCATGGATATCTTCGGCCTAGCTTTCAATTATATATTAAGGGATCAAAACCCTAGAAATAATTGCTTAATGAGATATGTTACGCCTCGTCACACGTGGCCGACTCATTGTAGTTATGGGCCCACTACCTTCGAAACACCTTGCATAGAGAACGTGGCCCCGAGGCCAATGTCGATGCCCGACTATACATTCTTCCACTGAAGTAGAGCTATCAATGTGAAGAGACCTCGTAGACAATGTCGAATCCGAGGCTCCTAGTGCAACAAGATTGAATCTTTGCATGAGATCTCTTTGGAATGATTGATGTGATCTTTGTAATAAGTGTAAGTATCTTGCCAATAGGGTGTCTGCCATATGTAAGAGCATTAAGTGCGCCACAAACTAGGAAATTCAAAGTGATTGCTAGGATTAGATCTTTGAATTTAGGAGATGAGGCCATGTGTGTGTTCATTCGAGGGTCACCATTTCATTTGCACTACTATAAATACTCCCCCATGTAACACTTGAAGACTAATGCAAATTTGGACACAAAATACAACTCTTAAGGCAACTCTCAATACTAAAAGCTACAACTTGTCTTCTCTCTGGTTGATTATATCACTTTGCTTTGTTTGTAGTTGTTGTGATCGTTCCTAACATAGTTTGCGGGAATCCGAAAATCGTTGTCTCGTGTCGGAGAGTTGTTCCCATGCTTCATTCTAGAGTGTTCATGATCGTTGATTTGTCTTTGCATGTTGGAATTAGCTCACGTGTACGTGAGTAGGTCCGACATCTGTAGTCCGCGTGACCCTAACCAAAAACGATGTCAACATGATACATAAATAAAATTCTGATTTATTTCACTTCATTAAATAAATCACAAAAGTATATATATATATATATATATATATATATATATATATATATATATATAGTACGTTTGTTTTAATGGACATGATTAAAAAAGATAATATTATGATATAAATTTTATTTGTTATCATGTCTATTATTGTAATTATTAACTAGAGCACTAAACTAGATGTGCTCTAATTTTTTAATACACGCAAAACATGTCACAATGTGTTATTTCTTACTTTGCACTTGTATTATTGATAAAATACTGAATTTCAAGGTAGAATTGAGTTCGATTGAAGTTTTTATTGCCTACTAATGTAAACTTGCATTTTCTGAACACAAACTTATTGAATTGAAACGTGATAAGCATTTTTTTTTATTTTTTATTTTTATTTTTTTTGGAGCTCATATGGAAACGGATAATAAATTGTGATTAATTAATTTGGATAATACCTGCCGTTGCATGCCTCCTTATCAACATTTTTTAGAGGTTCAATTAATTAGCAAAAACTACTAATAAATTGGACATTTGACTTTTAAATTTAATTGCTTTAGACAAGTGGCATGTCATTATTAGAGGTAGTAAACCCATCCGGATTATGCATTCAATATTATCGATTGTTGTGTCTTGGGCAGACATATGCTATCAGCAATTCAGAAAATGTTATTTTGTAAATGAATTTACAATTATTTATATAAGTAATTACATAATGTTACACGTCGTTCTATCATTTATCAATTTAAAATACAATTAACTTTTTTATCCACATTATTTTATTTTATTTCTTATGTATCAGTTTTATGTACAAGTATCATTTTTTTTCAAACTCATTTTTACATTCTCTTAATAAAATATTTTACACGTAAACTGAAAACATTTTTCTTATTTTTTAACTACTCATTTTCTAAAAATTTACTATTTCAAAACTCAATTTCGTACTTTAATGGTTAGACGAGCAGGGGCTTAGTTTCACCGTATTGAAGATAATTGGGTAGTTGATTCAATTTGAACAGTTATATTAGACTAAGAGCTCTCTAGAAACATTTCAATCTCCTTTTGTATTTATTCTTTTTACACCAGCTGAACTACAATGAATAAGATCAAGGAAATGGTCTCTCGAGCATAGTTTAGTGATGCAAAAAATATGAATGAGGTACTTTCAGCTGAGTTGATAACCTCAGTATGAAGATTCGATTCTTGCCGCTTACAAAATATGAAATTGAACTTTTTGTGGACACCAATATGGCAACTCTTGTACCATGACCTGCTGAGACATATCCAGCGATTTACCTCCTTCATAATACTCTAGGAATAGGACGATGAGAAACCCTCAAGGTTGAGGTTTAACCTTTTTTTAATAAGCTCAAGGAAATTGATATAATAAAATGATTTGATGCTCTAAAGTTCATTTCCTTTTCAACATACTAGGTTATGATGCCTCCCCGCATAGCATAATTACCTAAGTTTGATAAGTTTGGTTCAACTGCAAAAGTTAATTAAAATTAAAATCCTTAATTAATTTTAACCACATTTAATAAGCCTCACAAATTTTCAACCACACGTTACTTTAACTTTTATTAAAATCTACTAAAAAATTAATTTTTATATAAACCAAACAAAGACTTAGTCCTCTCGTTGGCTTTTGAATGACTTTATAAGCTACTATAATCTCCATGAACTAGAGCACTTAATAATTATGGCAAATTATAGAATACAAACAAGATAATGTTATATATTTTGACTTTGATTAAAAATATATGTTTATATTATTTATTGATTTGCCGGTGTGTTCAACGAAATAATACGGCATAAGAAGACTACAACTCTTTACTATTACATAAAAATAATAAATAAATAAATTTAATCGTGTTATGTAAAACAGTGCATATTAAGAGTGTGTTTGATAAAGATTATTGGGGAAGAATGAATTTTGAAATAGTGACATGATGGGAAATATATGGTTGAAAAAGAAGGAAAAGTTATTGATGTGATGAAAAATATTATTTTATTGTAGAATGTGTGGTTAAAAATGAGTAGAAGAATGAGAATGTGGGTCAAACGTGGCCTAAATAAACCGTGCTCATTTTGAAATAGAATAAACAAGCAAAAACTAATATATATATATATATAAATTTAATTGTCTTTTGTAATTTTATAAGTCGATTTATTTCACAAAAAAGAGTATTTTTTTTTAATGGATGTATGACATATTATTATAAAGTCAAACATCATTTTCAATGTAGTATTATTATATGGCCTATGCTATGATACAATTGATGTGTAAATTAAATTAAACCATAAAGACAAGAATTATTTCATATATGCAAATATATATATATATATATAATTGATGTGTAAATTAAATTAAGCCATAAGCTTGATCCCATTCTTTAAGTTTTTTCCATATGCAAAAAATAAGAATATATGCCTAAACATTAAGATAAATTGCCTTGATTAAGAATGTTGATAAGAACAAGATTCATATAAACAATTGGATGACATGTCCCAAAGAATTCAAAGGAAACGGTCATAAATCACTAGATTAAACTAATAATTACACACTAATCAACATTAATTAGGGTCACTTTCACATTATAATATAATAATCCAAGTTTTGTATTAACTTTCTCATTTGCTTTCGCGTCCTTCATAAACTATACATTGCCCATCTGTCACCCATTCGGACCCATATTAAAAACTCTACCCAATCTTTCACCACCTTCCCCACTTCTTGTTTTCATCAAACTCTCTCTCTCTCTCTCTCTCTCTCTCAGACACACTCAAATCTTCCCCAAAAGGTCACTTAATTCATCAGTGGTGTAATCACTTAATCTGGGCCAAGTTCATGGGAAGTAGATTCATCAACAACCAGTTTGGAAGCGAGGTAGAAGATGTCGAAAATTCCCCTCAAGACAGTGGAGATTCGCCCACCTCCGCCATGTGTAACGATACCAAGATGACTTTCACTTCGTCTCCAAAGAGAAGGTTTGCAACTAAATCGATACATAGTATTAGTCTTTCTTCCCATTTTTAGTACTGCCTAATTCACCTCATCAAACATAACAACACGATATATGGCTCTATATTTGTGTGTATGTGAGAGGAATTTCATTTATGTTCCAAGAATATTTTAGGGTTTCATTTGCGAGAGTTCATATACGTGCATGACTGATAGGTGTCTTTGGGGTAATTTTACAGTAGGCGAGCCATTCAAAAAAGAGTGGTGTCGGTGCCAATCAAAGATGTTGAAGGATCAAGGCTCAAGGGCGATCATATGAGTGCTCCACCTTCTGATTCTTGGGCCTGGAGAAAATACGGCCAAAAGCCTATCAAAGGTTCACCCTATCCTAGGTAATTAATCAATTTCCGATTTAATGTCCCAAAATTTTTTAGTAATATTTGATAAATCTTGTATGGGAAGAAAATTTACGAATTTCGTTTGATTATGTAGAGGATATTACAGGTGCAGTAGCTCAAAAGGCTGTCCTGCAAGAAAACAAGTGGAAAGGAGTAGACAGGACCCTAATATGTTGGTGGTAACATATTCTTATGAACACAACCACCCGTGGCCGGCTTCTAGGAATCATCACAACCACCGTCATAACACCGCCGCCGTCGCCACGACAACAACAAATACTACACCTTCGGTTTCTGAAGAAGAAGAAGAAGAGGAAAATCAAGATCAGGAGCAGAAAGAGCCCATAATTGCTTCCAGTGAATCTGAACTCAATTCTGAAGATAAATTTTCCAATCTTGATGAAGGGTCCTTAATTAACGGCAGTGAGTTTGGATGGTTCCCAGATTTTTACCCTACTTCTTGCACCATGCTAGAAAACCCGATTTTAACTGAAGACAGAGATAATACTGATTCCGATACGTCTATGATTTTCACAATGCGAGAAGAAGATGAGTCACTTTTTGCTGATCTTGATGAATTGCCGGAGTGTTCAACCGTGTTCCGCCGTGAGATGGTGCAGAGAGAGGTGGCGCACAGGCGGCACAGCCTTGCAACCACCGGGTGAGATCAGCCCATACGTCATATTTGTCTTTTCTTAGCAAAATATTTTAATTTCAACGAGGAAGGCGTATCGTGCGCCGTGAGATAACCCAGAAAGAAAAAAGTATTTTTTATGTTATTTTTCTTAAAATATCTTAGCGTAGTGGTTAGGGAATAAAATATTAATTTAGTTGCATTATGTCATAATCTCATTGTAATTAATTAGCACCAAAGCCGTCGGTTAGAGGTAACTTTTCGAAATATTACATTTGAAATGTATTGTTAAAATTTTGAATTATAGTGAAGATCCTCCCCGGCAAATCAATCATCCTTGTTTATAAATAAATATAAAAAATAAAAATAAAAATAAAAAGAGAGAGAAGAAGGCACCCACCTTTTATAAAAAAAGATTGAACTCCAACTTTGGGAGTCTCCCACAGAGGCGAATCCAACGTCGAAGTTTAGTTAGGATGGAGGTAGATCGCTGACCGTCAATAATCCACGATCGTAATAGCCCGATCGTTTATTAGATTTTGATTAAATAATATTAAAAATTATTCAATATATATGTAAATGAACTAAAATGTAAAAATTATATACAGAAGTTTCACGACTTCCCCTGCCCCTCTTTCACTTATTTACTTCTTTGCATTACAATACCAACACTTCTAACAACAAACAAAATTTATTCTCAACAAATTTGGGTCAGCTATACATGAATACTTTTTTATCACTCGATTGCTAAATCGTGACTGATTTGTAAATATTGTTCTTGCATAACTTATCCTCAGCAAAATATCATCAATGTAACTATGTGTTTTTCTTTTAGCAATTCCAGTGAATGCTTTTGATTGAATATGAGCACCATATTATCAAACAATCCCAAAAAATAAATTTATGGCTAAGTCCATCGCATTTGCACCAAAGTACTTATCGAGATCGTCAACTCACACCTTGTCCATATTTTTACCCCCACATCACGCCAATAATAAGAAATAAATGGAGGCAAAAAGTCTTAATCTTCTCAACAAATAAACAGGTATCTAAAACACGAGATTTTCTCCTTGTAAGCATTAAAATCACATTGAACCTAATTGCTTAAACTGATATTCACTCAAATGTCTTCCAATCCAACTACTCAAATACCATAATCGGAGAAAATTTGTGCATCAAAATCTCAACAACTTCGTTTCTTCACAAATCGGAATTCATAGCCATGAACACAACAACTCCAACCTTTTGTTAATTCTGAATTCGAAACCTAACATTATGAAGTAACCAAGAACGATTCGTGTCTAGAAATTAGATTTAATATCTAAAAACAGATTCAAATAATAGATCCACAACATAAACCCAAGTGAATGACATTCTGTACTACATTTTCAAGGTGATTATGATGATTGATGAATTTTAACATGCTGGTAGATAACTAGATATAAAGAAACCATTACTATTAATTTTATCTTGAAATTTTGTCCATGAGTATCAATTGAGAAAGTAATGAATGTTGAAACTTACCGGGTTGAGACACATTTCTGGAAATTTAAGCTCCTAGTATGTGCTTCCCCAGAAGTACTTCACCTCTACAACTCTACTCCCTCATCCTTCATCTGCTCATCACCGTCTGAAACATGGCAGAGGGGTTTGGATAATTGGACTAATTAATTGGTTCACTTAATTTAGGGGAATTTTCATAAGTAAGAGTATAAGTATGATCCATTTCAATAATAAGAAAACAAGTTTCAAATTTCAAAAATCATATTTCTATTAATTTTTATTTAATTATTTAATTAATTAAATATATAAAGGTCACAGATATATATAATTTGATCACAAATTTATTTATTAGTCATATATTGTCAAATTAATTAGTCACAAATTATTTCGAAATCACAAATCAAATATTTCATAGGTCACAGTTTATTTTCAAGGTCACAAATCAAATATTTTATAGGTCACGGTTTATTTTTAAGATCACAAATCAGAATTTTAATATGTCACTAATTATTTTACGATCACAATTCACAATTTTAAAATGTCACAATTTGTTCATCGGTCACAAATCATAATTATTATAAGTAAAAATTTATTATACAGTCACAAATTATTAGATTGTTGGTCACAGATTAATAATTTCTTAGGTCACATATTATTTCTTAGTCACAAATTATCGAAATCATTGGTCACATATTTTTTTATTGATCACAGATTAACCAATTCACCGGTCACAATCAATCAGATAATTTGTAACCACCACTAACACTTGTGACCACCACTTCAACGCTGCCTCCTACAGCAGAACCACCACCATCACCGCTAAAACTACCTCCACATTGGTCAGAAATTAATTAATTTATAGGTCACGACTCTCAATCGATCATTAAATCATCATAAACACCCACCCAACCATCACACTACTCCAAAAAATGGCACCATCGTCGACCACCACTTGCAACATCGCCCAACGTTGCCGCCACCACCACCAAAGACTTCTTCCACACCACTAGCAACGTCGCCCAAAGCACCGCATCACCGCTAACACCCAACAGCGACGAAGCCCACCGCCACCACCGTCAACATCACGGCCAACAACGACCAACAGTCTTCTTCCTTATTACCAGCGTCAGCACCCCAGCCCATCACCCACATGCGAATCGCCGACCAGAATGAGCTATATTTACGAAGCTGATCTGCTGCGATGGCGAAATAAATCTGTGCGTGAGTTGCAAATCCAAATCTGAAACAATTCCGTGTGCAAAGTCGACACGTCGTGACGGCAAAATAACCCTGCCAGAAGCAAATCCACCCGCCCACTCACTCAGGTGACACTTCACAGGCGGTGATTATCCCAGCACCATTCTCCATTCTCTCTGCCACGAATCACCTCCGGAGTTCCCGTCGCCACCGTGGGCAAAGGCAGTGGATTGTTGAGGTCGAAGGCAGTGGATTTGTTTTTGGTCGAAGGCAGTGGACCTTCGCACTTCGACGCCGTGCGATGAACTCTTGCCAAAGCGTCGCCTTTCCTCCAACAATAAAGAAGAGGTAGAGAGGAAATGACTAGGGTTAAACTGTGGGTTGAATTAATTAGTAAAAATATTAATTAAAATAAAATTTTTGATTTTTGAAATGTTAAACTTCCTCCCTGATTTTAGAAATTAGCATTTTAATGCTAGGATTATGTGTAATTTCTACATTAATTTATCCTCCAGCTAATTAGGTCATTGCCCATTGAAATTGAGCCTTTTTTTTTTTAATTCATAATCCCAAAAACACAATGAAAAAAAAAAAAAAAAAAAAATTAGAATTAGCCCAATTGATGAATCCACTTCCTCTCCTTCCTTCCACCTATCCTCTTCTTCCTTCCACCTATGGCCTATCCTGGCCCCTCTCTTCCACTTCCCCGCGGACAAGCAGCTAACAGAAGATTCCGACGGAGCCAGCACGCATGGCCGCGCGAGCTCGCCAGGTGCTGTCTTCGCCCCTAGTCCCCACCGCCCTGCTCCTAGAGTATTGTGGATGAGGTAAATCTCATAATGTACTTCAACAGGTTAGGGTACAAGAGTTTTCATACTAGTGCCCACAAAAAGTCCAATTTCATACATTTTAAGAGGTAGAAATCGAACTCTCACACCGAACTGTCAGCCTAGCTAAGGTACACCCCTTTTATATTTTCATGTAACATTCAACAAGACGAGGAGTTTTAAAAAACATATTATTGTCATCAATGTAAATACATATGTAGATATAAGTCTCTCTTTGTCTCATTATTAAAGAGTTTTTCAGAGAAAATGATTTTTTGAATAGTGATTGTTTAGAGAATGTATGGTTAAAAAGTATGAAATAATTTTGGATTTACATTTAAAATATTTTATTGTAAAAATGTGAAGTTGAAAATGAGTATGAGGGGAAAAAAGGAGTTTTAAGAAAAAGTGAGATAGATGGGGGCTAAATAAATATATAATTTTTTTAATTAAATTTGAAAATGAAACGATTTTTGTGATATTAGATAAATAATTAATATTTTGAAAATTTCTTAATTACAAAGACATTTTAATTATAATGAAGATCCTTAAATTTTATTAATTTTCACATTTATGTCTCATATATTTTATTAAATTTTTATCCACAATCTTCATTAATTAGTATATCTTGTCCCTAATAATGAGAAAAAAAAATCCATTAATGCTGTGCTTGAGTAGAAAATTTTCCAAGGAAAATGACTTTTTTTTTTTTTTTTTTTTTTTTTTTTCACTCGAAATCCGACTTTTGGAAGGTTTGATTACCATTTATTTCCATGAAAAATATTTTCTAACCATTGATAATGTGCATTATTTTCCTTATTTTTGAGAAAAATATTTTCTTTCGGGAGATGTAGGTTTTTGTTTTTCTCATATCACTTTTTTAGGAGATATTTTTCAAACCAATCAAACATACTCTTAGCCATCTATTTGCCTGTTTGATTGACGAAATTTTTCAGGCAATTCTCTACACGTGCATTTTCCAACTTTTTGATGAAAATCAATTCCCACAATTTTGGCGATTTTTTGTTTAACATTTTTTTTTTCTTTTTTTGAAAATTCAAGCAAATTCTATCCCTAATTATAAAAAAAATATATCCATTTAATTGACAATTCTTATTAAAAACAAAACCAAACGAACACAAAAAATTTTAATTTATTTTTATTTTTTGCAATCCAAACAAATTTTATCCCCAATTGTAACAAATTATATCATTTTAATTGATAATTTTCATGAAAAACTAAGTCAAACGAACACCAAAAGATAGAAAATTTCAACA
Source organism: Osmanthus fragrans (assembly GCA_019395295.1). NCBI lineage: Eukaryota > Viridiplantae > Streptophyta > Magnoliopsida > Lamiales > Oleaceae > Osmanthus > Osmanthus fragrans. The sequence continues at coordinate 14,476,040 of CM033350.1, forward strand.
TTTTTCAGGTGAAAAATTATATCAGTAAAACACAATTAATTGATAATTCTCATTAAAATAAGTTCTAGGCAATTGAATTTTCTACAATTTATTTTCTTTCCAGCGAAATTCCATCTTTGAATCAAACGGACCCTAGGTGAATTAAAAAGACTTACTTATTTCTCATATTTTTAAATAAGTAAGATAAACAACAATACCAAAGTTCAACAACAAAAGAATTTTCCAATGTTAGCAGAATAAATGTACAAAAATCATTATCACATACAAGATCTACTAATCAATTGAAAATTAAATATGAAAAGGTGATTAAAAAGTAAGTGTGAGAATGAGTAAAAATTGAAGACCTTCATTGATAATAAAATTTGCAACTGTTAACAAAGATCGTGATATAAATATAACTAGGGAATACCAATTAAGGGCTTTCCAACATGTCCTTTTTAGACAATGGACACTATTTTTAAAATTAGCAAAAAGATTACTTTTAAATAAAATTATTGAAAATGCTCTTAATGTTCAATTTTTTTTTTCATAAAATCTAATAATTATTGGGTAGGTGTGCAACTTTTGAGATAAATTTTGAAAGCTTCCAAAACAATTCATTTTGATAGACAGTTGGATTATATGCTAGATAGTTCTACTGTGGGCTGGACAAAATTCAATTCAAACCACTCAACCCGACCAACTCAAATCAAATCGATCAGTTTGGGTCAATTTTTAAGTTCAATTGGGTTGGGTTGGGTTGGGTTGGGTCGGATTTGATTGGGTTGAGTCTCGGGTTATGAATTAAAACTCGATCCGACCCGACCCGAGCCGATGAATTAAATAAATTAATATTTAAGATTAAATAAATTAAATAAACATAATAGTAAAGACAAAAGAATGACTTATAATATATAAATGTCAATTTTCTTCACATAAATCAATTCACACGAATACTATGTATAAATACAATGTTATTTGATGATAAATTAAAAATTAAAGACATAACGATAAAATGAATGAATTCCAAAAAATTGTAAAAAAAAATGCTTCATAAATTTTAAACTTATTTATACATTATTTTTAGAAAGAATTCCTTATATGTGTGTTTAAAAAACGGAGGTTTTCAAGTAATTTTAAATTCTAAAAAATTATCCAAATTTAACAAATAAATCAGATCCAACTTTAATTGGGTTGAAACCCAAACCAATGTTGGGTTGGGTTTGAATCAATAACTAGGTTGGATTGGGTTAAATTTTGATCAAACCAACCATGTTGGATTGAGTTTGAATTAAAAAAAAAAAAAAAAAAAAAAAAAAAAAAAAAAAAAATCGACCCAATCCAATCCAATCCAACCTATGTCCATCCCTAGTTCTAACTATCTTGAAAAACTATTCAACTAATAAAAAATTCAGTTGCCTTTCGTAGGAATTCGACTAATTAAGACAATTTAACTCTATGTAGATAGTTGAAAATATTTTGATTAGTTGAATTGTATTACATCTTCTAGTAGTTAGAAATGTCTTGATTTGTCTAACGTACTATCAACTATTTCACCAAATGAATTTTCTCTTAAAAAATAAGATTGGTCTTAAAAATTATGCATCCATCAAATAGCATATATATGTTTTTGTCAAAAAAAGATAGAACTGATATTTCATATGTAAAATGGCATTTCGTAATTTCCTTCAAAAAAAAAAAAAAAGTCATTTTCTTTCTCCCACTAGAAAAGGGGCCCCATATAACTACTCATCTAATATAGATATTACTCTCCAAATAACCTTTTCTATTGCAAAAAGATTATCCTAAACTTTTCTTACGTGAAAGGAAGAGAGACAATTTTATTATTACTCGAAAAGAAGAAAGAGCCAAAGAGCCAATCCAGATCCAATCTTACTAAATAATTATTTCTTTTTGCCCTTTTCATGCCATTTTCATTCACAATAAATCGATAATAAACTTTCAAGACGACACCCTCAAGTAATGAATTAAGCTAAAGAAACAAGGGACCGACAGCCTCCTTGACCGAAACCCCACAATAGGAGGTGGGGGCCACCTTTTTTTGGCGAACCCCACCCCCTATTGTGGGGTTTCGGTCACGGGAGCTGTCAACACCCTGTTTCTATAGCATCTTTCCTCAAATAATTCACTATTTGTGCCAGAAAGGTCAAACTTAACAAAACATTTGACTTTTATGCAACAATATGAGCATCCGTTTAATCTTGCCATTACACCTGAAAACCCTAACACCAAGGTCGTTGCACATGTATCTCTACTAATCCTATAATAGAGTGATTATTGTAATCGCAATTAAAAATAACATATATTATTAAAGCGTTTTTAAATCGTTGATTATTAGCATCTATGATCTGAGCGAGTCCACTTGCTCCTCTTCAATTGCTCTTTCAAGTAGGGTCCAATTTAATACAAGAAGTGGGTAAGGATGCCTTAATGAGGGACCCCATCCGACCTTTCGTTAATATTCAATTCATGTTAGCACAATTGATGTTTAACATCAATTTATTTCACAACATTTGTATCATTAAATTAAAAATTCAATTAAATACAAAAAATTATGACCTATTTAATAAAACATATGATATGTTGACAGCTAGCCGATATTCAACACTATCTGTGCTAAGTAACATTATTTTACTCAATACAACCTATAAATATTTGAAAAATACTGTTTAGCACCAAATTTGGTGGCTATATTTTATATATTCAATTGAATAACTTTACATTTAAATGAGTAAATTATTTAATATTATGTAATAGCCATTTAGGCAAACAATGATATTGAATAATATTACTCTAAGACTATGTTTGATAAGCCAAGATTTTCCATGAAAAATAGAATTTCAATTCAATTTCCATCATTTGCCTTGTTTGATTGTATTTTTTTTCATAGAATTTGTTTTCCATTTTCTTCCAACACATGCACCATTTCCTTGATTTTGTGGAAAATCAATTCCTTTTGTTTTGGTGGTTTTTTGGTTTTTCACCCTTTTTTTTTTTGGGCAATGGAAACAAATTCTAAGATGAAGTGTAAAAAAAAAAAAAAAAAAAAAAAAAAAAAAAAAAAAAAAAAAATTATCCATTTAATTGACAAATTTCATGTAAAACAAAGTCAAACAAACATAAAAAAAAAGTTCAAGAATTTTTTTTTTTTTTTGGCAATCTAAACAAATTGTCCTCAATGGTAAGAAAATTTATCTCTTTAATTGACAATTTTCATGAAAAATAAAGGCAAACGGATACCAAAAGTATTATATTTTTCAAGTGAAAAATTATACCAATCAAACATATTTAATTACAATTCACAGTAAAACAAATTTTAATCAATTCAATTCCTTGTAATTCATTTTTTTCACCCAAATTTCATTTTTCTATGGATCAGATCCAAAATATTTTGTTGTTTAAATTCATTAAAAGATTCTCACGTGACGTATACACGTCCATGTCATGGTCGATTCTCAACGACAATTTACTACTCCTTTCTTATCCATTCTATTTGGTAAATAAAATTATGTTAGAGAAATTTCAAGAAATGTTTATTTTCACATGTCTATTTGTAAAAATGTCCATTTTGAAATAATTTTGACCAAAATACCCTTGTTAACAATTTATAATTCCACACTAATCTCAAAAATGGACATTTTTACAAATTGTTTTTGATGAATAAAATGGACACGAAAATGTCGAGAACAACATTTCAAATGTAGAAACTTGTCATGTTCAGAATGAAATGTCATTCTAGACAAATGAAGTGTCAAGAACGACATATAAAATGTCGAGAATATTATTTTAAATATAGTTTATCATGAAAGTTATTAAGAGCATAATAGACAATTTGTTACTAAATTCAAAAATGCAGATATTTTTTAATTGATACCCATAAAATTAGACATTTTTGAAAATACCCCAATTATGTTTTAAGGACCACTGACACTGACTGAGGTAGTTGCAAAGCACGTCACTTTATCTATATTTTAACACTAAGGACTGTTTGATTGCAAAATAAAATTTGGGTGAAAAAAAAATTATAAAGAATTAAATTACCTAGAAATTGTTTTACCTAAAATTGTCAATTAATTATGTTTAATTGATATAATTTTTCAATCGAAATTTTTTGAAACTTTGGATCTTTTGGTATTCATTTGATTTTGTTTTTCATGAAAATTATCCATTAAATGAATATAATTTGTTACAATTGGGGATATAATTTGTTTGAATTGCAAAAAGAAAAAAGGAAATTTTAGTGTTCTTTTAACTTTGTTTTTCATTGAAATTGTCAATTAAAGGGTTAGATTTTTTTTTTACAATTGGGGATAGAATTTGCTTAGATTACCGAAAAAAAAAAAAATCACCAGAATTGTGGGAAATGGAATTCATCAAAAAGGTGAAAATATTAACTCATTTTGATTCCAATGCACCATATGTTTCAAAAGGTTAATAATATTGAATAATTCCACAACTTATGAATCAGAACTCCATCTATAATGAAAGCAATAGAAATAAACCTGCTGTTTCCAACAACTCTTTGCCTGCAAATGCAACATTTCCCAGGACTATTGATATAGAAGAAACATTTCTTCCTATCATCTTCTTCTGCAAGAAAATTTTGGTGTACATGAAGACATGGTTTACGTCGAACAGCAACCGCCTCTCTTCATAGCAGATAAATCTTTACTGACGTTGATTTTCTCACCCTTTGAAGGAACATTCGATGCAGCTCCGTTCTCGCCCGTTTCCATTGTCTTCTTGCTCACTATACGGTATATCTGAGTAAGAACCTCAGCAAAAGCATTTTCCACATTAGTAGCTTCCAGTGCAGAAGTTTCCATGAAGTAGAGCGACTCCTTCTCAGCAAATGACTTTCCATCCTCGGTCGAGACTGCCACCAGATGTCGGAGATCAGACTTGTTCCCAACGAGCATGACAACTATGTTGGGATCAGTGTGATCCCTCAACTCTCTTAACCACCTTCCAACATTTTCAAATGTGGGGTTCCTCGTTACATCGTAAACAAGCAAAGCGCCAACAGCACCACGGTAGTATGCACTGGTAATGGCACGATACCTAGAAACCAAAAAGGACCTGAGCTATTGAAAATTGTAGAAAACCCCAAACAAGTGATGGAAAATTCAGCAAGGCCTCAATGTATTTATTGTCACCATAATAACTACAAAAGAAAATCTCTGCTAATCAAATCAATATCAAAAGGTTATTGTCATTAACATCCCAAACATCTCTTCAAAACAACTACATTATTTTCCTAGTTCTCCAATAAAATTTATCCTATAAAATGTTCAAAATCAATGCTTGGAAACTTTGACTAGTTTAAACTAGAAATGCAAGCCAAGAGTGCAAGTGTGATGGCTGTGGCAGGATAGTAATGGCACACCCCTGTGGAATAGACTTAAGAAGTTCATGACAACCCCCAGTGATAGTAAAAGCTATAAGGTTATGTTTTTGAAACAGCTAAGAGAAAAACGAAAAAGAAGGCCGTCATCGTGATCAAGGACCTCCAACTCTGGTTTGTCATTGCCATTTCTGGTAAACAACCACAGCAATATGTGACGACAAGATGTCGGAAATTATAGATAGTGCAAAAAGTCCCCTGGGGATAATCACATAGCACGAAGCCTAAGCACACTTTATCCAATAGCACTTGGCGATGAAGGCAAGCTTATGTGTTTTGTCTTCAAATCATCATCTATCATTGGATGAAATTGCAACTAAGAGATCTTATGCTAGAATATACTCTCTTATTCTTCAAATGTTGAGGCTGATAAAAAATAAATAAATTCTTTCCAAAAATGGATATCAGAACAATTAATAAAGAATTGCAAGATTATGCGGATTCATTGCTGAATGCTTTCTTAGTAAACAAAATGTTTAGGCACAAAAAACTCTCATCTAATTCATGGAAACTTGGTTAGGAAGACTCTTAGCTGTCCATGAAAATTCCTTATTGTCTAAAGATTTTAAAGTAACCTACTTGAGAGTCCTATCCATTAATATTGTATGACAAGTTTTTCTGGGGTCTATATGTAACTATCTCTTCATTTTTATAGAGTTGATCAGCACAAGAAGTTGATACTCAATTTTACGAATTTGAGCGAAGCACTTCTCTCCTCTTTTTCAGTAAAATGATTTCAATATATCAGAGAATTGTGGATAAGGAACCTTCAACCTAATGAATTTGTTATAGAAATTTTCAGATCAAGGATTAGGCCATGCAAACCATAAATCTCTTCTATCTTGTTCTTCTTCTAAAGCATAATTCTCGAGGATTGATGAATTCCCAGGATTTTTATATTTTTTTTACCTCATAAAGTCACCAATAAACCATTACAAAACTGACTAGCCACTCAATCTACACAAAGTCCAACCACGGAAACCATTTGTACGATGCTTTCTGAGAAATTTTCTAAAGTTGTCCTGCATCACTCTTGTGGCCACCAGGCATCTAAACTACATATTTGTAACTAAGTTTAGGCCAATCCTAGGAATCACTGAAACATTCAACCAACCACACTACAAAGCATATAAAGGAAAGTATGAGACATGAGATCAAAATAGTTTGATCAACTAACATCTGTGCAGGAGAAAAGGAGCAACATGTACCATATATGTGAATAGAGAAAATTCTTATATCTCAAAACCCTAAAAATCTCCATTTGCTACTTTTCTCAATTAAACACCCATATATCAATATATGATATAGCAACAGAAGAATAATCACTAACAGAGATAATCCACTCAACTTACATTACACTCAGAGAACCTTTTTTTTTCTTTTTCCTGTTATTACCACTTCAATCCAATATTGCTGTTAGTAATTATACATAATTGGACGTTGTAATATTCCCTTGAATTATTTGAGGATGCAAAATTTTCATGTCCTCACCACTTCAATCTAATATTGCAGTGAGTGATTTTACCTGATTGGAAGTTGTATTATTCCCTTAAACTATATGAGGATGCAATGCTGGTTACAATAAACTGATGACCTCTCAATCTTCTGAGTTCTGGCAACACCAAAGATCCAAAAACTCTCAAGAGAAAGGTTCTGAATTGCTCCCCGTGGCAACTCCATTTCCGTAGGCCAGCTTTATCTCCCTTCAAACCTTGTTAATTATAAAATGATAATAACCAAACAGGTATCTTCTAGGAAGTTCATCCTAAGTGATACATGGTAGTCATATAGTTTCTTGGATAGAAACTTACTTCTGTCATTCAGTAACTCCCATATTCTAAGAGTTTCAAAAACAGTTTTTGTCATTTCTATTACTATAGTAGTGTCTGAAACATTAAATATGTTTGTCAGTCAATATATTTTCATAACTAGTCAGTAATTTAAAGGAAGATCTATGTATATGGATTCTGTACTTATATATTTAACTTGCAGAAAATTCTGGTGCTTGATTTCAACTGCAGAATACAATTACAATCAAACTGTTAGCACTGGGAGTGACTGCACTAGAAGGATCAGCCTTTACTCCTAATGAATTGCACATAAAATAAGCATCAATAAGTAAAGAACTCCATCACACGGATCTGTAAGAGCGAACAACCTTCTAGATACAATCCAAAACCAACAAGGACACGATTTGACGAAACGGAAAAACAACACACATGAGAATCAGTAACGAAACTAAGATCTATCAGTACAAACAACAAACCATGACTATCGAATGTACAAAGCATGATCCACCTTTTAAATCAAGTTCAAACTTCTTTATCAGTACCCTACCCCATATCAAGAACCATTTCCAGATTAAATTTGAAATCTCGTTCTCTCTCAAATCAGATCTCTTAAAATAAGCCACATCCTCTGCAACTCATTCTTTATCTTTACATAAAAGAGCCATCCGGAACCATCGAAGTTCACTATATACTTTTAAACACATAAATTGGAGGCGCATACACAGAACCCATATCGAATTTTATCGATTCTTGAAAACAAAAATCTCCGCTATCTAATATATCATAACAAACGCCATGAAGCTAAAAAAATGTAGGTAAATAAAGATGCAAAAGAGCAGATCAGAACATTTTAAATAATTACTTCAATGGTTACCTTTCTTGGCCAGCAGTGTCCCAAATCTGAGCCTTGATGACTTTTCCATCAACATTCAAGCTTCTGGTGGCAAACTCAACACCAATGGTGGATTTGGACTCAAGACTGAACTCATCCCTAGTGAATCTTGAAAGCAAGTTGGACTTTCCAACACCAGAATCCCCTATAAGAACCACCTTGAAGAGGTAATCATATTCATCTTCTGCTCTGTACCCTGACATCTCTCTTCTCAAATTTCAATAATGGTTGAACTTTTTTTATGTTCTATATGTAGGAATCAAGTTCAGAAAACCCTCTTCTTCTTTTTTCAAGTTGTGGGATTTGGTGGAGATTTGTTACTTGTTAGATTTCCTTTTTACTGTCATTTGCGAAAAGGGTGAAGGATTTTTATTTTTTATTTCTTTTGGTTTCAAAGATTTAGGCTCGATCCTATTGCCTACGAGCTCAGCTCGTGCCCTAATGCTCACGTGGCTCGAGCAAAGCTTGGCCCACGAGCTGACTGAATTTTTTTTTTAAAGATAAAATCATCCTCCTTTATCCGAACTTAAAATCTATAACTTAAATTTCAAGTACGTGAAGTTCAAAATTATACACGAACAATTTGTTACGTGTACAATATTTTTAAAAAATAAAAAATGGTGTTGTAGACATCAAAAAATTCACTGTCAAATTTTGTCAACTTAATTGATAATTTGAGAGGGTGAATTGCGAAAATAATAAAAGAGAAGAATTTTTGCACTGATTGAAGCAATTTGAAAAGTATGAAGGGGTATCCTAAGATCAGTCCTGAGGGAGGATCAATACATTCTTATTTATAGGCCAAATCAAACAAATTGGCAGCCCAAAATTAAATCAGCTACACAAGCGATCTTAATTTGTGTGCCATTTGCTTGATTTTGATTGGTGTCTAAGATCGACTCTACCAAGTCATCATTAATTGGACTGTAGTAATATCATCAGATAATGATGGTGAAATGTTACCTAATCATTACTTTTAATTGATTGGTAAAGCAAAGGTGTTGATGCCAATGACGTCGAGTGGCATGGTATAGTTAGGTAAGATGGAAGGTGTATCAGTGATTATAAGTTTCCAAACATCATTAGGTTTTTAGAAATGACAGTGGTCTTTAATCCAAGCTGACCTTAGGGATATTACGTCCGACCTTGGTGATAGATCATTAATAAGACGGTCTATTCGTTTTAATAAAGTAGGAGTTCGGACCCCAACAATTATCCCCAAGGTCTGTGCTCACCTAGGGTGATGTGCTGACCTCAAAGTTCAAACAATTACGAAGGACATCTGTCAAGATCTATGGTGATAGGTGTCCACGCTTCTAGAGCAAGCTTCTTTCAAATGTATGTAGTTTTGATTCATTCAATCTGGGCCTTGTATTTTCCTCCCATTTTGCATCAAATGGTCAGCAGTGTATTTGTTGGCCTTCCTCATTTATATAGGCTTCCTCTTTCTTCATTTCCACACTTTTAAATTCAAATTTCAGTATAAAGGAAGAAAGTAATTTTTTGTGCTCTCGCCTTCATTTGAGTGAGTAGCCACTTACCTAGGTACACCCCTTACAAAAAAAAAAACCCTCCCTCCCTTATCTTTACTTCTCACCTCCACATTTACATAAGTTCAGACGAATCTAGGGTTCATTCTTGGGCAAATCAGCAAGAAAAGTCGGTTTTTCCTTTCCCCACTCTTACTCCCTCGTCTAGTTCGGACGTTCAGAAAATCGTTACCTCCATTCCAATTTCTATTATTAACCCTAAATACATAGTTCGCCCTTCAAAGATAGCATAAGACCCAGTGGTAGTAAGGAAACATAGGTACAAGCACGATGTTGGATCTCATGGTAAGGAGGTAGAAAGACCTTCAAGCAAGGAGTACGAATCCTCATCTTTTAGGTCGGTAGTAATAGATGATATACTACTAACGTGGACAGTTAAGTATAGTATTCTTAGCTCAATTGAGATGATTATTCCCATTTCCTCTGATCGTTCCTCAGATAGGTGCATGGCACTTCACTATGTCATTCTGAATGCTGGGCTGAAATTGCCAATTCCTAGAACCATACGTAGACTATTGTCTTCTTGGGGAATCGTCCCTACTCAACTCTACCCTAACAGGTGGAGAACACTTGTTGCCACACTGATCTCACTATAGATCAATTTAACTCCCTATATTCTTTTAAGGATGACGAGAAGGACTTTGGCTGGTATTATACCAGTGTTAGACCTAAGATTATGGGGTTATTAGTTTTAGATAATCCCTCCTCCGTGAAAAAGTGGAAAGAGGAGTTCTCTTTTGTTTTCGGGGAATGACAGTTTTACTCTACTAAGACAAATAGGGAGGACATTGTTCCTACTAGTTATCATAAGATATGTAAGTAGATGATAGCTTCATGATCATTTTTGTCATTTATTTTTTGGAATACCTCTTTGCTCATCTTATTTTGTTTACATTTTAGCAGTTCATTGAGCTACTAAGGTCATTTCAACTACAAAGGATCGAGCTGACATTGTTAGAGCTTTACCAAAGAAACAAAGGTCTTGAAACGCAGTGATCTCAAACTCCAGCTTATTTCAGGCGGGCTTGTTCCAGTGCAACACCATTCCACAACCACCTCCGAATTCGAGTAATTTTTTTTTTCATTTTTCTAAATAAGTTAGCTATATTTTTGCATAAAGATTTTTTCAACCAAGGTACTATACGTCCTTAGGTCGAAACGAAAAGATGTTGGGCTATAAAGCTTCCAAAATTGTTGTGGCCAAAGCCAGAAGGGCTAAGAAAATGAAAAATATAATTACGGAGGAATATCAATCCGAGCTGGTAAGAAGAGCTCATACTGATACTTCAGTAGGAACCACTCCTCCTTCAAGATTGCCCATTAGGCATGGTTCTACCACCGAATCACCTTTTCGAATAGCTTCCTCACATCCTCCTCCACATGAGTTTGCCCATGGCGTCGACTTTAGCTCCTTTAGAGCTTAGCTATCTTACCCTAGCCTCTAAAGGCCTAATGTGGAAGCAATGATAAGAAGCCATCTTGAGATTTTTCTAAACTTCCTCCGAGCTTCCTTGACTTTTAGGAACATGATTGCAGCCTTACCACCAACTATAATGGACCTTACAAATTTACTTATGCACACTGAAATGACAGGGAACAGAGGTTCCTTGGCAACATACCAATAGGCAAGGCCCGTATAACTACTGAGTTGCACTGCCATCGATATATTTTATACATGATGTCTATGGCGGATAAGGTAAATTCTCCAAGTTTGGAGTTATTGAGTAATCTTGTGACTTTGCTAAGATATGAACTTTTTCATTTAGGTTAAAGTTGAAATAGGGAAGGTGGTAGAGCTCAGGAATCAGTCTCCATCCCTTTTCTAGAATATGGAGAATGAATGGCTCAACTGGATAAGGAAATCAGGGCTGGGAGGCTAGGCTGAACAAGATGGGCATTGAACTTAAGGCCAAGTTGGCGACGGAGCTTGAGCTCCAAGATGAGGTAAAAGACTTGAGGATTTGGAAAGAAAAGGCCAATGAAAAGGTTGTTTTTAGAAGGAAAAAGACTAAAGAAGAGATAGCACAGGCTGATGAGGAGAAAATCCAAGCTGCTGAGATCATAAAAAGGGCTGAGGAGGCTCATACTAGGGCTGTCAAAGCAATCAAACTGTGAAGGGCATTACTTGAGTTTGATGCCTTAGCTTAGGATGCCCACATCGTCAGCTTGGTCGAGATAATCATACACATCCAATGGATGCGACCTGATTTTGATGTAAGCTTCTTCCGGGAAGCTTTGTATGAGCAAATGGGCACTCTGAAGAAGATGTCTGCTACAACTGGAGCTGCTATCTCCACTCCAGAGGAAGACAAAGTCATTGAGGTTGATGCTCAAGATCTGCTCGACCCCTATCTGCCTGACTTGCATTCTCTTAGACTTTTATTTTATTTTGTTGATCTTCTGATTTATAAACTTGTGGTGAACTTTGTGATTTTTGATTGAAGTGTAGCTCACCTATTGATGTTGGAAGGAGTGACTAACTAGTAATCTTTTGTTAATCATAAATGAGTATTTTTTTTTCAAGTCTTGATGGTTTTTACGTCATAGTGTTGCAACACATACACAACCTCAGGTTGACTTGCTGAGGAGTGATCCTTTAACAGTTTCCTTTAGAGAAAACGTTTATGTCTAACTGTTGTAATACATGTAACCTTATGTCGAATTGTTGAAGAGCAAGTCCTTAACAGTTTTCCTTAATAGGAAATTTTTCATCTAAGTGTTGTAGCACATGCAACCTTAGTTCGGATTGCTGAAGAGCAAGTCCTTAACAATTTTCTCTGATAGGAAATTTTTAATCTAAGTGTTACAACACATGTAACCTTAGATTGGATTGTTGAAGAGCAATTCCTTAGCAATTTTCCTTGATAAGAAATATTTTCATCTAAGTGTTGTAGCATATGCAACCTTAGGTCGGATAGCTAAAGAGGAATTTCTTAGAAATGCTTAACGACTGTCCTCCAAAATGATTTTTGCAAACTCCCTCATAAACTTCCTGCAAGGCATCAACGCTTCATATTTATTCATGCACCACAGCAGGTGAATTGCATATCCTTTCTTGTAAAATACATCGTCCATTATGGTGTACCTGGCTAACCTTCTTTGTAATTTACTAGCCTCAGTAGGATATTCTAGGTAGCTTCAGTTTTGAGGTATATAGTGATTTCGTCTACCCAAGTGGATTTTAGGCCCACAACCATTGAAATCGCATTTCCATTCTCAATGGGTGAAATGTTGGAGCCTTCCTACTAGGACATTGTGGACCTCTTCTATTTCATCACTTGTGGCCAATCTAGCTTGGGCGTCGACATAGCTATTTTGAGTTCTTAGAATTTGCTTAACATGAATGGTTTTGAAACCTCTGAACTCATTCTTAATAATTTAAAGATAGTTATTCAAATACTATTTCTTTACTTGGTAAGTTTCATTGATCAGATTGACTATGAGATAAGAGTCACTATGAATCACTACATTAGGGACCTTCAATTCCTTTGTAATCCTCACTCTAGCTATTAGTGCTTCGTATTTCGCCTCATTGTTGGAAACTCTGAAGTCAAATGCAAAGGCCTGACAAAAATAATGGTGGTTTGCTATTCCTGCCTTAGACAAAGTTTCAGTGAAGGAGCCATCGATAAAAAGTTATCATGGAGTGTTATCAGGTTTATCTTCAGAAGGTCGATGTTGAACTCTGCTACAAAATTAGCTATAGCCTAGCCGTTATCACAGTGTGTGACTTGTAACTTATGTCAAATTAACCTAACTCGACAACCCATTTGATCATCCATTCTAAAGTGTCAGGTTTCTATAGAACTTGTCTTAGAGAGGATAATTTGTTATAACTTCGATAGGATGTTCTAAGAAATAGGGCATCAGCTTCCTATCTACCATAATCGTTGTATAAGACAACTTTTCAAGGAAAGATTAACTTAGCTCCATATTGTACAGAGCTTTGCTGACATAATAAACAGGGTGTTGCATCCCTTCCTATTTTCGAGTTAGCATGGCACTAACGGCATGCTTAGAAATGGCGAGGTACAATGCCAAAGTTTCTCCTGCTTTGGGTTTGGATAAGGCATATGGCCGAGCTAACTACTGTGTGAGTTCTTTGAAAGCATTCTGGCAGTTCAAATTCCACTCAAACTTCTTTCTCTCTCATATCATGTCGAAAAAGGTTTACACTGATTTGTAGACTTCGAAACGAAATGACTAAGTGCAGCTATTCAGCTGGTGAGACTTTGAACTTCTTTCAGGCAGATAAGTGTTCTCATTTCGATGATAGCTCATTTCTTCTCTAGATTTGCTTCAATCTCTCTTTAATTAACCATGTAACCTAGGAACTTTCCGAAACCCACCTCAAAGGCACACTTGAGTGGATTCAACTTCATTTTGTATTTCCTTAGAATTTTGAACATCTCAGCTAGTTATTGTTAGTGGACATTGTTGGCGTGCTCTTGAGTGCCATATCATTCATATATACTTCATGGTTTTGCTAATTTACTTGGAAAACATGGTGTTTATAAGGCGTTGATATGTGGCTCAACATTTTTAAGGTCGAAGGGCATCATTTTGTAGCAATAGAGACTTTAGTTGGTGATGAAAGAAGTATGTTCCTTGTCTGGTTTGTACATCTAGATTTGATTGTACCCAAAATAAGCGTCCATAAAACTAAGTAGCTCTTATAGCATCGACCATTTGATCGATCCTCGAGAGGGAAAAATTGTCTTTTAGGCAATCTTTATTGAGATCTATAAAACCAATGCACACTATCTAATTCTCGTTGTTCTTCCTAAGCAGGACTAGGTTAGCAATCCACCATGGGTAATTTGCTTCGCGGATAATCCCACTATTGAGCAACTTTAGCATCTCTATATTTAAAGTTTCGTATCTTTCCAGGTTCAAGGGGCGACGTCGTTGTTGTTTTGGTCAAAACAATGGATCAATGTTCAATATATGAAAAACCATCTTGGGGTTAATCCTTTCCATATCTTTATGGCCCCACGCAAAAAAAAAAATCTAGATTTTTTTAGAGAAATTCTACTAGCTGAGACTTTATTCGTTGGGGGCAATTCATGGCCTATCTTAAGCTATTTTAGATTATTATCTTGGTTGACCTAAACATTATCCAACTCTTCAATGGGCTCTCCTTCTTTTTCCTTCAACTTGATCTGAGGGTCTAACGGGTCGAAGTCAGTATCATTTGTGAAAGATATACATACCTCAGGTGTGGCAGGGGATGTGCTCTCCCAAGGATAGATCTTAACCCACCATTTCTGTACAGTTTCCTTATCGCTCTTAATTTCTCTTACACCGTAAAGGGTAGGAAACTTGATTGAATAATGGTACATTGACATGATTGCTTTTAGGTAAAAAAAAAAAATGAGAGATTGTCCCATAATTGCAACATAAGGCGATATGGAGTCAAACATTACGAATTTAGCATTGACTCTAGCTCAACGAAGAGCTTCTCAAGCCTCAACAATAAGTTTGATTTGTCTTTTTACTTTAGTTAGGGCTCTATTTAGTCCTAAAACCACAATCGAATACGGTTGGAGAAAATGTAGAGAGATTTTTATCCATTTGAGTATGTCAATATACAAGATGTTGATGATACGATCTATGTTCACGAGAACTCTGGAAATGGAAACTCTAGCTATGGATAGGACCACGACCAATACACCGAGATAAGGGTATAGGTCTGCTTCTTTTTCGTCGAAAGGCAAGTGGTTTGTCTCCAGGTCTTCTACTGTGGTTTTCTATAATACCTATCTCAGATGGGTCGATTGGTATAAGTCTCTTCAGTCGAGCTTCCATAGTGTGATTGTTTAGTTTTTCTTAGAACATGTTGACTTTTGCTCTAGGTAGGCCAACATTAAATGAACTAGCTTCAGCTTGGTCTCCATGTACTATTCTCATCCCACTTGAGGTGGTAAACTTCATACAGTAGTGATAAATTGAAGTAATTATCTTCAGGTCATGTAATTTGTGTCGACCTAGTATGGCATTGTAACTGATTGGTAGGTCCACTATTATGAAGTCAACAATTAGTTCTCTTTGACAGGGAGACATCTCATAATTCCACGAGTAGGGCTATTTGGCCTCGAGCTTCAACGGGATTACCAGTGAAACCATTTAGCCTTTTGGAGCAGTGTTGGATTTACCTTTTAGGCATTCACATCTATTTAAGAGTTTTAGAATACAAAACGTTAATAGAACGTTTGTTGTCCACCAGAGTTCGGCATAATCGGATTCTTACTACATGCATACTGATTACTAGGGCATCACTTTGACTTTGCAATATCCCATAGGAGTCTTCTTCTAAGAATTCAAACCATTAAGTATTTGGTGCCACAACAAGTTTTATATTAGGTCATCTTGCTTCATAGGTTTGCCAGACATGTGCAAACGTAGTCTGTCTACGACGATCCCTTCTAGACCCTTTTGTACATTGAATCCCGCCTATTAACATTTTGATCTGTGTCCTTAGTAGGGAGTGTATAGCTGATTGAGCGAAGAGAACTGACTAGGTTGTTCTCTACTGGTAAGGAGGAGGTGGTTGCATTGGAGGATTTGTATGGCTTTCCCTGGTTTGGCTACGAATTTTCGCAGCTGACTTCGTCGTATTAAGGACTTTACTTGTTCCTTCTAATCCCTATATTCATCTGTATTGTATCATGTCGACCTGTGATATCTACAGTATTTACTTTGGTTAGTTCTAATTGAGTTCTTCTCTCGAAGAAAATGTTTGTGGAATATTTCTTTATCTTCTACTTTTGTAAACACCCAATCCAATGTGATTTTCAAGTGGTGATCCTCTCCAAGTGGGACGAGGTCGTTCTCTCCCCAAATCCTTAATCTTTTAGGTACATGACCTTTGTCCGTCCTTTTTTCCTTTGTTTAAGGTGGATGATGGGGTCCATCTTCATGATTTGAGGTCACTTCCTTAGCACTTAAATATTTCTCAACTCGTTCGAGAACTCATAATAAGTATTTGGTCCATCTTCATGTATGGACTACCTGAATTTCATTCTACACTTAGTCTGGACGCCATGTCACTAGAGATCTTTTCCACTTCCATAGATTGTTTATTAAACTTATAGAGATAACTCGTAAATGATTCACTTTACCCTTGTTTAACGCTTACTATTGTTCCTTTGGCATAGTTATGGCTTTAGAACCCAAGATTTGGGCTAGGAAAGCGGTGGCTATGTCGGTCCAACTTCTTATAGAACTTTGATGCAGTCTTCTAAACCATCTTTGGGCCTTATCCCTAATGTTAAGGTAAAAGCCCTACACATGATAACATTGTTGGCTCCTTGTAGTTCCATCCATGAAGTATATTTGTCTATATGGCTAAGGAGATCTCCTTCTCCATCATACCCTGTGAGTTATGACATTTTCAACTTCTGAGGTAATGGTTCAGTCAGTATGTCTTCTGTGAAGAGGAAATGGCGATTAGTGAGGTATTCTTCAACAGTGCCTTTGTACGTTGCTTCTAGATCGGTAATACGCTTTCTCAAGGTGCTGATTTCAAGTTTATCTTTTTTGATGAAGTTCTTTTGAGTAGGCTGAATTAGTTCACTCTTAGGTGTTAATGAACATTGAGTACCCAATCTAGCAAACACACTCCTAATTTTCTTGGTAGTTTTCTCTGCAGCTGAGGGAGAACTCCTTACTTCGTCAGTTTTATTTTTGGACGAATCTTCTTTTGAGAAGTACAAACTCCTTCTATTGGGAGGTCGTCCAGTTTTTTCTCTTACATGTGATTCTACCTCTGTATCTACTAAGGAAGAAGTGGTAGTCTGGTTCTATTCTAACTGATTGACAACGTTAGTTAGACATTATATGGCTTTCTTCATAACAGCGAGCTAGGGGTTAT
Organism: Osmanthus fragrans; assembly: GCA_019395295.1. NCBI lineage: Eukaryota > Viridiplantae > Streptophyta > Magnoliopsida > Lamiales > Oleaceae > Osmanthus > Osmanthus fragrans. Next base: position 14,493,549 of record CM033350.1, read on the forward strand.
CGTCCTCGGCTGACTCATTTCTCCTCTAGAGATTGTGTAGAACGTTAGTCTCGTTGATGTTGGTGCGAGATTGATTCCCGGAGGCTAAATTGTGGTCCATTATATTTATAATGGAATAAGAATTGTATGGGCTACTTAAAAAAATGGACCCTCCTTCAAAAGCCAAACTATTGACGTCAAAAAATCACTAGGTCAATTTTTGTCAACTTAATTGATAATTTGTAAGAGGTAAATTGCAAAAATAGTAAAAGAGAAGAATTTTTGCATTTGATTGAAATAATTTGAAAGGGTAAAGAGGAAGTACCCTAAGTTCGATCCAAAGGGGTGACCATTACATTCCTATTTATAGGCCAAATCAAACAAATTGGTCGGCCAAAGTTAAATTAGCTATAGTAATGATTTTAATATGCATGCCATTTGCTTGATTTTGAATGGTGTCTCAAGTCGACTTTGCGAAGTCATCATTGCCTGGGCTGTAGTAATACTATCATCTAATAATAGCGAGATGTTGTCTAATCATAACTTGTAATTGATTGGTCAAGTAAGAGGTGTTGATGTCAGTAACGCCAAGTGGCACGATACATTTGGGTAAGGTGGAAGGTATATCAATGATGGCAGGTATGCAGACGTCATTATGTTTTTAGAAATGATGGTAGTATTTAACCCAAGCTGACCTTAGGGATATTTGTTCCGACTTGGTGATAGATCATTTCGATTTTATAAGGTTGGAGTTCGGACCCCAACACATATTAAAAAATAACAAATTTTATTATATGATTAAATTAAATATCATTTACTTGACGACACGCAATTTTGGCATACTTATCTTGCAATGAAAAATGAGCGTCTTGTCAATCTTTCATGCTTCCTAAACATCTTCTTTCAATCAACTCGAGACCTTAAACACAACCGAAGATGTTAGTAGGTCTTTTGCAATCACAGATACCATTTCTCATCGGTGTTTGTACTTTTCCCTGAAGTCAATTACTTCTTTTGAACTTTTTTTAAAATTGTTGCATTACTAGGCCTATAATGATTAAAGTAATAAAGTAATTCATCAAGCAATGGATTTGGACTTACTAGAAGAATCTATTACATCATATCTGTAAGTATTAACGCCTTCAAATAAATTTAGTATTTCAACTTCGTCTTCTTCAAGATTAGCTGAAGGAGTAGGTGTAGAGGGTACTTGACTAATATTTGTACCCATTCGTTGTGCTATAATCCATATGTTTCGCATAAAATTTGTTCTAAATTTCCATAAGTGATATGTGTGTTAAAAGTTAAATTTTTTAAATTTGATCAATTACATATTTAGTAGCTGATAAATTGTAATAAGTGTCTAGAGGCGTCAAAACGGGCGGGTCGGGCTGAACCAGCCCGTACATTCAAAAGTTCGTGCATCATGCTAGCTTACGGGCCGGTCCGGCCCAGACCGTAAAAAAATTAAGTGAACCAGCTCGGACCGCAAAGCCTTTTTTTTTTCTTTTTTTCTTTTTCAAAGATTGTCATTTAAAAAAATAAATGATAAAAAAAAATTTTAAAAAAAAGAGGCCCGCGGTATTTTCCAAAACCCGGCCCGGACCGTTAAAAAATATATTAGATTCGTGATTCGGCCCACTCGGTTCATGGGTCAGTTCACCTTCGGGCGGGCCGATCTGGCCCACCCATCTTGACACATCTATGAGTGTCCATGATGCATGCAAAAGAAAATGACATGACAAGTCTTCACAATATTTTCTAAACTTTAATTTCATGGAAAATATAATCTCACTAAAATCGGGGTCATTTTTTGTATTTATCAAAAGCCTTTGCGATGATATAAAGACGTTCGAGCACCATACAACTAATAGGATAGTACACTATAGATAAATTATTTGTAGAGTCATAAATATTTTGCAATTTTTTTATTTTATTTTAAAAGCTAACATACAATCAGATTCATTTAAAATTGTGTCATCATCCTTTCTAATATGTTTGTTGTCATAAAATTTAGTTAATAAATGTTCATATCTTTCACATGATCTCAATAATAAGGTTTCATCTATGTCCTACATCAATGACAAATGTTTTCGTAGTCATCACTTCAAATTCAGCACAAAATTCCTCAAAAAAACTTGTTTTCTACTATCGTGACATATATTAGTGCATTTTTAATTCTTTGAATTTCATTCTTGATATGTTCCAAATCATATTATATAATTAAATTAAAAATATGACACACACAACTAACATGAAATAAATAACCATCGAAATTGGGAATGAATTTTATTCTCGCAATGATATTCTTTAATAATGCTTATAATAGTGTTAAATATATTGTTAGCGTTATGAGGGAACTCAATTTATTTTAAAAGTAATATTTTTTTTTACACATACACCAAAGTGAGTTTATAAAGTGTGTAGTTGCAGCTATATAATTTATTTTATTAATCACTTTCCATAAATCCAAAGTTAAAAATATAACACCACTATATTTTTGTAAATCAATAATCAATTTTTGCTTGTATTAACGAAATATTCTATTGTATCGAAACGAAAGTGTTTCTACTTATCCTAACGTAACTCAGTTGAAGATATTCTTTTACGTAGGAGACGAAATGTTGGTTGTCTACTATTGCTAGAGACAATTCAGTATTGGCAACGAACTTCACCATTCTCTTTTAGCTTTCTCCTCCGAATACATTCATGTGCTAAGTGTCATAGATGCATAACCGATGACAGGACTATCAAATTACAGTTGCGATTGAGAGCCACCAACAAACCCATGTTTAACTAAACATTTACCGTAATGACGGTTGAGGTGAGTAATACCGATGCTCTTTTACCATGCCAATCATGTTGGACAGTATTTACATACTGTTTTACACTCTGTGACTCCGTCAATCGTATGACCTGTTGAAATCAATTTTAAAATGATCCCAACATTTTGCCTTCTTTTTCACCTTTCGCTTTCCTCTTTCATCTGGAATATCTAGTACCGTCTATTCCATTTTTGGAATATTAACGTCATCCAAATCAATTGAATTGTTATTTCCGTAAGTATCCAAGTCTGAAATATTTTCGAGAATGAGTATTTTGCTGAGACCGACAAATTGATCGTTATATTGACTCTGTGGTATTACTGGTCATTCGCCACGACACCAAACAATCCCTCAACAAATGATTGTGGATTCCTTTGTGACGAATTGATAATATAAGAACTTGAATGAAGATGGAATGATGAACGAATATATAGAAATTGTATAATTGTAGGAATTTAAATTATAATGACAATGTGTATAAAAATAAAATGTAGAGAATATGTATTGTAATTTCTATAGTAAGTAAATAAGATTATGTAAGAGAGTAAGAATATTGAAATTGAAGATAGAATATTAAATGTGGAAGAGAGTTAGAATTGTTGTTGTGTGAAAATATGGTTAAATGGACCATATTTTCATAGAGCCAAAAAAAGGGGAAAAAAATAAAAGAAAAGGACCTAAACGGTCACAAATAATAGTTCAGTGATCATTACAATGACCAAAACAGAAGCTTTTTTAATCAAAGTTTAAAAAAAAGTGTATGTTTTGGTCACAGTTGCTTGTCGAGGCTACTCATTGGCACGAGCCGCTCGCCTAATATGCAAGCTGAGCCAAGTCGATTAGGCTCGTCTAGAGAGTCGGCCCATGAGTCGAGCAATCGAGTCAACCAGTTGTTCAGTACATTTGCCATCCCTATTCGTGTATGGTTGGTGGGTCTCTTTTGATACACGGAAACCAAGAAGGACTATAGTCTGCAATCTTGAGTAAGGAAAAATTAGGAAAATGACACATAGCGCTAGTCTTGGTACTGTTCATTTAAATCATGGCACGTGGTCATCTGTGCATATTTAATTTTCACTTTATTTTTCTTTCCTATTTTTCTCAAATAAACTACTTAAGCTACGGTATATGTCTTTTGTGTTGTATTTAATTTCTTTCTTCTTTGACCTTCTTACCTTTCACGAAATTTGATTTTTAATGCTTATGTATTCTATTTTATTATACAAAAACTCCTAATTATTTTTTACTTTTAATTTCTTCCACTTTGTTAGTTCATTTTCTACTAAAATTTGTTGCTTATAAATAAAAGAAAATCCAAATCATCAACATCGTATTCCTCTTTTTGTTTAGAATGATTTTATGAGCATAACCATGTTTTTTTTTTTTTCCGAAAATTAACCAATATAATTTACGAAAATAAATATGACAATTTCAATATTCTTTAAATAAAATCATAATGCACTCAAACTTTCAAACAAATAAAATAGAAAATTTTAATTGGGACCATGCTGATATAGAGACAACGGTGATGTTAAGAATTTGGGTAATAAAAACTTAGAACTTGTTTTGATAACCATTAATTTATTTTATTGTTTGCTAAATGACCATTTCAACCACGCATTTATACAATAAAATATTTTATATATATACCCAAAAAAATTCATACTTTTTAAGCACTCATTATACTAAAAACACCACTCAAAACTTTTTTTTTTTTTTTTTTTTTTTACAGTAATGGTTGTCAAACAGACTCTTAATTGATGGGTATTTTATTCTTCGGTTATGTCTGGAATTATTTTTCGAAGAGAATTAATTTGAGATACCATGTTACATGTCATAATTGTATAAATGTACATGTTTATGCTTTTGTCATATATTATCAAAATGCTTTATTGAATTACATGATATCTATTAATTCATTTATTATCATAAATTTTAAAATCAGTAGAATTAATAAGGTTCTTGCTTAAACATATTGATCATTAATTGAGCAGTAGCTCTGCATTGATTGGAAGATTTAATGAAAATCTTATCTAAAACTATTTAATCAACCAACTAAATGGAAGTTCTACGGTAGTAGGAATTAATGTAATTCTCGCTTAGAACTTATGCAATTTTGCATTATGAAATTAAGTATATGATAGTGAAACATAAGGATTGCAAATGGTGATTAGAAACTTAATTAGTGAAACATTCAAATCTATGCGTAATGTTGAACTAGCATGTAAGTTAATTTGTATAAATGCAAAATAGTATATGTAAATAAATGGGCATTTGAAAGAATATTGTTGTCTTTAAAATTTGATAAACCATGACATCAAAATCTATTCTTGTTAACCTTAATAAAAGTCATAATTTAATTATGACAACATTTGGCATGATAAGATTTTAGATGTACTAGAAGAATATGAAGCTTTAGAGAGCATCAATCACATAAAAAGACATGATATGCATCATACCGCTCTTGAGAATGGGGATCCGAACTTTATCAAGTACAGAAAAAATTAGATCCTAGTGCTTGTACATTTATTTTGACAAGTTCTATTATATATGATCTTATTCTTGAATGTGACTAAGCTAAATTGGTTAACATGGTGTTTACATTTTAGTTGGTCACATTTACTCTGACAGAGTAGGAAGTTCAAACAGGTCTTTTCCAAATAGTTGGGAGCTTTGAAGGTTAATGTGACATTAAAATTGAAGCATCAATTTTTTTTTTTTTAGATTAACATTACCTATAATGTTGAGCTTGAGGACATGCGACTAGGTGTTTGCTAAGTTTCGTGGACATGCTTATGTAACAATGTCCTAATTCTTATAAACTTCGGATCTTAAGTATTAAATAAACTAGAACAAATGTGGAAAAAATGAGCAGACTCGAAAAGGGACCAAGAAAAACATATCAAATAGTAAGGACATGAAAACAGTTTAGTAGAGGATGAATATTACTGTGGTTTAAGTGCTTCAACTATAATGTATTGAATCAGTAGCTCTGAAGTGCTTGAGCTAAGGGACATTGCACTTGAAAATATTTCTTCTAATGTTGTCTAAGTGTCAAACACTACTTATTGGATCTATCCCAGTGGATTCAAGAGTAAGATATCACTTAATGTGAAACCAAGAAGTGTCTTTAGTCAATCGTCAAGTCTTTGACTCAGTAAAATTATGAAGATAAAGTGAAAGTTTTTTTGACTAGTAGATGCAACATAGTGTTGCAAGGTGGACAAACTATCCTCATGTTTGATATCCCGATTGCATAAAATACCCCACTGAACTTGATCTCATGATCTCAGTTGTTATTCTTCTAAAAGTGTCTTTAGCTGAGATTTTTTCGTAGTAGTTCTATTCATACTTACAGAGATGATGTTTATTATGACTATTGACACTTATGTAAAATTGAGGTGTTGACTCGTGAAAGACACATTTTTGAAAATGTATTCAGATGGATATGAAGGCAAACATCTTCTGAAATTCATCAATCCAGATATTAATGTTCATATGCTAGTGAAAGATAAAGATGGAACCGCATATTTTTATTATATTTATAGATGAATTTATACATTTTAGTTGTATTTCTAAATTGACAATTTGAAGGCATTGGAATGATTTAAACTTTGCTTAAATAGAGTCCCAGATTTCAAAAGTGAAAACCTTGAGAACTGTTTGAGAGCATAAATATCTATCACGATGTTTAATGAACTACGTAATGGAAGAGAATTTTTTACTAAATTGACTATTTCTAGTTCAACTAAACTATATGGTGTATTGGATAAAATGAACATAGTAATTTTAAATATGGCGAGGTTTGAGATTATGAAGTCTAACTTAATTACTTTCTTTTTTAGGGGAGAATGCTAGTTGTAACTCAACGAAGTTGTCTCAACAATAGTACCTTCAACATTTTATTAGCTTTGAACATTTAGATAATCAAATGTGTGACATTTAGGCTCTTAGACAACTACGAAATTTCTTGATTCTTCTAAATGAGTTTGGAAACTAGAGTCCGATAAGAACGAAATATGTCTCTATGAGATACACATGTCAATCCAAATGGTACTTGTTCACTAGTGAAATTTTGGATAGATATTGAGTCACAAGATATAATATTTGACATTTTCTTAATGAAGGGAAAAATAGTTTGGAGAATATTGTTGAATTATATAAAAGTTGCTTTTGCCTTCTGTTTTTTAGTGGAAACAATCTGATTTCATACCTTGATTCATCATAACTCCTTTTTTTTCTTTTTTTTCTTTTTTTTTTTTTTTTTTTTTACAATTACAAAGAGAAAATAGATGAAAGTATGAAAATATAGATGTAGTAGAGAAAAATCCAACCTAGCAAGGGATGTAGTGGATGTTGTAACTGGGAAAGAGGTTATACCCAATGTGAGGATATTGAGTGCGATAAACAATTTTCATTGAATCAAATAGACTCAGATGCTGTATTTTTTCAATTGAGAATTGACTGAAGGGATCTACATGAAATGACTTGTAGGTTTTACTTTTAAAAGCTTTCCGAATTATGATAACTTCATAGTTATAATTGTGGTTTGAAGTAGTCATCTTGATAGTGGTACTTGAATTTTGATAGGGTTTAAATCTCATTCAAATTTTAGTATGCAGTGAAGATCACTATATTTATGTAAGGTCTAATAGTAAGTTATAATTTAATTTTCCCTATTGATGACATTGTATTGGCTAAGTATGAAGAAGAATGCATTGAAACTGTTTAGAAATGGTTGTGCTGAACCTTGGAGAAAGAGGACGAGGGTTTAGCAAATTATATATTTTGTAGTAGAATATTATTCTAATCTTCATGCTCCGTTACAAGAATTGTATATTATAAAAATTTTAGAATGTTCGTAACTAGAAAATTACTACCTCGTTGATATTCTTATATCAAAAGGCGATAATTGAGTCTTTGTATAGGTCTACAGACTCCACAAGTAAACAACAACAACAACAAAATAATCAAAGTACCTTAATCTAGTAAAGTCGGAAGATTGAACTATGGTATGATATATACTTGTCCTAACATTTATCATGCCAGGATCTAGCTAGGAGGTATCAATGTTATCATTAGGAATGATATCATGGTACTTGAAAGATTTTGTCAGTTATTTCTTTGGTGTCAAGGAAATAATTTATGATTGGAAAATATATATATATAGATGTTGACTAAGGAAGAAACCTGATCAAGCACAAATAGTTATTAGACTAATGTCTTTTGCATATAAGGTTGCATCTTTTGTAGTAGCAAGAAGAAGATAAGTATTGTATATCTTTGTAGCACAAGAAATTGTTTGGTATATATGTATCAAGCATATAATGATATTGTTTGATAATATAAGATCCATGACAATTATGTAAGTATCGCATATGTTGAGGATTCAAAATGTCTTGATGGGACCACACACTCAAATTATATTTCTGTAAGAGATATTAGCAAAGAAGTTGTTGTGCTAAATCTATGCACATGATGATAGGTAATCATCGTACTTTGAAGACACTTAGAAATATACTTGTTGGTCATGTCGAATTTCTTGAATTGCATAGAATATGATGATTTGTGTATTTCAATTTTTTTTTTATTAAGTTTAGCATTCTATAAATGAACAATTGTCAGTTCTATATTATAAATTGTTGCGACTATCAGATAACAATTTGCATGCATATAAAGTATGTCTAAAATGTTGAGATTGACTCACCCACACAATTATTGATCACCTCAATTTTGGGATATGTTGAGATGAGATAAAGTGATCATATTGTGTGCATGATCTAGTCATCTTAATGAAATATCAAGATGATACTACTATAAGTAATTGAAATAGATTTTGCTATCTATTAATCTTATTTAGTAGCTAGATCGAGTTTTCAATTTGAGATCACCTTGAGGATTGAACATAAGGATAACTCAAGTTAGGCATAATACCTAAACTATAATCTATATAGTATTATTTATTTTTAAAAGAATATGACATACGTTTTTGGAGAGGGAGAAAACATCGTTGCATGTATTTTATACAACATGTACTTTTATGACCAATATGGGATAAATGAATGAATGGATCCTACTTGCTCATGGTGTGAGGCCCCTATATTTATATAACTTCATATATACCTTATGACTTTTGAGTGTTTATCAAGATTTTATTTCAGTGTTGCTACTTTGGCATGTTGCCATAACTATGATTGATTCAATTTGATGGATAATAACTATGAAAGTGGCTGATTTAAAGTTGAAGGGTTTGAGTAAGAAAGAAAAACTATTTAGACTAACATTTTTATTTGTCTTCATGAGTCAAACAATTGTATTAACTATTTAGGGTTTAGAATACAATATTGAATACATGGATATGATATGAAGTTCAAGTATGTTCCATAAATATTCGAGAGTAGAAATACTTGAATTCGTGTTTAAAAATAAGTTTGGGGTATAACAAAATGTAATGCTTCTATATCCATAACAAATTTATAGTACCATGAGATCTAAAAATATACTCGTTGGTCAAACGATCTATTTTCCATATGAATGTTTGTGAGATAGATCTTAAGCAAGATCTAACGTGTGATATTAGTTGTCAGGTATCATCTGGGTCAAGTCCATCATATTCGTGTGGGAGATGTTGAAAAATAGGTTGTGGGTTGTTCATGTGAAATGACCCAACCCGTTGTCCTTGTGAAATGACTCGACCCTCAAGAATAGAATGGGGAGAATAGTTTGAAGTTGGAATTCAAACTTATAAGCTCCTTCAATTTTCTAATAACTCCCCTTTAACATATCTTGCAAAAATGGGAGAAAAAAAATTGTTAAAAATTATGAAAGGCCCTAGAAACATAATTTTTGCTAGAAAACATGACACTTAGATTGTGAATAATGATATCCTCTCATTGTGATCGAGATTAGGACCATGGAAGTGCAACAAAATGCAAATTTTGGAATATGAAGAAAGAAGGAGATTCAATCATGAAGATCTTGAAATCATTCTTTTTAAGTAAGAATTTTTTAACCGAAATTTATGTTCAAGCATGCTAACGAATCTTTCAATAACAATTCCAAAAGAGAGAAAGAACGAAATAAAATAAATGACGCAATAAAAGTGTGTGCAAAAATTCCAAAAAGACTGGACCCTCAAGGCCTGAGGATTGACCAAAGAGTCGGCCCTAACCAAGCTATGCAACGGATAGCTCGATGCATAAACATCCCTAGCTACATCACTATTGGGTTTGTATATGTTTATAATTTATACCTTCAAGTCCATATCTCTATTGGAAAATGTTTGCACATATTTCGATTGAAAACAAGTCCACATCTCTATTGGAAAATGTTTGCATATATTTCCATTGAAATCTTTTGTCCATGTCTTTATTGAATTTTCATACTGTTCTTACATATTATTGTGTCCAAAACGTGCATAAATATCTTTCAATTATATTATTTGTTTAATAATATATTCTTAATCATTACTAAGCTCTAATAATTCAGTTTCTCATGTTTTAATAGTTGCATAATCGATCAAAGCATTTTTTTTATGTAATAAGTTTTGAATATGATTGTGTTATCATTTAAAAATTTCAATGACACAAAAGATATTCTCAGTATATTACAAAATCAACGTGCAATGCACGTGTTTTTTACTAGTATTTGAAAAGTGCTCAACTTCAATAATTATAATGTTTGCGCCACATGTACGTAACAACTTACTTAATGGTTATGTACAAGAAGCGTTTTCCTAATTCTAAATATGATTAAAGTCCTCGTTTAGTTCAACTAAAAAATTTAAGTCAAAATTAATAGTTAATTTTAACTACATATTTTATGGGATCCACAATTTTCAAAGACATATCACATCAACTTTTATCAAAATTTACTAAAAAACTGATTTTTATCTAAATTAAAGAGAAGCATAATGTCAAACACTATTAGTTGCAAAAGGAAAATAAAATTTATATTAATGCAAGTCTGCTACCCTCTCAATATTGTGGTTTGCAAGGTAATGCCGTAATCCAAAGCAAATATTTTTACAAGTTTAATGCTAGCCAGCCATTAATATGTCAAATTTAAATGCTTTTACTACTCTTTATTTGCTTGTAACAATTATAGTCGAACTAAAAATCAAGATAACATTAGTATATGAGCCCTGCTTGGGGTACAGAAAAGAAGGCTACAGAAATTCTACAGAATACAAACAATTAGGTGGGGCCCATGGACGAATTTAGTGGGGGGCTATAGCCCCCCCCCCCCCCCCCCCCTCCACACTTAGGCTCAAATTAAAAAAAAAGGGTTTTTTTTATATATTTTTTTTTGAAAAAACTTTTTTTGTGTAAAATTTTTTTTTTTCGCATAGTAGTTCGGCTTGAAAATTTGTAGCCCAGTCTCGAATTCAATCCTGGTCCTTGGATCCGTCCCTGGTGGGGCCAATATTTAATTCATATGGGTCCACCTCCCATTTGAGTAGCTATAACATTTCTGGAAAGTCATTTACAAAAGGCTTTGCTCTTAGTTGATTTCAATTCCTTAAGTCACACCCTAGTCTAAAATGTTAGTGTTTGAAAGATGAAAACATAAATAATCACATGCACGTCCACATTAACACATGAATTGAAGCAAAACCAGCTGCAATGCACCAACTCTATTATACATTACATATAGCCAGACACAAGGACACGTCTTTATCAATTATCCCATATATATCCTTTATAATTCCATATTTAAAACAGCAACACATCTGTCTCTTTTCTGAAATATCCCACCAATCCCGACTCCCTTTTTCTCATTAAAAGTTCAATCATTTTAGCAAATGTCCACCTCTGAAATTTCATCGTCTTCACCAAATTCATTCCCTGAGGTTTCGGTTTCAGTTTCAGTTTCTTCACAGAAAATTCAACTGGTGTCCAAATCAGTTTCCGAAAGATTACTTTTCAAATTTTCAGATGTTTCAGAATTCGACTTTGATTATTCACGAAGCGGGCTATGGTCTCCTCCAATTCAAAGAAACGTGTTTATGAACTCACCGGGACAGATTTTCACTAAGCACGACATGGCGGCCAAGTTAAGAAGTGCATTGGAAACGCAGCATCCTCGGAGAAGAAGATCTCGCCTTTCTTCTTCTTTTAATGTACGTATATTTTTCTTTTTTTCAGGAAATTTCGAGCTTATTTGATGTATATACATACAGATATTTACTGTTTTGCAGGCATGCTTGTGTTCTCCAAAGAGATGCTGATTGAAGCTCACGAGGCATGCTTGCAATCATTTTATAATTGTATTATAAATGTATATTTTTTTCTCACCATCTCTATGAAAATTTAGTTTTAAAATTGTCTGTTATTCTTGGGTACATCAACTTCTATCAAACAACAAGCATAAGGAATGAATTGGTAGTTTAAATGTAGATAAGATATGGGAATTTGTTGTCTGTCTTCTCTTAACATCATGAAAATTATTACAGTAATTAATTGATATTTACGGTAAATGTGGAGTTGGAGGCAGCGAAGAACAAAATTCAATTCAATTAGTCTTTGGATTCTTGGTAGTCCAACCCTACCACATTTTCTGACATGTGACAGATATATAGTACCACTTTGATGCCAATAATATGGTTTTATGTGAAGAATCCCAACAGTTCCTTCCTACATATGTCATTCTTCAGCCCTGTCACGTACAGCTTATTTGTGAATTTTTATATATTTTTCAATTAGAAACGACATATGTTGACTAGCTCTTATCAGTCACAACTGTTGAAAAAAAGGAACCAATCGTCTTTTTTTATATTTGAATTACCAAAAAGGTCCTCCTCAAGAAGAATGAATGCAATGTTAAAGTGACAAATAAATCGTTCGTTGTACACTTTAATTGTTGGTATCGAGGCTCTCAATAATTTTGGTTGGTATGAAATGCATGTGCACTGTATAACGATAAAAAAATTGTTAAAAATTGAAGAATAGGCGTGACCAGACAGGACTAAAATTATAAGATGACATGCATCAATTTTGTAGTCATTTCCTCTGTTAGAAATGAGCCTTCTATATAAAAATTTCATATTTACTTACCAATGTTTTTTACTTTTCTATTTTATCTAAAACATTATTGCACCCTTAGTTCTCGACACAAACGTTGTTGCAACTTCGTATCAGCTTATCAGTTTTGTTACTTCTTAACGGACGAACAGTACATTTTGGCTTGTTAATTTCAAGTCCCTTGTTCGCTCCCCCCATTTTTTTTGCTTAAATCGAAACAGGTAGCCTGAATTTTCACTTTTTTTAAACATTAATTTTCTGTTTTGACATAATTCCGCAGAATCTAAAACATTAAACGCATCTAAAAAAAAAAATTCAGACACGCAAAAGTCAAAACCTGTCCCCTTCGCTATAATTTGAGGTATTTACTCGTGCAAAACAAGTTGAGATAGCATTTAATTTGAATCTCTCTCTGGTCAAGAAGAACCACTGAATTCTAACTACAAAATCAAGCATTAAAATTTGCCCGCAACAATCAATGATTAATAAGAAACTTTAAGCTAATGTTTAAATATGGGATAATATTAAAGAAAAATGCACTTCATACAATTTGTCGTTTGTCAAATTGTCCACTGCACTGACGAAAATCTGATAGCTGTACCTTCAAAATTTGAATTGTCGTTGAAATGAGGAAAAAATAAATAAATATTGAATTTTCGTCAAGAAAATACGTACTGGTAAAATTCTTTCCTCCAGTCAGTCCATCCGGCCAGTGTACTACTCCATACTCATTTTACATTTTAGCTGTGCCACTTTCGATGAGACTGACCCCATCAGGATGCTCATTTGCAACTTTTATTGTACCTCGACGTCACTCTTATACGATCATTTTCACCATGGAAAAAAGTTCCACGCCAATAAATGTGATAGAAACCCCCATCCCACACCCACTCCTGACTCTTCTTTAAAGTTAGAATAATGATACTTGGACAAGGTTAATGACAATAATGAAGGTGGCAGTGTGGCGTGACTCACAGTGATTTTTTTTTTTTTTAACCCAAGTTGTCCAATTATATATTAGCACGTGTCCCTTCTATCATTGAATGTGTCGCTGTAGTAAGATTGTAAAAGTTAACAAGCATTTTCAATGCTAGAGAGAAGGGCATTTAGTGCCCCAAGTTGATTTATTTTTTAGGTTAAAGATAAATTTTTTGCATCCAGTATAATCCCCCCCCCCCCCCCCCCCCCCCCCGACTTAGTCCCTGCATACATTGCTTATTTACAGGTAAATTTGTAAAATGAAACTATACCCGTTATAATGCCAAGAGGATGTCTGGAAAGTGAGCCAAGCAAGTAATAGACTTCTAATTCTAATGTCATAATAGAGGACTTCCAGTATTCAAGCGTTGGCGAATAAGCTACCTAATATGAGATGTTGAGGAAAATATGGTTAGAAATTGTGATTTTTTTAACAATGTGCAGTTAAAAAGTTAAAAAAAAAAAAAAGAAGTTTGGATTTATGTGTAATATTAATTTATTGAAAAATATGTAAATAAAAATAAGTTTAGAAAAGTGTGTTAAAACAAACAAAAAAACAAAACAGGTATGTTGTGAAGTTTGATAGTAGTGACATCAACATGTATTCAAACACAAATCACAACCATCCTCTACCACCTGGCCTGGGGCAAAGAAAAAATGAGTCTTTGGAAACACGTATTGAAGATTTGATTAGTCAAGTGCTCGTTTGATTTGTGTTTCATTTTCAATTTTCTGTTTTGAGTGTCTATTTTAATACAGTTCTACTATGATAACTGATGATACCAAAAGTCGTATTTGGGCAGTTCCCGAGCTGGAAGACAGATGACGAACATGAACGAAGTCTTCGATTACCTGAAACAAAGGCAATGAGGTTTTTCCTCGTTAGCCCTCCGATGCTTAAGTCAGAGAGAGAGAGAGAATTTTAGCGTAAGGCTATGAACTGAAAATAAATGTAAAAACGTACCTGAATTCTGAATTTGTGACTGTATTTATAAGGTGTAGGTGGTACAGTCCATGTAGGATTAGGATGTCTCCACCTACAAGAGTTCTATTTGACTAAGTGTTTAGTTCGTACTACAATTCTAGAAAATGTTGGTAGTGTGTTCGAGATAGAATTTAACTAGGCAAAGGAACCTTACTGCAGGCGTAGGTTTTGATCTCGAGGAGTGACCTTGAGGATAAAAAGACCCTCGGATGATGCTGAGACAGTCCTCGAGGGAGACATGTCCTCGAGGACACACTCACAGGATGGCAGAAGTGAGTCCTCGAGGTAACTGCGATAGGGTCCTCGAGAGTGGCAGTGAGAGAGAGTCCTCGAGACTGCTCTGAGAGTGTCCTCGAGATATACAAGTTTGTCCACATCACTGGCCCCCATGCACCTATGCTTGATGCTCAAGCTCAAGGAATAGGTGCACCTCGAGTGATATATACCTGGCATGAGGTTGTGGTCGGGTACGATGTGACCGTTGGAGGAATGGGCTTGAATGTTTGACACGTGTCAGATTTCAACGGTGGGAGATCATGATCCTTGGCGTTCCAAATTCACCCACTATAAATATGTCATTTTCACTCCTCATTTTTTCACTTTCACTGCTGTAAAATCTCTCTGGGAGGTCGTACTCGAGAACACCCTTAAGGTAAGTAGCTCAAGACTTTAAGTTAAAGCTTTCTAGTTTAACCTAAGCCTGTTGGGTAATGTCGAGTAGTGAAGGTAGTTCTAGTAGTTCGAGTAGTAATGAGGACTTAGGAGTAACCCTGGTTCCCATGGCGATTCCTCTCGATGCAAGACCAAGGGCTCAGGCTCAGGCCTTTGAGTACCCCGATGAGATCTGCAGGTTGAAAGAGCACTTGGCCATCAGTGCTGCTCGAGAATATGGGATAACGCTGGGATGTGACATTAGGTCCCCAAGCTTCGAGGATAGGGTAGTCAAGGCTAGGCTAGGGGAGTTTGTTATATTTAGGGAAACTTTAAAGGCCGGGTTTAGATGGTCGATACATCTCTTTTTTACTACCCTTTGATCGAGCACTCTATGTGCCTGGGACAACTGCTTCCCAATACATGGAGAATGCTCGTTTATTTCTTTATAGCCTGTAGGTATTTAGGTATCGAGCCTAGTGTCGGCCTCTGTAGGTTGGTATTCGATTTGAAAAAACATCCTCGATTCACATGCTTTGGGTACCTCTTGACCATAGGAGGTTTTAGGGTCCCGAAGATGGCCTCGTCCTTAAAGGGTTGGAGGGAAGGATGGTTTTATGTTGTATCCCCCGACCCCGATCTCCCTTTCTGGCCTGAGTGGGGTGTTCCCGACGCTGAAAAGTTTGGTGAGGACCAGGAGTATTATGAGGATTTGGATTGAGGTAGAAGGATGCTGGTGGAGCTTGAACCCCTATTCTCGAGCATGAAGGATATCGAGGCAGAGGTTATAGACCTGGCTGATGTTAGAGGTGCTCAGGGTAGGGTTCTTACCTAAAAGTCTTTTATCTCGAGCACGTGCTCGAACTAATATGTTGTGTGTTTGATTTTTAGGAATGTCGTTCAATCCTCGTAATCTTCGGAACTTCGTGAACTCGAGGCCAGAAGCTTCTCAACAACAGCCTCGATCTTCGACCAAGAAGAAAACCAAAAAGAGGCATCGTGCACCAGAGGAGAACGTGGCTGGCCCTGGGAATCTTCCCAAACTCGACCACCAATCCCGAGCCCAAGGCCGCGGGTCCAAAGATCAGTAGCACCTCCTGCTCTTCAACCTCAAGCCTACCCTGAAACCATCGACCTCGACGATGACGAGATCGTCCCCGAGGGGATTTCAATGTTCGGGGATGCTGAGAAGAGCAATCTATTCCCAGGCCTCGTTGCTAAGTATAGCGAGGAGGTCAAACTCGGCAAGGGTGTAAAAGTCCTTGAGGTCTTGACGAGGAAGGTATACCCGAAGACTCGATCTCATCATTTATTTATATTATCGATGATAATGCTCGCTCACTTTCCTTGTTTTATTTTCAGGCATTGAGTGTAGGTCGAGGACTTGCCATACAGGGGCTCGAGGAGACAAGGAGGATATCTGATATGGAGGACTCCACGGCCCTCAAAGATCGAAGGATCGCAGAACTCGAGGCTGAGCACGAAGCCTTGAGGAAGGAGTACTGCGAAGCAAGGGGCGAGGCCAAGAAGGCTATAGAGGATACCGGAGAGGCTCGGGAAGAGTTCAAGGTTTCTGAGGAATGTGATCGACTCAAGGTAGAGTACGCCTCGGGTGCCTACTATCATGCCTTCAAAGAGGCTCGAGAATATCTTCATTCGAAGCACCTCGAAGTCGATGCTGGGGCCTTGAAGACGATACCTTCAATCGTAGAGACCCTCGAGCTCTCGGAATCCGAGGATGGAGGAGGTGGCGAAGATAAGGATGAAGGTCCAGAGGATGGTGATGACGTCGAGATAGATATTACGAACCTCGACCCTCCTCTGGGTCATATAGAATAGTGTCCCCTTCCCCAACTGTTTTCCCCGATCACATGTAATTACAACTTTTTGACAATGTACTCTGCTCGAAGACAACAGTCCTTTTTGATTGAATGAACGAGCCAATGCTCGATATTTTGCAACATTTTTTGCATTCTATCTCGAGGATATAACAAAAAAAAATTTGCTCGAGGACAGTGAATTGGAATAAAATAATTCTCGAAGACTAAAACATACCTCGAAGATAATAATTTTGAAATGACATGTTTTATTCTCGAAAGACTCAAACTTACCTCGAGGATAATAATTATGAAATGACATGTTTGATTCTCGAAGACTTACCTCGAGGATAATAATTATGAAATGACATGTTTGATTCTCGAAGACTAACCTCGAGGATAATAATTTTGAAATCACGTGTTTCATTCTCGAAGACTAAAACTACCTCGAGGACAGTAATTTTGAAATAACAATAATTCTCGAGGACAAACAAGATCTCGAGGAACGCGGATTTGAAAAATGCATAAGTCATACCCGAGGACTAAACAAGTTCTCGAGGAATGTAGATTTGAACAATGCATAAGTCATACTCGAGGACTAAACAAGTTCTCGAGGAACGTAGATTTGAAAAATGCATAAGTCATACTCGAGGACTAAACAAGTTCTCGAGGAATGTAGATTTGAAAAATACATAAGTCATTCTTGAGGACTAAAACATACATCTAGGATCAGCAAAGTGCTTGTACAGGGCAAGTCTTAAGGTGCTTGCACGGGGCAAGGTTTCGAGTGCTTGCCTAAGGCAAGGCTTAAAGTGCTTGCACGACGTAAAGCAAGGCTTAGAGTGCTTGCGTATGGCAAGGCTTAAGGTGCTTGCATGGGGCAAGGCTTTAAGTGCTTGCGTAAGGCAATACTTAAGGTGTTTGCCCGGGGCAAGGTTTAGAGACTTCGTTGACCGAAAGTAATACGTGTGTGGGGCTGCAAGACCCGAGCATTCAATTTATTAATCTGTCGAACTGAACTTGGATTTATACTTCATCCAAGCTGCCTACGTACCCAAACGGGATCAAGTTGAACGTAGTTCATTACAAAAGAAACAATATATAAAGATAAAGGGCGCGGGCACGCAGGCCCAAAATAAAAAATAAAAAATGCAGGATCAGAAATCTACTTCAAAGGCGTAGGGAACATTACTTGTAATATATTTTCAGGTTATCGGCATTCCAGGGCCTCCGGAGTGGTCTTCCTGAGGAATTTCTAAGGTTGTACACTCCTCCATGAACCTTTCGTATAACTTCAAACGGACCCTCCCACATGGGTCCAAGTTTTCCTGGAGCATGACCAGCGGCTTCGGCTTTCCTTAACACAAGATCTCACGACCTGAATGTACAGGGTCTTACTTCGCTATTGAAATATTTTGCTGTCCTATTTTGGTAGGAGACTACCTTCAACGCTGCTTGCTCCCTTACTTCTTCAAGGAGGTCGAGATGTTCTGTGGTGTGTTCCGAGTTCTCGAGATCAAGCCTCCTGAGATTGGGCACACTAATTTCGACCGGGATAGTGGCTTCAATACCGAAGGCTAGCATGAAGGGAGTTTCCCCTGTCGTCGTCGTGTGCGATGTTCTATACGTCCAAAGTATAGAAGGTAACTCGTCGAACTAGTAACCTTGAGCATTACCAATCCTTGTCTTCAGGTCTTGAAGTATGATTCTGTTCGTAACTTCTGCTAGGCCATTGCTCTGGGGGTGTGCGACTGATGTCAAGCGGTGGTTGATCCCGAAGTTGGTGCAAAAGTTTCTGAATTGAAGATTGTCAAACTGTCTGCCGTTATCTGTTATGAGGACCTTAGGTATCTCGAACCTGCAAATGATGGATTTCCAGACAAAGGCCCTGAGCTTAGGCTCCGAGATTATTACCAAAGGCTCGGCCTCAGCCCATTTGGTAAAATATTCTACTGCCACTGCTACGAACTTTACTTGACCCCTGGCTATTGGAAAGGGCCCGAGGATATCAACTCCCCACTGTTCGAACGAAGCCGGAATACTGATGTTGGTGAGGTCTTCGGCGGGAGAATGGATGATGTTGCCAAACCTTTGGCATTTATCGCATCTTCTAACATATTCCTGGGCGTCTTTCTTCATGGTGGCCCAATAATATCCGTACCTTATGAATTTGAAGGCAAGAGCCCGAGCTTTTTGGTGGTTTCCACATATGCCCTCGTGAACTTCGGCCAATGCATGGGCTGATTCTGATGGTCTGAGGCATCTGAGGTATGGCAAGGTAAAACTCCTACGGAACAGCACTCCTTGAATTATGTAGTATTTCGGTACTTTTGGCCGGATACTCCTCGCCCCCCGTGGATCCTCAGGGAGCTTTCAGTTTGCTAAGAAGTCTATTATGGGGTCGACCCATGACGGCTCGTGATCAATGTCCATGATGGTGGATAAGGAGTTAATGTTGGGCTCTGTTACAATTTTAACGTGTACCATCCTGTCAAGTCTATCAACACCCATAAACACCAGCTTGGACAACGTTTCTGCTTTGCAGTTTTCAGCCCGGGCAATCTTTATGATTTCGCACATCTTGAATCGTCGCTTAAGGTCATGAACCCTCAAACAATACAAACTCATCTTTTCATCTTTCCTTTCGAATGTTCCTTCAATCTGACCAACTATGAGCTGGGAGTGACTGAAAACCTTGACATGCTCAAGCTCGAGATTCTGAGCGAGTTCTAGGGCAATGATGACTGCCTCGTATTCTGCCTCGTTGTTTGTAGCTTCAAATTCGAATCTGAATGCATATCAGATTTCGGTGGCCTTGTCGGGCTTCGTGAGAATGATCACTGCACCCGAGCCCGACGTAGAAGCTCCATCGACAAAAATTTTCCACACTTCCGGAGTACTTATGCTCGAGCTCCTTTCTGGCCCCCGAGCCCTAGGAGTGAGTTCTGCAATGAAGTCAGCTGACGCTTGAGCCTTTATGGAGGGCCTGAGCATGAATTCGATGTCAAATTCTCCAAGTTCAATCGCCCATTTTAGTAGTCTACCTGAAACGTCGAGTTTCTGTAGGATGTGCTTGAGTGGCTGATTCGTGAGCACAACGATGGGGTGAGACTGGAAGTACTGTCGAAGCTTTCGGGCTGCCGTAACCAAATCAAGAACAAACTGTTCCGCCAGTGTATACCTTGTTTCGGCGTCAAGTAATACCTTGCTCACGTAGTAGATCGGTTGCTGGGACTTGTCGGCCTCTTTCACTAGTACCCCGCTTACTGCATTCTGGGACACTGCTAAGTATAGAAATAAAGTATCACCGAGTTCGGGCTTTGTGAGAATGGATGGAGAGGCTAATGTTTGTTTGAGCTCTTGGAAAGCCTTCTCACATTCTTCATTCCAATCAAAACTTCGGTTACCTCTTAGGACTTTGAAGAAAGGGAAGCACATGTCCACTACCCGAGACATGAACCTGTTCAAGGCTACCACGCGACCTGTCAGTTTCTGGACCTCTTTCCTAGTCTTGGGCGATTCCATTGATGTTAGTGCACGTATCTTGTCGGGGTTGGCCTCTATCCCCCGGTGGGTGATCATGAATCCCAAGAACTTTCCCGAGGCCACCCCGAAAGCACATTTGGTGAGGTTCAATTTCATCCGGTATTTTCGCAAAGTGTTGAAGACATCCTCGAGATCGGCTATATGCTCATTCACTTTCTTGCTCTTGACAACCATGTCGTCGACGTATGCCTCAATGTTCTTACCAATCAGATTGGCGAATACTTTGTTGATAAGTCTTTGATACGTTGCCCTTGCATTCTTCAAACCAAAGGACATGACCTTATAACAATATATGGCGGAATCTACCATGAAAGATGTCTTCTCCTGATCGTCCTCGGCCATGAGGATCTGATGATAACCGGAGAACGCATCCAGAAAGCTGTACAACTTATGCCCTGATGTGATGTCCACGAGGTTGTCAATCCTAGGTAGAAGATAGCTGTCCTTTGGACATGCTTTGTTAAGATCCGTGAAGTCGATGCACATCCTCCACTTCCCGTTTGCTTTTTTCAATAAGACTACATTGGCCAACCATTCGGGGTATTGGACCTCTCGAATGAACCCTGCGCTAAGAAGTTTATTAATTTCTTCGCGAATGACCTCTCGCCTTTCTGGCGCAAATTGTCTCTTTCACTGTTTGATGGGTTTCGAGCCTGGGCTCACACTATGTTTATGTATCGCGACCTCGGGGTCTATGCCTGGCATGTCCTCAACCTTCCAAGTGAAGACGTCAATATTTTTGGACAAGCAATGAATGAGCTCGGCCACGAGGGATTCATCAAGACCCTTACCAATGGAAACGTTTTTCCCTTGCCCGAGATCGACCTCTATCACTTCTTCCACTGGAGCTAAGCGGCCTCTGTCCTCGTGCTCCGTATCCACAAGTTGCATGACGTCAGTGCCAATCGCCTTGAGGTACGTCACATAACACTGCCTCGCTATTCCCTGATCCCCATGCACAACCCCAACGCCGTTGCTAGTGGAAAACTTCATGGAGAGGTGGAAGGTGGATACAATTGCCCTGATCTTATTGACGAGTGGTCTACCCACAATAGCATTATAAGCCATGGAGGTACGAACAATTTGGAAAGCTATAATTTCTGTTACCCTCTGTTACCCAAGCCCAAGGTCAGGGGAAGGTCGACGATGCCCTCCGGAAGACGACGCTACCGCCGAATCCCTAGATGGGAATTTTGTCTGGTTTCAGTTGTTGGGCTGAGATTCCCATTTTGGTGAAGGCCTCATGAGATAGCACGTTGGCCGCACTTCCACTGTCAATTAAGATCATTTTGACTTCAAAGTTGGCCACAATTGCTGAAACAACTAAGGCATCGTCATGAGGATATGATACGCCCTCTGAGTCCTTCGTCGCAAACGTGATGTCCTCGGACTTTTCGTGGGCTGTTCCCGGAGCCGAGGTATATTGACGAGCATACTGTTTTCGAGCAGTGCTTGAATCTCCCCCCGACGCAATCCCCCCTATGATGACGTTAACAGTTCCTGCTGTTGGCTGACCTTGACCTCTTTCTTCTGTGATCCTTTCGATATCCCTGTCATTCCTCAGGCGCTTATTGTGATTAACATAAGAACCCAGAAGTCCTCTTTTGATAAGGGCTTCGATCTCTCGTTGTAATGCTTTGCAACTATCTGTGGTATGCCCATGATCACGGTGAAAATCACAATATTTGTTTCAATCGCGCGTGTCCGGAGGCGACTCAGTCTGGGAGGCCATTGAAGCTCTTTCGTATCCTTTATCTCCATCACGATATTGGCCTTGGAAGCATTCATCCGGGTGAATGATGTCGATGGATGGTCCTGTTTCTGTTTGTTCCTAGGAGCTTCCTGTCGGGGATTTATGTCATGAGGCCTTTTTTGTTCTGGCCTATCATATGCTGGACCGACTCTCCTCGGGATCAAAGTCTCCTCCATGTTTATGTACTTCTCTCTCCCTATCAAGAGTTCGGTTACTGATTTCGGGGGAGTTTTTAACAAGGACATTTTGAATGCTTCACACCTTATTGCGTATGTTAGAACAGATACCGATGCTGTAATGTGGAGGTCGGGGATCTGGAGTCTCTCTTTATTAAACCTCTTCATAAAATCTCGCAGGGTCTCGTTTGGGCCCTGGCGAAGTTGCATCAAGGAAGCTGCCATTTTTCTAATGCGCTTACTGCTTGCAAAGAAGGCGGAGAATTTGTCGGCTAGGTCTGAGAACGAGGCTATGGAATTGGGCTCTAGAGTGGAGAACCAATCCCTGGCAGCACTTGTCAATGTTTGAGGAAAGGCCTTGCACATCACTTAATCTGGGGCAACCTGTAGGTTCCTGACGTCGGTATAGATATTCAGGTGGTTGGTAGGATCTATAGACCCGTCATACTCTTTTATCCGAGGATACTTGAATCTATCCATAGATAGTCAGGGAATGACAAGACTTCAGGGGTGAACGGAGTGTTAGGGGCAAAACCCGTTGGCCCTTTGTCTTTCTGTCTTAGACCTGTTGTAATTCCATCCTGGATGATCCTGGCCACGTCCGCAGACTCCATTGTTACTGGTCCCGGGGCCGAGGCCACATTAGGTAGGCCTGAAGTCCCGGCTCCTTGATTATCATATACCAGAGGTTGAGCTCGACGTCGAGCGTCTGCCATGAACCCGCCTTCGGGTGTTGGCGTACGAGACGGATGCGAATTTCTTTGAGTGAGCATCTGAGTTAATGTGGCAACTTGTTGACGGAGCTCCTCGAATGCTCCTGCACTAACAACAGCGGGTTGCGGTTGTTGCATGCCTAACGACTCCTCTTGTGGGATTGGAGGATCGGCAGGAGGTGATGGATGTTCTGAAGCGGAAGAGCTCGCAGGAGGAAGACCGGATCGTGTGTTAACCATGGCTTTTGGTAAAGATTCCCACAAACGGCGCCAATGATGATACCAAAAGTCGTATATGGGCAGTTACCGAGCTGGAAGACAGATGACAAACACGAGCGAAGTCTTCGATTACCTGAAACAAAGGCAATGAGGTTTTTCCTTATTGCCCCTCCAATGCTTAAGTCAGAGAGAGAGAATTTTAGCGTAAGGCTATGAACTGAAAATAAATATAAAAATGTACCTGAATTCTGAATTTGTGACTGTATTTATAGGATGTAGGTGGTACAGTCCGTGTAGGATTAGGATGTCTCCACCTACAAGAGTTCTATTTGACTAAGTGTTTAGTTCGTACTACAATTCTAGAAAATGTTGGTAGTGTTCGAGATAGAATTTAACTAGGCAAAAGAACCTTATTGCAGGCGTAGGTTTTGATCTCGAGGAGTGACCTCGAGGATAAAAAGACCCTCGGATGATGCTGAGACAGTCCTCGCGGGAGACATGTCCTTGAGGGAGACATGTCCTCGAGGACACACTCACAGGATGGCAGAAGTGAGTCCTCAGGGTAACTACGATAGGGTCCTCGAGAGTGGCAGTGAGAGAGAGTCCTCGAGACTACTCTGAGAGTGTCCTCGAGGTATACAAGTTTGTCCACATCAATAACCAAAAGGATGACATAAGACTTGACATTGTGATGTGGATTTTCCTTAATTCATAAAACAATAAAAAAAAAAGCCAGCAGGAAAGGGAAAAGAGAATATGTATATCTCTATTCTTTCAAAACCAGCCCAACTTGAGAACCCATTTCATCCCACAATTTCCTCCATTTTCTCCCAAATCTTTGAAAATCTGAAACCCTCGACCACAACTCCATTTTCTCCCAGATCTCTACAAATCTGAAACCCCCGACCACAATGAACCCGGCAACACTACAGCACATCTCCAACGGCGATAGCTAAACCTTCGTTTGCATCGGAAGCCATTTTTCCCAACTCTTTCGATTTGTAGATCGTGCACATATATACCCCGTAGTCGGTGATTATTGCTTTGAAGGCTACACCACCCATCTTCTCCTGCATAATAGACAGCAAACGGATGTAAGTACGGTGTTCGATTTCTTTTGTATTATGCGATTTCACGATTCTAGATGGCTGCCCCATTTAGAACAAACAAATTTATAGATGACTGCCCCAACTTGCACATAGTGTTCGAAGAATTATTTTTAATTTTGGATAGTCGAAAATGTCAGTTAATCAATTGACTAACGAGCCCATAAATTTCAGCACTAAATATGCGTTAATTTGATTATTTTATTCGTTCATTTTTTTGCAGGAGTTGGCAAACTCTTTAAATGTACTGTATTGTTGTATGATAAATAGATGAATTTGCATATGATAATGGTCATAGGAAATTGACAATAGCAATTGGAATTGAAATGGGGGGTTTTATAAGGCTCATGACATGAAACTATGATGTTGTTTGTGGTCTTTTCCAGCTTATTCATAAGTTATAGTGCTATAGGTATTTCTTTCGTGAACAAGCTGCTTGGATTATTGACATTCGATATTTTGTGGTTGGTCGCAATTCACAATAGCAGGAAAAAAAATCGAAGAGTCTGTCATAGTTGTAGAAAGGAGGGCCATTTTTGCGGAATGTCCAAGGAAACGCCCTTGTGCCCATGGTACAAGCATGTCTTCGTAAAGTGTTTTGAAGTGGAAAATGAGAGTGACAACAAAGGCAAACTGTTAAATTCTTGTAGTGCGAAATGTGGATATTGGGAGTGGGTCCAAGCCTCCGAAACGAGCAGTGAATCTAGTGCAGCTAACGATCTCTCTAGCATGTTTGAAACTCTATGTCGGTTAACTGATGAACAGGACCTTGAGATTTCTATTAATGTGACAATACGTAAAGGAAGAGCAAGTGCAGAAGGAGATAAGAGAGGAAATGGACATGCTTGAGTTGTAGCTGTTAATGTACTGATGTTGTTATTTAACTTATGTTGGTTATGGCTCGGTAGTGTAATTAGGTTGTAATAGATAACGACTTTCCTCTTGTAGTCATATTATCAATGTTCAATCTCAGTATTTAGTTATCTATATCATTATTTTGCTTGTTTGGATGTTATTGAGATTACATGATGAGCCTGATTTCAACATATACTATAGCTGACAATCTAATATATATTGAATTGCATATTCTCCGTATACATATTTTTTGCAACAAACCCTTCTCTCATTGTTGAAACATATACTCCATTTGTTGTTTCACACATGCCCAGAAACTAAAACATAAACTAAAAAATCAAGAACTTAATTCAATTCCAATCCAATGCTAACATTTAGATATCTATTTCACAAAATACAAACTAGAAAATGAAAGTTTGCTGCTCCCATTTCTTAGCAACAACACTTCAAAATTAGATATGCATAAATCTCTTAGGAAACGAGGACTCAGCTCACCTAACCTAATCATAAGCAACCAAATATCTTCAAATTTTGGAAAGAAATTGTTAAATACCAATCCATGGAATAAATGTAAATCAAATGGGGGAGTAAATAAATTTTCAATCTTGAACTCCTTTTGGGCACGACAACGGAATTCATGCAATATCATTTATTTCAAGCCGCCGTTTAACATGTGCACTCAATTCTCGGTTGCATCGATACAATCTTGATTTTGAAGGACTTGTTTTGTGATTGTGTTCAAGGTGTACTGTGTTAATTCTCCATATTTCACAAATATCTGAACATGTAGTCATCCTAGCTTTACATCCACTTTAAACAGTTGCATGTGGCTTCAGAGAACCACTTCTATTACTGCTTCTTTTCCCTTCGCAACTACAAACAAATGTCACGTATTTCGTAACTCCATCATCATCATTTTTTGAATTTCTTCTTCGAACTGGAAAACCTAGCTCGTAGGCATATCTTTTATAAAACTCGAATATTTCATTTTCATCTTTAAACTTCATGCCCACCTCAAACGCAATCACACCGTCTCCTCCTAGTATTTTATCACCCAGTGTTTCCATATTGTCCATAACATTGTCCACATCAGCCTCCGTAATGAGATCCTGGGTGGGGAAATCTCATGGAACTCGTGGA
The DNA here is from genome assembly GCA_019395295.1 of Osmanthus fragrans. NCBI lineage: Eukaryota > Viridiplantae > Streptophyta > Magnoliopsida > Lamiales > Oleaceae > Osmanthus > Osmanthus fragrans. Next base: position 14,520,314 of record CM033350.1, read on the forward strand.
ATGATTTCAAAAACGCCGGAAAAACCCAAATTCAGGTTGTAGACGATAGGATCTCGACCCGAAAATTATTTAACCAAGCAACCAAACAAGAATGGAGTTTGAAAGACTTCTTGATCACAAAATCAACTAACCTCGATTTACGAACGCCACAAAAATTGTCTAATTCTTTGATAAGTTCTAGGTTTTGGACTTAAACCCAACGAGGTGAACCAAACAACCCAATGATAACAAAGATGCGTTGAACCCCTTGATTACACAATGAAGAACCCACGATCCGATATTTGAACTCCCCAAATATAACTAAATATTTGATAAGTTCGATTTGTCTATCAAAAACGAAGAGAAAAGTAAAACTTTAATTTAATTCATAATAATCAACTTAATTGTTCACAATGGAAAATAAAACTTATTTATACTAAACCAATAAATCCTAAGAAATATGGAAAATATGAAATCCAGAGTTCTAAAATAACAAACTTGCCAAAAATAAGAATTCTAGTAAAAAATGAATAAAATCGTGCAAAAACAGGTCGTACCCGACGACCCTTCGGGATGTCCCGTAAGTGCTTCTGGATGCACAGAGATTTCTATCGGATGCCCGATAGGATGCGTCCGATAGGCCATTACTCGTCCGATTAGGTAGAAAATTCTTCGGCTAGTTTTATCATGTTGATCCATATCTTTTCGACCTTCGACCCCAACATGAAATTTGCTCATTGACATGTTGTCTTCAACCCCAATGTGTCCCTTTCCCGAGCATGTATTTGTATGGCTTTGTACGATGTCATTAACCACATTACCGGCCCAAACACCTTCGAACGAGCCTTCAACTTCTTCTCAATGAACATTGCACTTTTGATCGCCCGGGTGCCTATCCTAGATCATATCATCTCCTCTCTCTTCAAAAGGATTCGTCCTCGAATCCATACCTTGTAATCGCGTAGGGAATAACCAACCTATTGCTAGTTTTATCACCATATCATTTGGATCAAATGGAAAACTTTTCCTTCCTTGACAGATGGTCAATGCATGGTAGCCATCAACTCTGTAGATATTTATGCATTGCAACATGAACTCAATCAAAACATATTTGTTGCTCAACCTCTCGCATATGAACTCCTTCCACTGTCCTTAAAATTCCTTCGTCTCCTCGGGAATTACAAAGTCAACTTCAGGAATCACGTCTTCAAAATCCTGCAAGACAGAAGTAGCAAATCTAGGTAGGAAATTGTTAGTTCTCACTAAAGCCCTCTCAACTTCACTTTTATTTTCTTGTAAACTCTCTTCTGACTTTTCTATTTCCTCTTGTGGCCCCTCTTCATTTTTTGCTACCTCTCCACTCTTATTTTCTTTTTCTATTTCTATTTCTTTTCTCACCTGTGGCCCCTCTTCATTTTATGCCACCTCTCCACTTTTATTTTCTTTTTCTATTTCTTTTCTCACCTGTGGCTCTACTCGTTTTTCATCACACTTAGCCACCTCCCTATTTTTTCTCTTTTCCCTCTCTTCCTTACTCCTCACTTTGAGTTGATCTTCATATGCTTGTTGTGATGTCAAACCAGCCAGCGTGATTTTCTCCCCGTCTCGAAGAAACCTATACATGTTCTTCCCCACATCATACACAGCCTTCATTCATGCCTCCAAGGTCTCCCAAACAAAATATGAAAAGACTTTAAAGGCACTACATCACACCAAATCTCATCACTATATCTCCCAATGATGAAATTCACTAGAACATGCTTGGTTACATCTATCTTCCCACATTCTTTCAACCAAGTCATCATATAAGGCCTAGGGTGGTGTTGTAAATGTAATCCCAATTTCTCAACCATCGTGATACTAGCCAAGTTTGATATGTGTTCCTTCTCAACAGCCAGACTGCATACCTTACTACCTACAAAACACCGAATTTGAAAAACAAATCATCAATCATAATCCATTATTAACGTAGGCATAATCAAGAATACTCAAGAAAAGAATTAGAATAGTGAGAATTTAATTCAAGAAAGTGTTTCTTGAATTTAGATTGGATAGAACAGAAATAGATTTTGAATTTAGAAAAAAAAAAAGTAGGATATTTGGACAATTTTCAAGAAATTTAAAAAAAAAAAAGATTTTTATGATTATTTTTCGGACGTGAACAGTAATTTTATTTTTTTTGTAAACTCGAAAATTGACTACGAGAACAACAAAACAAACGAAAGTTGATTTGGATGCTAGATTAACCCAAAAACAACTTTTGACTCTTTATTTGAAAATTTTTGAATCAAGGACTCAGAAAATTTACTGAACACGAGAACACAAAAAAAAACAAAAGACTTAAAAAGAAGAAAGAAAATATAGAACCTGAATCTGGAACTCGAACTCTGATACCACTTGATGAGATCCTGGGTGGAGGAATCTCATAGAACTCGCGGAATGATTTCGAAAGCGTCGGGAAAGCCCAAATTCAGGTTGTAGATGATAGGATCTTGACCCGGAGATTATTGAACCAAGCAACCAAGTAAGAACGGAACTTGAAAGATCTCTTGATCACAAAACCAACGAACCTCGATCTGCGAACGCCACAAAAATTATCTAATCCTTTGATAAGTTCTAGGTTTTAGACTTGAACCCAACGAGGTGAACCAAAGAACCCAACGATAACGAAGATGCGTTCAACCCCTTGATTACACAATAAATAACCCACGATCCGATATTTGAATGCCCCAAATATAACTAAATATTTGATAAGTTTGATTTGCCCATCAAGAATAAAGAGAAAAGTATAACTTTAATTTAATTCATAATAATCAACTTAATTGTTCACAATGGAAAATAAAACATATTTATACTAAACCAATAAATCCTAAGAAATGTGGAAAATAGGAAATCAAGAGTCATAAAATAACAAACTTGCCAATAAGAATTCTAGTAAAAATGAATAAAATTGCGCAAAAACAGGTCGTACTGGACGACCCTTCCAGACTTCCAGAAGTGAGTCCGGATGCACAGAGATTTCTATCGGACGTCCGGTAGGACGCGTCCGATAGGCCATTGCTAGTCCGGTTGTGCAAAAAATTCTTCTACTAGCTTTATCATGTTGATCCAAATTTTTTCGGCCCTCAACCCCAACATGAAACTTGCTCATTGACATGTTGTCTTCAACCCCAATGTGCCCTTTTTCCAGAGCATGTATTTGTATGGCTTTATACGACGTCATTAACCACATTACCGGCCCAAACACCTTTGGCCGAGCCTCAACTTCTTCTCAATGAACATTGTACTTTTGATCGCCCGGGGCCTATCCTGGATCATATCACTCCACCAACAAAATATCATCCACATCTTCCAAAATTTGTTTCCCTGCAAAAAAACATCAATTTCATTTTTTTTCTTACCATTTCACTAAAGCAATTTTACACGTCCGAGTTCAAGTTGTAAACATAGAAAATTTAAGAATACGTTTTTGAAAAACTGAGGTCAACTTATAACACATAGAAATGTTAAAGAGTCTTTTTGGACAAATTGGTGTCAGTGACATTCTCAAACAGACAAACTATGTCCGGTTCCGGCCAAGTTGTTAAAGTGCTATAAAATGGAATTTCGTCAACGAACCCAGCAAAAAAAAATCATTAATTTTAGAGTTTACCTTTCGCTACCATCTTTATTGGTCTGAGAGTAGCATGGTTTGAAAGCCAATCCAAAGCAACATACATTGAAACGAATTGCTGAATTTATACAGTGAACTCAGCCACTCGTATATTGCTAAAATGAAGTGGAAAGGGTTTCTGCCCAAATTGTGACGGCGCACAAAGAAAAGAGGAAAGGGAAAGTGTCGCTGAAATAATTGTTTAAATGAGACTCAAATGGGCTGGTTTACACCCAGTTTCATTTCTCAAATTGAGCACTATCTTATTTTAATATTCCACTCATTCCAAGTCATTTGGTCAGGTCCTCTGTCAACATTTAGGTTCTTTCAGCCCAATTTATTTTAAAATTGCTAACAACGCATTTGATTTATTATTTTGAAAAATCATTTCTCAAAATACAAAGGTAGGAAATACGATTTATTTGAAAATTTGAAATATTATTTTATGATATTTTATTTCATGAAATTTGATTATTAATTAAAAATAGAATAATTTTATGTTAATATATTATTGAGTAATATATACATTTCAAAGCTGGTAAATTTTACAAATTTTTTTCTTGCAACAAAAGAAAAATAAAATAAATAATGAGTTGAGTTCAAGAATAGAAAATAAAAATAAAAATTAATAACATGGACTGAGAATATTTTTATGTGTGTTCATATTCTGATAGCCATTTTAAGCATAATATTTGACAATTTTTGCCCGTTATAGAAAAAATAAAAATAAAAAGTGCAAGTGCATTTATTGACCAAACCAAGACAAAATTACATTTCTACCATTTTCACATTTACATCATTGTATTTGGGGAGGTTTTTAGAATTGGCCTGGTCAATAATGTCTTTTATGTAAAGCAGTAAAAGGTCTATATTACCCTTAATGAAATAAATCCTCATATATTGCATAATATATCCCGATTTTAAAATAGTTTTCAAATTAGTTTCCTCTATTTTGAATTTTGATACAAAAGTCCACATTCGATCTAATAAATTAGAAAAATCTGTAACATATTCATCATATTTCCCATTCAATTTATTATATTCTTCAAATAATATCTCCATGTTTTCTAATTGATAATTGATATCTTTTATTTTTTCTAACATTCCGTTTAATAAATTATCTAAGCCTTTAACAATATATCCTGGCATATGGATTAAACTCCAAGTATTAATGTAAACATCATAATAAATAATCCCTGCGATTCTCTTAAGATCTTAGAAAAATTCATTCTATTTTTAGCAAAAAAAAAAAAGGTTTTACCTTAGTTTTGATCTGGATTCTTATTTTCAGAACCGAGTAACCTTCTGGCTGCGAATAATCCTTGCACCCTAACAGCCTCTTGCCTCTACAAGTATGACGGACTTCAGTTCCTACACCTTCAATGTAGCGTTTCTAAAAATAAATTCCTAGATTTCGACTAAAAGAAAAACTCTCTTGAATGCTAAAATAAGAAGGAAAGTTTCTTTTAGATCTCTTGAGAATCTATGGGAAAGAAACTTTAGAAGTTCATATATTCCATAAAGGATTGGAATAAAATTAGAATATTATTTATTTATTTGCAACTGATACAATATTGAAATTAAAGACAGAAAGTTTTTTTCTTTTGGCTATCTTACAGATTGAGTGCTCAAAAGGATTCTGCCTCTCTATTAGCCCGAAGGCCTCTATATATACATCTACATTAGGCACAATTATAAGTCTCTAACATCATTGCTTACATTTTTAACACTAATTTGTGCTTTTCATCAAGAGCCTCTTGGCCCCTCCAATATGTCTGTTTTGTATCACATCTTCTTTTATCAAGGATTTTGCCTCTCTATCATCGTCCTTTCAGTTTTGGTTTTACATAGAACTGGCGAGATTCCTTGGTAGTGGTAAGACACCCTTCAATTGTTTTTTCTTTCCATCACTATCATCTTTTTATCCTTGTCGGCATGTGGGGCATTCTCTTACTCTGCATGCCTCTTGTATTGTTGTAATAGGTATGAGTATCGAACTTTTCAGTGTATTCTTTCAAAATTATTGATTTTTCTCCTCTATTATTAATCAAAAGAGTCCATCCTTCATATTAGCACAAAGATTTGAATTTTCTATCATACAAACTTTTTGTCATATTATATAAAACTTCCATCCCTACAACTCTTCGGGACTTTATCCATGACCTGGTGATTTTTGGCATTGTCTTTTTATTATGGCCAACTTCAATCTGGAAGTCTTGATAAGTGCGAATTTCGCACTCATTTAGACCGTTAAATTTATATAGTTGTTAGTTTTCATATGTTAGTTTATACCTTATTTTATTCCTTTTGTTCTATAGGTGGTATCCCAAGTTGATTAAAGATTAGGAAGGTTTTTAGGCGTGAAAAGAGCATGAAGTATTGGAGATGTATTAATCTCAAGATTGGCAAACAATGCCATCACATTTGGGAGGAAGAAATTGTGGCTTGAAGGAGGTGAAAAATGATGTCAACCGGAAGATTTCAGCAAGCCGGGCGCCACGGCGCCGGAAATGGGCGCCATGGCGCCCATAAAATAGAAAATTTCATAATGTCGGGCGCCATGGGGCCGAATCTGGGCGCCACGGCGCCCAGCCTTCCAGGGTAGCGCAAAAATGCGTTTTTTTACCCTTTTTCGACCCGTTTTCGACTCCAACCCGCCTCCTACCCTTAACCTACGATAAATAATACCTTTTGGGACCATTTTTAGGGGAAGAAAGGGAGGGGGAGACGACCAAAAGAAGAGAAGAAATTTGGGAGCTCTCCTTCAACATTGATGGTTTTGGGGAAGAAGAAGAATGACTCCATTAATAGAGAAGCTTCCATCCATTCATCTCCTCATCAATAAGCCTTTCATTTTCTTTAATCTCGTTTTTATCTTTATGTTGTAGTATTTTGTTGGGTTTTGAGTGAATACTTTCATGTATAGTTAAACCCTATGTGATTGAGGGTTATTTTCTGACCCTAGATTGATATTTTAATTGATTTGTGCTTTAATGTGTTCTTGAGATTAATGTATTTAATTCATTGTGCTTAATGTGATTATTGTTATTCTCGATTATTTAGCGGGTCATCTAGATGATTAGGTTGATACAATATATGCTATTTTGGGATTTATAGTCTGTAATTGCTATTTATTCCAAAACCTAGTGGCAAATATATTTTAATTGACGGTATTACGTAATCACTATTCAATTGAATATATGTGGATTAATACCTAAGTTAGTAAACCGAGCTTGCGAGTTTGCGCTTAGTTCAATTTGACTCTCTCGTGTTAATGCTTTCGTTGAATTAAATATAGCGAGTTTATCCTAGGTTGTTTAATGAATAGGGTTGGATAACGATGCTTATCTTGTTCAACTAAAATTAAGGAGGGTTTGAGGTAATCAAACTTTTGGTTATTCTCAAATTGTTGTTAATCTTGAGAACGAAAATCTTTTGCGAACATTGATTAAAAAATCATTCTAGCGGCGAAAAAATACCTCTCGATCACATTCTCATTGCTTTGTTATTTTAGTTCTTTTCTTTCATGCATTTATCGCTTCTTTAGTTTAAATCAAACCAAACTCCCCCCCCCCTATTTACGTGTTTTCCGTATTTTACTTTCTCGTTGCAATTAACGTAATTGAAAACAATATTCTACGGGAATGACCCTTATTTGCACATTATACTATCGAACGACACATTTTTAGAAAAGTAAGGAATTTATTTTGACCCCCCTATCAGGAGTGTCAAGTCTCGACCAACATATTCAATTATTATAATACGTTCAGTAGGATGAAATATCCTTCCATCAATTTCAGGACTAATTGAATAAAATTTTATCTATATGGATCTTCCTTTGACAAATTTGGATACTTCGAATTTGAATATTTTATTAAATTTTTCAATTTCTTTGAAATCCCTTCCGGGGTAGATAAGATCTAAAAGTCCATAATCTGCTGTCATTTTGACTACAAAAGGGTCTGCATCTTTGGCAATTAGTAATTTTGGATAAACATGATCTCCTGAAGATATGAAATAAGAGTCATTTTCTTCCAATTCATAAATAATTTTGGCAAAAAATCTATATTATTCTTATTTTGCTAATAAAGAGGTATCATCATCTTCATTAGTTCTAATTTTGATAACCCTTGTATGTTCATCATTGTTTTTTATGGTCATCTTTCTGGGATTTGGTATATCTCTTTTGATAGTACTGGGTCCACTGCTGCTTCCACTTGGTGAATCACTCATTGGTATCTGTTGGCATCCCTATTTGGTATCATAGGATTGTGCCAAGGCGTCAACCCTTGTATCTTTATTTGTATCAATAGACATTAATTGTATTTCAAGAACATCAATTCTATCTTTTATTTCATTTGTAACTTTGACATGGGATTCATTGATCTCAAGTAATAATTTGACATTATGACTTAAGATTTCGGCTAATGTCTCCATCCCAATTTTTATATCATCTGCTTCTTCTTTGGCATATGCTGTTGCAGATTTCATTTCTGATATCATTTGTTTGATATTATCCATTTCCGAATTCAATATTCCTGCTTAAAAAATCAGCAAGATAATTATTTTTTCCTCTAATATGAATGATATCAAAATTATAAAATGGCAAATATGATTGACATCTATATAACCTTCTATATTGAGGTTTCATTGGTAACTTATTCCTAATGAGTCCTGCAACTTGGGAATTGTCAATTTCAACAATAAATTTTTTAAATTATAAAAATAATGAAAACTTTTTTATTCCTCTAATAATTGCTAGCAATTCTTTTTCATGAGTAGTATAATTTATTTCTGCTTTATTAAAGGTTCCACTTGAGTATCTACATATTTCATTTAAATCTGTTTTCAATATTGCTGCTCAATATTTATCTGAGGTATCAGTATTGACAATTAAATTAGCTTTTTATTGGTAATCTTAATTTTGGTAAATTATTGCATTCTTCTTTCAATGATTTGATTATTTCTGTATGATCTTCACTCCATCCTTTAGTATTTGTTTTTCTGAGTAGAATTTGTATTTTATATCTCTTTTTTGAAAGATTTTCAATAAATCCTTCTGCATAGTTTAAACATCCTAAAAATATTTGTATTTGTTCCTTAGATTCTAATTTATTTGAAAAACTTTCTATCTTTTTGGATATATGAGATTGTAATTTTATTCTATTCTTATTTATAATTAATCCAAGAAATTCTATCTCATATTTTTCTATAATAGCTTTTTTTTCAGATAAGATTGTTCCTTCTTTTTGAAATTCTTTTAAGAATTTTATAATATGATTTTTGCGATCATTTTTTATTTTTGAACATATTAGTATATCATCAACATATAATAGTAAGAAATCATTATATTTTCTAAAAATATTTACATTCTTCTTTGAAATATTTGAGGTGCAATTTTTAATTCAAATGACATAACTATCCATTCATACTTACCTTGAGGCGTACTAAATGCCGTACATGGTATTAAATCTTCTTCCATTTTGAATTGCCAAAATCTTGACTTACAATCAAATTTTGAATAATATTCTTTTCCTTTTACAAGGTTTATTAAAATATCTTTATTTGATAGAAAATATCCGTCAAGCTTTATATATTTATTTAATTCCTTATAATTTATAACCATTCTTGGTTTTCCTCTTACTTATTTAGAGTGTTTCATTAACGTAAAGGCTGAACTACTATGTGGTCCATTAGTAGCTCTAATTAATTTCATATTTTTTAATTCTTCAATTTGTTTCTTGAATTCTTGAGTATCTTGTATAGTATACATCAATGGTTTTACTCTTATTATTACATTTTCAGTTAATTCTATTTTTGCTCTTGGATGTTCTGGTTTCCAATAAGCTAATAAATTTTCATTATAGATATTCCCTATCTTTTTTATTATTTCTTTTATCATTTCTGATTTTTCTGTTGTGTATTTTTTGTATTTTGACTTTTGTTTTTAGAAGTAATTTCACAAAATGTCCACTTTTAGCTAGTCACTTGCAAAAATGGTCACTTTAAAAAATCCTTGCAAAAATGTCCATTTTGGCATTATTTAGATCAAAACACCCTTGTCAACAATTTATGATTCCATACAAGTAAAAAAAATGGACATTTTTGCAAAATGTCAAGATGTCAAGTTACAATTAATGCTATTTTTCGCATGACACATAAATGTCTAGAATGACATTTCAAGTATAGAGAAATGTCATGTTTTGGAATGAAATGTCATTCTAGACATTTAATGTCGAGAATGACATTTTGAAATATCGAGAACATTTAATATTGTGATTTGACGTATGTACTTTTGAAATATAAAACGGGATTCAAATGTTGAGAATGACATTTGAAATGTCAAGAATATAATTTTGATGTAACTTCTCATGGAAACTTCTTTTTTTAATTAAAGGGTATAATAGACAGTTTACTGTTAAATTTGAAAAATGGACATTTTTCAACTCACACCCTTAAAAGTGAACATTCTTGAAAATGCCCCTTGTTTTTATTGGTATTTGTATTACATTTTCACCACGCTGGCTTGACTAAACTCTGTATGGTTTGAATTCTCTCGAGATTTTTAGTAAATGTTCACATGGTGTTCTTAACATAATCATATAGTTATTTTGTTGGTAATATTAGAACTGTTGTATAAAGTCATTTCCTAATAATATATCATAAGCATATACCTTATTTATAGTTATTTGTTTACTTCCTAATAAGATTTCTATCTTTTCTCTATTCTTAGTAATAGCCTAATAGGTGTGGATATTCCCGTAACACCTGTAATTTTTATAGTATTATCATTATTCCAACTTTTTAGTAAAAATATTTTTACAATAGTTATATCATTTCATGTGTCTATCAAGGCTCGTGTTGTTTTATTGATTTCTACAATGGTAAGTTGTACATATACTCCTAGTGAAAATGTTATTACATTATTCATTCCTTTCGGCAAAATATTGTCTTATTATTATATGACATATAGATTCCATCTTTATTAATATTATAATTATTCAAGACTTGTAAAAAGCTCATCCCTAGTAATATATGGTAATGTTCTCCTATACTACTATCTACATAACATGGTATTACAATTTTTTCTCCATCTAATATTATTGGTACATTTACGTCTAATTCACTAATATACTTTTTTGTTAATCTTTTATCTCTATTTTTTGATATATGGCAGTTTGCTGCCCCTGTATCAATTATGATATTTTTTTTTTATATTATATTCCATTGAAATATCTCCATATATTTGCATGTTACATGTATTTCTTTTTACCATTATTTCTTGGCTTGTACTTGGTCTTCTTGGTATTATAGATGTACTATTATGTTTTCTTAATTTTCCATCTCTAAATTCTATTAAAGAGTTATCTTCTATTTTTTCTGTTACATCTGATTTTATTTTAGATATTTCTAATTCATATGTTTATGGTAAAAAATATAGTTGTTTACTTGATTCTACTATATTTAATATATCTCTACATTTTTTATGAATTTCTATATAAGATTTTTTAGAGTAAATATTATCATAATTTGAATTGGTAAATATATATAATGCTCTGTATTCTATAGTCATGATGTGATTTTCATTTTGCATAATATCATTCCTATGTATTTTAAAATGTAATCATAATACTTCATTAAAATCTTTATCTTTTATTGATATACAATATTTTGGGTAACAGACAAATATTAATTTTTTATATGCTAGATTTCCTTCTGTGGTTCTTAAATGACTATCACTAGTATTTAATATTCTTCCACCTTGTAAGTTTACTTTTATTGGTGAATCTATTCTTTCTTTCAATAGAGATTTAAACATTAATTGTATTTCTGCTAGGTAAACATATTGTATTTTTTTTTTTTTTAATTTTGCCATTAATTGATCAACTGTTGACCTTGTTAATAATGCTAACTTATGACTTCCTGAGGCTGTTTTTATGTCTATTGATTTTTTTATTTTATGATATTCTGTTTTAAATATTATTTCTCTTCTAAATATTTTATCTAGTATTTTTCATTTTCCTATTTTTAAATTTAACGATAATTTTTTCTATTTTTTTAAATGTATTATTATCAAATGTTACTTTTAATCCATATCCTTTAAAATTTTCTATTTCTTGTTTTTCTTCTATTGTTTCTACCTCTTCTATTTCCTAATTCATTTTAATTCTAATATATAGATTTCTTCTCTTTCATATTCACTGATATTTAATATTTCTCTCTAGGTCACTTTCTATTTCTTCAAATTCTTTTTGTAAAATTCTAACTTTCTTTTTGGTACAATCAAGAATTATATGTCATATTTCTCCACAATTCCAACATTTACATTTTTTTTTTTTTTTTGTCTTTTTTAAATTCTTTTCTCTTTGGTTGATATTTCCTTTTATAATATTTCCTATTTTGTTTTTGGTATTTCTTTTTAAATTGTCTATATTTTTTTACACTTTTTTGGTTTGAACTTTCTTTTATATTTTCTTTCTTATTTACATCCACAATTAATAGGTTTATCTATATTTTCACAACAAATTCTTGTTAATTTTTCAAATTTTTCATTAATTGTCTATTCTTATATATTTATGCTAATCTTGCAAATAGAAATTTTATTCTACTTCCTAATGTATCTGGTACATGATTATATTTTATTTATCTTTTGTATTCTATCTTAAAATATATATTCCATGTTCCTGGTAATATAAAAATATATATTTCTAAATATGATTCTTGATTTTCATTACTATAAAATTGGATATAATAGAAATTTTTAAATTGACATGTATATTCCTTTATTTTACAAATATCACATATCATGATAGTTATCAATCCTAATCTTACTTTTAAATTTTCTCTTCTATAGTTTCATCTTCTTAATTTCTTATCCAATTTTCTCCTAAAAATTCATCTGGTATATATTCTACTAACTTTTTTATTCTATCTTGTGAAGTTTTTTGCATTTTTATTTGTATATTTCTTCTCATTAATGATTTAGTATCTTCAGTTACTCATTCCCACCAATTTCTTACAACTCCAAATGATGCTATTAGATAATCAATTTTTCTATCCGTAGATTCCCATATATCATCTTGATTATATAAAAAGAATAATATCATTGCATCTGTCCATTGTAATAAGATTTTCTTAGTGTCTATTTTACAATCTAAATCTAGTTTTGCTCATTCATGATTTATTGGTCTATTATAGTTTGCGTTTGGAGTAAATTAATCTTTATATTTCTCCATTCTATGTTGTGGTATAATTCTATAATAGTACTGTTTATAAGGTCTATGTGGCATTGATGCATATCCTCCTTCTAATTCAGGAAATTCTAGTTTTGAATTATTACTTGTACTTTCAGGTGCAGGTGTTGGTCATCCACCAGTATTCATCATTATTTCATAATTTTCTAATTTTTCTATACTTAATTGATCAAAAAAATTTATTAGGTTATCTATTTTTTCATTCATCATTTTTTTTCTTTTTCCTTTTCCTCTGTATATTTTTCATATTCTTTTTATTGTTCTAAGATTATTGGTAATATTTCTCTTCAAAATCTATCATTCATATTTCTAGATTCATATTGTCTTTCTGTTTCTACATGTTTCTTTCATATTCTTGTTATTTCTCTTTTTATTCTATCTTTGTCTACTTTTTTATCTATTGGGTTCATGTTTTATTTCATTTCTCTAATCTCTATTTTTAACATTCATACTTCATCTCTTAGTTCCTTAACCATCTTGTAATCCTCTTATTGATTTTTTTAATTCTTCAAAATTTTCTAAAAAGTCATTATATTCTTGATTTATTACTTTTAACTTCTAATAAATATGATAGCCTATACTTTTCATTTTCATTTTCTTCTATGATTTTATCAAAATTTTTTATTACTATTTCATTATTGAATAATTTATCTTTTACAGTTTTTAAAATATCTTGCTTTCAATTCTAGTATTTTAATTTTTAGTTTTCCTAACATTTTTCTTGTAATTCCTTTATATCTTCTGGTGTTAGTAGTATTTTTGAGGTTTTTTTCTTGTATTTCATTTAGATATTTAATGATGTTATTGAGTTTTCTTGCTATCTTATTATTACTCATTTCTTATTTTTATGATAATTTATATATTTCTTTATAGCATAAAATACTTTCAAATTCTCTATTAACCATTTCATATACGTATCTATTTTTTATAGATCCTATAATTAGTTCGTGTAATATTTGTTCTTTTATCTCTCTAGATAATTTTTTAATTATACTTAATGTTGATATTTTTAATTTATTAGGTATATGTTCATAAAATATTTGATAATTACTTATATTATTTTCTATTATAGCTATATATTCTTCTTGATCTATTATTTCTAGAATAGTTTCCCATATTATAAAATCCTTATTATACTGATTTTTACATTTTCTATTATCTTTTTTTCTGAGGGTATATCTTTTAGTTTTATAAATATGATTCTTAAAGTTTCTTTCTTTATTATAGGTTTTGTTTTTAAATCTTTCTTTTATTATTTTATATTTATTTTCTAAATCTTCTATTATTATATTATGATCTATGGCTAGGGATGGCAACGAGCCGGGCCAGCCCGGCTCGTGGGTCAAAATTTTAGGCCAGGGCTCGGCTCGGGCTCGGGCTCGGAGGATCCGGGCTTTTTTGGGCTCGAGCCGAGCCGAGCCCAAACTCGGTGGAGTTTTTGGGGCTCGGTCCGGGCTTCGTCTCGGGCTTTTCCCGAGCCGAGCCGGCCCGAGCATCGGCCGACCCGTATTTTTCTATTTTTTTAATTTTTTTTTTCAAAAAATTCAGTATTATTCTATTTTTTTACATTTTTTTATCGTGAGCCCAAAAAATTCGTGATACGAGCCGACCCACGCAGCTCGTCGGGCAGGCCCGGCTCGGGCCGAGCCTAAAAATGAGACTCGACCCGAGCCTTGGCTTGGTATCCCGGGCCACGAGCCGGGCCTGGCCCGGGTTTTTCACGGGCCACCGAGCCATTTTGCCACCCCTATCTATGGCTCTAATACCAATTAAAGTGGAGAGAGGAGGAGGAGGAGGAGGAGGAGGAGGAGGAGGAGGAGGAGGGGGGGGGGTACTATGTCCTTCTTCAAAATCTTTAAAATTAAAGTCTAATATTCTAAAAATCTTTTAAAGTTAATCTATCATTTCGAATTCAATTAGTATTTTCATAAATATTTAATAAATTACAATAATTCATAAAATTTCTTTTTCTTTACTGATTATATTTAATTTATCAATCTTTCTTTCTAGATTAAAAATTCTTTTATATATATCATTTTCAATTTTGATTGCTTGTTTATCTATATAAGCATTTCTATATTTTAATTTTGGATCTAAATATTCTGTAAAGAAACTTTTTAGATCTTCTCTTAAATAGTTTAGCATACTATTTGTTGCAGTTCTTAGATCAATAAAATTTTGTAAAATATTAGGAGTTAAATTTATCAAAGGTTCTTGATTCATATATTTTTCAGTAATTCTAAGACTTGATTGTATTTCTTTTTATATTATAGTGACTAGATTGTAATTTTATATTTAGGGTATTTTAGGAAGTTTGTAATATTGAAATGGTCAAATGCCATTTTGGAAATATAGCCTTTCAATTAAGGCCATTTGTAGGTATTTCCCAATTAAAGGGGAGGGGGAGGGGTACGGGTACTATGATCGTCTTCAAAATCAAAGTATAATATTCTAAAAATCTTTTTAAGTTAATCTATCGTTTTTGGAATCCAATTAGTATTTTTATAAGTATTTAATAAATTACAATAAAATTCATAAAATTCATTGTCTTTTTCTAAAATTTTTTCTTTAATGATTATATTTAATTTATCAATCATTCTTTCTAGATTTAAAATTCTTTTATGTATATCATTTTCAATTTTGATTGCTTCTTTATCTATATAAGTATATCTATATTTTAATTTTGGATTTAAATATTCTGTAAAGAATTGTTTTAGATCTTCTCTTAAATAGTTTAGCATACTATTTGTGGCAGTTCTTAGATCAATAAAATTTTATATAATATTAGTAGTTAAATTTATCAAATGTTCTTGATTCATAAATTTTTAAGTAGTTCTAAGACTTGATTGTATTTCTTTTTATATTATAGTAACTAGATTGCAATTTTATATTTGGGGTATTTTAGAAAGTTTGTAATATTGAAATGGTCAAAGACCATTTTGGAAATATAGCCTTTCAATTAAGGCCATTTGTAGGTATTTCCCTTATATTTGAGAGGGGCATTTCAACGAATTTTGCATGCTATTGAGTGTAAAAAGGATAGCCACATATGGGCTCACGTAAGAAATCTTCTAAAAATGGCTACAAAATGGGTACCAAACTAGATGTTAATATTGTTTTTGAAAATGCATTTTAAAAAAATACTAGACCAAACATATTTTCAGTGTTTTGCAAAATTGAAATTTGAGAACGGTTGAAAACAGCAAACCAAATGCATCCTAAGTTTTTCCCCATAATATGGCACGTGTTTATAGAAGATAGCCTATTAGACTCCTATATTTTTTTAATAGGAAGATGACGTGTCTAATACGAAGTGACAAAAAAGAGAGTATATGGTCTACAAGAAGGTCTTTAATTTTCCAATTGTTACATATTATGTCGTAAATAGATTTCCAAATTGTCTCAAATTTCAGATTTCAATTGCGTGGGAGGGATTTTGAATTAGATTTGAGGTACGATTTATATCATGCGATTTATTATTGATACCAACTGTTAGCATTTTTCATAACTATGGAAAAGAAAGCAGAAGTCGGTACCTCTAGCTAATAATAAGATATGAAAGCACTTTTGCATAATAGTGTGTTGAAGAAAAATCACAAACTCTATAGTTTAACAAGTATTCTTACCCATATCTCGAAAACCGTCCTCTAGTGAATTAATGGTCACTTACCTCAATATTGGACCACTTAACATGACTTGTGAGTAACCTTAAAATTATTTAACACACGTGCTATGCCATATGCCTCGGCGGCTCGGCCTATGATGCATCACACGACCGCAAGCAAAATAAAAAGCGAAGCAAGAGGTCACGTGAGCAAGGTCCACAATTCATTTCGTGTTACCCTTTCACATGCACCTCTGAGGCGATTGGACAGTCGGGTGAAGCCTTGTGACGCATCTATCGAAATGATGCTTCCGAGGTGAGGTGTCACCCCCCTACAAGTGCAACATATTTTTTAGGCAATTGGCATTTTCGGCTAAGGGCCTCTTTGCATGGCCTTGCCTCGAATGAGTTAAAACACATTTAATTGATTGATATGATATCTTTACAAAATAGCCGCAGACTGTGACAGCTGGAGAACTGATAGCCTGCACAATGAATTGACCGTAGGCAAAATTTTGAGCAACTAGAATGATGTCATATGTGAAGTATCTAGCGCACCTCACCTCTTCTCGTTTGGTATCTCATACTTTATGTCTTTCAAAGATAATATGTATTTTGAATCTTCAACTCACATAAGTAAAACCCGAAACTCCTATTATTCCATCAATTTTGTCTCTCCGACACCTAATAACTTTTGTGCATCTAACTTGAGCTTCGAAGTGTCCGCGTTCGTCGCACCCCACCAAAGTTGTGGTCACATGCAGTATGACATTACTATCAAAGTGTACAGATAATATATATATATATATATATATATATGTGTGTGTGTGTGTGTGTGTGTGTGTGGACTAGAAGTGGAGACAGTCTATTTACATTCGGACCCACTAGATTTGGAGGTTAACAAATTGGTACCGTCTGTAGGTAATTAAATTTTAACCATGAGCATACCACACAAAAGAGCAGTGCTACACTTACAGGGATCTGTTTCATATGTCTCTGTCAGATAACACACAAAGGCGGACTCCACGTAAAAAAAAATTAATACATGTGGGGCCCGCTGCTACATTGAGGGCTTGTAAGGCCCATGTGAGAAAATGCCCTGTACTCCCACAAAAAGCGTACTAGAAAAAAAATGGTTATTCTTCCCGTAATGAACGATTAGAGAAGTCTTTGAAAATTAGGCCGCAGTTGCAGAAGAGGCCCAACGGTGATAGGCTAGCCACTGATAGCTTGATGTGGCGAAAGCCATTGATAGCTTGATCAATCAAAGAGGCCATATCGAGGCCGCCAAAAGGCGCAACCGTCAAGGACCTAAGATAAGGGATCATGCTCTTGTGAGAGCTGGAGAAACACATACTCTGAGGCATCAGAACCATTTAAAAATGAATGTTTAAATAATTTTATTAAAATGAGGATAAAATGCATATTTTATTATTAATTGGTCTAAAAAATTAAAATAATATTAAAAATAGGAAATTTATTACAATTAAGTTCGTAGAGCTTGGTGACCTCTGTGTCTTGTCTGCCTTTCATACTTTGCTTCTTGCACATTTAACATGGTACAAGGAATCCAACGAGGCAGGGCAAGGTCGAGGAACTTTGCCATCATAACTGTGCACGTCCTAATTGGGCTAGCAATACATCCTACCATGATTTTAAATTGTAGGAGTATAATGGCCAACTTAATTGCTTGTCTTTGAGTGCACGTTCTTAGGCTTGATTTGTTTTTGCTGTGCTTTTAAAAGAAACAAGTGTAGCTATGATGAAAAAGAATCAGTTGTGGTACAATCTAGTTTCGAAATTAAATAAATGTTTTGTATACTTTTTAATTTTTTTAAAGTTGCAGGATGTTTCAAAACTGGCATTCGAATGTTAGTAAATAGAAGTGATTTATTGTCGTGTTTATATATAGTTATTGAAATGGACATTGGTTGTAATAATATTTTTTTGTATTCTTATGATTAGGTGTGAAGATAACCCTAAGGGGTAGATCAATTGGTCAGACATTGAGTTTGCTCCTCAATGGTCACCAGTTCGAGTCCTCTCACACCAGTTCGAGTCCTCTCAGGATCACTGAGGTGAGTATGCGACTGTAAACTTTAGGGCTCTGTGAGATTAGTCGAGGTGCGCGTAAACTGGTCCGGACATTCACGGTCATAATAAAAAATGATTAGGTGTGAAAGACAATTCAGCTCAGACAATTTTTAAACTATTTTCGAACAAAACCGTTTTAACCGATTAGGAAAAACTTCAAATTAAATAAAGATTTGGTTGAACTCACCAGTTTTCAAGGATATGTTGTAATCTATTTGGAATAATATTTTAGAGGGGAGGAATAAAATTCTCGAACTTATACTAGAATTGGTCAGAAATAACTTAAATAAGTAAATTCAGATATAAAAAAATTTAGTTTGCACAAGAAAAGAGTTAATATGGATTTTATAACAATTATAAACTGAGAAGGTAGAGCTTCGTGGAAAAATGAAGTGGATGTGATTTATATAGAAAAAACTGACCATTTAAATTTTTTTTTAACAAAATTTTGTCATTGGGCCAAACGGGAAAAAAAAAAAAAAAAAAAAAAAAAATTTGGCCCACTAGTAACATGCCGACTCATGGACCGGGGGCCAATCAAGCGATTCGGTCCATTTCCATCCCTACTTGATAGTGATCTTCCTGCCACGTGTCAAATGATGTACCTTTATTTGATACAATTATTATGAAGTCACTCGTTTTTGGGCTTCAGGTAGCTTTCAACAAGGTAAATAAGTTCGCTAATTGCTCTCATGTTTTAGTGTGAGGGTAAGGTTCAATTCTTTTATTCCTAACCGAGAGATTGTGGGGAAGAGAACCCCTTGGGAGCCAGTTCCCTATTTGCAGGCCAGGTTACCGACTTCGCTTCGATGACACGATTCGAGTTAGTAGTGTGAAGGTTCGTAGAACTTTTTAGGTTGCCCATGAATATGTGGAGCGTTTGTGACATGTCTATGGGCTTGATATAGCTCTCATGTGGTAGCATTGTTACAAAATGGTCAATTTCAGTTCAGATACTTTAAAACAAAATTGAAATCAAACTGGATTGCTCGAGTTAAAAAAAAAAAAAAAAAAAAGGCAAAATCAAAAGTTCCATGGCTAACAATCATTTTAATCTTTAGTCAAAAACCAATAATAAGGTCACTTACAATTCTACAAAATACAGACCAACCTAAAGCCAGCTCACATACAATTTATTCAGAAGTCTAAACTTGATGTCATTTTTATTTTTCAGGTAATTATTTCTCTGTCTCTGTCATCTCTCTCTCTCTCTCTCTCTCTCTCTCTCACATCTGTCCATCAATAAAAAATAAACAAGTATAAAATTTTATAGGTTAAAAATTAAATCAATCAAACACATTTAATTGAAAACTTCCATGAAAATAATTGCCTAGAATTTATTTTCTTTCAATATAAATTTCGTGTTCGCAATCAAACACACCCTTAATAAATTTCTCCTAGACCAAGGGTTTACAAATTCGAGGTTATTCTACCATTTTCCCTTGCATTGGATTACATGGTAAAAGAGACAAACAAAAACTAGTCCAAAGACCCGTGATTCAACACTTCATTATGTCTGATTGTAGGCACTTTGACAAAAATGACTAGCAGAAGATGGAACGCCGGCCATATGTGAATTTTAGGGCTCTACTTTTCTTATTTGTAGGTAAGCGATTTCATAATTACAAGGAAAGCTAGTGAATACGCTACTCCCTCATTGGTCCACATTTCTTAACACTTATTTCTCTTTTAAATTTATTTAACCATACATTTTAAAAAATGATTAGCAAAGAAAAGAAATATTTCGACTCTACCGATTTTTGAGTAGATATAGGATAACATTCATTAAACACGTGTGCATATAGCTACAATATGCGACGTTTTTTTTTTTTTTTTTTTTTTTTTTTTTGCCATTTTATTCAAAACAGAAATTTGTGTAACAATTTTTGTTTTGAGGTTTACATAAC
The DNA here is from genome assembly GCA_019395295.1 of Osmanthus fragrans. Taxonomy (NCBI): domain Eukaryota; kingdom Viridiplantae; phylum Streptophyta; class Magnoliopsida; order Lamiales; family Oleaceae; genus Osmanthus; species Osmanthus fragrans. Next base: position 14,540,804 of record CM033350.1, read on the forward strand.
TCATCTATTTTGATGACTTTTATCGACTTTTTAATAGCACATTTTATCAACTTTTATCAAAATTTAATTTTTATCCAAACAGGGGCAAATTTATCGATTTCAAGTTCATATCTAGTTATTTTCTATATGAAGAAAATATGAAAAAATTCAAATTATATGATATGTTGGGCGTTTTATAACCCCCATGCCCTATTGTAGAATCTTGAGATAGGGACCAAAGCTATTCCAAACCCCCCACCTTAGTCTGGTTAAGGAGGACAACATTAACTTCTTAATTAGGCCTAAGTGAGTTGAGCATGAGACAAAAAAAAAATGTCGGGCATTTTAACAAATATCTCGAAATATAACAACTTAAAAGATAGTTGAACAAACCCTCTATTGTCACATTCTTTCGATAAAAAGTTAAGCTTTCTCTCTCTCTATCTCTCTCAAACGTGTATCTATTGCAATTAATTGCCACACGTATAGTATAATTTATTGACTATTGAAGTACTTTTGGCATCCGCAAAGGGGATTTTGTCCCAAGGCAGACACCTACTCTTTAAACATGGAGATTTTGTCTAAGGACTAAATGTACATATCCTCCCGGCATGTCACCTTTCTATGACCCTGTCATGCCGACAATTCGGGCATTTCAAGACCCGTAAACAATATTTTTCTTTATCATTATTTTGACTATATATATAGATGTAAACTATGTAGATTTGTATTGCTTTTCCGACCGTTGCACGTTTAATCAATGATGCAGCAGTAATTGACGTGTAGTGGAAGCATCTGTAATTTTTGAAAAAATTGAAGTTGTCATAACCTTTTTCCAGAGAGAATTATCTAAAATGCCCCCGTCCAAAAAAAATTTAAGAAAGGCTCAAGTGGGCTATTTCGGTAATTCAAATATAAGAAAATATTTATGCTTCATTTTTTCAACAATTGTGGCGGTTGCATTGATTTAACAATTGCTGGCGGCTTCCTACGTACACGTTATAATGGTCGGAAAATCAATAAAAATTCGGCATGAAGCGCTACTAGACAAGCACTAATCATATATTTTATGAGGTCCACAAAATTTGTCAACTTTTGATCGTATATTTAATTAACTTTTATTAAAATCTACTAAAAATATTATTTTTAGCTACACCAAGAAAGAGCATAGATATCTTTACAACGGTCAAGCGATAAAAAATCTACTAAAAATCTGATTTTTAATTACACAAAACAGAAGCGTAGATATCATTGCAACAATCGAGCTTCTTTTGAATGCCGTAAAAAGCTGATTTTGTTGTAGTGTTAGATCAGTACAGGCCCTGTTCAAATGAGCCTGTACACCCGGCATATTCCTATACTTTATTAGGTGTTGACATTTATGTGTATGAAAACAAGAATAATTTCAATATTGAAATTTCAATAATGTGTCGTGTGATACTTGACCCCATACATTTGCATGTATTGCTTTAATTTTATGGACCTTATGTTGTAGTCCCCATTCCATTACGTCATATTAAGCGCTTAAAATATAAATATAATTAACCAACCTGATAAACTGCTGGACTATAATATTGATATTAATTTTGGATTATTTATCAAACAATGGCCGGAAAAGAAAGCGACGATCTCAACAGAATCCGCGTAAGCACGAGATTAAGGAAACACTTAATTTATATAATTCATTGAACTATGAACTAATGATAATAGATATCATGATTACACTTATTATTGAACCATTTAATAATGCTTGGACTTGCTTAAGATAAATTAAATATGATTCTGAACATTATTCTAAACTAAGCCCTCGTTTGACACCCATTCTAACGGAAATTTTTGATAAAATGTATTATGGAATAGTATTTTTTTGAGTGAATGTGTGGTTAAAAAAATAAAATTTTTATTTATTTATTTATTTACGTGTAATATTAGTTTATTGAAGAATGTGTGATTGAATAGAATGAAGAGAAAATTGTATTAAAATTTTTATGGGTGTCAAACAAGGGCTAAGCGATTTGAACGTAAATCTTATTACGAATTAATTAATAAAAATATTTTTTCTCTTGTATTAGACTGTGTCTATATATGAATATCGTTAGTTTTTGAAATAACGGCATCTGAATTTACCTTAGTTGTTATCGTTGTATTTATATTTACTTCTCGCCTAGATTGAAAAAATCGTAACAAAAGGTTTTTTGTGTACTTCAAAATGAATTCAATGCGAATCAAATTAATATGACTACTTTCTACATTTGAAGTTCACATCATCAGTTCGAAACAAATTAATATGCACTAGTTAGACATGCACGAGGAGCATGTCGAAGATAATATAAATAAATTTATCTTATTTCTAACATCTTAAATTTAATCAATTAGAGGAAAAAAAAAAGTTGTCGGATCAAACTTATAGTGACAATTTCCCTAACCAGAAAGCATGTCGAATCCTATCGATCATGTCCAACAAATACTAGTTGACATAAATGAGTTAGCAGTTCAAAGGTTAATATTTGATGCCATGCTGATAAGATCCGAGTGGCCATTCCCATTGGCCACTGGCCACTGGTCACGGCAGTATTTGGACATATACGTGCTAACAACCAGCAAAAATGGACAGACATTTTCATTGACCTTTTATGTATTTGGATGAATTGGTCAAGGATAAACAGAAGCAAGAAGTTAATTTCTAGTATTGATTAATATTAAGAATTGTGGTTCCATTCGAAAAGTAGTACAAATCCTTATATATTGGTCTATATTTTAGAATTTGATCGATGTGAAATTTATTTCTTAATATGTCCTGCAAGATGGTAATTCGTTTGAGCAGATCAATTTTGAAATTCGTCTGCTCATTTTTTAGTTTTAATCGAATAAAATTGCTCGTCCGAATTTAATAGGCTTTGATTACATATTAAAATTTGGTGTTCCATTTTAAAGCCAACTTAACCGCCGGCCGTGCAATCATGAACTCTATAATTATTATTAGAATAGAAATACTAAAGCTACAAATACTAAAGCTACAAGGGACAGAGCCATGTGACTAAAAACTTGAAAATGTTGCCTTCAACTATTTTTTTAGTCTATACATCTCCGGAAAAAAAGATAAGCTTGTTCAGGCATTTGAATTCTGCACCTTACAGTAATGTTTATATAGCGCTGTTTAACGATCATTAAAAAAAGTTTTTTTTTTTTGGTGAAAATAAATTTTGAAGTAATAATATTTTGAAGAATGTGTGATTAAAAAAATTGAAAAAAAAAATTATTTATGTGCAAGATATTTTATTATGAGAATATATGATTGAAAAATAGAAAAAAAATTATTTATGTGCAAGATATTTTATTATGAGAATATATGATTGAAAAAAATTTGATAAAAAAAATTAATGATTGTCAAATAGGGGCATAAATTACAAGTGGCATGCTTACCTCATGAAAATAGATGATTGACGTGCTCAACCATTCACCGTAGAGATGGCAGAAAAATCAACCCCGACAAGTTGGCATGGCGGGGCGTAAGTCGCCGCCCCATCTCGAGTCTCGCGGTAAGCGAATCTGCCCCGTGAAGGGAAAAAAATTAAAATTAATTACAAAAGGACAAAACGCAACCCTAAAGAAATGAGGTTATGAATATGAAAAAATATCAAAGTTTGGATAAAGAAATGAAATTTAGTTACAAAATTCTATTTTCAATTGTTTATTTTTTGATACTATTTGTTTTGAGGGTTTACTTTGGATATTGGCGTTGTTGGTTTGAGCATTATTTGCTTTGGATTTTAAAGTTTTGAATTTATATTTTTATTATATAATAATAGCATAACTCGAAATTTTGAAAATGTAAATAAAAAAAAAAAAAGTAAACGGGGCCCGCCCCGAACCCGACTTACTGTCATCCCTAATTCACCGTTAGACTTAATTATGTCAATCGTCATGTTTAATTATAGTTTAATATATTAAGCCTATATTTTGTCTTCACTTTTTCAAAACTCACTTTAATCACACTCTTCCGTAAAATAATTTTATACATAAATTGAAAATTTTTCATTCATTTTCAACCACACATTCTTCGAAAAAATCACTATTCCAAAAATACATTTTCTTATCAAAATGGAGCTCAAACAAATGCTAAATTTGTTTTTCAATATCACTTTACTTGCCGTGTTGATAGAGTGGCCAATGAGATTGATTGGTTGGTTGACAAGGATCTTAGATTGATCAACTTAGCCCCTCTTTAGATTTCATTTTGTAAAAATACATTTTCTATTTCTTATTTTCAACAAAATATTTTTTAACAAAATAATATTACACGTAAATTCAAAACCTTTTCTTATTTTTAAAACAATACATTCTCCAAAAAATCACTATTTCAAAATGCATTTTTTTCTCAAAATTTAATTTAAATGTAGGCAACCGGGGCTTGGTAACATACTCAACCCTTCAAGTAATATCCTTATTTTGGTTCTTTCTTAATGGATTTACATAATTGTGGAGCACAAATATTCTCTTTAGTTGTTTTTGAGGTAAAAGAAAAAAATATTGAACAATAATTGATTAAAAATTGGACCTACGTGTGTTAAAACCATAATTTAAGCCCTTGTTTGAGTCACATTCTTTGGAAAAATACATTTTTACACAGTAATTTGACATCATTTTAATCACACATTCTTCAATAAAATATTATTACATGTAAATTCAAAAAATTTTCTTATTTTTTAACTACATATTTCTCATCAATACACTATTTAAAAATACATTCTTGTGGAAAGAACGTGGCTCAAACGGGGCTAAGTTACACTTGCCAAGTATTTTAGATTAGATAATTAAAAAACTCAGTCCACCATATGAGCATAAATTAGTCAAAATTAACTATTTAGTTATTGAGATAATGATAATTCATGGAAATATAGGCACTTAAAAGTATCCCACCTAACCCACTTTACGTGCATTAATTGTTGTGGAAGTCCTAGAAGTCTAATTTTTCTCACTGAAATTAAGGTTGATTACACGACACTAGCGATGTAGAAGTAGAATGTTGAACTACAATTAAGTCAAGCTTAGTTATATCGTCACCACTCTTATCTCAAATCTCAGTCTAATGTTTGACGGTGCAAATGCAAGAAATTACTAAGAAAAATGGCACTCCCCCACCTAACTCAGCTTCCACGCGGCGTCCCACTATTCACATTGCCTAAGTAATTTCCTTGCAAATTCTATCTTACAAAATATATTTTTCCATGTTTGGCATTCATTTCTTGAAATTTCTTCTTCTTTTTTTTTTTTTTCTAAATTTATTTTTAATCACACGTTTCATCAATTTTTATTAAAATCTACTAAAAATCAAATATTTATCCAAATCAAACGAGCCTTATTGTGTGAATGGAGATGTCCATATTTTCAAGATCCCTTTATACAGTTGGTAATTTTATTTCGTTTTAAAATAATTTTGACTAGTCTACCAATATGGACCCATAGTCTAAACAAAGTTCAAATTGAAATAATCTTGCTCCACACCACCAAACTTCCCTAGAAAGCTTCAAGTTTGACTTAGCCTATAACTCAGCTCCAAGAGCCTCTATATGGCCTTCACGCGTTACCATTTCAAGTATTCGAACCTCCCTCACCACTATATATATGCGAAGTCCACACCAAAAACTCAATCCTCATCTCTCTCTCTCTCTCTTTCTCTTTCTTTCTCTCTCTCGGTGACCAACACAACCCAGAAAATTTCTCTTTTCACCGTCTATGTCTCTACGACTACCAACGTAAAATGGCTCAAAGAACCTCAGTACTTTTGATCTCCTTCATGATGTTTGCAACCTTCGTGTCTTCTACACACGGTCGTAAGCTCTTGGACGTTCAACATAATACTATGAAGGAAGTTCCATCGATGGACGACAGATTGTATCGAACTTCTCTTCCAAAAGGAAGTGTGCCCAATTCTTCACCCAGCAAGAAAGGTCACGCTGTGACCATTGATGAAAAGCTCATCGCCCGCCACCTTGCTGCTGTGGACCGGATTCTCCGCTCAGTGCCTAGCCCCGGTGTTGGCCACTAGCTAGTCTCCGTAACCTTTTTTTTTTTTTCATTCTTTTGTTGATACTCATATATATTTATTCAGGGTAGCTTTTCTGTTTATTGGATTATGTAATCTTCTTTTATTCTTTCATTTCTGGGATTAAATTTCGTAATTTTTGATCCCACTGGAATTTGATAGACGTTTCAAGTTATTATTGAAACTACAAAGGTTGTAATTAGTCAGCCATAATATAGTTGTACCTCTTTTCTTGGAAGTTTTGACGGAGATGCAATTGTTAAATTAACTCTTATATGTTTATTAATGTTTTCATATACTCTTCAACTTTGGTGTTATTGTTTAGTGATCGAAAATTATAAGGACATGTTTGATAGAAAAAGATTTCACAATATAAATGAAAAAAGTGGTTGTTTTTTTCATTAATTCACCACTTAATCAAGTTATATAGTTTAATGTATAGTACTACAAGCATGTTCTGTGAATTTGTCTCAGCTCCCATTTGATTTTCATTTTTTTCAATAAGAATATATTTTTGAATAGTGTATTGATGGAAAATATGTTATTAAAAAATAAGAAATTTTTTTGAATTTGTGTGTAATATTATTTTATTAAAAAATGTGTGATTGAAATGATGTCAAATTACTGTTTAAAGATGTAGTTTTATTTTTTCAAAGAATCAGAATCAAACAGGAGCTAGATAAACTGAACAACACTAATTCATATTTAAAAAAGACCCCAAAAAAAAAAAACTATTTACCGTAATATAGAGGAGTAATGCTACTTTGCTAGAAAAATGTTGATAGAAGTCTTGACATAATGGGTGTTGATAAAATATGATTGTATGAAAAAATTGATTGTATTTTAAACTATTCAATGATATAATGTCATACATTATGTTAAGAATTATGTCAATATCTCTACCACTATAGCATGATAAGAGAACATTGAAATGGTTGATATCGATGTCCCTGTTTATTGGAGATTTAAATCTAGATTTTAATTTAAATCAAAGTTAATAATTATTTTTAATAACATATTTTATGGAATTCACAATTTTTCAACCATACATTTCATCAATATTTACCAAAATCTATTAAAAATTTAGTTTTAATTCCTACCAAATAGTATATTTACTTTTCATTAAAATAAATAACTGTAATAAGATTTTTGTTTCATATGACGGTGTACATGTGCAGTTAAATCTCTTAAATTCAAGAGGAAGAAACCATAGACTTTCCATTTTTATTATTTTTTACTTCGATTTTATCTATTTCTTAAAATGGCAATCTTGTGAAGCGAAAGAAAAGGTAAACGAACGCGTTTTGCGGACCTTTTCCTCTTCTCCATTTGTCGGTTGCTTTTGATAAAGTGCCACAGCCTAAAGTTTCCAGGTTTTGTGCACAATCAAGGGAAATAATCTATCACATTGCATCTTATTTATGTTTCAAGAATTGTCTCCAATTTAACTTCCAAATCTTGAAATATTAAGCTTTCGTAAAATTTATAACTCAGTTCATGAATCTATCAACTGGATAATTTAGGTCCCGTTTGATTATCATTTTTTATAGAATGAGAATGAAAAATATAGTCGTTATGAGTCCCACATGAGAGATAGAAAGTAAAAAATGTGGCTCGATATGATTGATAACGGTCATACATACATACATACATACATATATATATATATATATATTTTATGGAGGAAAAATTGGTATCAAACGGGGCTCAAGGCTTCACCACTTTTTTCATGGAAAGAATATTAAGAGGGTGTTTGGTAGAAATTAAAATTAGATTTTTTAGTAGATGATGATAGAAGTTTCTTACATGTGTGTTTGAAAAGTTGTGGAACTCATAAAAGATGTGATTGATATTGATTGTTTGACTTTAATTTAAATTAAAATAAAATTTTAATTAAAACCAAACAGACTTTGAAATTTTGAGACAGTCAAGAAACAATAAGCATATTTCTTGCAAAGAAAACAAAATTGTGGATGGATAATAATGCCTTTGAAAAAGTTGAAGCATTATTTGACACTTTGGAGTTTGGTCACACGTGCTATTGTCAAATATTGTACCATTTTTTCTGAGAAAACATAACAAAAAGGTCCATGTAAGTACACCATGAACAATCAGTGACATTTTGTTCTATGTTCAATTGTTCATCTATGACGGTGTACCTTGACAAATTGTTCAAATGAAACAATTTGTTTGACCATTGCAATTACTGTTCCCACGAACATGTTCGGTGGCTTTAATTGCTCTTTTTTAAATTTGTGTACAAGATATTACTTTAATAATTAGGATTCTCTTTCTACCTTGAATTTACAATTTGGACGATCATGGTTGATCACAATTACAATCACATCGATCTTTCACCTTGTGCTTGTCACTTCTTCGTGATCTTATGTGGAGGTCACTGCAAGTGCATCACAACCATTGGCGGAGGTAGGGGGTCCCAGAGGAGTCCTGGACCCCCCATTTTTTTGACAAATTTTTTATTATTTTTTTCTTTTGGATTTTTTTTTTTAATGATTGAAGAATGTTAACTTCTCTTTTATTACAAATGAACTTGCGAAAAAAGCTAATCTTATTTCTTCCACTTATTTTAGGTTAATTCTCAACTTATTAGCAATATCTACACTGATGCACTATCCGCAGAAAAGGTAAATGACTTAATTAGTCAGCTTTTATTTCCTTCCATTTTTGTGGTTTCCTTAAAAAAAAAAAAAAAAAACCCCGAACCCTCATGGCCCCCCACCCCTTCACCTATATATTTTTAAATTTGGACCCCCGATTTTCAATCAACTGGCTCCGCCACTGATCACAACCTGATGCTGCCATGAAAATGCATTCTAGACTTATTGGAGTTAAGATACTATGAATACATTCTTACAACATATTACTTTTTACTTTACACAAAATAACATTTATACATTCTCTCATTCATTTCTTTTTTCGACGATATCAAATACCCATTTATGTCAACATGTTATCCAAAAAAAAAAAAAAAAATCTATCTTATCTGCATGAATAAGAAAGACAATTTTTTTTTTTTTTTGCCTCATCTTTGTCTAACAAATTGTTTATGAAAATGTTGGTGTAAAAACTGACCATAAACAAATAAACTTCAAAATAAAGAATAATAACTAGAAGATTTTTCAATCTCCTCATCGGCTTTACTCACAAAATCAATGAAGTTAGAGATTTGCATATTAATTTCATATTCTTTGAATGTAACTGATTCGTTTGGCTCCATCCTAATTAATTTCTTGATTTCTATGTCATTATTCTTTAGTTGTTAAATTCCTCGGGTTGAATAACAAAGATATCATCTATAAGCATGTTACTAGGCTAGGCTAGGCTAGGCTAGGCTCAATCAGAATTATTTGAACTTCATTCCTTCTTTTATTTATCATGGTGAAGACATCTCCCATAAGAATATTGTAGTTATCATCTTTTTCATATGGATTTATCTTCACTTTCTTCTGGAGTGGCCAATAATAAACAATTTTTAGTGTAATGCAACACCCCACAATATTCTCAAATCGTTCTACTCTCATCATAAACAGTAGATGCATTATTTAATCCCACTGATAAGTCATCCTTATCAAGTAAGATAGGTAGATTATGTCTGTACATGGTGAAAATGTAACGCTTCGAGTTCCGCGGACCCGGAACGCTACGTCATCATCTTTTTACCCTAACTTAACTGAAAAGTTTGGCGGAATAATTAACTTTTAAAAACATCACATTTAAAATTTATGAACGTTAACGGCAATAGACCTCATTAGAATTAATTTAAAGAAAATTGATTAAACTTTAAACTCAAATTTGAAATAGCGTAAACGACAAAATATGTTCATAACGTTCAAATGAGTGAAATTTTAAAAGTAAATTAAAGCAATTAACTATATTAATTCATCCACATCACCACTGCCCATCAAACTCGGCCGTCCCCAAAATCTGCAAATATAGTTAAAATAGTGGAATGAGCATTTCGAAGAAATACTCAGTAGACTCATCGCCAGTAATTAATTTACAGAATAATTGAACATATAATTATGCAATCTATACAGTGATATTCTCATGGGCTTATTTTCTTTGAAAAATCATAGGCTCTTTAAAATCATAAGGTGTGGGTAGTCTGTCTCATGCAATTAAGCAAGTAAGTTATGCATAACATCATCTTATCTCATAAGAGATTCTCTTTCTTCTCATGCAATTAAGCACATAAGTTACGACAAGCATAACAACATAATTTATCTCGTAAGAGATTCTCATCTTATGCATTAAAGCATATAAATCACATAGAATCACATAATACATGCAATTATAATTTAAACTAATTAATGGGGGCGAGTGTACCTCAATCTATCTCGATTTGCGTGAAAAGTGGAGCGGAAAGAAAAATCTCAGTTCCTCAATCGTTCGTACGTTTCGTCTAGCCAAAAATAGAAAATAAACTTTGAATTAGCGTTTTGAAATTTTTAAAGATTAAAAAAAATGATAAAAATAAAGTTTAGGGACTTAATTGAAATTTATTAAAACTGAAAATAAAAGTTTAAGGGCTAGAATTGTACTTTTCTAAAATAGGGACTAAATTGAAAATTTATTAAAATTGAAAATAGGAATTTAGGGACTGAAAGGGACCTTTTCAAAATCTGCGGGCTGATTTATTTTAAAACATAAATTCTTGGGCTGTTTTCATTAAAACCGAACTTTGGGGCTGAAACTAAATAACTTTAAAACTTAGGGGGCTAAAATAACCTAACTTCTAAACTTTAGGGCTAAAATCGAAATTTTCAAAATATAAAAAAAAACAAAATCTCTCACTCTCTCTCACTTTGAACCGGCGAGAGGGAGAGGGAGAGGGAGAGAGAGAGAGGGAGCGGCGACGGGGAGGGCGAAGCCCCTTCCTCCGATTCTACCGGCGCGAAGTGGTGGCGCCAGCAGTGTGGCAGTGATGGTGGTGTGATTTTGGTGTACAGGTCGAAGGGTAACCGAGGCTTGAAGCTCGGATTTTCTTGGGTTTTCCGGTGGCAATCGCTGGAAGATGGGTCGCGGTATAAGGTAAGTGTGTGGGTTTTCCTTTTTTCTCGGTTTTTGTTTGATTTGGGGCTCGATTTTTGGGTTGACTGGAAGGTGGGCTGGGTGTTCTTGTGGTGGCGAGTGGTGGAGTTGGTGCGGTGACTCGCGTGGATGGCTGCAGGGGTGTTGGAGGTGGTTCTGTAGTGGTGGTTCGATTGGGCTGAGGTGTAGGATGGCTGGCTACAGCTTAGGTGGTTCTGACTATGGTGTGTGGTGGCTCCACGGGTTGGACAGTGGGCGTGTGCCATGGTCTATAGGTTGGAGGTGATGGTGTGGATGCTAGAAATTGGTTTTCTAGCATCACACGTGAATGGGCTGGGAATTGACTGCATGGAGGAGAGAAATTTTGGAGTTTCTTACCATTGTTGGATTGCTGCGTGAGTGAGGTTAAGGGGGGAGATGGGGGTATATAAACAGTAGGAACCTAGGGCACGAATCCCTAGGGCTTAAATGGGCCAGAAATTTGGGCCTGAAGGATTTTCTAATTGGACTTAAAGAATTAGGCTTCGATGAACCTATTTGGACTAATGAATTATTGGACCCGAAATAATAATAATCTATCGTATTAAATTCGGATTTAAAATGATAAGGAATTAAAATATTCGAAATTGGGTTCGTTTCTAATAAATTTAAAATAGTTTAACAACGGCTAGACGAACGCGTTTTTACTTTTAAAACTCGGGCTTAAGATTTAGCGACACATTTTTCAAGAAACATAAATTAAAATTCTCGGTCGCTACAACCTTATCCCATTAAATTAATTTCGTCCTCGAAATTGAAACTTACTTGATCTATGATATTTGGATACTTAGCCAGAATCTCATCCTCCTTTTCCGAGGTAGTTTCATCGCTATCCTGTCTACCTCATTGGACTTTGACTAAATGAACTTCTTTGTTTCTTAGGACATGGACTTTTCTCTCCACAATGCACAAAGGCGTCTCCTCATAAGACAGATTCCTCTGAACCGAAATAGTCTGAAAATTTACCATATGGCTTGGGTCGTGGATATATTTCCTCAATAAGGAAACGTGAAAAACATTGTGTACGGTCGAGAGCTCGTGGTAACGCTAAACGATAAGCTACGTTACCTACTTTTTCTAAGATTTCAAATGGTCCGATAAAACGAGGTCTTAGCTTCCCTCTCTTGCCGAAACGGATAGTACCTTTCATAGGAGCTACTTTCAGGAATACTTTCTCTCCAATCTCAAACTCCAAGTCTTTTCTCCTTTGATCGGCATAGCAATTCTGTCTATCTTGGGCGGCTTTGATCCGTAGTCTGATCTTCTCAATAGCCTCAACTGTCATCTCAATCAATTCTGGACCTAAAATTCTTCTCTCGCCCACTTCATCCCAATAAACTGGTGATCGACAACGTCTACCATATAGTGCCTCATATGGTGCCATACCAATAGTAGACTGAAAACTGTTATTGTAGGCAAACTCCACTAATGGAAGATGAGTCTCCCAATTACCACTCAAGTCTAGCACACAAGCTCTAAGCACATCTTCCAGTGTTTGAATAGTGCGTTCAGACTGTCCATCTGTCTGGGGATGGTAAGCTGTACTAAAATTTAATTTAGTACCCATTGCGACATGTAAACAGTTTCAAAATCTCGAAGTGAATCTTGGGTCTCTATCGGAGACAATGGAAGCTGGTACTCCATGAAGTCGAACGATCTCTTTAACATACAATTGGGCTAATTGATCTATATTGAGAGTCATTCTGATTGGTAGGAAATGAGCTGACTTCGTAAGTCGGTCTACAATAACCCAAATAGCGTCATGACCTCTTACCGATTTTGGTAATCCTGTCACAAAATCCATGGAAATTTTCTCCCATTTCCATTCTGGTATATCCAAGGGATTTAATAACTCTGATGGTCTTTGATGTTCAGCCTTGACTTGCTGACACGTCATGCATCGGGAGACAAACTTTGCAATGCAACCCTTCATGTTTCTCCACCAAAAGGTATTGCGCAAATCACGATACATCTTTGTCCCTCCTGGATGGCATGCATATTGTGCTGAATGAGCTTCTGTCAAAATCTCATTCTGGATATGTTCGTCTTTCGGTACACAAAGACGTCCTTTGAACATAAGCGCTTTATCAGCGGCAATCTCGAAACCTATTCTCTTGTCAGTCCCAACCTCAGACCTGATCTTTTCCAAGAACTTATCTCTGGCTTGAGCTGCTATAATTCGACCTCTCAAGTCTGGTTTGACGATCAGATTTGCCAATCTGTTAGATCCTTGGACTGTTGGGACTCGCACTTCGATTCTTAAATTCTGAAAATCTCGAATCAATTGATCTTACGTTGTTCCCAAAGCTGATAACTGTCCAGCGTTCTTTCTGCTCAAAGCGTCTGCAACTTTGTTTGCTTTACCCGGGTGGTAAAGAATAGTGCAGTCATAATCTTTTACTAGCTCTAGCCATCGTCGTTGTCTCATGTTCAGTTCCTTTTGAGTGAAGAAATACTTGAGACTCTTGTGATCGGTGTAGATTTCACATTTACTCCCATACAGATAGTGTCGCCAAATCTTAAGAGCGTGCACAACAGCTGCGAGCTCTAAATCATGCGTCGGGTAATTCTTTTCATGTGGCTTCAACTGTCTTGAAGCATATGCGATCACTTTGCCATTCTGCATCAATACACAACCTAGACCATGTTTGGATGCATCGCTGTAAATAACGAAACCATCGGACCCGTTTGGTATATTCAATACTGGTGCTGAAACAAGTCTGTTCTTAAGTTTCTGAAAGCTTTGTTCACATGGTTCTGTCCATTGAAATTTAACTCCCTTCTTGGTCAACTGGGTCATAGGACCTGCTATTTTAGAGAAACCCTCTATGAATCCCCAATAATACCCGGCTAATCCAAGAAAGCTTCTCACATCTCCAACATTTGCAGGTGTTGACCAATTTGTTACAATTTCAACTTTAAAAGGATCGACTTCGATGCCTTTAGCTGTAACAATGTGACCTAAGAAACCTATTCGCTCAAGCCAAAATTCACATTTCTTGAATTTGGCATACAACTTTTCGGCTCTCAGTGTTTCCAACACAGTCTTCAACTGTTCTTCATGTTGTGCAGAATTTCTGGAGTAGATCAGTATGTCATCGATGAAAACGATAACGAATTTATCGAGATACTGATGGAAGACTCTATTCATCAAGTCCATAAATATTGCAGGTGCGTTCGTAAGGCCGAAAGGCATTACTGTTGATAAGTGCGTTTTACGCACTTATTTAGGTCACGAAACATGGACAATTGAGTGCAATTATGTTGAAATATGGCTTAATTCTATGTAAATTGTGTTTGCAGGACTATATCGATGGAAACAACGACAACTGAGTAAAAACGAGCGAGAAAGGACTAAAATGAAAGAAAATCAAAGTTCAGGGACTAAGATGCAATTATTCGAAAGTTGACTCGAAATCCAAATCAATAACGAAAAAGAACTAAATACGAGATTGACGAAATCAAAGAATGTTAGAGGAAGGAGAATGAAGAAATGAAGTCAAAATGAGGAAGAACGGAGTTCGGGGACCAAACCGACAAAATTAAAAGCTTATTGTACCATGCGGCCGCATGGTGCAATCAGCCATGCGGTAGCATGGCTTCCCCAGAACTTGCTCGAGTTGCAGCCTTTGAACCATGCGGTCGAATGGTTATTTTCAACACAGAAATTTCTGGTTTCCGTTTTTAAGTAAAACTCTTATGAAAACTAATGGGGGACGACTTTAAAACCCTAGACTCGACAGAAAACGGGGGCTACGCACTTTTAGGAGATAATTTTGACATTGGAGAGCAAGAACACGAGGAATAACGCGAAGATTCATCAAGCACTTCAAGGAATTAATCAAATATCTATTCGGGTGATGGCTTATCTTCACTTATTCTTTTGTTTTTCTTTTTTTAGCATGCTAGACTAGTTTTTCTTGTACTAGGAGATCGATGAACCTTGTAACATGATATTTTAATCTTTAGTTTTATATTTTTGACATTAAAACATGTTTTTGGATGTTTGAACGATTTATACGTATTTATTCCATAAGATTTTTGTGCGCACATTAATTGTATGAATGTGGTGATCTATTTTATGCATTCGAAAGAAGGGAAATAGATTCGACGTAGTATAAATTGTCATAGGGTCCGATAGGAGATAGAAATATACCGCTATGCTCTATGTGAATCTTTAAGTGTTCATAAAAGTTAATGCGTTCTTTTATGTCTGTATTCGTCATAGAAATATAGTCGGATCGCATATTAGAATAGGTTTAACATTACTCGAAAGAGATTGTTAAATTCAATAGGAACATTGATTCTTCAATATTTAATCATGTTGTCAAAGTGTAAAACTAGGAATTAAATGGATTGTTGCTTGGGGATTCGTGATCCTAGTACGTTTCTCTCATCTTGAGTAAATCAATTTGCATTCAATTTCATATTTATTCTAGTATAATTTGCATTTAGTTTAGCCAATTCATTTATATTAGTTTTCATAATTTAGTTTGGTTAGCAATTAATACAAAACTCATCAAAAACTCATCTAGTTTCGGTTAAGGTCGAAATAATTAATATTGAATTACTCAATCTCTGTGGGATCGACAATCCGGACTCTAAAAGTCCACTTTATTACTTGTAACGAACCGCACACTTGCGGTAATTTTAAATCGAACGTATTTTCGTGAACAACTGTGAACTCATAATGCCCATATCGTGTCCTGAACGCTGTCTTTGGTATGTCACTTGGCGAAACCTTTAGCTGATGGTAACCAGATCTCAAATCAATCTTGGAGAAGATAGTTGTACCTTTCAGCTGATCGAACAAGTCTTCGATCCTAGGAAGGGGATACTTATTCTTTATCGTCAACTTGTTAAATTCTCGGTAGTCGACGCACATCCTCATACTTTCGTCCTTCTTCTTTACAAATAGAACAGGTGCTCCCCATGGAGATACACTTGGCCTGATGAAACCCTTCTCTTGCAATTCATACAACTGCACCTTCAGTTCTTGCAACTCTTTCGGCGCCATGCGGTACGGAGCTTTAGAAACCGGGGCAGCTCCTGGTACCAAATCAATGGAAAATTCCACTTGCCTATCCGGCGGAGTACCGGGTAGATCGTCTGGAAAGACATTGCTGTACTCGCATACTACTGGCACTGAGTCCAGAGTAATCTCCTCTACGGCTTTGTCTTGAAGACTAACCAAATAGCCATGACAGTCATCCTTGGCTAATAGCTTCTCCGCTTGTAAAGCCGAGAAAAGGCGAGGAAGTGCTTTGATCTTCATCCCGTAAAACCTGAATACTTCTTCACCATCTTTGCGAAAGATAACTTCTTTCTCGTGGCACATGATTGCGGCATGGTTGGTGCTAAGCTAATCCATACCCAGAATAATGTCGAAATCGTTCATTCGGATAATATTCAAGTCTGCCTTCGAAACTTAGCCATCAAAATCTATTTGTACTGCTTTGACTATCTTATTGGTATCGATAGTTCCCCCTGACGGTAAACTAACCTCGAGAGTACTACCAGTTTCTTCTCCTATTAAGTTCAGTCTTCCTAAACATGCTTCAGCTATAAATGAATGCGTAGCTCCTGAGTCTATTAGAACATATACAGGAATACTAGAGATAGATAGTATACCTGCAATCACGTCAGAATCCTCAGCGGCATCCATAGCAAACACTCTTGCTTTTCCTTTTCTGTTCTGGTCTGGGTTCGCCTTCTGATTGGAACCCTGGGCGGACGGGGCATGACAATCCGATGCAAAGTGACTCGGCTGGCCACACTTGTAGCAGACACCCTTTCCAAAAAGACACTCTCCTTTATGCGGCCTCTGGCACTTAGGGCAGGGTGGAGTGAAAGTGGTCATCTGCCTCCCTATTGGTCCTAGATTCAGCCTCTTGGTAAATGCTTGATTCCGGTTCTGATTCTGATTGCGATTTGGGCCTTGCCACTTTCTCTTCCCCTGATACCTTTGCTCGCTATGATTGCCTTGGTTTCCAACTCTCACACCGGCATAGGCTACTGCTTGAGCCTTCTTCACAACTTCTCCGTAAGTTGGCAGTTCATGTGAACTGACAATCTGTCGGATATCAAGGCGTAGACCTCTCTCAAACGCCGTGCCTTCTTGAACTCTGTCTCTACCCGATGTGGAGCATAACGCGACAGTTCTTCGAACTTCCTCTCGTATTCAGTTATGTCCATTTCACCCTGTACCAAACGTAGAAATTCGGACTCCTTGTGATCTCTGAGAGCTTGTGGGAAAAATTTATCCCTGATCTCAGCCTTAAATTTGTCCCAAGTCAGAGCTGCTAGCTGCTCTGAGCTCCTTATCCGTGATGCAGATTCCCACCAGAACCAGCTCTTCCGATTACCATGAACTCGGTACAAATTACCTTCTTATTTTCAGGGCAAGATATGTGCCTGAATATCTTCTCAATGCCCTGGAGCCACTCTTCCACTGTTAGTGGACTATCTCCTCCATCGAACGTAGGTGGGTGGTATCTTCGGAACTGTTCTATCGCTGGTATTGTGGGGTTAACCGGTTGTGGAGCTTGTCTCATCTCTTGCACCACGTTAAGTAATTTTCGGATGACATCGCTTTGAGTTGGTGGTGCTATAACCTTCATAAAAATTTTAAAAGTCATTCATACAGGTTGAATTAAGTGTACCAACAATGTAGACGATAGCAGATAACTCAAAAATGAAAATTGGAACCCAAATATCATTTTATTCAAAACTCGATTTCTTGTAATGAAAATACATGGGTAGGAAGGCATGTATGCCGAACAACAAAATATATATATTTTTTTTTTACAATAACATGTCGAGCCTACTCTAATTCCTATCTCTCTATTATCCTTCGGTTACGCCTGATTCAGCGTCCGAGAACTCTCCTAGCGCTGGATCAGCGTCTTCCTCAGCTTCTTCTTCCTCTGAATCTTCTTCGGGAGCAAACCCATAGCGGTACTCAAAGTACATAGGCCAGTATGCCACAAATCTCGTGCAGAAGGCATCATACTCCATCTCCACATTAAGAGACACTAGAGCATCTACATATATGTTATTAGCTACCTCCGCATAGTCACCTCGAAAAGTCGAGAGTAAGTGACGGATCGATCGGTGATTATTGGTCACATAGCCATGCTGTATGGCCCGCTCACGTACGATATTCAACTGCTCTACATGTTGGGCAATTGTCCACTCAAGTTCGGGCCTGAAACGGTCATAATCTCTAATGGCTCATTCTGCATCACTGAGTGCATTTCTACGAATGGGTGCCATGTCTTAAATCAATTATGCAAGGTCCAATTAAGCGGGGTTATTCATCTCTCCTAGTTAAAATTACGAGGACGTAAAAATTAAAGGAAACTTTTTCAAATTATGCTCAAATTCGTCTTTCTTTCTAATTCGGATACACTTTATTTCTCTTTCTTTCTTTCTTTCTTCTAAACCTCATAAAGTATCAAACAAGTATCCGAATTAAAATAACATTTAAACGTCATAAATTTCTTTACCTTTGGAGTCGGCTGATCGAGTGATGGCAGTGACAACTTTCATTAATAAGAATTTAAATAATGTAAAATATCCCTTTGAAATTATTTTTTATTTTTTATTTTTTATTTTTTTTTTGAAAATTTGCCAGTCTATAGAAACGCAGACTGGCTCTGATACCAAGTTGTAACGCCCCGAGTTCCACGGACCCGGAACGCTACATCATCATTTTTTTACCCTAACTTAACTGAAAAGTTTAGCGAAATAACTAATTTTTAAAAACATCACATTTAAAATTTATGAACGTTAACGGCAATAGACCTCATTAGAATTAATTTAAAGAAAATTGATTAAACTTTAAACTCAAGTTTGAAATAGCGGAAACGACAAAATATGTTCATAACGTTCAAATGAGTGAAATTTAAAAAGTAAATTAAAACAATTAACTATATTAATTCGTCCACATCACCACTGCCCATCAAACTCAGCCGTCCCCAAAATCTGCAAATATAGTTAAAATAGTGGAATGAGCATTTCGAAGAAATACTCAGTAGACCCATCGCCAGTAATTAATTTACAAAATAATTGAACACATAATTATGCAATCTATACAGTGATATTCTCATGAGCTTATTTTCTTTGAAAAATCATAGGCTCTTTAAAATCATGGGGTGTGGGTAGTCAGTCTCATGCAATTAAGCAAGTAAGTTATGCATAACATCATCTTATCTCATAAGAGATTCTCTTTCTTCTCATGCAACTAAGCACATAAGTTACGACAAGCATAACAACATAATTTATCTCGTAAGAGATTCTCATCTTATGCATTAAAGCATATAAATCACATAGAATCACATAATACATGCAATTATAATTTAAACTAATTAATGGGGGCGAGTGTACCTCAATCTATCTCGATTTGCGTGAAAAGTGGAGCGGAAAGAAAAATCTCAGTTCCTCAATCGTTCGTACGTTTCGTCTAGCCAAAAATAGAAAATAAACTTTGAATTAGCGTTTCGAAATTTTTAAAGATTAAAAAAAATGATAAAAAAAAGGTTAGGGACTTAATTGGAATTTATTAAAACTGAAAATAAAAGTTTAAGGGCTAGAATTGAACTTTTCTAATTTAGGGACTAAATTGAAAATTTATTAAAATTGAAAATAGGAATTTAGGGACTGAAAGGGACCTTTTCAAAATCTGTGGGCTGATTTATTTTAAAACATAAATTCTGGGGCTGTTTTCATTAAAATCGAACTTTGGGGCTGAAACTAAATAACTTTAAAACTTAGGGGGCTAAAATAACCTAACTTCTAAACTTTAGGGCTAAAATCGAAATTTTCAAAATATAAAAAAAAAAAAAATCTCTCACTCTCTCTCACTTCGAACCGGCGAGAGGGAGAGGGAGAGGGAGAGGGAGAGAGGGAGCGGCGACGTGGAGGGCGAAGCCCCTTCCTCCGATTCTGCCGGCGCGAAGTGGCAGCGCCACCGTCGCGTGGTGGCACCAGCAGTGTGGCGATGATGGTGGGGTGATTTTGGCGTACGGGTCGAAGAGTAACCGAGACTTGAAGCTCGAATTTTATTGGGTTTTCCGGTGGCAATTGCTGGAAGATGGGTCGCGGTATAAGGTAAGTGTGTGGGTTTTCCTTTTTTCTTGGTTTTTGTTTGATTTGGGGCTCGATTTTTGGGTTGACTGGAAGGTGGGCTGGGTGTTCTTGTGGTGGCGAGTGGTGGAGTTGGTGCAGTGTCTCGCGTGGATGGCTGCAGAGGGTGTTGGAGGTGGTTCTATAGTGGTGGTTCGATTGGGTTGAGGTGTGGGATGACTGGCTGCAGCTTGGGTGGTTCTGACTGTGGTGTGTGGTGGCTCCACGGGTTGGACAGTGGGCGTGTGCCATGGTCTGTAGGTTGGAGGTGATGGTGTGGATGCTAGAAATTGGTTTTCTAGCATCACACGTGAATGGGCTGGGAATTGACTGCATGGAGGAGAGGAGTTTTGGAGTTTCTTACCCTTGTTGGATTGCTGCGTGAGTGAGGTTGAGGGGGGGAGATGGGGGTATATAAACAGTAGGAACCTAGGGCACGAATCCCTAGGGCTTAAATGGGCCAGAAATTTGGGCCGGAATGATTTTCTAATTGGACTTAAAGAATTAGGCTTCAATGAACCTATTTGGACTAATGAATTATTGGACCCGAAATAATAATAATCTATCGTATTAAATTCGGATTTAAAACGATAAGGAATTAAAATATTCGAAATTGGGTTTGTTTCTAATAAATTTAAAATAGCTTAACAACGGCTAGACGAACGCGTTTTTACTTTTAAAACTCGGGCTTAAAATTTAGCGACACGTTTTTCAAGCAACATAAATTAAAATTCTCGGTCACTACAGAAAACATCTCCTACAAGTATATCACTATCATCGAATACATCTTGTAGATTATATCCATTCCTAGCGAATATATCTCCTACAAGCATATCACTATTATCTAAGTCGAGATCCATCATTGCATATTTTTGCTGCTATTTTACTTCTTTTTGTTCCCTGTCAATGAAACCAAAAAAGCAAGTAGATAAATTGAAAAAAGAAAAAGAAAAAATCAAACAAAAGTAAGAAGTAATTTAAACAAATATTAAATAAAAATAGTCACAGGCAACAGTGGCAGAAACTTATTATCTATTTTATATTCCGAAAGTGTATGAATCGTAACAAGTATTGAAGTGAATCTAAGAATCAGAGTTATTATCTAATCATTAACAAACAAAATTGTTTTTTTTTTTTTTGTGATTTTTATTCTAAATTTGGAAAAATAATAAAAGTGAGTTTTTTTAATGATAGTTTAAGTGTTAGGATTCACAAGTTCACCATAGCTATTTTCTTAATCTTAATAATCAATTTTTATAACAATTAATTATGTGTACCCAATCCGATTATTCTAATGTATTCAATTTATGTCTCTTGAGTCCAAAATTGATTTTATTTAACTATGTCAATTTGACATCTCTATGTAAATTCAGATAAACCTTAATTAAATGCCTTAAAACTCTAAGAATCTATGTAACGAGTGACAAACATAAAGCATATCTCTGCCTCTTTATCCAAATTGCAGGCTTTTACTATGTGATATAAACAAATAATCCGTCTCTCGACCTTATTATTGTTCACAAATTAATGAATTAATGTTCAATTAATCCAAAACATTAAAAATATAAGTAAAAATAATTTACAAAATCAATTGGAGATTTATAACTCTACAATTAAAATTAATCAAAAATTAGGTTACAATTATTCATCATAACTAATTACTTAATTACACATCATGGGAGAAAAATAAAACATAAAAGAATTAAAGTACATAACCGAGTTTTGAGGGAAAAAAACGAGATAAAGATGAAGATTTTGCACCAAGAATCACTTTCTTCTTGTAAAATTCTTAAAACCCTAGCTTCTTGAATGATTTCTAAATTTTTCTCTCCTTTTGGGCTCTCTTTCTTGTAATTGGCATAAATTTATGTCCTAAGAGACCTCTTTGACTTGTATAATATGAATATAATGGATCCCCACAAGCCATTTGGTCCATCAATCATTGGGCTTCCTACATAACATAAACAAGTGGTCCAAATTGTTAAGCACCAATTTTTGGCCCACCAATCTTCACCTAGTTAACAATTTGGTCATACCAAAATGGACTTAGATGTTAACATCTTTCTGCTCCATTCTGTCCTGTACCTGCAAAAATATTAATACTTAAGAGATGTAAACAATCTCTAAATGTATATAAAGGCAGTGTTTTGGTTCCAATATCTACAGTATTACACTTAGTAGATACTTTCACGATTTCCTTTTCTAATACATCTATGATAAAATGAAATTTAACATCAATATATATCATGAAAAATATGATTTCTAATTAAGTGTATTGTACTTACAGTATCAAAAGGTAAAATGACATCATTTCCAATAAAAATCAACATTACCTGTTTGGTGGCCATTTTTTCAAGAAAACATTGTTTTAATTAATAAATTTTTGAAGAATGTATGGTTAAAAAGTATTGAAAAATTTTAAGTTTACATGAATATATTTTATTGTGTGAATGTGTGGCTGAAAATGAGTATGTAAAAAATAGTTTTGAAAGAATAAGAGACAAAAAAAGGCTAAATATCTTTCTTCACAGAATTTGTAGTTGCAATATATTTTGTTAAGTCCAAATTATAATTAGCAATTTTTCAAGTCAAAATCAAGTCCTAGTTGAATTGTATTAGAGGTTTATTAAATTGTAATCAAAGTTAAAATAGTTAAGAATTGATAGTATAGGTTTTGAAGGAGTCCAAGATGTCCACTAACACATGATCAAGAGAATGTAATTAGAAGTCTAAAGATTGTTAAAGAGCCGCATAAGTTATGTTTCAAATTCTCAGTTGCAACTTGCAACACATTTTTGACATAGAAAACATTCAATTTTGAAAAATATTATTTCTAAATGAATTGTAGCTCTTTGAGTCAACTTTCCAACATATTTTGAATCACCTCAATTGGGACATCGAGTGAAAGTTATAAAATACTAATGATTGCTCAGATAGTGCTTGCTAGCCGCCCACTTGGCGCTTAAGTGTCTACGTCTTGAATTATGTTTTTCTTCAAACACTAATTTTTCAATTCGTTTTCATCCCCAATACTTTCCTCTATATATATATCATACCTTATGAACGTCCCAAAGTGTGTTGAACCATAATTATTTCATATAGATCAATCATTTGAAGATCCAAATCACTTTCATTAATTTTCAAGATTCATAGATTCATCTAAACATAGATTTGTTGATCGAACTATAAACTTTTACGTTAAACACAGATCAAATTACACAAGATCTTTGATCAAACACTAAACATACATTCGCCATTAGCCTTTAGCATTACTAGAGTTTTGAGAAGAGGGGCTTGGAGTTCCTGTGCTAAAGAACGAGGTTCATTCTTGGAGGTCCACAGGAGATCAACAATATCAGGAGTCGAGAGCTAGTGTGAGGAGCATGTAGTCCAAAAGGGCCAAGGTAATTATAGGAAGAAAGGTCATATAAGACTAAGAGTTAGTCGGATCTGGACCATGCTATAAGTCTCATCGTTTATAGTGGATTGTTGATTGGCGAAATGCCCGAAATTTTTTATCCTTTGCAAAAGGTTTTCTTCATTAGTGTTATTTACTTTATGCAATTTACAAATTGTGGTATTCGAATATACAACAAAATAACTTGTTTGATCTAATCATCTAGAAAAAAATTAAAAAGTGATTTGTTGCTTTTAATTGATTATTCTAAATAAATATTCAGTAAATCTAAGCTTTCTTATTTAGCCTCAATTGAAGATAAGGCTAGAATTTTCTATAACTAAGATTTCCAGCTAATACATGTGTCATTTATATGTTTAATATACCATTTATATATAAACATGGGTAGATGTGGACTTTCTACTATCACTATTGCCAGCAAAATCAAAATGAACAAACTCTTTTAATAATTCCCTCTTTTGATTTACTAAACATTAAACCCATATTGAATTTTCTTTAAGATATCTTAACAACCATTTCATAGCTTTCTAAAGACATTCACCTCGATTGCTTATGAATCTGTTGAGAACACTGATAGCATAAGCTAAATCATGCCTAGTACAAACCATAATGCATATGACAGATCCTAGTCCTACAGAATAAGCATAGGGAACTTTGTTCATTCTAATATACTCTTATTTAATTCTAGGAGACTGATCTGTTGACAATTTAAAGTAACTCACTAAAGGTAAATTAATGGGTTTTGCTTCAATCATAGAAAATCTGTCTAAAACTTAGGAAATATAGGACTGTTGATTTAAATTCATATCCTATCCTATCTCCTTCTATTTCCATTCCTAGTATTCTTCTTCCAGGTCCTAAATCTTATTTCAAACTGAATTTTCAGTTTCAATTTCATAGCTGTTTTTCTAAAACATCACTCCTAGCAAGCAACATATCATCTACATACAATAGAAGATAACAAGATTTTGAACCACCTTTTCCTTAAAAGAAAAATATGAATCTTATTCACTTTTATTGAAATCAAGACCTTTAATAAAAGTATCACTGAGTCTTTTTTTTTTTTGACCTTTTTATGTCTCTTTCAATTTTCATTCATGTGGAGGATTGTTGGAAAAAATATTATTTAATACATAAAATTGAATCATGGAAAGTAGCAGTAAATGTTATGTTTTCCAAATTAAGGGACGTTTGGCAAATAATGTTTTGTCATGATGTTATGTAAGGGATTGAATGAACCTTACATCGTATAAATACATAATGAGTAGGAAAGAAATCCCTAGAAATGAATCTAGTTCAAATTCAGATGCTCTAAAGACAGCATACTTCTCGTATCTGAGTTTATTTGTTCATTCCCTTCACTTAGTGGGGTTGTACGAGTCAACTCATGGAACATTGAAACAACTGTTGGGAAAAAAAAAAATAGTTTGTACAAGGCTGTTTTGGCATAATTTTGAATGGGGAGCCCTTTTTTTTTGGAAGATCAAAATAAATTCGTGTACTTCTCCATGAGAACATCAAAATTATATATTTTCTCGCTAAAATTGATGCTGGGTGAATTAGAAGTCAATTCAAAATAGATCATTTGGAAGATGTTTGTGTTGGATTGACAAACTGGTGTGGTTTGCCCCCAAATAGAAAAATGGACAAGACAATGACTAATTTATACATGATCATATTTTTGAAAGGTGTAATCATCTGTAGTATATAAGTTCTCTCAACGTGGGCATAGGAAGATGCAAATTACATACCGGGTTAGAACTTAAGACCATTGAACTTGTGTGTGTGTGCAACCTGCATATACTAATGTCGAACCGAAATTGACCCCTTAGAAGGGTCTACATTTTGCTTTATTACCTAAATGTTTTTAATTTTTTTCCTCCACCTCACTTTCCAACTTCTAAGACTTTTGAAACTTCAGTGGTTATAGCCATTTAGATGTTAGTGGCTAATTAATAGATGAATTTAACTCACCATTGATAGTGTTGAGCCTATAATAGAGCTATGTTTTCCACTATTCTACACACGAAATTTCCTTTACAGTCTGCATATAATTTATAAAGTTTTCCTATCTGAATTTTTTTTTCAATTTCTGTTGAAGTTTTGATGGTCGTGTTCTAATACAAATCTAATTTTTCGGAGTAGAAACTGATGTGCTCAAATTTGATTGATTTATCTATTGTATCCTGAGAGACAAACGTTCAAATGGAATCTCAAACACTTATGATGAGATAGCGAATTTGTTTTAAGGACATCGTGAAATATGCAAGCCTCGATTTACAAATATGTTCTCTTTACGATTAATATATTCCTACAATTCTTTATTTTCTGTTTTGTTCTTTCTTAATCAATAAAATTTATTATTATGTACTGTGACGTTATTCTAAGCCCCCGTTTGACCCCCATTTTTGGGAAATGAAAATGGGTGGAATAGTATTTTTTTGAAAAATGAGTAGTTGAAAAGAAGGAAAGTTTTTCTATTTACGTGTAATATTATTTCGTGGAAGAATGTGTGGTTGAAAATAGGAAAGAAAAAAAAATGAAATGTAATTTAATGAGATTCAAACATGAGCCAACAACAACTGCAGAATTATTGAATGAGGCTGTGAGAATTAATGGTTCTCTTAACCTTGTATTATTGTGAGCCCTTGGATCAAAATGGATGGTTGAGGTTGGTTGGTAAATATTTCATGTGACTTGTTGGAGAAGTTTTTACCTACCTATTTTGAATATATACACCATCCCTCTCTCTTCATTTACGTGGGTTTTTGGCTAGGGCAAGAAAGGACCATACCTTCTTCTACAACTCTCTCTTTCTTCTCCAAGTCTCTCTCTTGTTTTCTACCTGGTTCATTGAGTGAAGAGGTGAGTTTGAGGTGAACTTTGATGGTAGAATACCTTGGTAACTTAGGCATGAAATATGGCTAAGTAGAGGTGGTGTTTCTTGAGAGTTTAGGGTCGGTTTTGGAGAGTTCTTTGCCGGTTCTTCTAGCTATCTCTTGGAAGGTGATTTGCATTGCGTGGAAGTTGTTCCTGAGCCTACAAATCAACCATAAACAAAGGGAAGAAGCTTCAGATTTCGGCTATTGTTGAAACTCCAGATTTTCGGTTGTTTATGTTCTACATTTTATACATTAGAATGTTATTGGAAATGATGTATTTGGTATGTTAAACACCCATAATCCTAACAAACTGGTATCAGAGCAAGGTTGGGGTGTTTTTTAGGCCAAAAACAAACCAGAAAAAGGCCAGAATCGGAGCAGAAAACAGGAAGAAGCTGTCCAGAAAATTGTTGAAAATCAGAACTTCAAACACGATTTCCCGCCAAATCAGAAGGAATTTGGAAAATTCGAGACCAACCAAGGAAAACCTTTCTAGGTGGCGCGTGAAAATTCGACGACGGACACATTTTCCGGCGACGGTACGTGGGGCATTTTTCGGCGATGATCACTTCTGGAAGAATCCTTATTTTGACGTCCTGAACGTATTGATGTGTTTAGTTTTGTGTTTCAGGTTATACAAAAAAAGTTGGACGATTTTCCCCCTGACTTAACGTCTTCGGCGGTTCGATTGTGAAACTTTGGTATATTTACTGTTTTTCAACAGTAGTTTGATAAGATTATTCTAAACTCTCCGTTTGGATAGGTTTGGTATTTTTTACCGGTTTACGCATGATTGCTTGGTTGCTTATTTGTGAATTCCGTTGATTGAATTTTTGTAATTAATTCGTGACCTGAAAGTATATTTAATTGCATTATACCTGTTTCATTGTTGTGCTTCATTCCTGAACATTGGTTTTTTTTTTTAACTCAGCATTCATATATTGATCATCTGGAAAAGATTTTTTCAAAACCTTTTTTGTTATGTCCATGAGTATAGACCACTCTTTTACATAATCTATAATGGGTTCGAGGATTGAATTATCGCAATTCGATGGAAAGGTGGATTACTTGATTTGGAAACAGAAAATGATGGTCATTTTGGTCCAACGGAGAGTTGCTAAAGCTCTCGATGATCCTGGTACATTTTCCGATAAGTTAAAGGTCAAACCACATGAAATTGAAGACATGAATGAAATTGCCTACAGTTCTATAATTTTGCATTTATCTGATAACATTGTTAGACAAGTTGATAATGCCAAAACTGCAAGAATTTTGTGGACTGAACTAGATGCCTTGTTCATGACTAAAACTTTACCTAACAAGATATATCTGTTGGAAAAGCTGTTTAGTTTTAAGATGGATCCCGGAAAGGATGTTGGGGGTAATTTGAGTCACTTTAGCATAATTGTTAAGAGTCTGGCTCATAATGATAAAAAATTTGTCGATGAGGATTTAACTGTCATATTGCTAAACTATTTGCCTGAATCTTACAGAGAAATGAAAAATACCATAAGATATGGTAGGGACACTCTCACTCAAGCTATTATCACAGATGCTTTAAAATCAAGAGAACTTGAATTAAAAAGAGACAATAGAACTCATTCTCGTGAAAAAATTTATTTGTTAAGGGAAGATTTGAAAAGAAAGAATTTAACTTCTATAACAAGAAGGGGAGAGAAAAATCTAAAATGAGATCCAAATCCAAAGATAAAAGTGGTAAAAAATGTTATCACTGTGGAAAGTTAGGACATTTCAAGAAAGACTGATTTGAATGGAAAAGAAAACAAAGAGACCCGAACAATTTTGATCAAGATAATGCTGCCATTGTTTCCGAATTTGATAGTTTGCATGTCTTTAATGTGTCTGAGGAAGAATTTGACAAAAATTGGATTCTAGACACAGGGTGCATTTTTCATATGTACCCTGAGAGGTCTTAGTTCTATAACTATAAAAAGATTGAACCTAGGAAGGTCTACATGGGGGACAATAATTCTCAAAATGTGGTTGGAGTTGGTGACATAGCCATCAGGATGTACGATGGGGCCGTCACGCAGCTCAGAAATGTTAGATATGTTCCTAATTTAAAGAGGAACCTCATTTTCTCAGGTTCTCTTGAAGATGATGGATATACCTTCAAGTCTGGTAACAAAATTTTGAAAATTATGAGGGGTTCTTTTATAGTTATGAAAGGACCTAAAAAGAATGGGTTGTACTATCTGGAGAGTAGAACTGAAATACCACTTGATTCTAGCCTTCTTACTGTGAGTAAAGACAAAATTGAAATTTGGCATAACAGAATGGGTCATATTGGGTTCAAAGGGCTAAGATCTTTAAGTAATCAGAAATTACTTGGAAATGATGATATTGAAACTATGAATTTCTGTGAAACATGTGTTTTGGGTAAGTCCCATAAGGTGAGCTTTGAAGTTAGCTCTCATAGGATCAGCAAACCATTGGACTATGTCCATGCTGATCTATGGGGCCTAAAAAAGCACTCCACATTTGGTGGAAGCAATAGTAAGGAGGGTTGTGAGGTCTACTTGTTGCTGTATGTAGATGACATGCTTCTAACAAGTTCAAGTAAGAGAGATAGGGCTGAAAATAGACTAATCGTTTCCCAAGAAGCCTATCTGAACAAAGTCATAACTAAGTTTGGTATGAATGGATCAAAATCTGTAAACGTTCCTTTAACAGCTCACATGAATCTTTCTAGTGCACAATCTCCTAAAACTGAGGAGGAATTTAGAGAAATGAGGAACATACCATACTCTAATGCTATATGTTCCGTTATGTTCTCAATGATAACAACCAAACCTGACTTAGCCTATGCTATAAGTTTTTTGAGCAGATTTATGTCCAACCCCGGAAAGCCCCATTGGGTAGGTTTGAAATGGTTGTTAAGGTACATTGTTGGTACATTAAATCTGGGTCTTGTGTATGAGAAAAGATCTGAGAAGTTAACTTTGAAAGGTTATGTTGATGCTGACTTTGCTGGTGATAAAGATAGTAGGAAATCAACCACAGCTTACTATTTTACACTTGGTGACAATTGTATAACATGGAAGTCACAGCTGCAACCTTTAGTTACTTTGTCAAGTACTGAGGCAGAGTATATTGCCATAACCGAGGCGGTTAAGGAATGTACTTGGTTAAAAGGAATCTTAAAAGAATTGAACTTCATGCATGATACACCTGTTATGTTTACTGATAGTCAAAATGCTTTATTGCTTTGTAAAAATTCTGTTTATCATGAAAGATCTAAACATATTGAGGTGAAGTATCAATTTATTCCTGAGAAATTGTCTCAAAATGAAGTTAAACTTGTTAAGATTCATACTGATAGGAATCCCTCTGATGTGGGAACTAAAATTCTACCTGCAGGTAAATTTAAATTATACTTATCTTTGTTACATATTGATACGGATTAATTTTTCTTGCAGGTAGTGGGCGGTGATAATGAACAGTTCTTTCATGTACAAATTCGCAACCAAGAGAGTGTGTTATGAGAACCAAGGTGAAGAATGTGAGAATGAATGGTTCTCTTAACCTTGTATTATAGTGAGCCCTTGGATCAAAATGGATGGTTGAGATTGGTTGGTAGATATTTCATGTGACTTGTTGGAGAAGTTTTTACCTACCTATTTTGAATATACACACCATCTCTCTCTCTCTTCATTCACGTGGGTTTTTGGCTAGGGCAAGAAAGGACCATACCTTCTTCTACAACTCTCTCTTTCTTCTCCAAGTCTCTCTCTCGTTTTCTACCTGGTTCATTGAGTGAAGAGGTGAGTTTGAGGTGAACTTTGGTGGTAGAATACCTTGGTAACTTAGGCATGAAATAGGGCTAAGTAGGGGTAGTGTTTCTTGAGAGTTTAGGATCGGTTTTGGAGGGTTCTTTGCCGGTTCTTCTAGCTATCTCTTGGAAGGTGATTTGCATTGCGTGGAAGCTGTTCCTAAGCTTACAAATCAACCATAAACAAAGGGAAGAAGCTTCAGATTTCGGCCATTGTTGAAGCTCCAGATTTTTATGTTCTACATTTTATGCATTAGAATGTTATTGGAAATGATGTATTTGATAGATTAAACACCCATAATCCTAACATAGGCAATTTTCAATGGCTGATAGTGAGAAGCAGTTGCGACATGTGAAGCACTACAAGTATGTCAGCACGCATGATGTAGCATATTGGTCAAGAAGCTTCTTCCCAGATTCAGAGAGAACATGCAATGGGAATTGGTTTGAACTTTGGTTTCAGAGTTTTTTGAACGAGCTGCATATTACACTATTGAAGAATGTGTTGATATCACAGCTTTAAGGGATGGAATTAACGTTGCACAGTATGAATACATCGTACGCAGGCATGGAATCCTTGGAATTGAATCTAGTTCAGATTCAAATGCTCCAAAGAAGAGCTTGTTTGTCGTATCTGAGTTTATTGGCTGCTCCCTTCACTTAGTGGGGTTATCCGGTCAACCCCTGGAACATTGAAACGACTGAATGAGGCAATTTCAATGGTTGAGGATGCAATTGTTCGAGCCTGTAATGAAATTACATACTGAAGCTACTGATGGTTCCTATATTGAAATAAAAGAGAGTGAACTTGTTTGGCATCATCAAGATGCAGATCCTGGTTTTGGATCTAGCCAAGAGAAGGAAATATTAGACCACCTTGAAAACGTACTAGATAATGAACCTGTTACTGCAAAAAGTGGTCAATTCATTGTTGAAGTGAAACCTCAGGTATGTCATCTTCGAACACCACAATTTTCTTGATGCTTTCTTGGACAACTCTGTCATAGATATCATCTTTCTTTTCAATGTTTATTATAGATAAAAACATGTGAGTTGTGGTATATAAATTTGAACCACCTCTTTTGTTGCTTCATGTTTCCACCTTTTGAGTTGCATCAGTTGGTAGTACAATTAGACATGTCAATGATTCACTCGACTCACTAAAACAAGAATTTGGGCATGTTTTGACTTAAACTCGTACAAGTTTATAACTTAGGTCGAATAAATTAACATATTCGAGTTTAAACTTATGTAAAAACTTATTTCGTTTAAGACAGTTTCATATTTTATATACAAGTCTCAAGAAACAGACCTTTCATATACACCGGAGAAAAGACAATCATATTTCATCTACATAAACTATACATATAATTATATAAATACCTTTTAAATAAGGATTTCATACAATTTGCAGTCTTTGAACTGTATCGAATATAATTTCTCCAAAATGGACCCACATTCTTATCTTTTTGCCTTTTTTGTCCCTGCCTATTTTGCCTTCTATCCTCCTCCGGCCTTCTTTTTGTGAAAATCCAGTTCATGTCCTGCCTCGATTCCTGTCACTGTGGGTGCAAATGCTGCTTAATGGTACTACTGTTCTTGCCCATGTGTCGGAAAAAACTTTCGCAGTTTTGGTATATAGTATTTGACTTGCCGCTTTTATTGAACTTGAGTCCAATTTCGTCATTGGAACTTATCGTCCACTAAGTTGTTGCAATACAATTTTGACACTTCGACACATCACATTTTCCTAACAGATAGAAAGACACTACCTTAATGTCTCTCTATTTGTTAAAAAAAAAGTTATGTATTCACGTGTCAAAAATGCATTGAGCAACTATCGGGCAACTGTAAGTGAATCTCAACTCAAAACTAGTGAACTAACTTCTGGGTGGAGTTGTGGTTGGAAATAAGTATACCTGGCTTTGCACCACCGACTGGCCAACCTTGAATCCCGGAACCACCGTGAATGCCACCCGAAAATCACAGTCTGCTGCCATGACGACGTCGTCCGTTATACTTTCCATGTAGACTTCAGAAAATCTTGCATTTCTTTTCACTTGAAATATGCTCACTTCTTGATCAAATGAGAATGTCAAACAATGTAAAAGCCAAACTCTTCTACCCATCTCTGCAAAGGCCTTGAAGAATTCAGTTTCTGGATAATCACTGGAGTTAACCATTTTCCTTTGATTCAAATTCCCAGCAAATGAAAATTCCATTTTGGGATGTACTAAACGAAGGTACTTTGATTTCAAGAATTTCCCAAACAAAGAGTTTCGATTCTGTTCAAGAAACTGAATTACACCCACTGACCTCAAATTCTTGAAATGTTCAAAGAAGAAAACCCGACGCGGTGCAGTTCCATTAGGCAACGGCTGATGATCAGTTTGTATGGAAAAAAATGGTTCATTGAAGCCACTGAAAATTTCTCTGCAAACAAATGATTCAAAGGCGAAACCCTTATGATCCCTCTTGCTGAAAGTGATTTCTGGCTGTATTGCATTTGCTGCAGCATCAATATCCCAACTCGCAGAATCCATATTCCCAATCAAAATCTTGACGAAATTACGTATAGATCTCAATGCATAGTGCAAAACCATGATAAAGGCTTTAGGATTAGAATCAGAGAATTTGATATTATCAAGAATGGAAAAAGATCCACTTGCATTGAGCTTTATCTCGAGGGATTTATTGGTCTGAACAATTTCCTGCAACTGATCTTGCAGTAAAGAAATTTGGGAATCTTTTCTTTCTATCTCCCTTCGCATTTTTTTCATGGTGATCTCGTAAGTCTTCATTAAAGACTGCTGTTCTTGATTCTCTGCAAGCATTAATGTCACATGGGGCGGCGAAGAATCGATCTGTTTGTTCAAGAATCTATGCTTCAGCTCTGAAAGTGCTTTCAATTCATCAACCACAGCTTGATCTGCAGAGTGTATAGCTTCATTGTTGTACGGGAACTGAGCCATTTGGAGCTCAGCATAAGCCGCTTTAACTGCAGAAATGGTGGCAAAAAGCTTGGCGACAAAGGCCTCAACGGCTGCTCGATTCTTCGATTCTTTGGCTTCTTCTTCAAGATTTTCTTTCTCAAACTGCTGGGATTCACAGCATTTGAGTTTTTCTTGAGGAATGAGGAGGCAAAATCCAGGATTTGAGAGATTTTTTGTGGCTGATTTTAAGTGAATTACTTTCTGAAACGTCCTGGCAATTTTGCTTTTTGCTGCAGCAGGATATGGCCTGATTGAATCCATTTCAATTCAAAATTCTGTTGATCAGAGCATGAATTGGAGTTTTTGCATGAAATCAAAATTATTTGAAGAAAAAGAAGAGGGGATAGAATTCAAAAAGGCAAGTGTACTACTTTGACTATACTGGTGGATGGCATCGATTGAGTTGGTAAAGTAGGATATCTAAAGAGCGGGACAAGAGAATATAAAGTTCCTTCACCATCGAGTCCAATTTACCTGGTGATATCATATTTTTGACATTTTAACCCATCACAATTTTTTAAAGGTAAAAGTAATGTGATACAACACCAATTTAAGTAGCACCGATGACATTAATGATACGATTGATTAAATGGTAATCTATTCTTACATTTAATTATGTCTATCGTTTAATGATACATAAGATAGTGTTGTAACATCACTACACTGGATAACAATATATTTTTTTTTTTAAATAAGAAAATGCCAATATAATTTTGAAATATTTACGTCTTATCATTTTTTTAAGAAATAATATGTTGAGATATAAAAAATTGTATTGAACAAACCGTCAGCAGATTTCGACTCCACATATATCTATGATTTGGAAAATAAAAAAATTAAGTATGTAAGTAATTAAGTATGAATAACAAAATTACCCCAATTCCCTCTTTATTCTTGCATCCCTTTATATATATATATATATATATATATATATATATATATATATTCTTTTAAATTTGTTGATGGTGATATATTTCATTCAAATTTAAAAGTAAAATCAATGAGTGGGATGCACCTAATGAAGCCAAAAATTTCCAAAAGAAAAAAAAAATGAATTATTGACTCTAAATAATTAACATATAGTGGCATGGGACAAGGAATCCAAGACTAAAAACACTGGTGACAACTATATTTGATATATAAATGGGAAAAGGAAAAGTAAATAAAGTAGTTTCGGTATCAAACTGTGATCCAATTTATATATAGGATTGTATAAAATAATTAATTATTTTGATTCAATTAATACTGGAAGCATAAATAATTCCAAATTATTGTGATGGGTATTGAAGGGCAAGCAAACCATGTTAGTGGTCTGAACATCATTAGGAGACCAGACAACCAGTGCAACACAAACGTTTTCAATCAATGTTAAATAACTAATTAATAAGAAAAAGTATATTGGCCAAAACTGTCTGGCTCTCAATTTTCTGCCATGCTCAATCATCCAATCAATTCACATCATAGCTACATTTATTTATGTCCAATTTGTCATCAGATAAATAGTCGTTATAAATATCGCTTGTTACTAGAGATGACAATTTGGCTCGTCGATTCGTGTCGCTCGTGGATAGGCTCGGAAAAAGCCCTAGCCGGCCTGGCTGGAGGCTCGAGCCGAGCTCGAAAAAAAAAATGCGTGGCAGCAAACTGGCTTAAAAATGCGGCACTTGTTGCTGCCTTAAAAAGGCAGCCAAATGTAGGATTAAAAAATAATGGAGCCTACTTGGCTCGGCCCGGCAAGACCCGAGCTTTCAGCTTGAATTTTTTTTACGAACTTTTGCTCAGCTCGAACCTGAAAAGAGCTTGGTTAATTTTATTCAAGCTGAACCCGAGCCTTGAATTTCAGCATGGTGACATCCCCTACTTGTTATTCTTGACATATACAATAAGAATGAAAGTAGTGACTTAGTCAAACTCGAATCCAGTAAAGACCTACTTTAACTTGGAAAAAATAATTCAAATACAAAATAAATAATATTTTTTTGGAAAAAAAAATAATAATAGTGACAGAAATCCCTTACTCCCTCCATTGAATGGAAGTGTTTTCTATCCATTTTTTGGTATGTTTAAGGAAAATGATTTCTAAATTTTTGATAATCCAAGTTTTCATATACATAGTATAAATGAAAATTTTCTCCTCCAATGAATGAATGGAAGCAATTTTTTTAATGAATTAATTACTTGTACTTAATCGTGTGATTAAAGTGAAGTGCCAGCATTTGAATGATTATGATTATAACACAATTGGCTTCTGCAATGCTATTTTGGAATAAATTTGGTACACATATTGATTGTACGCCAAGCAAAACTTGATGTACATCCAAGTCTCCTGTCAAAATTAACATTCAAAAATATGCTCAACAGCTCAAGTACTGGAATAATCTCCAGGTATATACCTACCGAATGAAATTAAATACTAGGTAGACAATAGATTTTAGCATTATTCGTGTTAAATTTATCCAAAACTTTTCTATGTACACTTCTTCGTGATTTAAAAAAATAAATCATTGGGTTAGTGTTCATGCCAAGAATCATCTTAATTAGACCCAAATAGAATTTAATATATATATATATATATATATATATTATTTAAATTTTAACATTACCATTGGAGCAACACTGATATGTTGTCCAAAGAGAATAAATATAGCTAACCTGTTGGATGGGGAGTCGGTGGGAGTAGGCGCCCCATCCAATCGGGGCCCGCCATGTGGTTCCCTGTCAACAGGGTCTATCATTGGTCCTGTTTGACTAGTAGTCTCCATAGAAAATAGGGTCGAAATTATATACGAAAGTATATCTAATATACCAAAATAAGAATTCTTTTGTTTTTCTATAGTTTTTTAGTCGTTACGTAAAGTAACATAAAAGAGAAGCAAACTCACAAGTTTAGTTTCTCAATAACTCAGAAAATGACAGTTTTCTCCTAATCACATGAGGTGTGACCCTTCCAATAGACTATTGTAAGATTTTTTAGATGCCATTATATTCTCAAGTAAATGCCTCTATATAGCATATATGTAGTGTATTACGTAATACTATATAGAAATAATCATGATTAAACAATATTTATTCGTCATCATGTTTGGTTTAATACACAAAACGTGTTCATGATGTTATAATGCACAAAATTGCGAACTTAAGATAGAGTTGTTCTTGGTCATTACTCCACAAACCTCGGATATTCTATAAAGAAATCTTTTAATTATCCTTCAAAACTGGAAGTGTTGCTTCCTAAGGCGTGAAATAGGAAATAGTTTACTCCAATACCTAACAGTACGTGCAGTTGACATATATAACATGGATGCTTGTATGAAAAGTATCTGGACCCCGACAAAATTAATCCTCCATCATAAGTACAGAACAGTATAAATAGAAGAGAGAACTGTTGCTCGTGTTTGGTTGTTCAACCACTAAACATACCATCTTCAATCATCAGTGTATGCACTCTAAGTTTCCATTGACGGGCACCTTGCTTTAAAGTAACAATTTGATTAATATATTTATATGCCAAACGTGCCTTCCATTTCCCTCAATAGCATACAAGGAAAACTTGCCTAGTTCACTATCATAAATTGATCGTTTCTTACATTGTACATATTCCAAGAACGAGGCTAAGAGGTTCGAAATCGTGATCTTAAAGCATAAAGCACACCATATGTTCTTATTTTGCACTAAATTCATCTTTGACAAAGGCTGGAGACATCTCAAACTACATCTTTAACTAGACCCAAATCCAAAATTGTGCAAAGAATAATTAACACACCATGACTCGCCCGGGGAAAAAATCTTTATCCACCTACAAATCCTCCCTATATGTGACTACTTGTGAGATTTGAATAATAAAATCTCATAATTCCATTATAAAAGGAAAATGAATACACCCACAAACACAGATGAGCGAGAAAATCTTCCTTTTGCTTTGTCTCAGAAGATTCTTGGATGGAAATTTCAATATCCGCTTCTAATAAAAGATTTCGTGAAATTACAAATCTCTACAGTTCTGAATCTTCCACAAGCAACTTTACAAGTAATTGTATGAACACCGTTTTTCTCCTAGTTAAACGAGAGGCTGAGCCACGTATCAATTTTTCCCTGCAAAAAAGGGAGTCACCTCGAGTCAACAACATAGAGAAACTTCACTCATTTCATTAGAGAGCGCTCTGTGGAACAAAGATTCAGGTCAAACTATCTACCATTCAATCTTTGTCATCTCAGGCTGGCAACTGCAGTTTTGCATTAGTTTTCCAGCTGCAAAGTGATTGCTTGGTTAGTATGTCTTAACAATAGATAAAATTTAGTAACCAGTGAGAAAGGATAGGTCATAAACATGCCCACAGGCTCGTCACCTGATAAAGTAGTAGTAGAAGAAGTCTGCATAAAGAGCTGTTTGGACGAGGCCAGAAAAGCAAGCTGAGCAAAAGAAGAATGTTTATTAGTCAATGCAAACAAAATAGTCATCCCACAAACTTTGTGTTTGTTTGGGAAATATTATAATGACATTATAATAAAGAGTAATGGATTCCACGAAAATGTGCGAATAATAAATGGGTAGTAGTTGTGAATGTGGTTAAAATTAATGTTTAAATTCGACTTAAAATTATAAGGAGATTATAATGAAACCGCTTTGTTTCATGACTTACAAATCCATCGACTGAAATGAGGTTCTGTGAAATACCGGTAGACCCAATTCAGGATGTAGAATGCTCGATAGGCCCTGTTGACTCATAAGACATGAGAATTTTTAGAATCTTGGACTAAATAATCCACATGTAATAGCTATGAAAGATAAAAGGTATCAGGGTTACAAGGGTTAAAATGGTGGACTGATAACAAATTGCATAAACTACTGATATTATTCTAGTAAATATTTAAGTGCATCATTTACTTAGGATCACTTCAAAATTTCTGCAAGTATTTTACAAAATCATGGAGAAACTACAGCTACAGGATGGAGGGAAGGCATTATGAATGCCTAGTAAAAGTGAGAGATAGGAAACTCTCACATTTGGATAAGCACTGTCATATTAGATATATTTAGATACTTAAGGTCCATAATTCAAATTGGATAAATCAAACAACATATATAAATTTCAAAGTGGAAAAAAAATTACGTGGCAGAATTGCACAGCCTCCAAGCATATTGTCCACTCATGTTGCCACATAAGTCCAAATTCAGGATACATAAGCAAAATCAATATTTTTTCTCTTTAGCAGCAATAGGTGAAAAGAGAGTAAAATTACCCGAGGAAGAAAACATATTGTCCAGTCAGATTGTCCACATTTCCACTCCTTTGCAACAGTATCAATTGGGGTATAATTGCAATAGCTTCCAAGTATATTGAAAATGCCCAAAATATCTGGAAAAAAATGTGATCAAATTACAAATTATACACAAAGATGATGGCGCAATATATAACATCGGTAATGCAAAACTGATAGATCATACATACATTTAAGCTAGAAGGATCACACTATAGCAAGGTAATGTAATTAAGTGCAACAGGATTGGCATTTTAAATTAATTAGAAATAAGAAAACATATGTGCTAATTAAAATATTAAGCCTCGGTTTGGAAAATTTATAAATGGCTTATAAATAGGATAATAAGAGGAATAGTAGTGAGGTGAATAATAATGTGTAATAGGAATGTGTGGTTGAAATTAATATTTGACTTTAATTGAATTTATGAACCAATTTATAAATTGTATCCAAATGGAGTGTTAAACATGAGTTGAAATCTCAATGTTGATTTAAAACAGAATATAGTTTGGCAAGCACGCACTCCTGTAAAATAAGATCACATATAGAACAAGCCTATTAAAAAAACGGAGGGATTTCAAAAGTAATGTACATATACAGTATATAAATAATCAACTGCAAGGGTAAACAAGCATAAATGTATCCATGAATTAACTTGAACAAGCGCGCGCATGCACACACACTTAAGTGTGAGAACTAGCTGAGAACAATCAATCCAATTTTTACGAATCACTCACACCACACTCAGTTCAAGCACATTTTTAATTGGAGCCACAATTTTGAAAGATGCGAATCAAGGTTTAGCCAAGCACCTCCAGCTCTCATGTGAATGTAATGGTTTAGGTTCTAGTGGCCTCAGATAGATACTTGTATTGATCAGCTTAATTAGGACTTCCAATGTCATAAATGTGTTCTACAAGAAAAACTTCAGTGTCTTCAAGAGACTTTCTCATTTATAAGTTAGATCCAGCCACACAACACTTGAGACTACATTCAACAGCGATTCAATCCTCAAAAAGAGTTGTGCTAGTGTCATAGCAGAACATGTAAGGATGTTCACTATATGTGCATGTGAAACCTCTAAGACACCCATAGGCCATAACCAAGTATCAGCCATATAATCACATTCATTTTATAAAATTCACTTCAAAATTCTTATAATTCATAGATCATCCAAATTAATCTAAATAGACGGCGAGGGAGAAGTTCAAGATAAACTGAGCAGGCTGACCTCCTGAAATGTAAACTTCTCATGGACAAGAAGTGCCAAGAGAAAGCTCGCTCCAACAAGAAAATAATGCCTGAATGTGTCCAGCTGGCGGTCATATGATCGCCTCACAACTTGATGGAACCGCATACACCACACAATTGCTAGAGAGCTCCCAATGAATACTAACTTCATAATGGTGTTGTACACTGAAATAAAGTCAGTAAACAAATCTAGATACCGAGCCAAGAACACAAGTGCATACAGCTCCTGTGTCTTCAATGAAATTCCTGAATAACACAAAAGTCCATTTAATTTCATCTCTCAACTGAAGAAACTACAGATGCCTATCTATAAAGCCAGATATATGCATACAAACACAGAATTGAAGACCTCAAAATCTTCATCTTTATTTACTAAAAAAGAGCTAGAGATATGCATTTAAGAGAACACCTGCACAGGGAACAAAATGTCTTCTATTCCTCTCGTTACTGACACATATAAACCCTAAAGTCTATATGTGATACAAATATACGTTCACTAAATAAAGTAAAAAGGGAGCTGCATTCTTCTCTTCTGACCTACTTATGCTTGTGTGAAATTAAAATGGATGACAAATTTAGTACCAACATGCTACTACATAAATAAAGGAATGCAACAAAATTTTGTGTTCAACTAAAAGACCCAAAATGCAGCCAATAAAAATCTACAACACTTATTTCATATAAATACTCAGAGAAATGCAAAGAAAACATACATATATAAATGTACACAAGGTATCAGAAAGCAATTGGACATTCATGAGCCTTCATGTAAAGCTGATGTGAGCACACTACAAACTCTTCAGATAACATATAACTTGAATGTTTTTCCCTCAACAATGCAATGGACTACATATATAATAAAATTGGAAACTTTTGTGCAAGTCTATTATTTGCATTGTACATAGTATGGTACTTTTTCATTTTTTCAGTTGACAAATTTTGGATCTATCGAGAAAAGAAAAGGAAAATGCCACCCATCTGACTTATGATTTTGTAAGAACGTGATTTTATAATATAAAAAATGGACAAATTATGGAAGAAAATTGTCAGAATAATGGATGAAGTCTTAAGAAAGTATGGTCGTCCCAGTATATCTTAATGCTTAATTTATGGGAGAAACGTGAAATTGTGTATTACGACAGAGAATGCCAAGGCACAAATATGAAAAGGCATGTGAAGGACAAGTTATATGTAGACTTATAGCTCAACAACAGTAGAAAAGAGCAACGAAATACAGATGTAGGTGTTTTTGGATCACAAACTTGAAAAAACGTATTGATGTAGGCATTTGCCAATCAAATAACTTTTATGGATATGTAAAATGTTTACATATATGTATTTAGAGATATATATCCACATATGCGTATGAAAACACATACGTACATCCATATATGCATCTGTGTGTGAAGGGAACTCATACAACCTGGCCATTCTGCATCTTTGAAAATGATTGGTAAATTGAGATAGACATGGTAAATACTTCAAAGTTTGCCCTCATACTTCAAGTGAATGTAAAAATTAACATCAATAATAACGCACTTAGCACCAGTGAATCAATTTAACAAACAGCAAATACAGATCGGTCAAATAAAATTCTAAAAACTAATGTTTTACGAAATTCAGCTCCACCAACACAATAATTCTTATAAATCACATAGTTGCAAAATTAACATCTAAACACATATAAATAAACGCCGAATACTTAACCTCGCGTATTTGTATACATTAGTTGTTAATTAACCAAAACCATGGACCATGTATTCAAGCTTTTACTCCGAAAACGAAAGCAAATTTCAATAATGCGCGAAATGGAATTCAGTCCTACGCAAGTTAATTAACCGAAACAAACAGTATAAGATAATCAGTACATAACCCTAAATAAAAATGCATACATAACCCAGTTAAAAGCATCACCTGAGCATGATTTAGTGGCATAGATTTTAAGAAGAAGAACTAAAATGCTTATCAAATGTGTCATGTCCCCGACGAATCTAAAAATATTCATGGCTGTAAAAATTGGATAAAAATCTAGAAAGTGAGGGAGGGTTTCAAGTTTATACGAATTATAAATTGGTATTTCGAGAGGAGAAAGAGAGGTAATGGGTAATGGGCAGTTTCACTTTCAGGGTTTTAAATTTTATATACAGAAAATGGAAATTGATAAAAGATGGAGGGAGGTGACGTGGAAAATCTAGAGAGTGTTTGCGTCAACGAGTACAGCTGTCTGGTTTGTGCGCTTCTAGTTATTCAACTTTTGAGACGAAATAAATGAGGTGGCAACTCATATCATATGAAAAAAAATAAAAATATATAGTAATAATATTAATAAATAAAGGAAAGAAGAAAAAATGAGACAAATAATTAAAATTGACTATTGATAAAGAAAGAGGATAAAAAGACTATAGTATATTTTATTTGATGGTAATTGATAAGTGTATTTTATACACTTATTTTGGACTTTAAATAATGATATTTTGTAATTCTTCTGATGAAATATAATCTAATTCATGTCATATTGTGTCAAATAGGTAAAATTCGATATTTGATGAAGAGTTTGAGAAAAGAATGCAAAAGTAGCAACAAATGACGAAATTCAAAAGTTGAGGACTAAATTACAAACAATCTATAGATGAGACATGCGACAAAATGAAGACCAAAAATGTCAAGGAATTAATTGAATACATTTGGAAGATAAATGAATAAAATTATAAGAGAAAATAGCTCGATCGAATCAGATACAAAGTTTGGGGACTTAAATGCAATACTTTAAAAGTTGAGTCGAATTGTAAAACGATG
Organism: Osmanthus fragrans; assembly: GCA_019395295.1. Lineage (NCBI taxonomy): Eukaryota > Viridiplantae > Streptophyta > Magnoliopsida > Lamiales > Oleaceae > Osmanthus > Osmanthus fragrans. Next base: position 14,583,438 of record CM033350.1, read on the forward strand.
ATTCAAGAATGACAATGGTCAAATGGAGTTGAAAGAGAAGTCAATGGGATGAGATTTGTTGAAAATGACCAAAATATACTCGTGAGAAAGTTCAGCAAAATAATTGTACGATGCTTAACCATGGACCTGCAGGACAAGTGTACACAAAGTTCCCAAAATCCATTACACAAACCAAATCATGTGTACTGTGCATGCGTACCAAATGGACTATACGTAAGCATGGTTCAATTGTGTGAAAAAAATTTGTTTCTGTATCATGTTTTGAAATTTTTTAATATGCAATCTTTTGACACTCTATATATACCAAAAGTTGTCCAAAACTCGAAAGACCTCCATTGTAACCTAAAAAATCACACATTCTACGTATTTTGAAGGGGAAGAACGAGGTTAAGCATCAATATCAAGGTGAATTACATAAGTTCATTGAAGAATATTCATCACTTTTCAATATTCAAACCAAGAAATTGGATTTCTCCACTTTCTTCATTATTTCTTCTTTTCGGGTGATTTTTTCCTATATTTCTTGTGTAATTTAATTATCAGAATGCTAGGCTAGTTTTTTCATTGTATTGGATGAAAAATGATTCCTATTTCATATTTGTTTTTTTTTATTTAAGACTAGTAATTTAGTAATTTCTTGATTTTGCATACCCATTACATTATTTAATTATTACCCACCAATTGAATAATTAGTTGTTTGTTGTAGTATTAGGAGACTCACAATAAGTTTAGAACGCGAAAAAATTGATGTGTAGATAGAATTAGGAATAATCTTTATCAGATATGCAATCACATAGATAACCTATAATATAATGCATTTTGATCATATGAATTCAAGATTAGAAATAAGATTAAGTCCTGATTATAATAGACTTAATTTATCTTGAAAAAGAGAATTAAATACATTAGTGTTATCGATTGTCACGAAAGTATGAAATTGACTATATTACGAATCAAGAATTAAAAAAAGGCAATAGGGGGACTCAAAATCCAATAAAATCATTCACGTTGATGAGAACCACGTAGCAACGATGACTACGTAACTCACAACAAGATTGAAGATCTGACCAAGAAAACCAAGATAACCAATGTTTTGAATTTAATCCAAAAATGATGAACTAAACAACCAACAACCAATAATTTATCGACCTCTTGATCATGCAATTAATGAACCTCACCCAGGTTTATGAACGCTACAAGAGTGAAATTCTTTATAAATTCGATTATTCAAGAAGAACAAGAAATTGGAAGTAAACAATCCTCTGAATTAATCTCAAAATTATAATCTGAATACAATTGAAAATAATAATTCATATTTATACTAACCCTAAAAATTATGGTAAAAAGGGAATTAAATAGTCCAAAAATATGAAAGTTACCAAAATTAAAGAATTATAGCTAAAATAAAACTCTCACGAAAAAACAAAAATGTCACCTCGAAAATGGCCTATGCGATTGCATGGTTGCTCGTTGTGCGGTCGCATGGTTGAACAACTGTGCCCTTGGTAATTCTCGGTAACAAGCTATGCGACCACATGACTTGATGCTCTATGCAACTGCACAATTTTGCAGCTGGCTTCCCTCTTCGACCTCTTGTAACAAGTTGTTCCAAGTTGTTTCGTCCTTCAGCTCCAACATGATACTTGACCTTTGGCTTGTTAACTCCAATACTTTGTGCTCCATAACTCAAATAAGTAATTGTGCGGCTTTTATTGACCCCTTGAAGGCTCGAACCTGGCTTAGAACTCTTCCCAACGTTTGACAAATTCTTGATAGTTTGTAATGCATCTCGAATCACATCATCTCCTCCCTCTTCGAAATTATGCGTCCTCAAATATGAACCTTTGGTGCTCATAAAATTTTTCAATTGAAATAAATCGATTGGATACTCAAAGGGTGTTATCCCCTAAATCAAGTCTCCATGGCACAGATCATCGAATTTCTGCATCAAAGAATTATACAAACTGGGGAGAGATTTGTTAGTCATCACCACATCACTCTCAGCTCACTTTTCTTTGCATAGAAGTTCAACTTGCATTTTTCTCTCCTCTCAGAATGTTCTATTTCTTTTCTCTCTTGTGGCTCTACTCTATTTTTCTCACTCTTGGTCACCTCGTCATTTTCTCTCGAGTTATCCTTTTGTCTCACTTTGATTTTCTCTCTTCCTCTCCCCTTAATTTTGTTTGATCTTCATATACGTGTTGTAGTGTCAAAGGTACAAATGTAATGGATTTTTCATCTTTTGTCAAAGCTGTACATATTCTTAAACCCATCATGCTTCACCTTCCTATCATATTGTCACGTCTATCCAATAAGATATGCCCAGCATGCATAGGAACAACATCACACAACACATCATCTTTATATCGCCCAATCGAAAGGTTCACTAGTACCCTCCTATTCACCTTAACATCTCCACGATCATCTAACCATTGCAATTTATAAGGTTTTGGGAGTTTTGTCATCTCCAACCCCAATTTTTTACAAGTGTAGTACTAGCTATGTTAGTGCAACTACCTCCATCGATAATCAAATTACATACCTTATCATTGACGTAGCACGGTGTATGGAAGATGTTTACCCGCTGCTACTCCTTCTCATCCACCTTGATTTGTGTATTGAGTGCATGTATCACCACAAGTGCTGACCCTTCGACCGGATACTCAACTACTTCACTGTCACTAGCTCCCTTTAACTTAAGCTTCTCGTCCCCATCACTATCACTTACCACTTCCCCATTGACACTCAAGATCATGGCTTGTCGATTAGGGCATTGAGAAGCAATGTACCCTGATCCTAAACACTCGAAACACTTGATATCCCGACTCCTAAAATATTGTGGTTCCACCTTTGGTAGGGTATTGCTAGTAGCTTCTTCATTTCCCCTTGGTGGTTCGATTTTACCAGTTGCATTAGCCACATCACCCTATCATCATCCCATTTCGATCTCCAAGATTAGTTATAACTTGATGTATTCCTTGTTGTCCCATTTCTCTTCAATTGTCGTTCCACCTTCATAACCACGTGTAACATATCTTCTAACTCCACATAGTGTTGCAACTCAACCACATTAGATATGTCCCTGTTCAAACCATTCGAAAACCTGGCCATAGTAGCCTCGTGATCCTCTTCCACATTCGCCTTAATCATCAAAATCTTCATCTCTTTATGGTAGTCCTCCACACTCTTCGATCCCTAGTAGAGACTCTGTAGTTTTTAATGAAGCTCCCGATAATAATGGTTAGGTACGAACCTCCTTCGCATGATTGCCTTTAACTCCCCCCCCCCCAAGTATTGATTGGTCGCTCCCGATTCCTACACCTCAATGTTACCACTTGATCCCACCAAGTGATTGCATAGTCAACGAACTCAAGGGCTGCAATCTTAACTTTCTTCTCCTCTGACTAGTCGTGACAATAAAAAATCAACTCCACATTCTTCTCCCACTTTAAGTAAACCTCCAGATCACTCATTCTCTTAAATGGTGGAATAAACATTTTTATGTGGCTGATACCCCCATCTACCTCGTCTCCAATATCATTCCTACCCCGCCTTTCAAACCTATCGCCTTCACTCCTTCTTCTCCCCATTTCAACCTCCATAAACGCATCCTCATCTAGATCACTACCATATTCATACCTATCACGCACTTCCACCCTAGACCTCTATCTGCCTTGTCTCCTTGCATTTGGTTATCTCCTGTGAAGCTCAGTATCAAGTCTATCTCCCATATTCCCAAGCATCATTTCAAACCGTCGAATCACATCTTCAGTCATGTTGGCTTGGTTGTTCTGCCTGCTTGAATTTGAACATTCTCTGTCAAACATCCTAAGTTCTACTATATTTTCTGCCTCACCAAAGTTCGCTCGTGTATCACTCAATTTCGGCTTTTACCCTCTATTGATCTCACCACTCTGCATTTTTCCACTCAATGCTTCCAATCAAATTATTCAAGAACAATTTCGAACTCAATCCCGAATAATTCTGTGGAATCCAATCGGATGAGAGTGAGACTTTGTGAATTGATAGATTCAATGAATTTTGGATAAAATTTTGAATGAGAACTATGAATATTCAAGAAAATGGTTCTTGAATTTTTGGATTGGACTGAACAAAAACAGATTTTGGATTCAGAATAGTAAATTGGCAATTCTCAAATAAAATCAAAATAATAATAATTTTTTTGGAATAGTACGATGAACAGTAACTTTTTTTTTTTAAATTCGAAAATTGACTACGATAACAACGAAATAATTGGAAATTGATTTGGATGCTAGATTAGTCCAAAAATAACTTTTGACTATTTAACCTAAAAAGGCCTACGGCAACGATCGCTGAACGTTGCGAAAAATAGCAACGACAAACGTTGCCGTATACCTTTTTCGCAACGTTCACTGAACGTTGACGTTGCTATTTTTCACAACGTTAAGCGAACGTTGCCGTAGGCCTTTTTCGCAACGTTCAACGTTGCTGTTTGTTTTTTTTTTTTTTTTTTGGCATTTTTTCTCTTTGTACAACAATTTCAAATTAATCAATAAAATTAAATAGATTTTTTAGGATTGCATGATATCGATAATAACTTCATTAATTCATACAAAATAAACATAGAACACATTTCAATAACTTGAAAAAAAAAATTCAATTTGCCTTAAATAAACAAATAAATATAGAATACAAAATAATGATAGTTTATTGAAGAGAGTTTTCAGGATATTACAATTCCTTGAGAATTTTCAGGATATTACAATTCCTTGATAAGAGCTTTTGGAGTGCTTGGTCTACCGATTTCCTAGAATATGAATAATTGCAGGTTACAGTTCAAGGAGTTTTACTTAATCCCCTCTCCTTCAAACATGTTAAAATCTTATCTGAATCTAAGTCACTTAGATCAACTCCTGTGCACCTCAAGCCACAATCTGGGACATCTGTCCAAAATCATGCCAAATACAGATTTTAGTCACAGCATTAGTGAGCTAAAGCAGAAGTCATGCAATACTAACATACATTTACCTTGTGAAACAATTAGCTAGTAACTAGTACTGATAAGCAATCTAATTTTGCTCTAAACAATTACAAAATTTCTGAATTTACAAAATGAAGAAGAGGGTGGAAAAGGGAAAATAAAAATATGTAATTCAAGACAATAAATCATATGTAAAAGGCCAGAGGAAAAGCAAATTATGTTTGAGTTTGAAAATTATAAAGCTTTCTAAAAGATCATTCCATCTTTTTAAAGTTTTGGGTACTCAAGCTATGTATTAGGATTCTTATAAATGCTGGTAGCAGTGCTACAAACTAATTCAAATTGATGTACCAAGTATACAGAACAATGGGGATTCAAAAATGGTGGAAGATGTGAAGGTTGAAATGTGTTTGTGATTGTAGGATCTTGCAAGGGGGAACAAGGACACCTTTGAGATTTACTGTGCTAGACTTGGTTGTTGGAATAAAACGAACCCAAAAGGTTAAGCTTCAATTTTAACATTGATCCTCAGGTTAAAATTCATCAGTCACCCCTTTTTTCTTTCATGTTTGAGTTAAGATCGTTGCTAGATTGAACGTGTAACTTCTCAAAAATTAAAAAATAAAAAGAACCCAATCCTCTCACCTTATCTTCAAGGAAACCTTGGAGGAAGCAGGCTAATGGTTCCCACCTGCAAGAAACGGAGAAAAATGTACCCTGTTAGTGAAAAAGGAAAATGTAGTAAAATATAAAGCTGTTATAAAAGGTAATTAGCAGAACAAAGCCAAGAATTATTGTAATTCAAATTATGTTGTTATTGCCCTTAAGAATCTACAGGACTAGCATACTACACCCCCTTGGCAACTCTATAAAATTTGATGCTTTCATCTCAAGTGTGGCAATGAATGAGGAAGCTTTGTAAAAAAACCCCAATGATTTCTGCTCATGCTATAAAAAGGCATCACAACATCTCAGCCAATCCATCATAGCTTGGGAGGTCAACATACTGTGAACTTATCTCACCGCAAGTCCCTCCTAAAAATGGAAGAGCCTAACCCATTTAACCAACTTATCAAGAAAAGTATTTGGGGCATGCTATGTGTACACAATTTTGTGCACACAATGGTGTCCACACCTTCACACGGGTGTGGAGCCCACAATATTTTATTCATATGGGTTCCACACCCATGTGAGGGTGTGGACACCATCGTGTACACAAAATTGTGTACACATAGAATTATCCAAAGTATTTATACATAATTGACTTCCATTAAAGTAATCGATCTGCTAACGATCTCAAAAGACAAGCAACAAACATCAACATTAGACTAAAGTCAACATTTAACTTTATTTCATCTTCCCCCTAAAAAGTATTCTTTTGAATGCTATTCAAAATAATATAAATAAAAAAGAGGCCTCGCTAACCCATAAAAACAAACTGCTAATAATCTCACAAACAACTAGAAGCAGAGTGCAGAGCATCACAGCTCAATCTATTCCATGTCTTTCTAAATTTCAGTCTATGCCACACTATCAAAAAGTTAATGTACTTATCATTAATGAAAGTTAATGCAACATAGCCATGGAATGCTAACAGGTGTGGCTACTTTTCAAATAAAGATACTCTTATTTTGACGGATAAAAAATCATCCTCATATGATGATCATAGAAACACCAGAACTCAAAGGGAAAATAGTATATTGTGGGAATAAATAAACTTCCATAAATTCTTTGCTTGATTGAATTTTGTGCTTTACCTCGTGGTATTCCGAAACACTTCAAATTCAATGAATAAAATTCCTAGAAGTATCAATGTTATATTCTTGCCTTGACCAAGAAAAAAAATGATTTGATTGTTCATATGAGATGTAATTTTATCTAGTTCCAATTGAAAATTCATAATAACCCTTCCATACTTCAACAAAACAGCAGTATGGTCCATTTAAGAACAAAACAGAGATTCAAGTATATATAATGTACCTTCCCCATCTCCAAGTACACAACAGCACGATTAGTGAGGAAAGAAACATCCTTGATAGGGTCAGCCTCAGAAGCTGCAGGCCTCTTCCTCTCTGGTGAGCCACGTGAATACCCCGTCAGCCATTTTTACATCTTCTTCAGCTCCCATCTGCTAGAAGTCGCCGACCTGGGTATGAAGTGGGTTGTACCACTGTGTACTACGATGGCTGGAACTTGGAAAAGAAAGATTAGACTATTAATTTGGGCCATTTCAACTCACACAGCACCGTCACAATGGCGGCGATTGGAGCGCGGAGTCGCCCCAGGCATATTGGAGGGAAAGAACACCACGTCCACGTCACCATCATTACAGTCGCCGAGTAGCGCGCTAATCGCCGTCGCAACGTGAGAGGGAGAGATGAGATTCGACGAGAGAGAGTGGGAGAGTGGGAAAGAGAATGAATTAGATTTAGGGTTTGAAATATGATCGGTGGGTGTTTGTTGGGGTGGGTGGGTGGGTGGGTTGTGTAATTTTGCGAAAAAGACTTTTCGCAACGTTGAATCGAACGTTGCAAAAAGGGAACCTTTTGGTAATGTTCTCTGCGCGTTGCGAAACTTTTCGCAACATGCAATGAACGTTGCGAAAAGTAGTATTAGCAACATTCTTTTGAAAAATGTTGCTAATACTCAATAAAGTTGGTCAATTGCAACATTCACTTATTTGAATGTTGCTATAGACTCTTTTAGCAACATTCATTGATTGAATGTTGCCTTTTAAGTGTTGCAAAAAAGGCTTTTTGTTGTAGTGGTAAGAAATTTTATTTTGGCAAATCCTAGATTTTCAATTGAATGTTTGAGAAAGGATTATTTGTGAAAATGATTATGTTGATGGAAATATTCACTTGGAAGAATGATTTTGGGGAACAAGATGTATATTAATTGGTTGTAGTGTGATTTCTAGTTTCCACTAGATTGAAAGGGATATATATTTGTATGATTGGGATGAATGTAAATTTGAATATATAATATATTTGTGGATGTACTAGAAAGTGGAACTCTGAAAATGGGTTTGTGAGATAAAGACATGTTCTTTGAAATTCTTGTGATTATATGATGCTTAACACTCAAATTAAGAATTAAGGATTTGAGATTTGAATTCTCCATTTTTTTAAAAGCAATTTTCGAGCTATTACCAAACGGGTGCTATTTTTGAAATTCTATCCAGAAAGTGTTATTTCTATCAATAGTGTTGGTGATAAATCTGAAAATACAGAATCAAGTGCCAGATTTCTATATTCTGAAATTTTAGTGCTATTTTTGGCAAACCTTTGATTTTCAGATTTTAAAGGTTTGAATGAAGTTATACGAAAAATATTGAAATCTAGGTAATGGATTAAGTTATGTAAAGGAGTTGTTGTATATGTACAAATTAGTGATTTTAAGAAAGTATAGTGATTTTAAGAAAGTATAGTAATTTAATTGATTTGATTGTGTAGTGATTGGTTGATAAATAATCAAAGAGCAGAAAAGCTAGGAAAATGGAAATGCAAGAATAAATATATAAGTTAAGGAGTTAAGTAAGAGATTTGTATTAATCTAATTATCAGGTTTTAATTTGAGTAATATACCGTTATTTCAGGTAGTGACGTGAAAGCCTGGAAAAGCTTATCGGCCTTCATCGCCTGTAGCTTGTCTTGAGTGAGTGGAAGACTTATTTTCCAGAATTGAGTATTTATGAAATTTACATTATGCCAGAAAATTAATTATTTCATATTATTAGTTCAATAGCATGATTTTCAAGTTAGAACAGATTTTACAGTTAGTTATTTTTAAAGTTAAATTCAGTTCAACTAAATCATTTCTTTAGCATGTTATATTCATATTACATATTCAAGCATAGCTAAAGTTATCTTTAAAACCACCAGAAAGTACCCAGGTGATTTATCCGCTCTGCACTGGTGTGAATGTGTTTCCACAATGTACGGCAGTTATGATGATTTACTTGCTCTGTGCTGACGTGAATGTGTTTTCACAGTATATGACAGTTATGATGATTTACTTGCTCTGCACTATTGTGAATGCGTTTCCATAGTGTCTGACAGATTATAACTCTGCGCGCGTATGACAGAATTTAAGAATTACAGAATTAAATAGTTTTGCCATGTATATCGATACTAATCGATACATAAGTAAGGTTATTCCGGGTACCATTTTAGTGTGATTTTTCAGTGTTATACAGCTTATTAGATTTCAGATTATAGAATTCAGTTTATCCAGTTCTTAGAATAAAGCTTTCAGTTTGTAGTATTGAACAACAATAATATTTCAAGGATTTCCATAGATATCAGATTATTTATATTAGTTAAACTTTACAACTACTTATCTAGAATAAAGGACAAAAATTTTTATGAAGCAATTATGTTATAGTCTGAAAAATGTTACTAAATTTTAGAATTTCTCAAAGTTTTAACATAGTAAGAATTTCTTGAAAATATGCATAAGTGGAAAATGTATATTTATTTGCAAAATTATTCATTCATTGAGTTACAAGCTCATATTTTATCATCTTTTTCTGAGCAGATAGTAGTAGAGTTGAGTAGCCTTGGAGCTTGTCGATCCACCGAGTTGAGACGCACACACTGTCATTAGTTGTATGACTCATTTTGTCAGTCTACATAGTTCATATTTCTTTTGGGCTCACTGTATATTTGGTATCCTTAATGCTTTTGTGAATTTTTGTTTGTAAAGTATAGTAAATATCGATTTGCCAGTATTTTATTTTGAATAGTTTGGATTTTGAGGGACTAATGTGTTCTAATTTAAATTATATGAACAAGTTTGAAGAATTTGATTTTTATTCAGGTGGTTTTAGTCCATATTTCAAAGGAAATTTTGTCAAAAATTTTAATAAAATATTCCACAGTCAAAGAAGGTAAAGATTGCTTTGGTGGTGGGTCCGACACTTAGCTGGTATCTACCATCGGAACACGACACGTGTCAAGTCCATTAGGGTGATTCGGGACGGGTCGTGTCTGTTAATACAATGAAGAAGCTGAGAGAGATCATTGAATCTGCTATGGAACCCCTGGCATCAATTTCACAACTTCTACACTCATAACTGATATTCTTGCTGGAAGTTATGATTTTATGAAAGAAGACTAGAAGGAAGTATCTTCAACGGCAACCACATGAGTCTTATTATCCAATATAATTTGGTGTCCTTGAGATAAAGTGGTCTGTGACTAATTACCATGTTGGATATTGAAAGGCATATATAACCAAGTCTATAGTTCTGGAGCTGAATTGGATAAGCGAAGTATCTTCCTAAGACACTTCAAACTAGAAATTTGATTTCTTAGCATCATGTATAAAAGCAGTTTTGTATTCTCCCAGTCAAATTTCATCTAATATTCATCTTTTTTGTTGTGTATACAAGTCAAAAGTTGAGAAAAAGAACCTGGACAGTTATATTAACTATGGATATAAATTGTGAGGCCTTTTCAGAAAAAAAAATAAAATAATTAATAACAATAATAATACGCAAGAATGCTTAGCCTATCTTCAAAATAATATGGTAGATAATTTGCTTCTGTCTCAATTTATTATTATTCTTTTTCATTGGACTGATATTTTTGGGTTATTAGATATTACTATGGAATTTCATATGGATCTGATATATTTTAATTTACAGGAGATTGGAACCAAGATCAAGAAGATTGCTTTGCCGGAACCCTCCTAGAGTAACCAGTCGAAGCTGAATACCAAACTTTCTTGCACTTTTTCAGATTTTCTATAATGCCAGCCATAAACCATGAAAGATGAGAGCCTAAATGTTCTTTTCTGAACTCAAGTCTAAAAAACAATACAGCAGAAATTTGACTTAATTTCCTTTGTCTGAAGGGAAGACTGAACTCAGTTTAGACCACCCCCAAATCCGTCGTCGGCCACTTTGAATCTCTCTGAAAGGGATGGATTTCCCTGAAACTCGTTATTATTGGTCTTTAGTGAAGTCAAAAGTAACAATTTTTGTGCAACAGATATTCAATGATTCTAGTTGAAGGGTTGACACCACCATTTGAAAATGTGTTCTTTTTGTGTTCCATTTGCTTTATTCGAGAACGAATAACTTTATTTCATCGCGCACTTATTTGACATTGATTTTTGTCGTAATTCTTGACACGCATTTTTGTACAAGTCAATCAATGTTTGTAAATCGGAGAAAGTTTAGAGAAATATGTTGACATGAATGAGTTGTTAGTGGGGCTAGCAATGGCATCTTATGAGTTATTGGATGACAATGAAATTTGCTTATTGCCGTGGGAATGGGGAAGGGGGTCTTTATCATTTGGGAAATGGCACAAGGAGGCCCACAAATTGTAGCTCTAAGTGGCCCAACATGTTTAGCACTACGTCTATAAGTTAGCCCTATACATATTTTACAAATTTATTTTCAATCATACAGTCTTCAAAAAAATAATTTTGCTCGTGAACTGATTACTTTTTCTTACTTTTTAATATATATTTTTTTCAATGATTCATTTTTCACAAAATCTATTTTAAAAAAAAAAAAAATCTACAGTAAACAAGATCATACTTATGTTATAGTGAAATAAGGGTCTCTTTGATTGCAAGAATGAAATTTGGATGGAAAGAAAATGAATTATAGGGAATTGAATTGCCTAGAACTTGTTTTACCAGGAATTGTCAATTAATTGCGTTTAATTGATATACTTTTTCACTCGAAATTTTTTGAAATTTTGGATCTTTTAGTATTTGTTTGGCTTTGTTTTTCATGAAAATTATCCATTAAAATAATAGAATTTGTTACGATTGGGGGATAGAATTTGTTCCGATTGCTAAAAAAAAAAAATCCCCACCAAACCTATGGGAAAAACTTTTTCTCAAAAACCAAGAAAAAGTGGAAAACGAATTTCAAAGAAAATTTTGTGTATCAAACATGCAAAATGAGTGAAAATTGAATTTAATTTCCATTTCCCATGAAAATCTTGTGCAATCAAACAGGGCCTAAATGATTTACTTATTTTGTGTATTTTGATCAAACAGGAAACTATAATAAATCACAACTTAATTGATATTCCCAATTATATTAACAGTTTTATATATAGTTTGTTCAATGTTCAAACACGCATTTTCGATAACGAGTAATGATATTCATCATTAGCGGTGATCATTACAAGTCATGCGACAATGGATTTTCCAATTCATAATTCAATAGAGTTGTGAAGCATTGGACAATGAATCGAGCAACATGTCACCTAGATTAGTGATGGAACACTATTAATGATGCATAAAATTATTCATTGATGGACTGCACGGTCGCCTAGTGCTGCATAGTATTAATCTTTTGATTAGCGTAATTTTGTGACCTAAGATTTTGATTAGCGCAATTCTGTGAGCTTGATTAATTAGAGAATGATGTTATCTGGCACCTAGCTAGATGGTTGCTGGACTCACCAAGACTTGTCTAAAAATGTAGAGCACGTCATCTAAACTCTAGACAAATAATATTATTTTTAAGATATATTTTTAACTTAATTGGACTAGTTCAGATGAACTTCACTGTCACGTCCACTTATATTAAACACCATTTGTACATATAGCTATCCTCTTAATTAGGTGAACTATAGCCAGATAGTTCCCCAGAAATTCATCCAGGTGACATTAATTGCGAGGTTATAAATTAATTAATCAGTCACAAAAGTTCAGGGGCGGATCCAGGAATAAATTTAGCACGGACTATTACAAAAAAAAAAAAATTAGCATAGACTAATATGAAAAAAAAAATTAAACTTTTTTATTAGTGTTTGGGTTGGAGGACCGGGCTATAAATCCGCTCCTGCAAAAGTCGATGTTGAGAAGGGGAGGTAATTCTTGGCAGTCAAATCAATGGAATTATAATCAGGTAAATATAGAATTTCGTCAGCTTAGGGCTTTTGATTTTCCCTAGACTTTTAACTGTTCAAACACGTTAATCGTTGACGGGAATTACTGCAAACGTGGCATGATCAAACATTTTGGGAAGAGTCGTTTTTTCTATTCGTGATGTGACGTTGGACTGGTCCACAAAACTTGTTTACAAAGGTTCTCGAGTATCTAAAATGAAAAAAAAGCTGTATGTCCGGGATTAAATCTTAGGTCAAATCAGGAGTACCATTTGGCATCCCACTATTGGAGGGATGCGCCAAATGGCGCCCCTGGTTTGACCCAGAATTTTATACCAAGTTGTGTAGCAAAACTCATCCGAAATTAATTTTTATTGAAATTTCTCATAAAGAGGAAATGATTTTTGAAACATGCTATATGTACATTAAGTTCGACATGACATTCATCACGACTATTGATTTTTACATCATCCTTTCATATCATTGGCCAGATTTTGACACATAGGAAGTAATGTCATCCTCAATGTCAACAAGAATATACATCTAGATTTATTCATGATTTTTTGACAATCATTATTTTAAAACACTTTATTCTACTTATTCTATTTCAACCATACATTCACGTAATAATATATTTTGCACATAAATTTTAAAAAAAAAATTTATTACTTTTTATCACACATTCTTCAAAATTTCACCATTCGAAACATTGTTTTGAACAAATAATGGTCATCAAACAGGGGCTAAAAAAGATGGACAAAGTACTAAAAATTGAGATTCTATCTTAAATGCTCAACTTCATTAAGATGAGTAATTCAAACCCTTATACATTGATATATATTTTTATTTTTATTTAATGTGGGATTTATGCTCTAACATGCTCTTGCAAGATGGTAGCTCGTTTGAGGAAATTAATCCTGAAATTCGTGTGCTCATTTTTTAATTTTAATCAGTTTGAATTGCTCATTAAAATTTAGTGGACTCTAAAATCATGTTAAAATTTTATTCTATCTTAAAAGATCAACCTTATTAAAATGAGTAGTTCAAATCCTTATAAGTTACTTTATGTTTTCATCTTTATTTGATGTGAAATTTTATCACTTAAACATATATTTTTAAGATGGTGACTCGTTTTAGTAGACTAATTTTAAAATTCGTGTGTTGATGTTTTTTGTCTCAATCGAACCGAACTGCTCGTTTGGGTTTATTGGGCTCATATACCATATTAAAATTTGAAGTTCTATCTTAAAATATTAATTTATGAAAAAGGGTAGTCCAAAATCTTATAAATTGTTTTATATTTTCATTTGTATTAAATGTGAGATTTATTCATTAACATAAAGTAATAGAGATATTCTCGACCTTTTGGACGAATCTTAAGAAAATAAAATTCCAAGTTTATCCAACATTTGTACGAGAAAATTGAAGAATGAAAATTCTTATTTAAAAGGATATTGATGTTATGATTAGAGAGAAAATAGAGGGCAACAGAAAATTAATAGACTTAATCATTTTTTATTGAGAACCAAAATCATAAATATATGTAAGGGCTAGGGTTGCAGGATACAACATTTATAATAATTAAGGTTATAGGATATAACTTTACAACACTCCTTATTGAATTATAAATTACACAATACATGTCAAGTTAAAAATCTTGTTATATAATAATAGAACTGGACAAAAATATTAAAAGAAGAAAAAGAGTATTATTATTTTGGGAGTATGATGCATCATTAGAACATTATCAAGAAAAGTAGGTAAAAACTTGAACAGATGAAAAATAGTACAACTACTATCCTAATCCACTAGGAAAAAACCTGAATAAATAAAAAAAGACTACATCTACTACCTTGATGTTGATCACCTAGATCTTGGCGTCGACTTATTATTATTTCATGTACTAATTTCTTAAATATGGACGTTGATAATGCTTTTGTGAATGTGTCATCCGCATTGTCACCTGAGCGAGTTTATTGAATATCGATGTTACTAATCTTTTGACGCTCATGTTTATACAAGAATTTAGAGAAAATACAATTTGTCATGATCCCTTTGATACAGTTCCTTTGAGTTTCAATTAAAATTGCATTGTTTTCATATAACGTTGTTGGAATACTAAAACTAATCTACATCATGCTTGAATATGTTAAGTCATATTCCTCAATCATACACATTCTCGAAAATGTTGTTGTTAATGTTTTTTCTTCACTGATCTTTTCACAACATAGTTGTTCCGCCACATGTAAAAACATATCTTATTATGGTTTAGCTTTATGTAGATTGTAGAGATAACCTGCATCAACATATTCGACTATAAAAGATCTGAGTTTTTACGAAAGAAATAATCACTTGTCAATAGTACTCTTAAGTAACAAAAAAAAAGGTACTTTAACACCACTCCAATAATTTCTAGTTGGTTGAGAGATACATTTTGCAAGGAGATTCACAGATAAAGCTATGTCTCGTTGAGTGTAATTTGCAGATAGGGTAATACTTCTATTGTAATGAAATATGGTACTTCAGGTTCAAGAGCATTTTCTTCATCTTTAACTGGACAAACGAATCTCACATCAAGTGATCGGACAATCATAGGAGATGCCAGTAAATGTACTTTAATGTTTTACCGTATATGAAGATTAAAGAACAAATAATCATTTGAAAAATGTTCAATTTGCAAGTCAAGAAAAAAATTGATTTCTTTTTTAAATCTTTTATTCTAAACTCATTTTTCAAATAATTTGCAGTTTTTTGTAAGCTCTTTAGTAGTTCCAATAAGATTTAAATTATCAACATAAACTGTCAGAATTGTAATATTTGTTTTCTTCATGAAAATACATGGACAAACATTGTCATTTTTATAATTATCATTCAATAAAAATTCATTAAAGCGATTTGAATTGTTTTAATTTGTATAATGATCCTTACAATTTAACTGTAATCATAGCTTGGGACACGCATAATTTATTTCTAACACTTTATGTCATTCATTAATTTTAAAGTATATGTCACTGTCAAGTAAATCATACAGATATTGATCATTTGATTTTTCGCAAGTGAACAGGATCGTCAATAAATAGTAAAACGGTGAATAGAGTATTGAACCCACGAGAACTATGTGTTTGACCAAGTTAACATCAATTGCAATTTTAATTTAATAGAAAATAAGTTGTTGTAATTTTTTTATACTAATCCCTAAATTATCAATTAAACTAGTGAAAGCAAGTAAGTGTATATCCAAATATGTGAGATGCATTGGCAAGATGTCGAGTCTCCCTTATTATTCTATTTTTAGTGTAACAATTAAAGTGACAATTTGAAATCATTCATGTTGATCAATATTCCTAATTTAATTGAGAGCATTAACAATTATGATAAATGCATTAACATGTCCTAGAACACTTATTGAAATCATATAAAGTATAGAAGTATATCTCTATCATTTATCAAACCTTACAATATTTATTATATTGTGCTTAAACACTATTGTCTCTTTTGATAATAATAAAATTCACTAACAATTCAATTAGTGATCAAACAATTGAAAAAACGATAAAAATGATAATAAACGTCCACAACCAAACCGAATTAAAGTCAAAATAATTAATTAAAAACTAAAAATATCATAACAAGAATTCATCTCCTCCTAACCATGTATAAAACTAGCCTAGTGATAACTGCGTTTTACGCACTTATTTAGATCACAAAACATGGACAATTGATTGTAATTATGTTAAAATATGGTTTAATTTATGTAAATTGTGTTTGCAGGACAACATTGATGGATATAACGAGAAGTATGTGAAAACGAGTGAAAAATGACCAAAATGGAAGAAAATGAAAGTTCGGGGATCAAAATGAACAACATGAAAACAATCCGTAGATGTGACGGATGATGGAATGAAGATTCAAGAGTACTAGGAGTCAATTGGTTGAAAGAAGACATCAAAGTGATGAAATATCGTCAAAATATGATCATACATCAATTTCTAATCGAAAAGTTATGCACCGATTTTTAGTCTCATATTGCGACCCATATTTGACATGGTAAACGATCGAATTTGAAGATGATATCTGAAGAAAAATTGTAGATCTTTGAGTTGTCTTTCTAAACACTTTGAATCACTTCAATCGGACATCGGTAGAGAAAGTTATGACTAGAATACTGAAAGCTGTCCAGCGGAGAAACAATTGAACCATGCGGTCGCATGGTGTTATTTACATGCGGTCGCATGGAAGAAACCGAGAGCTCCGGGTGCCAATTTCAGTTAACCATGCGGTTGCATTGATTATAACCATGCGGTCGCATGGTACAATCCTGGCGTGAAAATTCTGGTTTCCTTATTTGATTCAACCTCTTATGGAAACCAATCTTTTACCTCTTTTTAACCCTAAACTCGACCAGAAAAAAGGGGGCTACGCATATTTTGACAGATTCTACACATTGGAGAGCAAGACAACAAGGAAGGAGAAGAAGATTCATCCCAAAATTCAAGATTTAACTCAAGAATTAACAGGGTGATGTCATCTCCAACCTATTTCTTTTGTTTTCTTACTTCTATCATGTTAGGCTAGTTTTTCAAGTACTAGGTGAACGATGAACCTCACAATGTGATCTTGTAATTTCTATTTTGCAATTTGATATTTAAACACGTTTGATGGATGTTGAATGATTTATATACAATTTATTTTCTCCATAATTAAATGCATGTGATTATGTGAGTTTAGGTGGTCTATTTTATGCATTCGAAAGAAGGGAAATAGATTTTACAAGGTATAAATCATCGTAAGGTCCGATAGGGGATAGAAATATACCGCTATGCTTTGCGTGAATCTCTAAGTGTTTACAAAACGTTATGCATTCTTGTATATTGCATTTGTCATAGAAATATAGTCAAATGGTATGTTAGAATAGGTTCAATTCTACTCGAAAGAGATTGTTGGATAAGTTAGAAACATTGATTCTTCAATCAATTCATCGTGTCATCAATTTGTGAAATAGGAGTTAAAAGTGAACTTGTTTGGTGATTCGGGATCCTAGTGCGTTTTTATTATATTAATTTCATAAAATTTGCATTCGGCTTTCATATTGCATTCTAGGATAATTTGCATTTAGTTTATCAAATTCATTCATAATAGTTTTCATAATTTAGTTTGGTTAGCATTTAATACAAAACTCATCAAAAATTCATCTAGTTTCGGTTAAGGTCGAAATAATTATTATTGAACTACTCAATCTCTGTGGGATCGATAATCCGGACTCTAAAAGTCCACTTTATTACTTGTAACGAATCGTACACTTGCGGTGGTTTTAAATCGAATGTACTTTCGTGAACAAGTTTTTGGCGCCGTTGCCGGGGATTGAGTTTTAGTTTAATTTTAGTTATTTAGACACTAATTCGAAATTTTCTTTTTTTTTATTCTAGTTTAGTTAGATAACCTGTTAAACTTCATTACTTCGACTTTTGCTAATTTTTGGGCAATTTTGGATATTTCAGATTTGCATGCTAAGATCGATTGGAGGGGAATTGATTCCAACTGATCCAGAAATCGAGCGTACTTTTCACCAATTGCAAATAGAAGCTAGAATAGCACAACAACAGCAAATGGCTAACGAACGACATAATCCAGTAATTCCGGCTAACGAGGAGGAAGCTGTGGACGAAGGAAACATGCTTGTAGGGGATTTCATGATTCCCCAGATCATTCAGAGCCAGTCTAGTATCGTGTACCCACCATTTGGGCAACAAAACTTCCAACTGAAGACCAACGTCATACACTTTTTTCAGAATGGGCATCAGTTTTATGGGAGAGCTGAGGAAAACCCGTATACACACGTCTCTAGATTCTTGGAGATGTGCCAACACTTCAAATATCAGGGTATCTCAGACGACGCCATCCGTTTGAGGCTATTTCCACACACATTGCGTGACAAAGCACTTGAATGGCTGGAGTCTCAACCGATTGCTAGTATCACAACTTGGAATGATCTTGCTGAAAAGTTCTGTACCAAGTTCTTTCCACCAGCCAAGATTGCAAAACTGAAGCATGATATCTCTATTTTCCATCAAGGGGAGTATGAATAATTTGATGAAGCTTGGAACAGGTTCAAGAACATGCTTCGGAAGTGTCCACATCACGGTATCAGCAAGGGACTTCAGGTCCAATACTTTTATGCGGGACTGCTTCCATCTTTCAAAAGCAATATAGATTCTTCATCTAATGGGTCGGTGTCTACTAGGACAGTTGATGATGCACTGAAGCTATTTGAGACTGTGGCTACTACTTCAGCCATGTGGTCTTCAGAACGAGCAGTTCAGAAGAAGGCACCAGGTGTGTTCGAGGTGGACACTATTTCAGCTTTGTCGGCGAAAATTGATTCACTATTCCATAAGGTTGACAGCATGTCACAGACCGCCAATGCAGCAACTGTCAAGAAACCAAGTTGTGGGGAGTGTGGAGCTGATCACACTACTTCAAACTGTCCAATTCTCACACAGGAGGTAGAGCATGTGGATTATGTGCAATGGGGTCAACGCCAGCAGAACAACCCGAATTCTGAGACATATAATCCGGGGTGGAGAAAGCACCAAAATTTCTCGTGGAGTAATTAGAATCAAAATCAAAATCAGAACCAGAACAGACCACAGGATCAATTTCAGCAGCAGGAGAAGAAGCCACAGTTGGAAGAAGTGCTTGGAAAATTCATAGAAACAACTCATCAGTACATGGAATCCAACAATCAATTTATGAAGAAGACAGAAGCCACTCTCCAAGAACAAAAGTCTGCAATTAAAAATTTGGAGATTCAAATGGGGCATATGGCACTTGCTATGACAAGCAAGGCACTAGGAACTCTACCCAGCAATACCGAAGTGAATCCCAGGGAACAATGTCAAGCCATTACTACAAGAAGTGGGGTTCAACTACCAGAGATCACTATGAAGAGACTGGGTGAAAACAAAGATACACTATCATCTTCAGAGAAGGAAAAAGCTAAACAAACAAAAGAGACATCTCCAAGGGAAGGTTCAGATACATCACAGAATAAAACACCTGCCCCGATCAATCCTTACGAGCCACCAATCCCATTCCCTCAGAGGTTGAAAAAGCATAAATGGGAGCAACAGTACAAAAAATTCCTCGAAATTTTCACAAAGCTCCATATCAACATCCCATTCGCGGAAGCACTGTTCAAAATGCCTAACTACGCCAAATTCCTGAAGGACGTTATCTCCAAGAAACGAAAGTTAGAGGAAAATGAGACAGTGATGCTAACAGAGGAATGCAGTGCTCTTATTCAGAAAAAGCTCCCACCAAAACTGAAAGATCCAGGGAGTTTTACTGTACCTTGCACTATTGGTAAATGCCATTTTGATAAAGCTCTATGTGATCTTGGTGCCAGTATTAATCTGATGCCTCTTTCTGTTTTCAGAAAACTTGGATTAGGCGAGGCAAAAGCAACCACGGTGACGCTGCAATTAGCTGATCGATCATTGACACATCCGAGGGGGATAATTGAAGACGTACTGATCAAGGTGGACAAATTCATTTTCCCAGCCGATTTCCTCATTCTGGATATGGAAGAAGACAAGAATGTTCCACTTATTTTGGGCAGACCATTCCTAGCTACCAGCAGAGCTCTAATTGATGTTCAAAATGGAGAATTAAATCTGAGACTTGGCGAAGAACAGATCACATTTCTTGTGTTCAAAGCCATGGACTTCCATACCGAGTCAGATAAGTGCTATCAAATTGATGTGGTAGAGGATGCGGCGCAGGACAACACTGTTTCTCAAGACTCTTCAAACACTGCTAATGTTCATAATGCATACTCAACTCACTCAAAATTATGAGAAGCAAGAAGCCTACATTGTGAATTTTGAGGCAAGAGATGAGGAGAAATCAAAAGACATGGATAAAGGTGCAGTTAAAGTCTGGAGGAAAGCTGCAGTAAGAAAGAAATGGTCGTTGAAAAAGTTGCTCTCACACCACCGAAATCAAACTAGTACGGTATAGTCGAGCTATAGATTATAAACTAGCGCTTGTTGGAAGGCAACCCAACGTTTCTACCCTTTTATTTATTTCGTTTTATGCATTAGATTAGAATTTTTTTTCATGATTTTATGCATTTTTAGTAGTTTTAGATCATCGTTCACCTCTTCTATCAATTTCCATTATGCAGGCCAACTTTCGTCCTTTGTAGGATTGCACCATAAAAAAATTCCTAAGGAAAAATGTTGTCTCCACCACTTGGAAATAACATATCGAGACTCAGTTTCTTCTACCATCTTCATCACCACCTCCATTCTGATCAAGGGAGTTTTCATACCCCCATATTTTATTTTGTTTGAGCTTTGTCATTCAAATTCTGTATTTAACTCTTACACTTTACACATTGAGGACAATGCTTAGTTCAAGTTTGGGGGGTGGTAGAATTTGTATGACAAAATTGGTGGACGTTTCATTACTTTTTCGCTATTCATCGATGTTTACTGCTTTTGTGTGTTTGTGTGTTTGTTAAAAAAAAAATTTTGTTTTTGACATTCTGTTTTAGTATTTGTTCAGTTAGTTCAATTTGTGTGCTTGTGTGGGTTTAATAGCCTTGCCGGCAATGATGTGAATAGTGGAATAGGTATGAACTGTGAATAGTGGAAATGGTGCATGTCTAGATTAGCCAATGCTTATGTATGTGATACTTGACATTTCTTGCGCACGAAACTCATGTTTGACATGTTAAGTTGATGATTGGGTTCAGTTTTTATAGGAGATCAGAACATGATAGGTTACACCTGAATTACCTCTTCTATGCTTAAAAATATTCCATTGTTTTAGTGGTTTGGAGGACTAGTTATTGCAAGGGAACATTGAGATGAGTAGAGATTCCATGCATGAAAACAGAGTTGTGTGGATTGTGTAAACTGATGAGACAAAAATGAGGCGAAAGCCTGAAATTAGGGGTTGGTTCTTGAAACTAAGTGTCTAAAAAATAGGGGTTTACATAAATTTTTGTGAGAAAAACACTCTTTGCAAGCCTTTATGACTCGAGCAATTAAGCCTGAAAGGATGAATAAAAATCTGGTGCCCTAAAATCAACTGATTTGGGAGTCATCGGCCTAAAACTCGATACAGGGGTCATATAGAAAGCAAGAGGGAAAGAGTCAAAAGAAAAGAGAGAAAACATATTTCTCGAACCTTTATAACTTGAGCAAGTAAGCCTGTAAGGGTGAATACAAACCTGGTGCCCTAAAATCAACTGATTTGGGAGTCATCGGCCTAAAGCTTGATACATGGGTTATATAGAAAGCAAATGAGAATGTGTTTGCAAAGGAAAAAATAGAGTGAGAAAAGTGCCCCATGACATTTAGTTGATAGAATTGTACCTTCGATGTAAGGCAAGTAACTTAGTTGAGTTTTAGAGGTTGAAACAATCAAAGAAATATGAGAATCTCTGTTTGTTGAAGTGTAAACTTGTGATTGCGAGACCTATCCAAACTAAGAGAGGGTGAGAATTTAAATTAACCAGATCTCAAGTATAGAACACACCCCGGGAAAAGTGAGTAAAAGAATAAGTTTGGGGGGTGTGTATCTCTCGAGCGAAGAAAGGAAAAATTTGACTACTGTAGGTCGGGATTTGAATCTATTAGAAACTGAGCATGTTTACATGAGTATACACACACATACGTCAGGTTGCATATGATAAGTGGAGGTTGATTTGATGTTGCACTGTTGATATCGTTCACTATGTTACTACTAAATTCTAATTATGAGACACGGCAGGTTGTTGAACTATGTTTTGTTTAGAGTTAAATCACCATCTTGTTTGAGGACAAACAATAGTTCAAGTTTGGGGGGTTTGATAACTGCGTTTTACTCACTTATTTAGATTACAAAACATGGACAATTGATTGTAATTATGTTGAAATATGGTTTAATTTATGTAAATTGTGTTTGCAGGACAACATTGATGGATATAACGAGAAGTATGTGAAAACGAGCGAAAAATGACCAAAATGGAAGAAAATGAAAGTTCGGGGATCAAAATGAACAACATGAAAACAATCTGTAGATGTGACGGATGATGGAATGAGGATTCAAGAGTACTAGGAGTCAATTGGTTGAAAGAAGACATCAAAGGGATGAAATATCGTCAAAATATGATCATACATCAATTTCTAATCGAAAAGTTATGCACCGATTTTTAGTCTCATATTGCGACCCATATTTGACATGGTAAACGATCGAATTTGAAGATGATATCTGAAGAAAAATTGTAGATCTTTGAGTTGTCTTTCTAAACACTTTGAATCACTTCAATCGGACATCGGTAGAGAAAGTTATGACTAGAATACTGAAAGCTGTCCAGCGGAGAAACAATTGAACCATGCGGTCGCATGGTGTTATTTACATGCGGTCGCATGGAAGAAACCGAGAGCTCCGGGTGCCAATTTCAGTTAACCATGCGGTTGCATTGATTATAACCATGCGGTCGCATGGTACAATCCCGGCGTGAAAATTATGGTTTCCTTATTTGATTCAACATCTTATGGAAACCAATCTTTGACCTCTTTTTAACCCTAAACTCGATCAGAAAAAGGGGGCTACGCATATTTTGACAGATTCTACACATTGGAGAGCAAGACAACAAGGAAGGAGAAGAAGATTCATCCCAAAATTCAAGATTTAACTCAAGAATTAATAGGGTGATGATGTCGTCTCCAACCTATTTCTTTTGTTTTCTTACTTCTATCATGTTAGGCTAGTTTTTCAAGTACTAGGTGAACGATGAACCTCACAATGTGATCTTGTAATTTCTATTTTGCAATTTGATATTTAAACACGTTTGATGGATGTTGAATGATTTATATACAATTTATTTTCTCCATAATTAAATGCATGTGATTATGTGAGTTTAGGTGGTCTATTTTATGCATTCGAAAGAAGGGAAATAGATTTTACAAGGTATAAATCATTGTAAGGTCCGATAGGGGATAGAAATATACCGCTATGCTTTGCGTGAATCTCTAAGTGTTTACAAAACGTTATGCATTCTTGTATATTGCATTTGTCATAGAAATATAGTCAAATGGTATGCTAGAATAGGTTCAATTCTACTCGAAAGAGATTGCTGGATAAGTTAGAAACATTGATTCTTCAATCAATTCATCGTGTCATCAATTTGTGAAATAGGAGTTAAAAGTGAACTTATTTGGTGATTCGGGATCCTAGTGCGTTTTTATTATATTAATTTCATAAAATTTGCATTCGGCTTTCATATTGCATTCTAGGATAATTTGCATTTAGTTTATCAAATTCATTCATAATAGTTTTCATAATTTAGTTTGGTTAGCATTTAATACAAAACTCATCAAAAATTCATCTAGTTTCGGTTAAGGTCGAAATAATTATTATTGAACTACTCAATCTCTGTGGGATCGACAATCCGGACTCTAAAAGTCCACTTTATTACTTGTAACGAACCGTACACTTGCGGTGGTTTTAAATCGAATGTACTTTCGTGAACACCTAGCATATTGGAATTATCATAAATCATGTTAAATGTATATAACATTACCCGGAATTGTGAATTAATGAATTAAGAAAGATGAATATTAATGTTCTTGAATTTCTTCAAAGTAATCTTGATAAATCTTCAATAATTCTTTCACTTCTTTGCCCTCAAATTCCAGGTTCAATCTCCAATTGATGAGTTCTTGAACTTCGCCTTTAAAATCTTCTCATAATATATAATTTTGCCCCTCTTTTATGATGTAGATTTATGGAATGTTGTAGCGTGGGATGTATATGAGAGGTCTCTCTAATATGTATTTTGCTGTTAGATATTTGTGGGAGTATAAAATTGGTTGAAAATCACATTCAAATTGATTCCTAAAAGAGTTCCAATCAAATAGGGAAAGTTGTTTTCGTGTGCGCATGTTTTGTCTCTGCACAATAATCAGTATTTTGGCCATAACTTTCTCCCTTGATATTCGATTGAGACAATTCAAATTGCGTTGGAAATATAACTCAAATTACTACTACTTTCTTGAAGAAGAATATTTCTAGTTCGAATATTTACTTTGTCAAAAATGGGTCTCAATCTTCGGAAAAAAATATAGAATATAACTTGTGTGATTGAAAATTGATTAATGATAATATTTCGATCATATCTCATTACTTTTTGACATATAGTAGCATCCAGTTGTCTCCTAGCAATTTTCAAAGTATCGTCTTGTGATTTAAACCAACTATTGGGTATTTGTAATTTGGTCCTCAAACTTTGAACTTCATTATTTTTCACCAATTCTCGCTTCTTTCTTTCAGTTCGTCGTTCAACCATTGAGTTTTACCTACATAACATAAAATACAACAATATATGATATTAAGTCAAAAGAACTACCAATTATCACTATTTTAGGCCCTAATAAGTGTATAAAATAAAATTATCAAACACCCCCAAACTTAAATATTGGTTTGTCCTCAAACAAAACTATAACCTAAATAACAACAAACACGCAAGCATGCAAAAATATTTGGTTTGACAATCTATCTTTTTCCCTCGGGATTTGAAGTCATCGTATTAAATCTACAAACCGCTTCAAAGTTACAATACCAAACCAATATCCACTTTTCCAATGCAAAATTGATGTGTATATGTGATGAATTAAGTAGGCAATCATGAATTTGCAAGTTGCTTTAATTTTCGACCCTCTATGGTCAAATTATCATTTCGCCTCTCGTATGATTCACACAACTCTAACTTATTCTTTTTACTTTTTTCCCAGTGTGCAATCTAAGGTTGTATTTTTCATTACTATCATCACCCTCTTCAATTTAGATGGACTCTACTTATTGCAAGTTAACACATCAATAAATTAGGATTCTCCATTTATTTTATTACTTCAACCTCCAAAACTCAACTAGATTAATTATCTTTCATCAAAAGTCAAATTCTCTCAAACAAGTATTTTGAATTTAACTAAGGCATTTACTGCTTTTGCTTTTTTCATGCACTTACTTTTTTTTTGCTTTTTCCTTTTTGCCTTCTGTCCTTTTGCTTTCTAGATGACCCATGTAACAGACTTTAGACTGATGACTCTCAAATCAGATGATTTTAGGGCTCCATGTTTCAAACACCCTTACAGGCTTAATAACCTGAGTAAAAAAGGCTTTCAAGAGAACTAATTTTGTTTCAAGTGCAACTTTCTCTCCAAT
Organism: Osmanthus fragrans; assembly: GCA_019395295.1. Taxonomy (NCBI): domain Eukaryota; kingdom Viridiplantae; phylum Streptophyta; class Magnoliopsida; order Lamiales; family Oleaceae; genus Osmanthus; species Osmanthus fragrans. The sequence continues at coordinate 14,609,478 of CM033350.1, forward strand.
TATTTTCTAAATGACCCTTGTATCGAGTTTTATAGATCTCTCGTAGTCTCTCATTCATATTAGTCTTTCACCCCCCCTCCCTCGGTAAGCTTTTTTATACTAAACATGCATCTTAGTCTCAATTTTGACTCTTCTTCCTTTCCATGAGTCTTAAGAGAAGAAAAGAACCATTAGTTGGTCGCTGGTCTTTTGGTAATGGTGTTGATGAAGAACTCTCTCATCGACAAGATCCCGGCCCTCCTCCTAACCGAAGCATAGGTAGATCATCACTCACCCTCTCCAACTCAGTAGAGCTCCCCTAGCCATTAGGGCACCTGGTTTTTGGATACCCTTGCAGGTTTAATTACTCGAGTCATAAAGGTTTCAAAGAAAAGTTTCAAATTTTAAATTTTTTATGCCTTGATTAGTACAATGGCATTTATCAAGCACATATTCAAGCAAATCGACCTCCAACTTAATATTTTTACCCAATTTTATCCCGTTAATTTAAGACAACTCACATATAAATTTTTCACATAAGAAATCCTCATTCACATCCATATCTTCCTACAACAGTAAAATCACTCTCAAACTATACTAAATTTGATCTAAGGATCATTAATTTAAGATAGTTTTGAGTATAGCATCTATGTTCAATCTATCAACCTTCCAGCATATGAATCAACTTATAGCATCATGATTTAAAACTCAATTCTAGTGTGTATATAATATCAATTTCTACAATGCTAAGCATTAATCAATTTAAGCATGTAACATACCCACAGTTCATAAATCAATTCCAAATCTTAAATTAAATCATCATTGCCGGTCAGGCTATCTAACATACACTAGCACACAACCTAATAAATGAAAATATTTTTTAGACTCTTCAAATTTTTCGATTTTTTTTTTTTGGGTAATTTTCTCATGTATACTAAAGTAATACTAAGAACAAACATACTAAAACATACAAGCATACGAAAAATAAAAATTCAAAGTTTTTTACACCTCAAACTTAAAACTAACATTATCCTCAATAGCATAAAGCATAAGCAAGAATATAAAATTATAAATGGATGGGGAGGAAATGGAAGAAGGTGCTCCATGTATTTTCTGTTGAATGTATGAGGAGCTATTTGTTAATTTAACCTAATTTGTACTTTGATAAGCTACTTCCAATGTCAATATCCATGGTACCTATCAAAAGGGGAACAAAACAATCAAAAGAATAAAAAATAGGAGAAAAACGTAACATTTAAAAAAATAAAAAAATCCAGCACCGGTTTAGACTATGCAGCTGCATAGAAAAATCGAATTGCCGATTTTGGCTCTGTAGAGGTACATATGCGATCGCATATGATTTTTAACCTTGCGGCCACATAGAGTACTCCGAACCAATTTTTATCCTTTTTATTCTTAAACTCCAATTTCATGTCACATGCATATTTCAACTCCTTTTGACTTAATTAATATTTTCCTTTGACTAGTCTAAGTGTCAATGATGAAGATGACACCTAAACTGAATTGAAACGTGCCTATAACTAATGCAACCTATAAATCAAGAATAACACTACATGTAATGTAATAAAAAAGTAAAATAAATAAAAGGATTAGGAAATCGAGTTACCTCCCAACAAGCATCTAATTTATAGTCATTAGCTAAACAGCATGGAGGAACTGATCATGGTGGTTCACGCTATAGTCTTGAAGCCTTAAACTCCTTGCAATTTTCAGCTTTTCATCCCATTTTTACCCTCCAAACCTTGAACTCCCCATTTTCCTCTCGAGCAAGGCTCTCTAGACATTTAGACTTTGTCTCCTTCGACCTTTGAACTTCTTCAACAACATATTTAGCCTCCTCCAGGACTAATAGCTGCTTGGATGGATTATGTAGTTTAAAGATTTCATGTGATTCATTCATCCTCACAATTATCTCATCATTCTTCATGTCAATTAAGGATCAAATTGTTGCTAAAAAGGTCGTCCTAAAATTATTGGCATATCTTGGTCGTCTTCAAGGTCCATAACAAGGAACTCTGCCGGGAATATCAGCTTTCCAACCTTGATGAACACATCCTCAATCTTGCCCATAGGTATCTAATACTCCTATCTGCCACCTGCAGTTAGGGCTGTAAGCAAAAACTGTCAAACCGGAAAACCAAACTGAAACCACATTTTGGAAACCGTCGGTTTGGTGCCACATGACCCATCAATGAAATGGTTTTGAACCAAACCAACAGTTTGGTTTAGGTTTGATGAATTTTATTGTGGTTTAAAATCAAACCGGACCGGTGAAAAAATATTAAAACTTAAAAAAAAAATGAAATTTTCTAAATTGTAACTTGTAAGACTTTTGTGTTGGACTTTTTATTTATTTTTAATTGAGGCTCATATATTCTTTAGGCTCTTAAATTGAAAGTCTGAAATGATTCATCAAGCAATTTCACGTTGTATTCCATATAAATTACTATTACCAAACAATCATCAACTTATATAAACTGCATAGTACTCCAATGATTAAACAAACTTCAATCAAAATCAAAATCCTACATTGAATTGGACATCCTTTAAAAAATTATTACAATTTCTGGTTCTGTAGATTATAATTTGTAGAAATCTAGATGAGAAGTTTTGATCGGATGAACAACTTATAATCAAAGTGAAAAAAAAATAAAAATTTCAGATCTTAGAAATGAAATTATATATTGTTAATAAATTTATTTAAGTATTGATTTATCCAATATTTTAATTTGGCTTGGGAACAAGTTAATCAAAGAATTATAAGAAGAGAGAAGAAAAGAATCAAAGAGAATAAGGAACGTGTTGGGTTCTAAAATGAAGAAGGAACCCTATTATTTTTTATAAAAGTGATTGGAGATTGAATCATATATTTTACCAAAAAAATAAAAAAGATCCTATGAGAACCGTCCGGTTCCCGACAGTTCCCATACTAGAACCGAGAACTAGACTGAAACCGGTTGATTCTTAAAATTTGTCCAATATCAAATTATTTTTTAAAAGATCCGAAACCAAATTGACCGATTCTAAATGGTTCCGATCCAATTCCACCGATTGTGGAAAAAAATATTCACTCCTAAATTAATGGCATAAAAGTAGACAGACAAAAAATATACGACGAAATCTACGGTTTAAAATCGAACGATAGGCAAAAAAATATACGACGAAACTGACGGTTTAAAATCGGACAAAACCGTTAGGTTTAAGTTTGAGTTTTTTTTCAAATCGTTCAAAATGGTTTGGTTTAGGTTTAAGTTTTTTTCAAATCGGTGTAAACGGTTTGGTTTGAAAATCTGTTAAAAATCGGTAAAATCAGCCGCTTACACCCCTACCTGTAACGACCTGGACCTTGCGCCCAAACCGTTAGAACATACGTATTGTCCGCTTTGGGTGAGCCTATGCCCACTTGGCCCCTCAGGGATTTCTATCCCGTTCTCCAGGATTCAAACTCAAGACCTCCATCATATAGGAAACTTAAGGAAAATCCTAGTAACCATATGATGGAGGTCTTGAGTTCGAATTCTGGGGAATGCGATAGAAATCTGTGAGGGTCCAAGTGGGCAGAGGCTCCCCCAGAGCGCGTGTTTTGTAACGACCCGAACCTTGCGCCCAAACCGCTAGAACATACGTATTGTCCGCTTTGGGTGAGCCTATGCCCACTTGGACCCTCACAGATTTCTATCGCGTTCCCCAGGATTCGAACTCAAGACCTCTATCACATGGGAGATTTAAGGAAAATTCTGGTACCAATTGGGCATCCCCAGGATTCGAACTCAAGACCTCCATCATATGGGAGACTTAAGGGGAATCCTGGTACCAATTGGGCAACTTGCCCAATTGGTACCAGGATTTCCCTTAAGTCTCCCCTATGATGGAGGTTTTGAGTTCGAATCCTGGGGAACGCGATAGAAATCCATGAGGGGCCACAGGCTCACCGAAAGCGGACAGTATGTATGTTCTAGCGGTTTGGGCGCAAGGTCCGGGTCATTACACTACTTACAGCATCATATTTGATCAATTGACTTCCTCAACTCTTTGATTTTCTGAAAGTAGACAAAGACATTAAATTTACACTTATACCTATATCACATATATCATCAAAATGAAATATTTTGCCTAGTAAAATAGGTAAAGTGAAATTCCCTGGGTCCTTGAGTTTTAGTGGCAATTTATTTTTGTAGCCTTGCACTGCTCTTCTAAGTCAATGCCATTTCTTCCCAATCTGGAAGCTTTCTTTTCTTAGATATCATGCCATTCAGGAATTTTGTATACATTGAGATCTGTGTGATTGCATTGATGATTGAAATATTGATGTAGAGCCTTTTCAACATATTCAAGAACTTCTTGAATTAATAATTGATCTTTTTTTCTTTTATAGTCTTTGTGAAAAAGGTAGTGGTGGCATAAATTCTTTGGTATGGGCGATTCCTTAACCTTTGGATCCTTTGGTACTCTTTCTGTCACTACTTCTTTGTTCTGCTCAGATTCATTTAATTGCTCATCAAACATGGTAGTACATTTTCTTTTGTAGAAACTAGTTCTTTACAATAATCTTTGGCTGATAAACTCCATTGTAGGTAGTTGTTACCTCAATATGCTCTTCTTCCACAAACTTCACTGTCATTACCTACTATTTAGGATTTGTCTCAATGTCACAGGGCAATGCTCATGCTAGTGTCTCTGAAAGTGCTTTAACTAATTGTCATATCCGATTTTTCAAGTTCTTGATGGCAGCTCCATGAATTTGCAAGGTTTTATCTATCTTTTGCATGTGTTGGGTAGATATCTTTCCCAATTTAGTGACAAGATATTCTAATGAAGACTTATTTTCAGTCTGCTGAAAATCTGGCGGTGCAGTCTATTGTGGCACAATCTGAGCTCCCCGATTATTGCTCCATTAAAAATCTAGGTAATTATTCCAGCCTAGGTAGTAAGTGTAAGGATTTTGATTGTATTGTTGTTTTTGAAAATTCTGTATATAATTGACTGCCTTCACTGACTAAACAAAAGGGCTTCTTTCAGTGCAATCAACACTCTCATGGTTCCCTCAACAATGCTTACATTTCGGTCAAGTTGTTTGAATGACATTCATTTGTTCCACTTTCTGATCTAAGGCTGCCAGTTGCACTGAGATTACTGTCAATGGATCCACTTCATGTATCCCAACTACTTTCTTTCCACTCATACTTTCAGTAGGTCAAAGTGCACTAGTGAATGTCGAATCTTCCAAAATTTGGTAGACCTGATCCGCAATTCTTTTTGTGATAGAACCGTTGCATGCAGAGTCTACGTTAGCCCTGCTAATTGGATTCATACCAATGTAAAAGTATTGTACTTGGAGTCACTTCTGTAATCCATGTCGTGGTCACTGACAGAGTAAACTCTTGTATCGCTCTTAAGCCTCTGAATAACATTCGGAGTCCAACTGGTAGAATTTGGTAATCTCATCCACTTTGTAATCTTTTTCGACGAAAAATGATTGCTAAGGAACTTTTGAGTCAATTGATTCCATGTAGTGATGCTCTGAGGTAGACAGATGTCTAGCCACTCTCTGGCTAAGTCTCTCAATGTGTATGGGAAAAGCCTCAATTTGATTGCTTCACTTGAAACCCCAAATACTCATTTGTTGCACACATGTCCAAAAATCTTGGTATGTGAGTGTTAGGATTCTTAGTTGCTCTCCCAAAGAATTGCAGAGCATTATGAAACATGTTTATGACATCCGTCCTCAAGTGGAAGTTCACCTAAGCTAACATCGGATAAACAATACCTTATTAGCTTTCCCCAGCAAGTAGAACCACATATTCATCTATGAGCCTTGCATTCTCATCCACTGCAGCCATGTTTGGAGATACTTCCCCAAACAGGTAAAACCATATATTCGCCTATAAGCCTTCCAATTGTTCTTCTTCTAAATCTGAATGTGCGTTCAATTTCTAAATCAAATTGAGCAAGATCATCGAATCTTAAATTTCGAATACAAAGTTTTGAAAAATAAGCAAGAAGCATTGTAAAATTTTTCTAATGAGATAAACTAACTAATAAAGCAATAAAATTCATATTGAAGTTAAAATTAACTAAAACTTAGTAAAAAAAAAAAAAACAATAGTCCCCAACAATGGTGCCAAAAAATTGACTCTTTAAACCCCCTTTCCCAAGCATACGGGATAATGGTCAAGTAATATAATGATGAACAGAATGTTGAACCCACGATGACGATTTGTTTGACCGAACTAAAATTGTTGCAACTTCAATTGAATAACAAACAAGTTGTGATTTTTCTACACCCATCCATAAATTATCAATTAAACTAGTGAAAGCAAGTAAATGTGTTTTCAAATATGTGAGATGCATTGCTAAGATGTTGAGTCCCCATTGTTATTCTATTTTTAGTGTAACAATTAAAGTGACAAAATTGAAATCATTCATGTTGGTCAATATTTCTAATTTAATTGAAATCATCTCTCAATAGTGACCAAATCTATTCCGCTTATGTTACCATTATATCTCTCGCTGAAAGATGTAATCATGATAAATACATTAACAAGTGTTAGAACACTTATTGAAACAATATAGAACATAGAAATATATCTATATCATCTATTAAACCTTACAAAATTTATTATATTGTGCTTAAATCATATTGTCTCTCTCGATAACAATAAAATTCACTACAATTCAATTGGTGATCAATCAGTTAAAAACAATGATAAAAACGATAATAAACATTCATAAATCAAACAAAATTAAAGTCAAAAAAATTAATAAAAAATTTAAAATATAATAACAAGAGTTCATCTCATCCCACCAATGTATAAAACTAGTTTAGCATACTGAAATTACAAGAAATCATGTTAAATGTATAAAATATCACTCGAAATTGTGAATTAAAGAATGATGGAAGATGAATCTTAATGTTCTTGAATTTTTTTAAAGTAATCTTGATAAATCTTCAATAATTCTTTCGCTTCTTTGACAATAAATTTCAAGTCTATTCTCCAATTGATGAGTTCTTGAGCTTTGCCTTTGAAATCTTCTCACAATATATGATTTTGTCCCTCTTTTATGATGTAAATTGATAGAATATTGTAGTATGAGATATTTATGATGTCTCTCTAATATGTATTTTGCTATTAGGTATTTGTAGAAGTAGAAAATTGGTTGAAAATCATGACCAAATTGGTTTCCAAAATAATTCCAATTGAATAAGGAAAGTTGCTTTCACGCTTGCATTTTTTTTTTTAATTTTTTTTTTGTCTTTGTACAGTCATCAATATTTTGGTTATAACGTTTTCTCCCGATATCGGATTAAGGCAATTCAAATTGAGTTGGAAAGCTAACTCAAAGGGTTACAACTTTGCTAGAGTAGAATATTTCCAATTGGAACATTTACTATGCCAAAAAGGTGTCTCAACTTTCGACAAAAAATTTGGAATATAACTTGTGCGATTGAAATTTGATTTGTAATTATATTTTGATCATATTTCATTGCATTTTTACTTCTAATTACATTCAATTGTCTCCTAGCAATATTCAAAGTTTCGTCTTATGGTCCGAACAAACTATTGGATATTTGTAATTTGGTTCTCAAACTTTAGATTTCGTCATTTTTCACCAATTTTCGTTTCTTTGTTCAATTTCTCGATCAACTATTGAGTTTTACCTACATAATATAAAATACAACAATTTAGGATATATTTTGTCAAAAGAACTACCAAATATCGATATTTTAGACCCTGAATAAATGTATAAAATACACTTATCAGATATGCAATTACTACATTCATAAGACTTATTTCAAGTGAGAAACATTTGGCTACGAATCAAACTTCTTTATCTTGTAATTTCATTATTTTCATTCATCTTCCTTACAAAAAATCACATTTATCGTCTATGAATTACATTTTCAGGGGTACGAACTATAAATTCAAATATTTTTCGTTTCTCTGAGGAATTCAATTCTACTTGTACGACTTCTTTTCATTTTGGTTTATGTCATTTGTCAATTATTTGATTTTGACACATCATTAATGTTATTAGGTGTTTAAATTGATCGTGCCAAATTATAACTTTTTTTTTGAATGAATGAACTTCGAGTTTGTAACAATGTTTGGTTCAATCATTTTTATTAATATATAATACATGCTAAACGAATGTGTTGTTAGTTTTTCTTTTATTTTCTTCTAGTTGGATACACAAGAAGTTATATAAATTATTAAATATTATTTTCTTACATCATTTCAATGTGATATCAACTATAAATATTCTTTAGACTAAGCAAATTCCTCTGAATTTACTGGAATAAAGTACATCATTAATATATGATTTTGTATTATTTGATATGATAATACTATTTTTTTCTGGAGCTTATAACGAAATTTAATTCACATGATACGCTGTTAACATTTTTTTTTTTTTTGTTAATGTTAATTTTAACATGGGTACTCAAAATCAATTCATGTGGGCCCACAAAAAGAAAGAGAGATTATATAATTTCTATATTGAGCACTAAATAATAAATAGAAAAAGGATTTCTTTAATATGCTACAAATAATATACATTCAAGTGGGGGCTCTCCATTAAAAAAGTCTAGACACGATCGTAGTAATTTCAAGCACTTCGTTGACTTCGAACATGTAATTTTTTTCTCTTTAAAGTAAACGCGTGCTGAAGTTAGAAAATTATATTTTTATCTTCATTAATATTTTAGACGAAAAATTTAAGATCACAAAATGTAATTGTGCAAATAAATCGATATATAATACAGAATAACAAGGTCGGTACATAAAGCATTAGTGTATCTACAATAAATAAAAATATTTATATACTTCGATGGTGTTTCTTGAAAAACAGTATCATCATACATTTTTAATAACATTCATATAATTGGATTGTATTTCTTTAGGTAAAACAATAAAAGATTCTTTATAAAATATTAATGTGTTCATAGCTATGATACTTCAAGAGCCTTAATTTAATACATAGTCATACTTTTTTCAAGAATGATGATATAATATTCTTCTGGAATATCGACATATACTATATTATGATCATTTAGAAATAAAAGAACAAATACCCTTTCAGAATATTGGCTTGTATAAGTTTTTGGTTTTTCGAAAACAACAACACAATAATACTTTTCGACAATATGGATAGTTACTATTGATGATTCTTCAAACGTAATATTGCAATAGACAATAGACTTTTAATTTATTCTAACCAAAATTCAATATTTATAGGTAAGAATTAAGTCTGTAGACGTTTAATAATAGTCATAACAATCATGGTTGTAGGAATATATTAATCATTCAATAATTAATTTACAACAGCTGAGAAGTTTTTTGAAATATAAATTAGCTATAATAATATATTTTTATCAATAATTGTATCAAAATTAAAAATAAGATTGTTTTGTCGTGTGAGGATGTATATACATTGTAAAAGTACTGATAGTCACACATATGACTTTTCTATCTTTAATATAACTACAATAGAAAACTATATATACGACTATAGATAGGAACTTAATAATTAATAAATTTAATAGCAATTGTAAAGCGAAAGTAACTCATCTCCTGTTTAGTATAGATTCTTTAATATATATTTTTTTCAAATACATTTTCAACTATATTTTTCCTCAATAAAATAATTTTATATGTACATTCATAATTTTTCAATTTTTTTAACTACAAAATTTTCAAAATAATCACTTTTTACAAAATTTATTTTCAAAAAATCTAAATAAACATGCCTCTGGAAATGAAAATTATGAATATGTACATACAATTCAAATTTGACGACTTTTAACTGCTGAGTGAAAATAATGAGTAATTGTCACACAATACTATATGGATTTTACTTTTCAAAAAATTAATGATCAATAATTGACATTTTTAGCATATAAAGTCTGCATGAAGATAAGTACGATTGAAATCTCTGTGTCTACTGTAATGTCCTATTTCGAATTTAGTCCAAAAAAATAATAAAAAAAATAATAAATCAACATTAAGGGGGAGGGGGGGGGGGGGGGGGGGGGGGAAAGGGGGAATGGCAATTCAGCTAAAAGCAAAACGCGACAATCGTGTAGGGTTAAGGTGCTGAGACAAACTTTTATTTTGGTCAACTCTTGAATTAATTGAATAATCATCCATTTCCCCACTTTGATTTTTCTTTTTTACTTTTATCAATAAATGCAAAATAAAGGCAAAATAAATTAGTTGGTCAACATTCATAAATAATAGGGCCTTCTCAAAAGGTGATATATTTATCTCTTTGAAAAGAATAAATGACCTTTTATTTCAATTTATTGATAAATGGAAAAGTCATTAGTTGGAAAAGAATTCTATTTTTTTTTTCTAAATTAGAATACTAAGCAACAAGAAATTAACTACATGGGTCTATTAAAATAATTCTATTCCATTATTTCATTTATTTTATCAGAGCCAAAAAAAAAAAAAAAAAAAAAAAATCAAAATGGGATACTTCAAGAACAAATTTAAAATTAAGTGAAAACGTTCTTTTAAGTAATTTTTTTTTCCCATAAAGTCAAATTACTTTTAAAATTAATAACTTTTACATTTTTAACTTTAGGTTGAAAAGAAATTATTGAAAATAAAATTTCAAACAAACTTTGAGTACAAATAAGTGGTTATAATAATTACCATAATAAGAAGTCAAAATTAATCTGTCCAAAACAGCTAGAAGTCACAAAAATAGTGTAAAACAATAATAAGTTTTCACCTTTTCCCTATTCCCGTGTTTGGTGGGGATAAAAATTAAATTTTTTTAATAGACTGTAATAGAAGTTTTTGAAATTTATGGTTGAAAAGTCGTGAAATTCATGAAAGATGTGATTAATATTGATTGTTTGACTTTAATTTAATCTGATCCAAACATGCTCTAAATTAGTCACAATTTTACTTCCTTTCCTGAAATTGAAACATAAAATTTCTTATAATTTCAAGAAAAGTTGTAATACATTCATGAAATTATCATCCAATTGTCACTAATTTATTATTAATTAATATATTCATATCAAATTATGATTTGTCTTATAAAGATATTAGCAACAGAGGGAAGGATACAAAATGAATGGACAGAAATTTGGATAATATAATCCTCTGTACCACCCCCTGCTGCCCTTCTCCGCTCCTAATTTAAGCTTAGCTGCTTAGGCCAATGTCACTTTCATGCAGCCTGCATAAAATTTACTAAAAAAAAAAAAAAACAAAACAATTAGAACCAAAACAACTGTCCATTCAAAATTCAGTCAATTCATCAATCAAACACACACAAAAACCACACACTTTTTCTTGTTCTTGTTCCTTGTACGCGGATTTAGTCATAGTTTTTTATGCCCACAAAAACACGCGCGCACACAGAGGTAGAGAAATATAGATCTTCCTTAGTCCCATAAATTAAACACAGCCCATCTCGAAATTGTTGATTTTTGTTTTTTCATGTTTACAGTAGGCATCCGTTAATTTATTTATTTTTATTTTTTTGGGTGAAAATTGAGTATACATAAATCCTTATTCTGTAAAAATGGCTTCTGCGGCAATATTTTCGTCGCTGAGGAGGAGGAGATCGCCGTCGCTGGAGGCGTTTTTGGCGCCGGTGGATCTTTCAAGCGAGGCCCTTTTGGTTACTCTATGTGCTGTTTCTAGGGAGTTGGTGTCATCGTTTTCGGTCAACAATAGAATGGTGCCGTTGTTCCAGAGCAAGAATTCCAGATCCTTAATCCGAAAAATCCAGGTGTTTTCTGTCCTTCTGGATTCTTTTTGTGAATTGGGATTATCGAGAATGCCTTCAAAGGTGTTTTTATGTTTCAAGGAGTTGTATCTTGTGCTTTACAGATCGAAAATTTTGCTTGATTATGTTAAAGGGTCGAGTAAGTTGTGGCTTCTGCTTCAAAACCATTCGATTTCGGGTCATTTCCATGATCTAAATCAGGAAATCTTGACACTTTTGGATGTTTTTCCTTTAAATGAAATTTATATATCTCAAGATGTTAAAGAGCAGGTAGAATTGTTAAGGAAACAATCAAGAAAGTCGAAATTGTTAATTGATAAGAACGATGATATATTGAGGATGAAGTTTTATAATTTCTTGAATGAACTTGAGAATGGAAAGGTTCCTGATCAGAATGAACTGTACTTGTTTTTTGTGGAAAAATTGGCCATTCGTGATGTGAGAAGTATTAGATTTGAGATTGAATTCTTAGAGGAGCAGATTGTGAATTGTGAGGGGGATATTGAGCCTACGGCCTCAGTACTGAATGGATTTGTCGCTTTAACTCGATACTGTAGGTTCTTACTATTCAGATTTGATGATGAGGAGGGTGAATTGGGTAAGTGGAGGCATAGGAAGACGAAGAAAGGACTGATTGCCCAGGAGATTGCAGACACGTTTATTACGATTCCCAAAGATTTCTGCTGCCCAATATCATTGGATTTTATGTGGGATCCGGTGATAGTATCGACAGGGCAGACCTATGATCGGCTTTCAATATCAAGGTGGATGCAGGAAGGGCACAGTACTTGTCCGAAGACGGGGCAGATGCTTGTTCATACTCACTTAGTGCCAAATCGGGCTCTGAGAAATTTGATCATGCAGTGGTGTCTTGCTAATGGGATTCCATATGATCTGCCAGAGAATGTGGATTCTTCTGAGAGTTACAATCCTGCTTCGCCGAGCAAGGCTGCAATGCAAGCAACTAAAGCCACAGCAGATCTTCTCATTGAACAGCTAGCAAACGGGACAGCAAAGGCAAAGACTGTGGCTGCCAGAGAGATAAGATTGTTAGCAAAATCAGGAAGAGAAAATCGAGCTTGTGTTGCCGAGGTTGGTGCAATACCCCTTCTGAAAACACTGCTTTTATCCTCAGATGCCTTTGCACAAGAGAATTCTGTGACTGCAATGCTGAACTTATCCATTTATGATAAAAATAAATCCCGAATCATGGACATAGAAGGGTGTTTAGGATCAATAGTTGAAGTTTTGAGATCAGGACACACGACCGAGGCCAGGGAAAATGCTGCAGCTACATTGTTCAGTCTCTCTGCTGTTCATGACTATAAGAAACAAATAGCAGAAGAAGATGGGGCAGTCGAAGCATTAGCAGGGCTGTTGATAGAGGGTACGCCGAGAGGAAAAAAGGATGCAGTGACAGCTCTATTTAATATATCCACTCACACTGAGAATTGTGTGAGAATGATAGTGTCCGGAGCTATGGCGGCATTAGTGGGGGCACTGGGATGCGAAGGTGTCTCTGAAGAAGCAGCTGGTGCATTGGCCCTGATTGTCCGGCAACCAGCCGGAGCGGAAGCAGTTGGGAATGAGGAAATGGCAGTGGCCGGGCTGATTGGAATGATGCGATGTGGCACTCCAAGGGGGAAAGAAAATGCAGTGGCTGCGCTGCTTGAATTATGCAGAAGTGGTGGGTCAGTAGCAACGGAGAGGGTTCTAAAGGCACCGGCACTGGCCGGTTTACTTCAGAGTTTGCTCTTTACAGGGACAAAACGAGCCAGGAGAAAAGCAGCGTCACTTGCTCGAGTTTTCCAGAGGTGTGAGTATGCATCATTGCATTTTGGAGGAATGGGTGTAGGGTATGCATTTGGTGGAAACTCGACTTCAGTTAGGGATTCGGGTTTTGCTGGCGATGTCGCAGTATCTATTTCAGTGCCTGTGGTATAGTGGTAACGTGCACAGTTGTGTTCTTGTTTACCCATTCAACATTTTTTTTAAATATGTAATATTCGCAAATCTTTTTCTTTCAAATATACAAGGATAAGGTTACTGAAAAATCAAAATTTTAGTTGTTCTTCTATATTGTTTGATTGCGATCCATGAAGAAACTGAGGGACATCTGAGATTACAACTCGACTAGAATGACCATATGATGTGCTAAATTGCCTATATAACTTGGATTGTCGATGAGAATCTGCACCTTTGGGCAAATGTTCAGTCCATCACTCTCTGAATTATTTTGATTATTTGAACTAAGTACTCTTATCAATTCTAGGAAAGTAAATTAAAAGTGTGTAGTAAGCTTTGGAGAAAATCCGAAGAGGTGGAAAGTGTTGTGAATTTTGTTTCCGCAAGTGTACGGATCGTAATAAGTAATAAAGTGTACTTATGAGTCGGGATATCGTTCTCACGAAGATTATATTTTTATACTCAATTTATTATTTCTAACTTCTATTTGATGAAAATAAATGAAAATAGTGATTGAATGTGAATTCTAATCTAACTACCTAGCAATACATGGATGCAAACAGAGAATGGTTGAGAATTCAAATAATATGTGAATATTGTGGTGGAGCAATTTCACTTAATGATTGACTTTAATTCTTAAATCAAGATTCACAATTAATGGAGTGTTCGATCGAATTCTCGTATTGTATTTAATTTATCTATCTTGAGTTTCTCATTGAGCCTATTTAACTATTTCAATTTCATATCTCTATGCAAATCAACCTTAGTTAAACGAAATCTAAGTTCTAAGAATTCATTCATGACCGCAATAATCAATATAGGTATCTCTACACATTATACCAATTTACCGAATTTTACCATATGGTCTGAATCCTAAATTGACCTCTTGATTCGTAAAAGATTTACAAGATCATCAAATTAATGATCAAATAATTTAATGCATTAAACTCATAGCAAAATCAACACATGAAAGTTAAAGAACAGGAATCTCAATCAAAAGAAATAAAGGGTCTCAATTAGGTTACATTGTTTGCCCTAAAAATAGATTTAGTTATTCATATGAATTCAAGAACAACGGGAAGTTATCATAGAATGCATAATCGGGTTTTGAATAAGAATGTAGAAAAAGAATGTAATCATGCACCAAGATCTTCTTCTTCTTCCAATTAATGCTTCAAAACTTGGTTTGTTTGATGTTTTTATCCCTTGAATCAGCCTTTCAATCTCCAAGTGTATGTATTTTTATCCCAATATATAGAATCAAACCTTGATCTTTTTGCCCATTTGAATTCTCTTCCAATTTCCCAATGTGCTTCTTGTTGTTGTTGTTGTTGTTGTTGTTGTTGTTGTTGTTATGCCTCCAAGATGGATGCTAGAGAGAGTTCTTGTATGTGTAGCCCTTGTTTTGTATTTATATCAGTCAAAAAATAGGTCAAAATTGCGTACAATTTAGTTTCCAAAAGAGTTTAAATCGCGAAAAGAAACTATTGATTCATCTGCGGAAATCGTATGCACATGCGCACAAGCATAACCACCCCACACACCATTGAGTCATATAGCTATCGGGTTCAAAAAATAAGGCATCGTGCGCGCGCCATGAATTGCCCCTACGAGGAGGCTTTGTGCAACTTTGTCCCTAAACAATTTTCGTTATTTTGGTCATAACTTTCTCTTCAGATGTCCGATTTAGGAAACTCAAAGTGCTTTAGAAAGATAAATCAAGAGACACAATTATTCTAGAAATAAAATATTTCCAATTTGAACTTTTTATGTCCGAAAAGTGTGTTTCAATGTAAGGCTAAAAATTCGAAGCACATCTTCTTCGGTTGGAAATTGATTTGGGCAAATACTTCAACTCTATTTCATTCCTTTGACCTCCAATTGCATCCAATTGATCATATATGATCTCGAATCTTCATCATGAGGTTCGTTACAATTTTTGAGTATTTACACTTTGATCCCCAAACTTTGGATCTCGCCATTTTCACCGATTTTTCGCTTATTTCTTTTAATTCCAATTCCATTCATCGAGTTTTACCTAATAACACATTATATAATAAATTAGACTTTAATTTCATTAAAAGAATCACGAAATGTCCATATTTAGAGCCCGAATAAGTGCGTAAAATATACTTATCAGAAAGCCTTAGGATTCGAACTCCTTCATTGTAATCCACTTTAATTCACAAATTCTCGTTCTTGACCAATAATAGATTAAATTGATAAAATCATTGTTTTTAATGTGTTACCAGAAAGCTTTAGGATTCGAACTCCTTCATTGTAATCCACTTTAATTCACAAATTCCCATTCTTGACCATTAATAGATTAAATGATAAAATCATTGTTTTTAATGTGTTTAATAATCTTTGTTGAGTAGAATTAAGTAATTTTACAAACGACCACACGATATCTCTATTAAGGATACACGAATACATAAAATTGCATTCCAAATTAGAGCATTCAATCAATCAAGCGAAGCATGATGATATATTTATCGGACTTTATGACCTTTGTGACAAGTATTAAAACTTATTTTTGACCTTAGGGGAACAAAATAAGTTACAATTTATTCAAATAAGGGCTAAGCCATCATTCAATCTAGTAGTTAAAGTCAACATATTTGAATCACGGAAATACGAATTAGATTGAGAATGTATTTTCTGGATTTCAAGAATATGAGAATAAAAATAAAAGATCAATCTTTATCATTTATATCGTCTCCCAAGAGATTATTGACCTATCTCCTTCTTTTTCATAGAAAATCCGGTATGAGGTAAATTAGATAATTGTGGTGTTATGTCCTCATATAAACCTAGAACACATATGTAAGTGGTACATCATTTGCCTTCAATGTTGTGTATGGAAAATACTAAAATTGCCCTTCAAATCCCATCTTCAAGTCATAGAGATGATGTTAGATGACATCAATAATTATCTTCAATGGCGAACGAGGTGAAGACTACTCTACGTGGAGCACCCCATGCTAGGTCGCTTACCACTACTAGATCCTATACGTCTACACTGGGCTATACGAGGCCTTATACATTCATGCTAGGCCGCCTATTACTACGAGACCCTCTACATACACATTGGATTGTCGACCATTATGAGACCCTCTACGTTCATGCTAGGTT
Source organism: Osmanthus fragrans (assembly GCA_019395295.1). Classification (NCBI taxonomy): domain Eukaryota; kingdom Viridiplantae; phylum Streptophyta; class Magnoliopsida; order Lamiales; family Oleaceae; genus Osmanthus; species Osmanthus fragrans. The sequence continues at coordinate 14,626,326 of CM033350.1, forward strand.
GTATGTCACTGCGAGTCCACACTATGTGTCGACCATTATGAGCCTCTCTATGTTCATGCTAGGCTACCTACTACTATGAGGCCCTTTACGTCCACACTGGACAGTCGCCCACTATGAGGCCCTCTACGTTCATGCTAGGTCATCTGTCACTGCGAGTCCACACTAGGTGTCGACTATTATGAGGCTCTCTACGTTTATGCTAGGCCGCCTACAACTACGAGATCCTCTACGTCCACACTAGGTTGTCGACCACTATGAGGCCCTCTACGTTCATGCTAGGCCGCCTCCACTACGAGGCTCTCTACGTCTATCCTAGATTGTCTATCACTGTGACCACTATGATACTCTCTACGTTCATGTTAGGCTATCTATCACTGTGAGGCCAACACAACACTTTACCATAAAAAAAATTCTTGAGTTGGATAGGAAGTGTTCTACAGTTAACATGGGTACAACTGACCGCCTGGAAAATAGAAGTCCCACACTCTGAACGTGGGGGTAGTGGGAGATGCTACATGGGATATGTGGCATGATAACCGTCCAGCAATTACATGACTTCAGATGCCTATAAATACTCTAGAGGCGAGACAGGTATGGAAAACTAAAATTTTGGCTGTCTAAATACATATTCTATAATTCTAAATCTCATACTAATTCTTACGTTGGAGATATAACGGGGGACAAAATATGGACCTCATTTTGCAAGTACCATTGGTTTATCAGAGTAGCAAAAATACTTTACGCCGCCAGGAGGACACGTATGCTTATTTCATAATTATCTAGGGGTGGCAATAAAGCCCGAAAGCTCGGACGATCCGGACTCGGCTCGAAAAAAGCCCGAGCCAAGCTCCATTTTGGATTTTCGGCCTAAACTCGGGCCGGCCCGTGTTTTTGGTCGTATTTATTAAAAAAAAATTAAAAATTTTTGAAAAAAAGCTGCTTGCCGTGTGCAGGCAGCTAAAAAATGCTTTTTAAAAAATTTGAATTTTTTTTTAAAAATCACGCATTAATTGTTTTATCAAAAATTTGAATTTGAAAATTAAAACGGATATATTTTTGTCTATAAATACGAGAAAAATTTTACAATTTCATATCAATCTATCTCTAATCTCTCTACGCAATATTCAGTTTTCTACTCTCCAATGTCTTAACTTTGATTTTCAATTTAAACATTTGGTTGTGTTATTTAGTTTATTTTATTCTATTATTAAATATTCCTTACTATAAGTATAATACTTACACATGGATTTTACTAGCGATGAAATTAATCAATTTAAAGGTAGTTCGAGCACTCCATTGGGGTACGATGCGTTTCAAAATGTTCCAATTAATTTGGAAGATATCGAAGAGGAGGAAGTAGTCGAGGTTAAAAGGTCGAAAAAATATTCTGCTGAATATTGGCAACATATGACTCGCAAAAAAGTTGGGGTTGAAAATGGAGTTGATATTTGAAAAGCATGTTACAATTATTGTGGTAAAGAACTTAGTTGGAAGCCCATTCGAGCACATCGCATTTAAATAGACATATATTAAGAGGTTGCAAAGCGAAACCAACCGATCTTGACCCGAAACAGACCGAACTAACATTTACCGGTTCCAATTCTACTCTTTCCACTTTTGTATATTCACAGGAAAGATTTTATGAAGGAATGACTGTATACGTGGCTGCAGCAGAGATGTCGCTAACGATGATCGAGTCAGAACACTTTATTCGTCTTGTGCAGAATTATCTCCAACCCAGGTATCGTTCTTATTGTAGATATACTCTTCGTTCGGATGCTATAAAATTATATAGCAAACAAAAACAAACTACTATTGAAAGTCTAAAAACTTTTAATTGTGTTATATCATTTACCTCTGATTTATGGACCGGTATTAATAAAAAAATGTTATATTGCTGCTACAGATCATTACATTGATGCTACAAGAATATGATATGCAAGAAATGATTCGAAATTTTATTTTTGATAATGCTAGTGTAAATAAAGTTGTTGTTGACAAATTTATTGATGATATGAACCCTATATTTGGAGGTTTATTTTTTCATCAACGTTTTGTATGTCACATTATCAATTTGATTGTAAAAGATGGATTGACACATATAAAATCACCTTTAGATAAAATTAGACAAGCAATTAATTTTATCTCTATATCACCAGTAAGAAAACAAACATTTAACAGTTTATGTGCAGAATATGGATTAGAAGAGAAATCATTTGTCATTGATGTATCACATAGATGGAACTCTACATATCTTATATTACACTCGTGTGAAAAATATGATAAAGTTATTTCAATGTACTATAATGGTAGGCATACATATGGATCCGAACATAATTTGGAAGATTGAGAATGGTCTCTCGCATTTCTCGTGAAAAAATTCTTAAAACCGTTTTTCGATGCCACAAAGGAATGTAGCGGTGTTTATTACCCTGCATCTTCACTTGTTTTACACCATTATTTCTATATTTCACAAGCATTTCAAAAACATAGGAATTTGCCCATTTTTGTTGATGTAATTTATTTTATGGAGTTAAAATTTCGTAAATATTGGGAGGAGTTACCCTCTTTATTTTTATTAGATTCGGTGATGAACTCTCGACTTAATTTAATTGGCACACAAACTATTATAAATGGAATTTCAAATTTTATGAATGTAGAATTATCACATGGGCATATAGAATCTATGTTATGTAAAATTTATAACTATTACGCTGAAAAAGATGGTCAGCGTAGTTTTACTTCCCAAAGTTCTTTTTCAATAAATATTTCAACAAATGCAGACAGTTTATGGAGTTTTTTAGAGACCAATATTAGTGTTCCCTCATTTAGTTCTAATTCGTCAATATCTAGAGCAATAAATGTCAGTGGTACAAATTTTGAAATTCTCTCTGAGTTAGCTAGATATACGCATGTGGACATTCGTAGTATGTTACAACCACATGAACTACAGGAATTTAGTCTTTTATCATTGTGGAGGTCTAACGAAAGGCAATATCTGATTGTGTCAAAAATTGCTCGCGATCTACTAACACCTCCGGTGTCTACGGTAACATCGGAGGCTGCATTTAGTTTAGGTGGTCGAATTTTATGTGACGAACGATCAAGACTAAAAGAAGATATATTGGCGATTTTAATATGTTTGAAGGATTGAGAATGTGCGGAATTACGTCTTCAAGAACAAGTTGACAGTATAATGGCCGAAGAGTTGCAGCAGATTCAAGCATAAGATATTGTAAGTTTTTAAATTGATTAGTTTCAAAAAAATACGTAATTTTTAAAAATAAATTTCAAGAAAAATTGTACACGTAATATTTTATTCGTGTATAATTTTAACTCCACCTATATAATTGTAGTCGGTCCCAAGTTCGATAAAGGAGGAGGGTTAACTTTTATAATTCATTTATTTTATAAATTTTTTAAGTAAAAAAAAATGTAAATTTTACAAAAAAATAAAAATAAAAAAATAAATCAAGCCAAGCTTGGTTATTGTAACATTTAATTATAATTATAGTTAAGTATTTAATTTAAATGTTTATTTAGTATTTAATTATTTATTGTAATTGATTAAGTAATATTTAATTGTTTAATTATTATGTAATATATATATATATATATATATATATATATATGAATTGGTTAAGTAATATTTAATTAAAATATTTTATTTAGTATTTAATTTTTTAATTTAATTGTTTATTTAATAGTTAATTATTTTTTTTATGAATTGGATATGTAATATTTAGTTATTTATGTATTATTTAATTATAATTAGGTAGTTAATATTTAATTACGTAAATTAATTTTTTATTCAATATTTAATTAAGTAAAAAATGTATATTTTACAAAAAACAGGAGAAAAAAATTTAACCCAAGCCGGTCCGGCCCGATAAATCCCGGGCCGAGCCATTTTTTTGGTCGGGCTTTCCCCGACTCGGCTCGAGCCCAAAAAATTGGGGATTTCTATGTATTTCTTCCCTAAAAATTGGGGATTTCTACGTTAGGTTGGCTGTAGAATATATACATATATACCTAATTTTTCAAAAGAAAATTGAAATTCATTACCCCTTGATTTATGAAATTGAATATTATAATGTAGGGTTTGACTTTTGAGGTAATTCCTTCTAAAATATGGGTGTCGAGCATATAAAAATCAGGTATGAGATAAATAAAACTCAATAATAAATATTAGAAAAATAGGATTTTTTATTTTTATTTTTATTTTTTAAAAAAAAAAAAAAAGGCTTGATTTTTCATTTTCGAAGGATACAACCAGGTCCCAGTCTAATGATCTCAATTGAATTTGTATTTTAAATTACAATGGATTCGTGGAGAATGATTATTGTCATGAGTGAGAAATAATTAAAAAATCAAATAAATAAATAAACAAGAAAAAATTAGGGGACGTTCTCTTTGCTGTTTTCGCGCTATTTTCTATTTTCGATTTTTCAAAACATTGAAAACGCGTTCTCTTTCCCATTTTTGAAAACAAATTTTTGAAAACGACTGAAAATTTTGTGAAAAAAACAAAAAACAACTTTTTTACGTTTTGACTGTTTTCTTCACAAATCTGTCAAAACTCAAAAAATACGGGTTGAGAAATATTTTTTCAAAACGACAAAAAGAACTAGTTTTCTCAACAATCTCAAAATGGACACCCAAAACACAAAACACAAAACGAATTCAAAACTAAAAATACAAAACTGAAATACGAAAAGAATGCCCCCTTATCCTCTTCATCAACCACCTCACCCACAAACTAGAAATTTGCCACCGTGCCCCCAGGGCATATCTCCCAGTGGCACAGAGGAGGACGGTTAGGGCTCAGCGCGGTAGTGTGCAGAGTTCGATTCCCCGCAAGGGAATTGGCTTTGTTGCAAGCGGGAGTTACCATTGGGTTAATAGTCCTGACCTATCCATAAGCTCTCCACCCTGGCTCCTTGGAGGGACATCCTGCGATTTACCTCCTCCACAATGGCCCAGGGCAAGGTCGGTGGGGGGCCCTCAAGGTTGGAGTTCAACCTTTTTTTAGAAATTTGCCACTGCCATCGACCACCGCCGCTGTTGCCATCTCCATTGACCACCGTCGCCATCGATCATCTCCAAGCTCGTTCTTCACAACCTTTCTTGAATCTGGTAATGAATCCGATGGTATGTTTTCTGCCCTAATGAATGAGACTCCGGATGATAATCTGAAGCAGAGAAATCAACTGCAGTATTCTTTTGGGGGGATTATGAAGCAAGAAATAGAGGCAGGTACACTAAAGAATGGATCTACTTCACAAGTGGTGTATGCAAGTAGAGGTGCGATTGTGGGAGTGAGGATGAATAATGGGAATGGAAATGGGAATTGCTCAAATCTTGTCAGGCAAAACAGTTCGCCTGCTGGATTTTTCTCTGGCACGAATATATTTTCTTGTTTTCTAGCAAATTTGTTGGATTTATTTCAGCCGGAATTTACTTGTTTTACTTACAGGGTCCGTTTGATTGCAAATGTGGAATTTGGGTAGAAAAAAAAGTGTATTAAAGAGAATTAAATTGCTTAGAATTTGTTTTAGAGGGAATGGTAATTAATGGTGTTTGATTGGTATAACTTTTCACCTAATCCCTTTGACTTTGTTTGTCATGCAAATTATTAATTTTTGGGATAAATTTTTTTACAATTGAAAATAAAATTTGTTTGGATTGTCAAAAAGTAAAAATAAAATAAAATAAAATAATTTTTAATTTTTTTTGGGTTCATTTGGCTTCGTTTTTCATACAAATTGTCAATTAAATAGATAATTTTTTTTTACCATTGAGTTTAGAGTGTTTCAATTGAAAAAAAAAAAAAAAAAGAGGTTGGAAAAACAAATTCCCACATGTTTTCCACCAAATCAAGGAAAACAAGGGTAAGTGGTGGGCCCCAAGGAAAAACTTTTGCTTAGAAAAATAAGGTTGTCAAACATCCAAAATGAGAAAATGTGAAAATTATTTTATTATTTCCATGGAAAAGGAGTGCAATCAGCTTGAAAAATAGCATAGATCCATGTTTCATCATGGTTGACTTTTGGCCTATTTTTGGATCTATGGAGAGTTGAAGAAAGTGGAAAACAAAAATGACTAACTCTTGTTTCAGATTAATTGATCCTCCATAAATAATTCTAGTTATCTTATAATTAGGGAGAAGGAAATATGTACGGTGCCATATTTCTGGTGAAGAAAATATTTTTTGTGAAAGGAAGAATTTCTACGATATGTAGAATTTTAATTATCTAATTTTGTTATGTTCATGGAGGTGGTGGCAGTGGTCGATGGAGATGGCGACAGTGGTTGTGGTGATGGTGATGGCAAATTTCTAGTTTTGGGATAGTGCGGTGGGTCGATGAAGAATACAGTATTTCCTTTTTATTTAAGTTTTTAATTATTTTATGGAGAAAATATTAAATTATTATTTTTACCCTTTTAAAATTGATTAAAATGTGGTCAAAATTAATTTTTTGGGTCAACTAACGACAGATTTGATGGAAACAGTCCATTGGTGTCTCAGCTGTTACAATTTGAAAAGTTTGGGATGATGGCTACAACGATTGAAAGTTTAGGGGAAAGTCTGTAACTGTTTAAAAGGTTTGGAGCCTCACCTGCAATTATTCTAAAAAGTTATTCATATAAAATTACCCAAACGTAATTTTCATGCATAAAAAAGTAGAAGTTATTTTTTTTTTTTTCTTTTTATCAGATATAATTTTAAAAAGTTACTTTATTTTTACAAACCGAATTTACATTTTCATAAAAATATAAGTCTTTTATATAAAGAGAGTAGGATTATATCGATGGACCCCTACTTTTCCTAATAGAAAAATAGTACCTTTGACAGTTCCTTAAATAACGGCCGTTCCACAAAAAGCTAGAAAGCAGAAAAAGTAGCTAATGGTCACAAGATTTAAGGCCCTTTATTTTGAAATAAATAAGCCTATAATGACCCCATTATGAAACCCACGTCCCCATTAACAGCTCAACTGTCCCTTAACTGCCTGCTTCTAATCCTACTCTACCCTTCAGTCCATAATTGATCTTCACTTTTTCCCTAGCAATCTCAGAAGATCCAAACACAATAAGTTAAGATTCCTCAATAAAAATGAAGTGGGGGAGAAAGAAATCTGCATCTTTAATCAGTCGTGTTTTTAGCATTTCTTGGCTCTCGAAATTGAGGGAAAAAAGTGCCAATTCTGAACGTAATTCAGCAAAGATGAAGCAGAAAGGGAAATGGGATTTGCCATCTCCGAGTTCATTAGCACCTGCTAGTTGCAAACAATGTAGCTTCTGTAGCAGCATGGATTACGACAGTCAATGGAGGCTTTCTTCGTGTGGTGAAGAAAGGATCCAAGGTAGGATGAGCACAGGCGGAATTAATTGTCTTCTGTATGATTCTGATGATGAGATTAAATTCCCAATAGAACGAATTCAGAGCTTCGATGACACAGTTCTGGACATAAAGAGAATGAAAGAAAAGCAACACCAGGTGAGAATACTAAATAGGGGAACAGAATTTATAACACCAAGTAGAAAACCTGAGACCGATCGAAAATCAAGAAGCTCAAGTAGAAGGATTTTGAAGGATAAACTAGCAGAACTAAAAAGAGAGTCTGATAAACCAGAAGGAAAATCATCCACATTAGTAGAGAAAGATATACTTGGAATGGAACCAGAAATTGTGATCCAGAAGGAAGATAAGAATTTTCACAAGTCCACAGGTTCTAATGCAAGAAGACAGCACAGATTCTCTTCCCCCAACCCCAATCTAAGCACAATTCAGGAAAACTGCGCCTTTTGGGATCTGAATTTGGATGAATGTAATGCAACTTCAAAAAAGAAATCAAGTTCAGAATGCAAAATCAGAACTCTTCAAGAAATGAAGAAAGCAAGAACGAAGTTAAAAATGAAGACAAAAGAGACAACTGCTGAGATTGAGGACAGAACGGTCTTCGATAGCTTTGCTGTGGTGAAAAGTTCTTTTGATCCACGCAAGGACTTCAGAGATTCAATGATGGAGATGATCACAGAGAAAGGAATCAGAAGGCCTGAAGAGCTTGAAGAACTCCTGGCTTGTTACCTAACATTGAATTGCGACGAATACCATGATCTCATAATCAAGGTCTTCAGGCAGGTATGGATCGATCTGAACCCAATGTATATTGACCCTGTAATACGTAATGATCACTGTTTTGGTGATTATTGACTCAACAGTCCAAGTATCAGTGATCCTGTCATGGATTGTAAATACTTCTTTATAGTATCCCAAGTGTTAGATTTAGCAGTAATGTGACAATTCAGTCATAATGTTAACAAACAATGAAAAGTTTGTACAGAATTGATCTGTTCAGAAGAAGCATCATGCATATTGTTGTGGAAAAAGATCATTTCCTTGAGTTGTTGATGTCTCCTATGTTTGGGACATTTTCTATTTCTGTGCATGTTCAAAAAATACAGACTTCTTTTTATTTTAAACAGAAAAGAAACTATGAATTACAGAAATGATTTTCGTATGAAAACAAGATTAATTCCAGACTAGAATGCAGAAAAAAGCCAGAGACTTCTGTGTGACATTTATCTATTCAATCATTATCACGTGTATTGAACAGTGAAAAGTACCTGAATTTAACGCCATATTATGCACAGAAATGGTAAACTCAGCAAATGAAATCTCTATATATCGAAAAGTGCATCCAACAAAAAGATTAGTACCAACCTACTATATCAATTTCTCTCAGCTTATCAAGTTCTCTCAGCTGGAGTAAGATGGCCCAACTGTTCCGCAAAGTTATTAACACTTCTCACACTCCACCAGTTTTTCCCATGATCAACTACTTTGTTTTCATTTTTGCTGTCATCCGAATCTTTCCTTTCTGACTGAAATTCAGACTCATCATTTGAACCAGGATTTTCAGTAAGAAATTGTTCCCAGAATACATCATTGACACCCGTTCGCATATTGGTAGCCATCCCAACAGGCTGTTCTCCCAAGGATGGTTGCCCCTCAGGAATAATGGCAGACTCAGGCTCAGAATTCATGTCAATCCAACAGGTCTTAGATCCAACATCAAAATTTGGCCGTGTGGAAGAAATAATGAGGGCATCTGCACAAACTGTAGATTCATCAAACTCTAATGATGCATTACAATGCACTATACCTTCATCAATATCAAGTACCATGTTCTCCCATAGTCTCAAAGAAGACTCCAGCTTCATTGACAATTCCTTGTTGAAATTCAAAAAGTGTGGTCATATTTATATTTTCTCTTGAGGAATTTTGAGAAGACTCCATCTGATTATCTTCCTTGCTGGTTTTATTATACAAGTAACTGGTTCCACAAAATCTTCTCTTTCTATCATGAATCTCCCTTTGCAGCGTGAGGTTTAAAATAACAGCTGGTTGGTCCAATGTTAGAGCCAGGGAGGACAACATATTTTTATGATTTTGTTCTACACGTTGCAAACATTCTGTCAAAAGCTGCATTTGTAATTCAAGTGCATTTCAATCCTTTTTATGTCTCTGTACTTCCAAATGAAGTGATTCTTTATCATGTTTTAGCCTATCCTTATCATCCTTATATCCTTCCCTCTCTGATTCAGTTAAAGGGGGTAAAGAAGCCAGATTTACCATGGAATGACTGTGAACAGGCTTGAGTCTATGAATGTTCTTCAAAAGGTGGGGCTGACCTCTAACAAAACCCTCGTTTGCAAATTCCCATCGTTCAGGATCAATTTTCCTGAAACCCTGGTAAACAAAAAGAGGCAAACATATATATCATCAGTATATAACTAGAAAATGTAAATACATATTTAAAATATATTAAACTCATTAACGAAGAAAAAAATATTTTACATATGTATTGAGCTGCCTAATAAAGCTGGAGAAGTTGTTGTGCTTGAAGAATCTGGGCAGAAGAACCCTTGCAAGTTCTGGAGGATTCCAAACAATGAAGCTTTTATTGCTTTGACTCCAGGACACAACAGAGTCCGAGGAATGATCATCAACCATATCATAGGTCTTTTCAAGAAAAGAAGGCAATGAATATGATGGAGCTTCATCCATCATAAATTTAACCAACTATCCAATCAACAGATATCAACAGGAAAAAACCAAAATCATTGCCTAAAACACAAATTTTCAAATTAAGCTCCACAATTCACCACCTGAAATCGTTTTAAATTTAACCAGAGTCAACATTTTCGAATTCGTATCATTCCAATACAAACAAAACCTACAATCAATTCCGGACACACAAAAGAAGAAGTTGTTACATCAACTTTAACAAATTTTCCTTCTTTTTGGCCAATCTCTTTCAAATCCAACAAGTTATCAATTACTTGGAAATATCCATGTAGTACCCCATAATTTTTCCATCTCAATTCCTCTTAAATATCAATAAAACCCAATTCTTTTTACAATCCAAATTTCAGTCCAAATGGATAAAAAAAATGTTAATCCAATGCCTCTCAGCATTAATTCCATGCATTTATATCCAAAAGCATAATAAAAATCAAACGACTCTCTACAGGGGCTTTACAGGCCCCTCACTGGGCGGGTGGCGTGGGGGAGGGGGGGAATTTTTTTTTTTTTTTTTAAATGCATGTGGCCCCCTCTACAGTGAGGGGCCTATAAAGCCCCTGTAGAGAACTCAAATCAAAATACACATAAAGAAAGGAAATTCACGAATTGCATATCAAAGTCGTTAGAGCATCAACTCTTGTCTTGGTCGTCAAGCAAAGCATCAAATGTAACATAACCAAATTCATATCCAGAAAGACCACACACGCATATTGCAGGAATGAATTTCTTGGAGCTTCTTATTACCTGGGAGAGGAAGAAGAAGAACCCGTCACAAGAATAATTCTCAAAAGGCTCAACCGTCCGTTGGTTCGTTGGCACGATAGTGTTTTATATATTATTGCAATCAAAGTAAAATCCACATTTCGAGGTGGAAAAGGGTGGGGGTTTTCTAGGGTTTTGACGGCAAACAAATCCCATCCTATAAACCCGTCAAGTAATGCTTGAAATAGTATATATATATATTTTTTTTCAAAATTTAATATTTACAATAATTTTTTTTTTTTTTAAATATGTGATTAAAAAAAATGAAAATTTTCGATTTAAGTGTAATAATATTTTATTGAAGATTGTATGATTGAAAATAAGAGGAAAAAAATGAAAAAGAATAGGAGCCAAATGGGGGATTATTATGCCCTAGAACATTTATTAAACATATCCATCGATGTTTTCCAAAAAAAAAAAAAAAAACTATTTGAGCTAATTAAAATATATTGACCCGACAAATAAATAAATAGAAAAAATAATATAGAGCAATATATATTTCTCACACTTCTCTTGAGTAATTATTTTAAATCCAACATTTCTTTATGTTTATGATAGTAATCAACAATAGTATTAAAATGAATATTTATTATATTGGTATGGTCATGTTTAATAGATTGAACAGTTCAACACATTTTTTAATTGAATAATATTATTTAGCCTCATTGGAATCATAACTTCAATCTATGTGACGCTAATATGACATTAAATGATACGTGAAATTAAATTACTCATTTAATTCCACCTTCCATTTAATCTATTATCTAGCACAAATAAAGGGGGATTATATTCCCAATGGAAGCTAAACAACACTAATTGAGTTGAGTTAGTTGATTTTGATGTCCCATGTAATTGCATTCGTCTTGAGGTTCAATGCAATTTTAAAATTAACTTTAATTTTGATTTTTCATTAATTTATCTTTTGTGAGGTCAGTACATTGTTGGAATTCTTTTATTCTTTATTATTGCAATGCTTGGGGAGTGTGCAACAAATTTCGACAGAGTTCATTTATAATATTTATTGAAAATGCTTGTTGTATACACATCAGTCTTTACAAATTCTTTTACAGATTGATGAGGTGGTGATAAAATGAATAATAATTGTCAAAATCTTTTCACTACTTAAATAATTGTGTTTATGTAATGTTAGCTAATGACAAAACGAAATTGAGAGAGTTTTTTTATTGGTTGGTCTCACCACGTCATCTATTAGTAAATAAATCTGCAAGATGTGTTTACATGTAGCATAATTGAATATTTATATCCAATGCTATTTCAAATAATATGCATAATACGTGGAAGGAGAACTCAAACATAATAAATGCAATCTCAATGAGGAAGCACCTGACGAGACATGACGGAGCACAAGCAATGAAGATTCCTCGCTATTTTCGTAATGTCTCTGTATTTAATGAGTTGTCTTAGTTATAACATGTAAGGGGTGGTAACTCTTGTATGGTGAAAGCAATGTTGGCAGATATTTATATTTACATGTGGGAGTTAGATTGTAGAGAAATTAAGGAGATCTTGATGAAAATTACGCAACAACGAACACTACGCAATCCACAACAAGATTGAAAGATCTCAAGAAAGCCCAAATATAACTCGATTTTGGATTCAAACCAAAGATGATGAATCAAGTAACCAAATAATACATGATTTATTGACCTCTTGATTACACAACCCGTGATCCGCACCCGATGTTGAACGCCACAAGAATGATTTTGATAAGTTCAAATTGTTCCAAGTAGAACAAGGATTTGAAAGCACAATAATTGGCTATCTATTAATTCTCAAATTGTCAAAAGGTTTTAATACAATGAAATATGAAAACTATTTATACTAACACAATAAAACTAGGTAAAACGGAATTAATGTCCTAGAAATAAGAAAGTTACCCAAAAAAAGAATTCTAGCATAATTAGGTAACTTTCGGAAAAAGGAAAATTTTCTTCGCCAAATTGCTCTATGAGACCGCATGGTGTTAACCCGTGCGGTCGCATGGTTCACGTCCTGAGGCCTCTTTAATTTTCTGTTGATGTCCATGCGGTCGCATGAAATTTACCCTATGCAACCACATGGTTTTAACGGTCGCACCCCTTCTTCGACTGCTTCTAACAAGTTGATCCAAATAGTTTCGGCCCTCATCCTCAACATGAAACTTGCGTCTTTTTTTGCCTAGATTATGACGTCATCCATTGTTGATTTCACTAGTAACCCCATCGCTTGATTTACCCGTTTTTCCCTTGATCGTGTCATTGGTTCTTCTTTGATAATCAACGGGTCTAGTCCTAGGCTCCTCTTCGTTGGGCTCGACTCTTGGATCACATCACTCCCTCCCTGTTCAAAAGGATTTGTCCTCGAATCTGTATTTGTATCAAAGAGAGAGAGAGAGAGAGAGAGAGATATCATATACATTAAAAGTTGATGACATGTTATACTCACCTGGAAGATCTAATTTGTATGCGTTGTCATTGATCTTCTTCAGAACTTGAAACGGTCCATCCCATCATGGTTGCAACTTCGATTTTCTTTGCTCTGGAAAGCGCTCCTGTTTGAAATGCACCCAAAACCCAATCACCAGGTTCGAATGTCACGCTTTTCCTGCGCTTGTTTGCTTGTGATGCATAGTATTTGTTTTTGCTCTTGATTTGCATCATTACCTTCTCATGGAGTGACTTCACCAACTTGGTTTTTCTTTTGCCATCTAAGCTATCTCGTTCATTCATTGGCAAAGGCATTAATCCAAAAGTGTTAGTGGATTAAAACCATAAACAATTTTGAATGATGAAAATGAAGTAGTAGAATGCGTGATCCTATTATATGCAAACTCTATAAAAGGTAAACACTCATCTCAACTTCTCAGATTCTTATTAACTACAGTGCGCAACAATTGTGTCATAATCCTATTCACTACCTCAGTTTACCCATCGGTTTGTGGATGACACATTGTAGAAAACAACAATTTGGTACCTAACTTATCCCACAAGACCCGCCAAAAATGATTTAGGAATTTAACATCTCGATCTAACACTATACTCCTAGGTAACCCATGTAAACATACTATCTTCTTAAAGAATAAGTTTGTAATGTTAGTGGCATTATCGATTTTATGACATACTATGAAATGTGTCATCTTGCTAAACCTATCTACCACCACAAAGATTGAATCTCGTCCCTTCTTAGTCCTAGGTAAGCCCAACACAAAATCTATCGAAATATCAACCCATAGTTCAATATGTATAGGTAACGGTGTATAGAAACCTTGGGGTAAAACCTTAGACTTAGCCCGTTTACAAGTTATGCATCGACTACATACCCGTACAACATCACTTTTCATCTCAGGCTAATAAAAATATTTCCCCAACATCTCTAAAGTCTTCCTAACCCCAAAGTGTCTCATCAAACCCCCACTATGTGCTTCCCTCACTAACAACTCCCGTACGGAACAATTATGAACACATAACCTATTCTCCTAAAATAAATATCCATTCTGCTTAAAAAAAATTGTCTATAGACCCTTTATTACATGATGAATAAACATATGAGAAATCTAGATCACCACACATACATGTCCTCAATATGTTCAAAACCTAGCAATTTAGAACTAAGAGAAGTTTGTAGCACATACCTGGGAGACAATGCATCCGCTACCACATTTTCCTTACATTGCTTGTACCGGATGACATAAGGGAATGTCTCTACAAATTTCATTCATCTTGCATGCCTTTTGTTTAGCTTACCTTGACCTTGCAAATGCTTCAACGATTCATGGTCTATGTGAATCACGAACTCTTTAGGCCACAGGTAGTGCTGCCATGTCTTCAAAGCTCGTACAAATGAATACAACTCTTTGTCATAAGTGGGATAATTGAGTGCTGTTCCACTCAACTTGTCACTGAAATATGCTGTCGGTCTCCTATCCAACATTAAAAATACTCCAATCCCTATTCCGGATGCATCACACTCAATCTCGAAAGTTTTATCAAAATTAAGAAGTGGTAAAATTGGTACTTTACACAACCTATCTTTAATGGTATTGAATGCATTATCCTGTTCATCACCCCAATGAAATCCTACGCTCTTTTTAACAATTTCGGTGAGTGGTGTGGTGATTGTGCTAAAGTCTTTAACAAAACACCTCTAAAAGTTAGCCAAGCCATGAAAACTCTGTACTTCAGTTCTGCTTTTAGGTGTTGGCCATTCTTTAATAGTTTTTATTTTCTTTTCATCTACTTCTACCCTATTAGCACCTACTACAAACACAAGACAAACAACCTTTTTTTATGCAAAATATACAATTCTTAAAATTGGCATACATTTGTTCTTTTCTCAAAATTACAAGCATACTCCTAAGATGTTCAGCATGCTTATTAAGGTCCTTGCTATAAACTAGAATGTCATCGAAGTAAACCACAACAAACTTACCTATAAAAGCACGCAAAATATGATTCATTAACCGCATGAAAGTGCTTGGTACATCACCTTCCCTCATTCGAATTTGGTGGTATCCACTCTTAAAATCAATTTTACTAAATATGCATGCAACATAAAGTTCATCCAACATATCATCTAACCTAGGAATATGATGCCGATATTTTACCATTATGTTATTGATGGCTCTGCAATCCATGCACATTCTCTAAGTTTCATCTCTCTTTGACACAAGGAGAACTGGAACGGCACATGAACTCATGCTCTCCCTTACATATCCCATGTTCATCAATTCTTCCACTTGTCTTTGTAGTTCCTTTGTCTCCTCGGGATTACTTCGCTAGGCTGGTCGGTTTGGAATGATCTTCAATTCATTCCCCTTTGCAAAGAAATTTGCTTTCGACTTTTCTTTCATCTCGAAAGTCTCTCTTTCTTTTCTTTCATGTGACTTCTCTTTTTTCTCTCTATTAGCCGCCTCACAATTTTCTCTCTTACTTGTCAACTCATTGTTTTCTCTCATTTTCTCTAGCTTTTTCACTCTCTTCTCTTCCTCGTTTTTCAGTTTAATTTGGTCTTCATATACTTGTGTCGGTGTTAATGGGGCAAAGGTAATGGACATTCTATCCTTAACAAAACTGTAGCGATTTTTGTACCCATCATAAATGACCTTCCTATCATACTGTCATAGTTTCCCCAATAAAATGTGTCCCGCATTCATATGTACTATATTACACATGATTTCATCACTATAGCTACGCATTGAGAAATTTATCAACACTATTTTGTTAACATTAACTTCTCCACATTTATTTAACCATTGCAACCTATAAGGTTTAGGGTGTTTTAATAGAGTTAATCTTAATTTTTCTACAAGAGTTGTGCTAGCTACTGACACGCCCGAAAGGGGGGTCAAAATAATATTCCTTACTTTTCTAAAATTTGGCGTTTAATAGTAATGTGATAAGTAAGGGTCATTCCCGCAGAGGATTGTTTTCAATTACGTCAATTGCAATAAGAAAGTAAAAATGTACAAATAAGTAAATGTGGGGTTTGGTTGTTTAACTAATGAAGCGATAAACTAAAAATATAAAAGACAAAAATGACAAAAAATACAAGGAAACGAAAATGTGATCGAGGGATATTTCTTCGCCACTAGAATGAATTTCTAATCGATATTCGCAAAGAATTTTCGTTCAAAAGATCAACAACAATTCGAGAATAATCACAAACTTGATTACCTCAAACTCTCCTTACATTTTAGTTGAATAAAACAAACTCTTTACCCAATTTTATTCATTAAACAATCTAGGATAAACTCACTAGATTAAATTTAACAAAAACATTCAAACAAGAGAGACGAATTGAATTAAGCGCAAACACATAAGCTCGGTTTGTTAACTTAAGCGATAATCCACCTACATTTAATAGAAAATTTCTCATAATCCATCAAAATATAGTTACTACTAGGGTTTGGTCAAATTAGCAATTACGAACTAAAAATCCCAAAATAGCATAAATTGTAAACAACTCAATCATCTAGTTGGCCCACTAAATAATCGAGAAGAACAATAAACATAATGAGCACAATGAATTAATCACATCAATTTCAAGAACTTTAAAACACAAATCGATTAAATTATCATTCTAGGGTTCCAAAATAACCCCCAATTACATGAGTTTATCTATCCATAGACCATTTACATAAACACAACAAAATAATTACAACAAATGGATAAAAAAAGGAAATTAAAGAGAGAAGCAAAAGCTTATTGAATGGTAGAAGGATGGTTGGAATCTTCAAAATCAAAAGTCTTCTCCTTCTTCTCCATCTTCCATTTCCACCATTGTTGATGGAAGAGAGGAACTCTCAGATTTTTCCCTTGTGTTTGGTCAGCTCCCCCTTTCTTTCTTAACCTAGAAATGGCCCCCAAAATGTTGTATTTATATTGTAGGAAGGAAATGAGATAAGTTGGGTCGAAAATAAGCCAAAAACGGGTTAAAAAATCGGGTTTCTCGCTACTCGGGAGGCGCGGCGCCGCTACAGTGGCGCCGCGGTGCCACCAACTGAAGCACGGGTACTGCAGCATTGCTACAGTGGCGCTGCAGTACCATCCCACAATTTCATGAAATTGCAGCATCCTAGGTCCTCTAACTTTCGATTCGTGTGCGTTTTGGTCCCCGAATTTATCTTTTTGTGCACTTTTGGTCCTTTTTCTTTCTTTCTTCCGTTTTCTTCTCCAATTTAGGATTTTGGCAATAGAACACCTACAAAATAGAATATAACTATATTATGTAGCAAAATATTAATGAAAACTCACAAATATCTAAATTTAATGGTATCAATAAGTGCAAAATCGGCACTTATCAGCTACATTTGTACAACTTTCCCATCAGTGATCATGCTATATACCTTATCCTTAACGTGACATCGTGTATAGAATATGTTTTCTCTTTGCTACTCCAAGTCATCTATCTTGATTTGAGTGTTGAAAGCTCGTTTGTGACCATTAACTCTCGAACAACAAATTCCACTTTATCCTTATCACTAACCTCATCCAATGTCGACATGCCTTCATAATCATCTTCACTGTCACTCACCACCTCTCCATTGTCCCGCAAGATCATTGTCTTTTTGTTTGGGTATTGAGAAGTGATGTGTCTCGTCCCTAAACACCAGAAACACTTAAAATCCCAATTCTTTGTTTGCTATGGCTCTGCTTTAGGTGTTATTCTGCTAGAACCTTTGTCTTTTCCCTTTGGCACTTCAACTCTTCATTTCAAAATAGCCCCATCTCCACGGTTGTTGTCCCACCTCGATTTCCAAGATGAATTAGAACCCAAAGTACCCAGTGGTTGCCTAATTGTCCCCTTTATTTTCAACTGTTTCTCTATTTCCATGGCCACGTGTAGCATGTCTTATATTTCCACATAGTGCTGCAACTCCACGACATTAGCAATGTCTTTGTTCAACCCATTCAAGAAATGAGCCATGGCAGCTTCCCGATCCTCCTCCACATTCTCCTTGATCATCAATATTTCAATTTCTTTGTGATATCACACTCCTCGACCCCTGATAAAAACTTTGTAACTTCTGATGTAGCTCCCTATAATAGTGGCTAGGCACGAACCACTTTCGCATGATAGCTTTCAACTCATCTCAAGTATTAACAGGTCATTTTCGATTTCTCCGCCCTGATGTAACCACTTGATCCCACCAAATTATGGCATAGTCGGTGAATTCAAGAACGACTATCTTCTCCTTCTTTTCCTCCGAGTAGTTATGACACTTAAAGGTCAACTCTACTTTCTTCTCCCACTCTAGATAAGCTTTCAGATCACTCTACCCCTTGAACGATAGAATTGATATCTTTATGTTGTCCATACTCTCATCTACCTCATCTCCAATATCATTCCTACACCTTTTTTCAAACATAACTCCTCTATTTCTCATCCTACGCATTTCAACCTCCATTGATGCTCTCTTATCCAAATCACTACTATATTCACATTTATCATACATATCTATCCTAGGCTTCCGCCTACCCAGCCTCCTTACATTTGGTTGTCCCCTGTGAAGATTAGTAAGTGATGTGTCAAGCCTATCAAGTCTGTCACTCATATCCTCGAGCACCCTTCAAACCGCCGTATCACATCTTCAGCTATGTTGACTTGGTTGCTCTGCCTGCTTGAATTTGAACCCTCCCTGTCAGACATCCTAAATTATATAGTATTTCTGCCTCACAAAAAATGTTCGCTCGTGTATCACTCAATTATTGGCTTTTAGCCTTTATTGATCTTACAACTCTACCTTTTACCACTCAGTGCTATCGTCCAAGTACTTCAAAGAATCAATCAGGGTGTTTTCTAGTGAATCCAACCGGATGTAATTAAGAATTGTGAATTTAAAGGGAGAACAATGAGAAAGGACTTAAAGATAAGAAAATTGAAGAAGTATGTGTATTGGAATTAATGGATATTCAAGAAAGTAGATTGAAATTGATTTGAAATTTTTTTTAACTCAAAATTTGAAAACTGAAAACCGCTGGAAATTCTCGGTATTTATAATGATTTTTTTTTTAATTTCAATTTTTTTTATACTCGGGAATTCAACTACAAGACCATCGAAACAAACAAAAGTTGATTTGGATGCTAGATTAGCCAAAAAATAACTTTTGACTCTTTTTTTGAAATTTTTTGGATCAAAAACTCAAAACTTATGAATGGACTCAAAGAACAATTAAAAGACTCAAAACAAAAACTCAATAATAATGGAAACTTGAAAAGATATAACCTTGATTATTTTTGATCTAGTCATATTGCACCATTATGTATATAAATTATTATGTTCATGTAGCACAGCCATGAATTACTGTAATTTACAGGTTAACAATAAATTTATGATGGGTCATCTCTGGAATGGTTTTTATTATAGTTATAAACCAAAGAAATAATTTTGCTATACTATGAAGATATAGCATAGTTTTTAGTTGAAAATAAAAGTTTGATTTTCATATAATTTTCTTAATAGTTTCGTTGTGTAATTAGTATAGAATGCTTTATTCCCTATGCAATTCAGAAGCCATAAAAATAAAATTATACAAATGCTATATGCTAGTGTTAAGGTCATTACAGATGAATCAAGGAACTCGTTGATTTAAATTTAAAAGCTTTGTTGTCCTTGTGTTTCTTATAATCTCTCCTTAAGAGATGCATATTATTTATCATCATTAGTGTTGCTGCATACTTACATTTTTGTTCAAAGCATTTCGGGTTGTGCTTTTTTTTTACTGGTGTTGTTGTGAAAAAAACCCCTTTAATGCACAACCAAACGTAAGTTGCTGTCGAGAATTTGGAAATGGAGGCCGTCAATCATTGATGTTGTCTGGATTTTTTTGTGTCCCATTTCTCTTAGCTCTGTGCTGCTTGTGGTCCATGTTGGGAAAATTAGGCCCAGGAACAACCCAACCACTCTTGCAAATCGTCGTCCATAGAGAGTGTCACCATGGGTTCTGGTTTCCAAGTGAAAAAGAGAGAAGATCACAGAGAAGACCCCCAAAACCGAGAGAGAAATGAGAGCAAATCAAAAATGAAAAGAGTCTACATTTTTTTGGAGGAGCCGTCCAAGTCTATCATTTGGTAGAAAAGTGGATCTGAATCGTGAGCCATTGATTTAAATCAATGGCCAGAAATGTTCAAGTGAAAAACCATAATTCGGGTGAAGGCAAGTTTAAAAACATCCAACTTAAGTGAATTAAATGGGCCGGACTCAATCAACTCTAAAAACTGGGTTTTGGAGGCCCACAATTTAAAATCTTCACCTTGGTACTCAAAACCCATATACTCTATCGGTTGCGAATTTGCACAAGAAAAAATTAACCCGTGTCAATATGTAATAAAGATAAGCACAATTTAAATTTTCCTATAGGCAGAATTTTTGTTCCCACAACAGAGGGATTCTTGTCGGTATGAATTTTATCAAGTTCCACTTCACCTTGAGATAGTTTCTCACGAATAAAATGATACTTCACCTCAATATGTTTTGATCTTTCATGATAAACAGGATTCTTACAAAACAATAAAGCATTTTGACTATCAGTAAACATAAAAGGTGTATCATGCATGAAGTCCAATTCTTTTAAGATTCCTTTTAACCAAATACATTCTTTAACAGCTTCAGTTATGGCAACGTATTCTGCTTCAGTACTAGACAAGATAACTAAAAGTTGTAGCTATAATTTCCATGTTATGCAGTTATCACCTAGGATAAAGAAGTATGTTGTAGTTGATTTCCTACTGTCTTTATCACCAGCAAAGTCAGCATCAACATAGCCTTAAAGAGTTAACTTTTCAGATCTTTTCTCATACACTAAGCCTAGATTTAAAGTCCCAACCAAATACCTCAATAGCCATTTCATTCCAGCCCAGTGTGGTTTGCCAGGATTGGACATAAATCTACTCAGGAGACTGATGGAAAATCCACGATCAGGTTTGGTAGTAATCATAGAAAACATAACAGAACTTGTAGTATTAGCATAAGGTACATTTTTCATCTCTTTCAATTCAGACTCAGATTTAGGCGAATAAATATGTGACAAATTTATATGACTAGCAAGAGGTACATTCACAATTTTACTATCGTTCATTCCAAATTTTTTTACAACCTTGTTCAAGTAAGCTTCCTGTGAAATAGTTAACCTATCCTTAGTCATATTCCTTGTTATCATCATTCCAATAATCTTTCTAGCATTTCTTAAATCCTTCATGTCAAATTCATATTTTAAAAGATCTTTCAGTTCATTAATTTGAGACTTGCTAGGTCTAACTATCAGCATATCATCAACATAAAGCAGCAAGTAAATTTCACAACCGCTCTTTATATTATTAAAATATAAGTAAGCATCAAATTCACTTCTTTTAAACCCTATCTTCAGCACATAAGCATCAAATCTCTTGTACCATTATCTTGGGCTCTGTTTCAGCCCGTACAGAGATTTCTCTAACTTGCAAACATAATCAGTTTTGCCTTTAGCCACAAAACCTTGTGGTTGACTCATGAAGATATCCTCTTCCAACCTCCCATGTAAAAATGTAGTTTTTACATCGAGTTGTTTAAGTTTCCAATTGAATTGAACAACAAGAGCCAAGATCAATCTGATTGTTTTGTACTTAATCACGGGTGAATATTTCATTATAGTCTACACCCTCTCTTTGAGTATTGATAATAGCACATTTGTTACGTTTTTCACCCTTTAATATTTTCATTTATATGATTATTTGACACCGAAATGCACTAAATGTTTCTATATCTTGGTTTAGGTGGCAAATGGGTGAAACAAGTGAAAAATGGAAGAAACAAGTGAAAAAATGATCAAAATAGAAGAAAGCGAAAGTTAAAGGACCAAATTACAAATACCAAAAGATGACTTGGCAAGGAAAATGAAGATATGAAGATTTGAGAGTGTTCGGCGTCAATTGGAGGAAGAAAGGAGTCAAAGGGGTGATATATAGCTAAGACATTCTCACACATCAACTTTCAAGTTGAAAACTTTTGCATCGGTTTTTAGCCTCATCTTGAGACCATTTTTCACATGGTATAAGATCGAATTGGAAGTTTACATCTGAATGAAAGTTGTAACCCATCGAGTCAGCTTTCCAACGCACTTTGAATCACCTCAATCGGACACCGGGAGAGAACGATATTGTCAAAATACTAAAGGCTGTCCGGGGGAAGAATACTATAACTAAGCTGTCGCTTAGGGTAATTTGGCAAGCGGTCGCCCACAACCCTACCGAGAATTCAAAGGCAAATATCATTGAACTAAGCTACCGCTTGAATTTACACTAAGCGGTAGCTTAGTGATTTTTTCGACAGATCTATTCTAATTCCGGAAATAACCTAAACACCTATGGAAACGCGTTTTGCTTGATTTTCTCGACCTAAATAGATAAAAACACGTCCAGAAGCCATTATTCATCATCTTGGAACAATTCTTTTCACCTTGGGAACAAGAAAACTCCATGGAAGGCTAAAGAACTATGTGAAGCAAAGAAGGAACTCACCGGTTTTTGGGATTTCATGTCAATTGTTCAATTCCTTTGGTATTTATTTGATTTAAAACACTTGTAGATCTAGGGTTTCATTCTTATATGTATATATGGAGTTGGTTTAATGTTTACTCGATTTCTCATAGACTTAATCATGTTTCTTCTATCGTGGAATTAAACTAATCATTGAATTTCAATTTCATATAAGTTTATTGATGGATTTGTTGTGAGTTTCGTTTAATTTGTATTAGGTTTTCATAGGATTAATCACGTTCTTCCTATTGAATAATCGAAATACTTATTGAATTTTCATTACTCGGATATTATTGGTGTGATTATTTACAATTTCATGCTATATGTATAGGGTTGATTTGTAATCTAATTCCAATAATTGCTTGCAAAAATTGTGAAAGGAAATTAGGATCTACAAGTACAATTTTGAATTACATTGATCTTAAACATCAAATCATCCGATTAAAGTGCCGGGATGAAAGCCTTTAATTGTGTTATTAATTTGAATGATTGACATTGAACGATCTAATCCGGGTGAGGGAATTCTGAGCTTCACTATTTTAATTACTGAATTTTATCACAAAAACTTTGATATTGATCTAATCAACATTGATATCTTTAGACAATTTTGAGTGAACGAGCACCTATTTAGAGACTCCTTAATTTAATTTCTATCTCTTTGTGGATACGACACCCCAAAGCTACACTACAACACCGCGATAAACTTTGGGCGTAATCAAGTATAACCTTAGCCACTAACCTCGCCTTAAACCTCACATAATCAGTAGGGCTCAAACCCTCCTTTAACTTGAAAATCCACTTACAAGGAACCAATTTCTGATCTTTAGGTTTTTAACAAGTTTCCAGGTTTTCTTATCACTCAAAAATTTCATTTCTTCCTGCATAGCTTTTAGCCAACTTTCAGAATAATTTCCATTAACGACATTTTCATAAGTAGCAGGTTCTATTGGTTCAAGGGCTTCACCTGAAACTAAGGTAAAATCAGTCAAGTTTAGGGTTTTATATATAGGGCCAGACCTGATCTGCCTTCTTGCCCTATCCCTAGTAAGCTGATAATCTTGATCAGGTGTCTGATCATTAAAATGTTCAACTTCAATAGGTTCAATGTTATCTTGAAGTTCAGTCACCTCTTCAGGTTCAATTTCAATTTCATGATGTGTAGGGTCATTACCGCCATTCCCAAGTATAGGCGAATCAAGCTTGGTCAGCTTCACCTCAGTCTGAACACTCTTCTCAGTTTCAGATTTGTTAGCTTCATCAGTTTTCTGTTTTAGACATGGCATCTCAGATTCATTAAAGACTACATTCCTACTGTTAATAATCTTAATGCCTTGAACCCCTAAAACCTAAAACCTATAGCCCTTCACACTCTCGAGAAACCCTAACATCACACACTTGACAGCTCTAGGCTCAAGTTTTCCTTCAGATTGGGGTGCATATGCAACACATCTAAACACCATTATGTGATCAAGATTTGGAGGCTCTCTCGTCCACAACTCTTGTGGGGTCTTAAACCTAATATTGTTGGATGAAGACCTATTAATCAGATAAGCTGCAGTACTTGCAGCTTTAGCCCAAAAACCTTTGGTAAGGCCAGAGCTAATCAACATACACCTAACCTTGTTCATTATGGTCATGTTCATTCTTTCAGCTACCCCATTTTGTTCAAGTGTGTATTTAACTATTCTGTGTCTTGTTATTCCTTTCTGTTTACAGAAATTGTCAAATTCGAAATTACAGAATTCAAGCCCATTATTAGTTCTCAATGTTTTAAGTTTCTTGTCTAACTGATTCTCAACAGACTTTAGCCAAATTCTGAATTTCCAAAAAGTTTCCGACTTAGCCTTTAAAGGATAAATTCAAACTTTTCTTGAGTAATCATCCACTAAAGACAAGAAGTACTTGCTTCCACTAAATGTGAAATGCTTCTCCAAGCCCCATAGATCAGCATGGACACAATCCAATGATCTGCTAGTTCTATAAGAGTTTGCTTCAAAGCTCATCTTATGAGACTTACCCAAAACACAGGTTTCACAGAAGTCTATAGCTTCAATGTCATCTTTTCCAAGCAATTTATGATTACTTAAAGATTTTAGCCATTTAAACCCAATGTAACCCATTCTGTTATGCCAAAGTTCAGTTTTATCTTTACTAACAATTAAAGGACTAGAATCAAGTAGTGTTTCAGTTCTACCCTCAAGATAGTACAATCCATTCCTCTTAGGCCCTTTCATAACTACTAGAGAATCCCTCATAATTTTCAGAATCTTATTTCCAGACTTGAAGATATATCCTTCATCTTCAAGATAACCTAAGGAAATGAGGTTCCATTTCAAATTAGGGACATATCTAACATTTTTAAGTTGCCTGACAGCCCCATCGTACATCCTGATGGCTATGTCACCAACCCTAACTACATTCTGAGAATTATTGTCTCCCATGTATACCTTCTTAGGTTCAGTTTCTCTATAGTTATAGAACCAAGACCTTTCAGGGCACATGTGAAAGGTGCACCCTATGTCTAGGATCCAATTTTTGTCAAATTCTTCCTCATACACATTCAAGACATGTAAACTATCGAATTCAGAAACAATGACAGCATTATCTACATCAGTATTGTTTAGGTCTTTTTATTTCTTTTTCCAGTTAAAACAATCTTTTTTGAAATGTCCTAACTTTCCACAGTGATAACATTTCTTACCACTTTTATCTTTAGATTTGGATTTGGATCTCATTTTGGATTTTTCCCTTCCCTTCTTGTTATGGAAGTTAAACTCTTTCTTTTCAGGTAATCCCCTAACAAATAGACTATATTCTCTAGAATAAGTTTTGTTGTCTCTTTTCAATTCAAGTTCTCTTGATTTTAAAGCATCAATAATAATAGCTTGTGTGAGAGTGTCCCTACCATATTTTATGGCATTCCTGATTTCTTTATAAGATTCGGGCAAAGAGTTTAGCAATATGACAGCTAAATCCTCATCTTCAAATTTCTTGTCATTGTGAGCTAGACTCTTAACAATTTTGTTAAAATCACTCAAATTCCCTTCGACATCCTTCCCTGGGTCCATCTTAAAACTAAACAGCTTTTCTAATAGGTATATCTTGTTAGGTAAAGTTTTAGTCAAGAACAAGGCATCTAACGCAGTCCGCAAAGTTCTAGCAGTTTTAGCACTATCAACTTGTCTAACAATGTTGTCAGATAAATGCAAAATTATAGAACTGTAAGTAATTTCATTCATATCTTCAATTTCAGTGGGTTTAGCTTTTAACTCATCAGAAAATGTAACAGGATCATCGAGAGCTTTCGCAACTCTCTGTTGGACCAAAATAACCCTCATTTTCTGTTTTCGTATCGAGTAACCCCCTTTCCATCGAATTGGGATAATTCAACCATTGAACCCATTACGGATTCTGTAAAAGAGTGGTCTGTAATCGTGGACATAACAGAAAATGTTTTGAAAAATCTTTTACGGATGATCAATATAAAGTATGAATGCAAAGTTAAAACCAAAGTTCATAAATGAAGCACATCAATGAAATAATCTAATCATGAAACCTCAACATGATGTGTGTGCAGGTGCGATCAAAAGCTCAGGCAGAATACAGGTAAATAATGCAAGTAAATATGCTTTTCAGGTCACAAATTAATCACAAAAATTCAATCAACGAAATTCACAAATAGGCAACCAAGCGATCATGTATTAGCCAGTAAGAATACCAAACCGAGGTTAAGAGTGAGTTTGGAACAATCTTACCAAATTACTGTTGAAAAACAGTAAATATACCATCAAACTTCCAGTCAAACCACTGCAGATGTCAAAGCCAGGGGCAAAATCATCTAAAATTTCCTGTATAACCTAAAACACTAAACAGAAAGTATCAATACGTTCAACAGGTAAAAATAAGGGAACTGCCTGAAAAAAGCTCGCCAAAAAGTTTCCCCACGTGCCACCGTCGGACCACCACACGTCTCACTACCGGAGACGCCTCGACCTGCTGAGTCTGGGTCCAATCTCTATTCTTCCACCGGAGGTGTAATTTGGCCGAAATTGAAGAATTTCCGGTTCGGTTGGTTGAAAAAAATTGCGTCACCTACGCGAGTTCGG
The DNA here is from genome assembly GCA_019395295.1 of Osmanthus fragrans. Taxonomy (NCBI): domain Eukaryota; kingdom Viridiplantae; phylum Streptophyta; class Magnoliopsida; order Lamiales; family Oleaceae; genus Osmanthus; species Osmanthus fragrans. The sequence continues at coordinate 14,653,299 of CM033350.1, forward strand.
TCGAAAATTTTTATAGATCTCAACCAAAGGGGGAAAGCCCAGCTACTGCAAAGTCCAAAACCGGTATTGGTTTCACCAGGTCATGCCTGGATTGGCTGGAATTCAGAGTTGAAGTCTCGGCTAAGTAGAGCCTAGTGCACACCCTACGCGATTTCTTCCTCAATCACTTGAACCCCTCCCGGCTCTGATACCAGATTTGTTGGGAAAATTAGGCTCAGGAACAACCCAACCATGCTTGCAAATCGTCGTCCATGGAGAGTGTCACCATGGATTCTGGTTTCCAAGTGAAAAAGAGAGAAGATCACAGAGAAGCTCCCCAAAGCTGAGAGAAACGAGAGCAAACCGAAAATGAAAGAGTCTACACTTTTTTGGAAGAGCCATCCAAGTCTATCATTTGGTAGAAAAGTGGATCTGAATTGTGAGCCATTGATTTAAATCAATGGCCAGAAATGCTCAAGTGAAAAACCATAATCCGGGTGAAGGCAAGTGGAAAAACAACCAAATTAAGTGACTTAAATGGGCCGACTCAATCAACTTTAAAAACTGGGTTTTGGAGGCCCGCAACTTACAGTCCATCCTCGGGCTTGAGCATCAAAATCAGGTGATTATTCTTTTATCTTCTGAAGGTTTGAACTGTTCGAAATATGAAGGAAATATGTATACTTCTAGGTGCAAAATTGTAAACCTCTGAATTTTGATTACAAAAGAATATCATGTTACATTTATAATGTGATTGACATTGAATAAGATGCTTTAAAAGACAATTCGTTGTGCTTTTTCCTCGAGATATGATGAACCATTTTTGCTATTTTAGTAATTGGATTGGTCATGGAATTTCTATCTATGTCTGATAGCTCAAATGTGCTAGTGACAGATCCCTACTGGTGAACCAATGAGCTTGTTTAGTGCGAACTGGAAAGGCTTGTTATCCGTCTTTTGTTCCTTTCTCATCCTCTTGATGTAATAGTTTAATAGAGAAGCGTTTGGCCACTTTTCTCATTAGTTCTTCTTGGGGGAATTTGGCAAAGGTTGATTGGAAGAAAAAGAATAAGGTAGTAGGTGTTGGGAAAAATTGTGATTTGTGTGCAGATATTTATCGATTAACATAATCAATTAAATAACATAAAATCAATAAATATAATTCAACTATAATAAAAAAAAACATAAGAATTCAACAATAACATAAATAGAAAACATAAACAGAGTTAGAAATGCAAGCCTTAGTGAGTCACGTTAAGGACACTGTCCTAAAATCGTGTTGCCTCTCTTTTATGCGAGTAATTTCGACACTACACGGCTCCAAGATAAAACTCATGCACTTACGATTGGTTCTCCATCTATGGGCACGACTACAGAAAGATAATGAAAGAACCTTTATCAAATTGCCAAAAGTATAAGAACATAAAATATATATATATATATATATATATATATATATATATATATATATATATATATATATATATATATGGAGTACTTTCTAATGATTTTTAAGATATATACAACAATGAGTCTAATTGTTTTAAATGATAAGTTTATTCGGATTTATTAGTGAATGACAAATATACCCCTGCACCCTATAAATTATCATCATTGTGTCCCTGAGTTTTACCTATAAATATATGAATTTGGTTCTTAATAAAATATACACAAGTTTATTGACTTTAATTCTCTCTTCTCATTTTTTTTTCTCTTTTTCATAACATGTTATCAGCATAAAAACTTAATCCTTCAAAGTTTAGAGAAGGTAGTAAATTTTTTTTTCAAACATAATCATTTATCACATGCACTAGAATTAATTTGATTACATGTGATTTTTTTTTTTGTTTTTTGTGAATTCATAGGCATCATAACGAATTTACTACAAGTAGAATTTTTTTGGTGGATATGATATCTTTCCACTGTAACTATTGTCGTCGCTATCTGCTTCTCTCATTTCCATTAACAAATAATGCTCTCTTCTACTATAACAATTTGTTTATTTTTATGTTTATTTTTTTTATGAAAAGCATTTTGTTTGTTTACTTCTTTTACCACAAATATTAAAAGGGTCAAACAATGAATTTTTGTATGAGGCTGCTATTCTACACATATATTCATACTTCAATTCATGATTGTACACGTAATATTCATGTTCGTTTGTACAAATATTTTTCTTTAATTGTTGCTTTAATTTACTTACTTTATGCTTTAGTTTATTTGGTAAGATAAACATTTATGATTATTATTAAATGCAACAAGTCTTCAACATGATTAAATATTTTTTGATGTTCTTATGTAAATTTTAAATCAATAATTTATCACGTTGTTTCTCTTAAAGTAGCACAACATTATAATTAATATTTTAGAAAAATATTAATCGTAGATCTATCTATTATAAATAATTTGTTGTTCCTCCTGAAGTAGCACAACATTATAATGAATATCCTTAAAGAATATTACTTGCTCTTGAAGAGCATAAATTATAATTTTTAATATTTTAGAAAAATATTGACATATTGCTCCTGAAGACGTATTAGTAAAATACAACGTGCTCCCGAAGTAGCAGTTTTCAAAAACATGTTATTTTATATTAGTGTTTATCCCTAAAGGAAAATACGTAACTAATGACATATTGATATTGACTACTTGATTGATTATTATGTGATGCTTAATCATATTCTTCGAAACTAATTGTATTTTCTTTTGCTTTATTGTGTAGTTAATCAAATGAAAAATATCACAAAAGATGAGTTTGCTACACTTGACAAATCTAGGGAAAATTATCTATCATGGGTACTCGATACTGATATCCATATTGTCTCAAAAGGTTTGGAAGAGACTAAAAAAAGAAAATAAAAAATCCCTGCAGGATCGTGGAAAAGCATTAATCTTCCTTCATCATCATTTTCACCATGGATTGAAAATTGAATATCTTACTAAGAAAGATCCATAACATCTTTGGAAAAAATTAACTGAAAGATTTGATCATCAAAGAACTATAGTCCTCTCCAAAGCTCCCTATGAGTGGATGCACATTTGTTTGAAAGACTTTAAAACTGTTAGTGAGTACAATTCTGAATTGATCAGAATATGTTTAAAATTGACCTTGTGTGGAGAAAAAATCACTGATAAAGATCTGTTTGAGAAAATATTTTCCACCTTTCACGCCTTAAACGTGCTTTTGCAACAACAATATCGTGAGTGTGATTTCAAAAGGTACTCAGAACTTATATCTTGCATGCTTTTGGGGAACAGAATAATGAATTGCTGATGAAAAATCATAGATTACGTCTAACTAGTTCTATACCATTGTCTAAAGGAAATGGTACTGCATTGCCTGAAACAATTACAATATCAAGATAAGGATGTGGACGTGGACACGAATTTGAACGTGGAATAAATTATGGACGAAATAATCAACAAAGTTATCAACAACAAGACAACAATTTCAAAATACAAAAAGCAAATGGAAGTAGTACATCGAAAAAGGTGTATGAAGAAAGTTGCTTTAGATGTGGAATGAAATGGCATTGGACTCGTACCTGTCGTACGGCAAAATATCTTGTGGATCTCTGCTAAAAATCAATCAAGTGAAAAGAAAAAGTGGGGATAAATTTTGCTAATTTTGATGGTTCGATTGATGTAACTTATTTGGATGTCTCAGATTTCTTTTTCAATACAAATGAGAATATTAACTATTTAATTGGGGGTGCTGTGATAGAGGATATAAATTAACTTATTTTTTTTATCTCTAATATTTTCCTTTATTTTAGAAATTTAGTTTGAAATATATTTTTACTTTTCGCAAAAAAAAAAAATTGAACTTTATTCTGCATCGTTAATTTCACACTATTAAATTATGTTTATCCTTTTTAAATTTAAATTCAAGTTTTTAAAAAATATTTATTTTGTTATAGATTTATGATGGATTGTCAAGACACCTACTTGATTAATAGTGCAACGACGCATACTAATCTTCAAGACAAAAAAAAAAAAATAAAATAAAAAAAATTAGACTTAACATTAGAAGAAAATAATGTTAATACAATATCAAGTGCATTAAATATCGTTGAAGGCTCCGGAAGTGTTTGTATTACTTTATCAAAAAATACAAATTATATATTGATAATGCACTTTATTCTAGCAAATCTAGAAGAAATTTGCTTAGTTTTAAAGATATCCACTGCAATGGATATCACATTGAGACGATGCAAGAAAATAATGCTGAATATCTTTGCATAACTTTTTTTGTATCTGGTCAAAAGCAGATAAAAAAAATTTATGCACTCTAATCTGACATGTATTATAAATTTCTATAAATGTTTGAATCAAACAATGTCACGAACCAAATGTTCGTTAATTAGAAAAAAATTTATACTTTGACATGATTGACTTAGACATCCAGGAGCTATAATGATGCGTCAAATGATAAACAACTCACATGGACATCCTTTAAAGAACCAAAAAATTATTTTTCCTAATGATTATCCATGTGTAGTTTGTTCACAAGGCAAGTTAGTCATTAGACTTTCGACTACAAATGTCAATATTGAATCTATAACTTTCTTGGAAAGAATTCATGGAGATATATGTGGGCAAATACACCCACCATGTGGGCCATTTCATTATTTTATGATATTAATTGATTATTCTACTAGATGGTCACATGTTTGCCTACTTTTCGTACGAATGTAGCATTTGCTAGACTATTTGATCAAATCATAAAATTGCGAGCATAATTTCCCGATTATTCAATTAAGACAATTCGCCTTGAAAATGCTGGTGATTTTATATAACAAACATTCGATGATTTTTGTATGTCAATTAAGATTGTAATTGAACATTCAGTTGTGCATGTACATACACAAATGATTTAGATAAGTCGTTACGTCTACAACTTATTGCTAGATAATTACTTATGAAAACAAAACTCCCAACTTCCGCTTGGGGTCATGTCATATTACATGCTGCATCATTTGTTTGTATAAGACCAACTATCTATTATCAATATTCACCTTTGCAACTTATATTTGGTCATTTGATTGTATTATTCAAGTCCCTATTTCACCCCTACAACGTACTAAAATAGGTCACCAACAAAGACTTGAAATTTATGTGGGTTCTGATTCACCATTCATTATTAAGTATCTTGAACCTTTAACGGGTGATTTATTTACTACACGTTTTGCAAATTGTCATTTTGATGAAATGATTTTCCCAACTTTAGGAAGGGAAAAACTAAATCCTGAAAAATGAGGTAAAACTTATTGGAATGAAACAACTCTATCTTACTTTGATCCCCACAGTAATCAATGTGAGCATGAGGTTGAAAAAATCATTCATTTGTAAAGAGTTGCAAATCAATTACCTGATATATTTGTTGACGCAAGAAAAGTGACAAAATCATATATATCAGCAGAAAATATTCCAACAAAAATTAATGTCTCTGTAGGACAATTTGTTGTAGCAATAAATCTCACATACGTCATAAACGTGGTCGACCAGTTGGCTCAAAAGATTCTGTACCTCAAAAAAGAAAAGTGCAAGAGAAAAATCAACTAAAAACTCTGGAAGAAGTAACATTAGAAAATATTGATCAATCAAATATTAAATATATGGTTCCCAAAGAACCACAAGTGTCCGAAAATAATGATATTTTAATAAATTATATGTTATCTCATAAATTATGAGAACGAAATAATATTGTTATAGACAATATTTTCACATTTAATGTAGCTCTTGATATTATGCAAAATGGTGATCATGAACCACGGTCAGTTAAAGAAAATATTAACGATTAGCCAAAATGGAAAGAAGCCATACATGCAGAATTGAATTCTTTAGATAAACGAAAAGTGTTTGAACATGTAGTTCGAACACCTGAAAATTCAATCCCTATGGAGACAAATGAGTTTTTGTATGAAAGATAAATGAAAATAATAAAATTACAAGATACAAAGTCCGACTAGTAGCTCATGGTTTCGCACAAAGACTAGGAATTGATTATGATGAAACATATTCTCCCGTAATGGATATCATCACTTTTAGATTCTTGATTAGTTTGATGGTGTCATAAAAGCTCGATATGCAACTTATGGATATAGTAACTTTCTATTTGTATGATTTATTTGATAATGACATATATATATATAATCGTGTTAGCGAATATTTGTTGAAAGATGGTTATAAAAATGACGATGTCTGTCCATATGTTTTCATAAAGAAAATAAATATTAGATTTGTACTTGTGGCAGTTTATATTGATGATTTAAATTTTTTGAAGAGCTTAACAAACTGCAGAGTGTTTGAAAAATGAATTCAAAATGAAAGATTTGTGAAAAATCAAATTTTGTCTTGGGTTGCAGATTGACCATTTTCTAGAAGGATTATATGTTCATCAATCTACATATACATAAAAAGTCTTAAAATATTTTTATATGGATAATGCACATCAATTGGCATCACCTATGGTTGTTCAATCACTTGATATGAAAAATGATCCATTTCGTCTACTTGAATATGGAGAAAAGGTTTTTGGTCCTGAAGTATCATATCTTAGTGCAATTGACGTATTAACTTACCATGCAAATTGCACTCAACCCTACATAGTTTGTTTTCCTGTAAATCTCCTCACAAGATATAGTTCTATAACAACTCAAAGACATTGGAATGATATTAAACATATTTTTCGTTACCTAAAGGGTACTATTTATTTAAGATTATTTTATTCTCAAAACTCAAGATCTTCTTTAGAGGGATAAGTAGATGCAGGTTATCTATATGACCCACATAAAGTTAAATCACAAACAGGATATGTGTTTATACGTGGAGAAACAGCTATTTCATGGATACCGTGAAGCAATCATTAACAGTAACATCCTCAAATCATTCTGAAATTATTGCAATCCATGAAGCAGAGCGAGAATTTCTATAGTTGAGGAACATGACCTATAATATTCAAACATCATACGGTTTAATTTCAACAAAAGATAGTCCAACATTTTGTATGAAGACAACGTTGCTTGTATTGCACAAATCAAAGGATGCTATATCAAAGGTGATACGACAAAGTATATTTCTCCAAAAAAATTTCATACAAGTGAGGTTCAAAAGAATGATGACATCAATGTCCAACAAATTAGCTCAAACGACAATGTGACTGATTTATTCACAAAAACACTGCTGACATCTACATTCAATAAATTGGTTTATGAAATTGAAATGCGTCGACTCAAAGACTTCCAACGATCAACATCAAGAGGGTAGCTATACTCTTTTTTCTTTGCTTAGGTTTTATCCCGCTGGATTTTCTTAACAAGGTTTTAATGAGACATCATTTATTTTTTAATACTGCAAGATACCTGTACTCATTTTCCTACGTTTGATTTTTTTGTCCTATTGAATTTTTATCAAACAAGGTTTTAACGAGACATATTTTGTAATATGGCATTTAAGGGGGAGTGTTGTAAATGGTAAGTTTATTAGGGTTTATTAGCAAATAACTATTATAAACATGTAGCTCTAAAAATTATTACCATCATATCTCTAATTTTTACCTATAAATATAGAGTTTTTGTTCTTAATAAAATATATACAAGTTTATTGACTTTAATTTTCTCCTATTTTTTCTCTTTTTTTTCATAACACTAATCACCTTTTATAGGTAAAATTTCAATGCTCACATTTATACCATTAAAACACAAGTTACAATATATATACTATGGTGCTTTAATTTCAATATGCATTATGGCAATTTGATAAAGAACAAACCTTCGTCAAATTGCCAAAAGTATACAAACACAAAATGTATAGGGAGTACTTTCAAGTGGTTTTCAAGATATATATACAATAATGAATCTAATCACCTTTTATAGGTAAAATTTCAATGCCCACATGATATGATCCGGAATAGCACTAATTCTGGGAGAATATTTTCTTGTTTGTGCGAGTTTTCATATTTTACTATAATTCTTAATTTTGACAAGTTTTGTTATTTTAAGACTCTTTTAATTCCGTTTTTCTTAGGGTCTTTTTTTTAGTGTAAATATGTTTATTTTTCATTGTAAACTTTAAGACTTTTATGATGAATTAATTAAGAGATTTTCTCTCATGGGTTCTTGAATGAACTTTATAGAACTTATCAAATATTCTTCAATATTTGTGGTGTTCAAACCTAAAACTTATCAAAAGATTATGCACCATTTGTGGCGTTCGCAAATCGAGATTCGTTGATTTTGTAATCAAAAGGTCTTTCAAGTTTCGTTCTTATTTGGTTGCTTGGTTCAATAATTTGCGAGCGATATCTTATTGTCTACAACCTGAATTTGGGCTTTCCCGAGATTTTCAATTCATTCCATGAGTTCTATGTGATTTCCCAACCGGGATCTCATCAAGTGATATCGAGCTCGGGCTTCAGATTCAGGTTCTATCTTTTTTTTCTTTTTTTTGTTCTTCGTGTTCTTGTGTCCAGTAAAAATTTTGAGTTTTTGATCCAAAAATTTAAAAAAAAAACTTCAAAAGTTATTTTTGGACTATTTAAAAGTCCAAATTAAGTTTCGTTTGTTTTGCTGGTTTTCTAGTCGAATTCTCGAGTTATAACAAAAAACAATTCCAAAAAAAAAAATTATTATTTAATTTCGAGAATTTTCAGCAGTTTTCAATTTTCTGTTTTTGAGTAAAAAAAAATTCTTAATTCTGGAATTTGCCAATGTCATACTGTCTTGTCTAAATCCAAAAATCTATTGTGTTCATTCCAATCCAAAAATTCAAGAACGACTTTCTTGAATTAAAAGAATTCTCATTCGAAATTTCATCAAATTCATTTTCTTCTTTCTTGAGTCTTCTTTATTACAAAACTCAATCACAACCGGTTTGAATACCACAAGAAATTGAGTGATACGCGAGAGGATAAAGAGAGACGGAAATATTTTAGAAGTTAGGATGTGGAATCAGGTGATCAGACGGTTTGAAAGATTGCTTGGGAATGTGACTGAAAGGCTTGGTAGGTTAGAGGCATCGAGGTCAAATAATCATAGGGGACACTCAAATGCAAGGAGATCGGGTAGAGGAGAGCCTAAGAGGGAGTTGTATGATGATTATGAGTATGATAGTGATTTGGATGAGGATGCATCAATGGTAGGTGAAATGGGTAGGATGAGAAATAAACCCATGAGAGAAAATCTCTTAATTCATTCATCATAAAAGTCTTAAAGTTTACAATGAAAAATAAATATATTTATACTAAACAAATAAACCCTAAGAGAAACGGAAGTAAAAGAGTCCTAAAATAACAAAATTTATCAAAATTAAGAATTATAGTAAAATATGGAAACTCACACAAAAAATGAGATATTCTCCCAGAATTGGTGCTCTTCCGGATCATATAATCTCCTCTCTCTTCGAAAGGATTCGTCCTCGAATTCATGTCTAGTGATCGCGTAGGGGATAACCAACCTGCTACAAGTTTTATCACTGCACCACCTGGGTCAAATGAAATTTTTTCCTATCCTAGGAGAGGATTAATGCATGGCAATCATCAACTTTATAGATATGAGTGTATTGCAACACAAACTCAATTCGCCACATTTGTTGTTGTAGCAATGACACTTCAAACAGATACATGTTGCTCTTCAGATCATCTTTGTTTCTCAAACTATTATATATGAACTCCTTTCACTGCCTCTGAAACTCCTTCGCCCCTTTGGAACCATAAAGTCCACTTTCGGTAGTAAAAAGAGTTCCAAGCTAATGTAGGGTTGGTTAGCTTCTTCCACAAGTTGTTCAATATGCTTGTTTTCAGGAATCAGGTCTTCAAAATCCTGCAAGACAGAAGTAGCAAAACTAGAGAGAGAATCGTTAGTTCTCACTAAAGCCCTCTCATTTTCACTCTCATTTTCATGCAAGCTCACTTCTGACTTTTCTTTTCTCTTTGAAGACTCTTTTTCTTTTCCCTCTTGTGGCTCCACTTCTTTATTTGTCACCTCTTCACTCTCATTTTCACTCTCTATTTCTTTTCTCTCTTGTGACTCTACTCTTTTTTTCCTCACAAATAGCCACCTCACCGTTTTCTCTCTTTTTCCTCCCTTGTTCATTGGTATGATCAACTTGAGAATTAATCATGTCACGAATTTTTGAAAATTCTAGTTTATAATCTAAACTAGTCAACTTACTACTAACATGCTTCACAACAGGTGTTTTACTCCCCCATTGAATTCTCAACTCCACCACACGTACTAGGATTTTTTAGAAACCCCATTTCATGTAAATCCTTCCTATAATAGTGATTAGATGCATATTGTTTTCCAATAATATTCCTCAACTCACCCCAAGATTCAATAGGTCTCTCATAATTTCTCCACCTAGATGTTGTCAACTGATCCTCCCAAATTATAGCATAATCTACAAATTGAGTTACATCTAACTTTACCTTTCTCTCCTCAGAGTAGTTATGGACATCAAATATGAGCTCCACCTTTTCTTCCCATACCAAGTATGTCTTCGGATCACTCCTTCATTTGAATGAAGGAATTGTTGTCTTGCTATTGCACATACTCTTATTTACATCATCTCCAAAGTTATTCCTACCCCTTCGTTCAAACCTACCACCTAGAACTTATCAAATATTCTTCAATATTTGTGGCGTTCAAACCTAGAACTTATCAAAGGATTAGACGCCCTTTATGTCGGTCGCAAATCGAGGTTCGTTGGTTTTGTAATCAAGAGGTCTTTTAAGTTTCGTTCTTGTTTGGTTGTTTGGTTCAATAATTTGCGGGTCGAGATTTTATCATATACAATCTGAATTTGAGCTTTCTTGGCGTTTCAATTCATTCCGCGAGTTTCATGCGATTCTCCCAATCGGGATCTCGTCACCACATTTATACCATTAAAACACAAGTTACAATATGCATTATGGAACTTTAATTTTATGTTAAAACTAAAAATTAAAAAGGTTTTAATTTTGAAAATTGAAACATATTTTATGTTACAACAGAGGGAGACCGTATGAGCCCGTTGGACTTCAAGGTCTTTTTGCTGAACCCGTTCCCTTTTTTATAAAATGTAGCATTGGCATGCATTGGACCAAAATAGCTATATATGATAAATCACACTCTTAGGTAAATTTGCACCATGGCATTCTCTTTGGTCGTGCATTCTGACTCAATTGAGCCATTTTTGAACTATCAATTGAAAAGTTATGTTCCTTTATATTGTGATCTAACTTCCATGGTTGTTGTTAATTGTAAGCTAGTGTATTTTTTATTGGTCTATACTTGTTGGGTATTGTTGATCCATCCGACTAAATAGGATGACTAGAAATTAGAAGAACAAAACATGTGAGTTAGTTGTCCATAGTTGAGTTTGTCAGAAATCCTCGGAGAATTTTTCGGAATTGTACGTAGTTGTTGACCTCAAAATCTGGTTGACTCTATCGTCAACAGGCACGTGTCACCTCTTTGTCCACTTGTATATATGATTTTTGTAGTCCGATGATCAAGTAATCAAGTAAAAAATTATAGGTTGAGTATGAAAAGGCAATGGATGGAGTGTTGGCAGGTTTTTAAAGTGAGATGCCATCGTTCTTTTTGCCCTGGCTATATTAGGTAGTGCAAGTTTTGTTCACGACCTTCCCCTTATGGAAATTTGTTACGCCTGATACGAGGCAAACAATGGGGATATAGTAGGGTCCAAATGAAAGCCTAATATGAAAAAATAACAAAATTTAAGTATAACTTTATTCCAAATTCTACTTTAGCCCACTTTAACTTCATTTTTAGCACAAGTCAATGTTAAATTGTCCAAATCTAGTTAAATACTGTGTAATAATTAAACATTCATCTACTAACACTTGTGTAATGCAAAAAAACTCGTTACCTAGTTAGATATTTTATTTCATGTATGTTTTGATCAAATTTAAAAGGTTCACTTACAATTAAATAAATTTTATAATAAATCATACTTTCATTGAAGTTAAATATAAATATATTGTTTCAATAGCAAGAGAGCTACATGTTTGACTAGACTTAAAAGAAATTAAATTTTTCTCTATGTATATTTTCACATATTACTTATTTATAACTACAAATGAGATGCACGTGCAAAGCACGTGCCATAGTGTAGTTGGCTATATAATAGCGTAGACATAAAAAAAAATTGTGTTAAACATTAGTTACATCAAACTTAAAGGAGGGATTCGAGTGCAGAAAACATAAAATTGGGAGTAAATTTCCTGAGACCTTAAAGAAATGAAAACGATCTATGATTACTTAATGCACAAACTAACAAATTGCATTCTGACCATTTTCTCAGCAAATTTAGTTTGTGAATTACTCAATATCATTAAAAATATGAATGTACCTCTTGATGAGCAGATCTCCTGCAATGTTTAGTTTTTCGGGCTAATCGAATCTTCTTCAAATCAAACATATATCTTTATTCCTACAGTATAGGCGATAAATCGAAATGCAGTAAGAATATTTTAGTGAAAATCTATGCAAACTTCATTGACTGATAAATAGTATAAATCTTGAAGTACAAGATTAGCTATAAGATAAAAAAAATCTTGAAATATCAATGGGATGCTTTCTAGCAGTAGCTCTAAAGTGTTTCTCCTTCATATTGAAGAACCAAAGAATGCAGTTCATCATCACCTCATGACCTGCACAAGAAAAATGAACAAATATATGACTCAGATATATCTTTCCATCTTCAAAAGTAAAAAATAAAATAAAAAATGGAAGAGCTCATCATTTATTACAAAGTAAAACAGATATAGATATAGTACACAGAAGCACAACACATACTTACTCAAAATGTTACATAATTGATAGCCTCCCAACAAGTGTAACAAGTGTCAACCATTTTTAACCAAGATTGGTTTCATCTCGACTATTGACATTTTTTTGGAAGTTAAAAACAAGAAAAGTGGAAATATAGAGGAATAAAGAAACATTTTTTTCTTTTTTATGTTTACCTTACTAATATCTTCTGCATGCCATGTTATTACAACGAAAGAAAATCAATTTTATGCAAAACACCCCATGTGGTAATAACCTAGACTAAAATTGAATTACAACAAAGTTAAAATTGCATCTATTAAAGGAAAACATAAAAGTGAATGCAAAGTTCAATGCCCAGTTTAGAGAGACTAAAATCAATACATAGCCATTCAGCAAATTTTCGAAATTAATACATGTGTTAAAAGACCATATTGACATCTAGAAAGGCACAAATATTACTATAATTTACTCACCTACTTGTCTTTATCGGATAGAGTGGGCAATTCAATACGTATTTGATAAGCATGCATGGTAAATAATGATCCGGACAAGGTCAAAGAATTCTCTACCACATAAATCACATCCTCACCTTTTACTTCATCTATCTGCCATGCCAAATCACAAACTTCAGTTAATTTGCCAAATTAAAATAAATTATCTTAATTGGGTTATCCAACTAATAGTTATGTATACATGCTTAAGTTTTTTTTTTCCCCTTTATGATAAATAAACAATTCGACACGGAAAGCAACAGAAAAGGAAGTAAATGTAAAATAATAGTTTTGTGAAAAACTCGTTGGAACAAAGAAATCAACACGACGGGAAATTAAATGAACTGAAAAAGAATAACACGGAAAGAAATCAACAAATAGGTCAACTTGTTGAATTCAAATTATAACTCCAGTGGATTTTGTTTGCTGGCACATATCCTGAAGAATCAACAAGAGCCATTGATTACTAATGAATAAACTTAACTATAATGTTAGGAAAACAGATGGTACCTTTCAAGTTGCAATTGAAGTTCAAGACATGTAGCCTCTAACTAAACTAGAGTACAAAAAAAACTTGATTGGATGGAGTGATATGGAAAAATAGAAGGAAAAATGTTCTAAGAAATTTAAATCTCAAAACGGGTATTGTTTCTCAGATGATAGCAAACAACAAAGAGTGAAGATTATATGAGAACTGGAATATGCATTTTTCATCTGGGTTATTTATCCTACGAAAATCTATCAAGATCTCAATACAAATTGCTAACTGATAGGTATGCCCCAAAATTATTTCGATTAAAGGAAATTGACAACTTTTCAAGATTTCACTTTGAAGATAATACCTTAGACATTGAAATAAAGTTTCTGCAATAGAAGCCTCTTGCATTGCTTCCATAGGTAGCCATTTGCACAGCATCTCTATGCATCAAGGTGTTCTGTAAATGTAGGAAATAGAGATTTCCAATTATAAATCTCACAAGTTCATTCAAAAGAAGTAAATGTATCAAATATATAGAGAAGCATATAATAAATCTAAGTCAACAAGAATGACATCTAGATGAATATTTGTTACCATAAATAAAAATGCCCAGCATTGTTTCGACCATCTACATTTTGCAATCCCAAACACTCCCACACTTTCCAAACTTGGAAAAATGACCCAAAATTTCTCCATCTTTCCATATTCGGCAAAATACCTAATATTAAAAAGCACGGCCCTTACATATTCCTCATTGTACTAATCACTGCAAATCTTGAAAAATAAAGAAATAATTTCACAAGGTAAAATCAAACTACGGCAACAAAGCTAATAAAAATAAATTAAAGATAGTCAAATCCCCCTAAAATTCATACCTTTCTGAGAATTTTTTGTCCATTTCCACAAGAAACCATAATACACGAGTTCCTTCCCTCCTTCTCTCTTCTACAACTATTTCCCTCAAACTAGAAAATATATCAACAAATGCAAGGAAAAACAGAAAGCACATACATAGATCAATTTGTAAATCAAGAAAATCCACCCCCCAAAATATAAGAAAGGAAACTGAATAAAAAAGATACTGAGAGAATGAAGGGTGAGGCATTGCTCAACGGAGTGAAAAGACTGGCAAACAGAACGGGCAGCAACAGCAACATGATGATAGGAGCCATGGCTTGGCTCCTCTTTTGTTGCTATAACAGTACTTTAAAAATACACTTTTCCTAAATAAAAGAACACGGCTCAATTTGGCTAATCGGATGACTCGAAGACGGTTCGGCTTATGAATAGTAACTTGAAACTCACTCAAAGAAAAGAAAAGAAAAGAACACAGCTCGGCTTGGCTAATCGGCTGACTCAAAGACAGCTCGGGTTATGTGACCATTCGGCTTAGGAATAGTAACTTGAAACTCACTCTTTTATTTATGTAGGATAAGTAAAAAAAATTACTTAATTTGAGCATTTTTTATGGTATGAGTTCATTGAAAATCTTATAAATTTTAGCCCACCCCGATATCTTTTCCTAACTCCGTCCCCGGAGGCAGAGCAGGTGGCAACTAGCTAAGCAAGGACGAAGCAAGAGGCCACACAAGGTCCAAGCCCGCTCAACCTTGCTCCTTCACTTCTTTACGAACCGAGGTGGATGGGCAATTGGGAGAGGGGGTACACTTTGCTCCTCCTTGCCCCCTACATCTCTCCAAGGTGGTTGGGCAATTGGGAGAGATGGTTGGACATCTATTCCAAAGTTTAAGGTGCCACCTTTTGCTGTAGTGTATTCTCGGTGTGATTGTCATCTTCTATGAATGACATCTTTTATGAACATACCTCGACCAAAACATACTACTCCCTACGAAGATATTCAGTATGCGTACTAGATTTGGCAACTTGCAACAAATGTATATACTCAGTCATTTTTTCAAATTGCATTTACGACATAAAGTGACTATGTTTCAATCTAGCATGGCTATTTTTCATCCTTTGGTCAGACATCCATAGGCCTATGACAACTGAGTGTGACACATAATGACTTGACCAGTGAGATGTTAGGATGAAACCACATATCAAGCATCCAATGGACAAGACCTACTTAGAGTGCGCCATTGTTCTTTTTGCCTGGGATGTGTACCGAGTCTTCAGAAGGGTGGATCTTCAACTTCACCAAATACTAACTTTGTCAAAAGGCATACAGCATCTGGAGAGCGAAATTGTAATTAGGCACTTAGCCTTGGGTAAGATCGTCGAGTGAGTGTAGCTCATTCAGTCAAGGTTTTCCGAGGTGACGAGAGTGTTAAAGAGTATGTTTACGTTTGAATTTATTTTGACTGGTAAATGATCATTATATTGTATTGTGGGAAAACCCTAAACATGCTGCAAAGGAAAATACACAACTTATTAAAGAAATTAAAAAAAAAAGTTAGCATTTTGAGTCCTTAATCCTATTTTAGAAAAGAGCCTGCCTGACCACATCAACATTGCCTTGCATCCTCAAAGACTTTCACCTCCTTGTTTAGTTAATGAATAGGAAAAAGATACTTGGTCAGGGTCAATGACCAACCCTGGCTAGGAAGCGCCACTCCTAGTCAGGGTCGGTCACTAACCGTGGCCATATAGCACGGTTGTAATGAATATGATCAAAATCCTTGTTCGTCAATTGAAAATCCAAAGTACCCCATTTTGCTATGAGTCATTTCTCCCAGATTTTGATAGGTTAGGATTTCCTGATATAATTTAATTGGTAAATGATATGGTTTCTTGAAAAGTGAAAAAAAAAAAATTAGAGACAAAAGTTGCAATATATCCAAGTCCTAAAAATCAAAGAATAATATTATCTGACACGTGTGGTTCTACAGCAAGACCGCCCTGGCTCAAGACGAACAAGACCACTGCCTTGGGCCTCGAATTTTAAGGGGGACTCTTAAAAAAAAAAATATATAAAAGGCCCAAAAATCATCTCAATACAAAATCCCTAAAAAAAAAAATTAGCAGATGAACAGCCGTTTAGAATATGAGAGAAACTGAAAATATAATCTTCAATACCAATTGGTGATTCGACAATCCCTAAAGACTACCAGCAAAAGTTCCGGCTAGAAATCCGATTATCCAACCAACCGAGTACTTCCTCTTCGTGTTCATGTTGAAGTGTTGTGTTGAGGTAACAAACCCACTATTTTTTTATTTTTTTTTAAGGAAGATAAAGAAGAAGAGGCGGCCAATTATTTGAAGATGTCGTGCCGACGTGAAAAATTGAATAGCTATATATACATAAAACTGAAAAAGTTATACGCGCGAGCCTAAGAATTATTACATATAATATCGTTGAGGCTGGTGAATCACAATTTGTCAATTTCTTTTGCTTCTGTAGTTGGTAATTGGTATTTCCAGTGACAATGCAGTAAGGTGGATTTGTATGAGGATTTTTCACTTTTTATATTGGTATTTAATATCTATATTCTCTGTTCTTCTTAAGGCGTAAATTTGTAGTCATAATGGGTGTGTTGGCTTAAAATATATGGCGAGATATTGTTACTTTTTTCACTCTCATTTTGACTTGGGTAAACGACTTATGGGAAATTCAATTATATTATGAGTTATCTGAACTTCTATCCATGATTTTGAGTTCCCAATTGATTTTATTTAGAATAATGTTTTGCAAATGGATAGACATTTTTTTTTGTTTACCCTTTTAGTTATTTGCTCAAGTGAGACTTTTTCCTTATCCTCTGTGATTACATATTTGCAGGTAATTTATTGTGAGAAGGTCAAATCTTATGCTAGCATAATCTCTTGGGTTGTGAGAAAAGTTTTATTTTGCTACTCTATCTTTTGAATTGTATAAAGTCTTCTTTTTAATGTAAAAGTGTTCATTATTAAAATATTTAAATATTATTACACTTGTAAAACAAAATAATATGTTGAAGGGTCTAATAATAATTAATCGTCTAGAGTCTCTAAATTCTCAGGACCGACGATATGCTAGAGCACCAGTCTAGATTGTCACATTTGATAAATTCAGTTAAATAAATCATGTGATATTGCATATAAGTAGATCTTGTTGGGTAATTTTGTATACAGTGATGCCAAAAGACCAGAATATATTTGTAAGAATCCTTACCGACAAATGGGCAGAGTAACGGCAAAGAAAATCGAAAAATGAATGATCAATATGTAAAGTCGAGACAAATGTTGAGCACTTTGTTCTTAAGTCGAATTTGTCCTACAATGGTGCCTACGGTTTATGACAATCAACTCCCAAAATACAACGACTATCACTTGTGTTTGTAGCACTTCAAACACAAGTACAACGAACCAAAATAATAACTTTTGTACTTCAAAATAAAATGAAATGAAAACCAGAATTTATGCAACAAGAATGCAAGAATTTGGTTCAAGAGAAGAAAAGATAATGATATTTATGTTTGCATATCATTGGTATTTGGAATAGGACGTCCCTAGGGTCCTTTGTATAGAAGATGAAGAGTTGAAAACGAAGTGGTGTGAATCCAAATCGTGCAACACTTCAAAAAGACGCGAAATTGTACTGTCACTCGCTTCCACCAAGCTCTAACACAAGCGCGGGTTGCAGAGACTTCTTTGCTCGACGTCGCTCGAGCGACAGTGTTATCCAACTTTTCTCTAAAGTTCCTTCCAAACTTGGACTGAAATTTCTTATTCACCCAAATTGGTTTTGACATGCCAAATATACATAGAAATCAAAATTTCCTTTCGGAGGCACTGTCCCCTCAACTCTCACGACTTGACCGGACAGGTTGATCCCCGTTTCGAAGCCCCGAAACGGCGGAGTAGCAAATCATTTTGCCTAAACATATAGGGTCTAAATATTTGGCCAACGTTGTCATGAAGTCCAACGCTAATTTTCAATATTTAACCAATTTTCTCGAATTGTTAAATCAATTTCCAACAAATCTATTAATGTCATGCAATTGACAACAATAATGTTAAATAGCATTATTCAAACCAAAAGGGCCCCAGAAATAAAGAATCTAACTACAGAAATGAGAATGTCAAAATGTAGCTTTTGACTGCTGAATCATATTCTAGAAATGAGCTTGACTACATCAATCTTTGCCTTTAATACTCAAAAGACTTACACCTCCTTGTTAGTTAATACTTAATACAGAGGAGGCAATTTCCTCATCATGGAAAGGGAGAGTGGGGTTCACGGGGTCTTTACCTGCTATTGAAACTCCATGAATCATGGGATCAACTTTATTTAGAGTATTAAAACTGCAGTAGCTGTCAATTTTCAAGTGTGAAAGCGTAAAGTAACATTTCAAAACCCATGTCAAAGACTCTGGTGAAGATAGAATCATGGAATCGGATTAAACAAACTGTTGAATTTATTGCTCAAAAAGTGGTGAATGTAAGAAGTTGGATTTTGCATGCCAGTTGAATTTGGCAGCATCATTCAAGAGTAAGTGGCTGTGTTTACTTACGATAGGGATTAATGCACTTTGCGAACACAAATTTTCTGACTAATGTTATTTAACATCATTGTTGAGTACTGATTACTGTTAATGTGGCATGGGCTTGTGCCACGCTGTTCAATAAAGTTGGAATGTATTTTTATTCATTGAACAATGTAATCGTGCCACCTAAATGGCATCACAATTATAATTTCAAAAGTGTTGTCAAACAAGGACTAAATTTCATAAACATGCACGTTTAGCATCGAACCCCCTACTCATGTGTCACGGCAAGATTGCTAACTGTGGGTTTAAGGTCAAGTACACTAATGATGTCCAATATGCATGTATGGTTACAAGCTTTCTATCCATAATATATCAAACAAATTTTAAATAATTAATAAATTGCACATAGACCAACTAAAAAAATCGAGAATATATTAACAACCAATGAAAATCGGGAGTTTAGATTAATTGTTTCTTAATTAATTGCCTTAGTTATGAAGATACAGAGAAGTAGCTGCTTACCTTTCAACCTGAAAGTCGGCCAATTATATGGAATTCGATAAACCATTTCTATAAGAAAGATGGTGATTAGATATTTGGAAAGAATTCAAAAATTGCTGCTGTGCTGTTCTGTTCTGTTGATAGCAATCTATCTAGACATCCTTAAATGTGAACATGAATTTACAACATTTGATAGCGACAACATAATTGTCTATATTTTGTTAGAATATTCTTGGGAGATGGTCATTTCTTAGACTAGTCAGTCGCACGAGTAAAAATTGTACAAATCAAGTCTCATTTGTAGTATGAATAAATCAAATCATTAAGAACTAATATTATCTTTTAAATTTATATTATACATAGGGGTGATATTTTAATCGGAATCGAACTTTCGGGTTTTAGTTCAATTCCAAATAAAATAAATTAAGAATCGAAATCGAGAATTGTAGGTACCTAACTCTGGAATTGAAATTTTCTTTTTTATAAATTTTTAATTTTTTTTTTTAACAATTTATTCACACTGAATCAATGATTCGACCCAGCAAATAACAAGTTTACAAGGCATAATTAGTCAGTATCCTAATGAATAATATTCATTTGAATAATTCAATCATATCATTTTCATTCAAAGTCGCTTCTGATTGCACAATACACGATGTCCGTCCCAAAAATCCTTCTAGAGATGCCACATGCAAAGTCACAACCAAAATTGAATGTTATAGTGAATTGATTTAAAAAAATGATGAAATATGTATCTAACGATATATTTTATTTTTCCATAATTTGTATTGCCAACAAACAATTTTTAATAAAAAAATTTAAGAATAGAACCGAACCAATAACAGGTTCTATTTATGAAATACTCGAAATGCAATCAGTAGTTTTGAGTATTGAAATATCTGGACTGACTCACCTAATGTTCAAGCTTTGTTAAAAAATAGTAGTAGTTAATTTGAGACGGTAAATTTTTTTGTACTAGCGTAGTGAGTTGTTGAAGGCTTTGTTTGATTCTCATTTTTCAAAAATATATATTTTTTAAATTTATTTTTAATTATGTATTCTCTCCATAAAATAACTCTATACGTAAATTAAAAAAAAAAATTACTTTTTAACTAAACACTCTTTAAAAAAATTATTTTCCATCAAATTTATTCTCAAGAATTATATACCAAACTGGGCCACGTAGAATGAATATTAGAAGACTTGAATGAAGATTTTTCAATTTTCGACATTATCCGATAACATAAAAAGAAAAATCAAGAATATATCGCATGATACATAGTCAAATTGAACTGTGTAGCACTGTATTGATTTATATATATCCAATTAATTCTCGAGAGCTGCTTGATGGTGTCCTAAGCAGCTTTATTCTTCTCTCTTTCTCTCTCTGTCTCTCTCTCTCTCTCTCTCTCTCTCTCTCTCTCTCTCTCTCTCTCTCTCTCTCTCTCTGTGTAGGATTAGCATAAATTGGACGTTTTCTGCTGAATTATTGATCATTCCTTGGTTGGGTTACAGAAGAAAAACTATCTCCTCCTCTCAATCACTCAATTTTTAATAATATTATGGCAGAAATGTCAGGAGCAAATGGTGTGGCGGATGAGAAGCGCATTCAAGATTCTCCAGACTGGTTCCCCTTTATACAGAAGGTACGTACGTTGTTTTTTTTTTTTTTTTTTTATATCTTGAAGACGATGAATAAATCGATGCCTTGTCAATAAATACTAGTTAGTAAGTTGTATAACTAACTGCTACTCGTAATTAACTATAAAAATCTGATGGCTGATTATCTCAAAACATATGTAGGTAATTGCAGAGATTTTGGGTACCTACTTCTTGGTTTTTGCCGGTTGCGCCGCAGTGGTGGTGAACGCCGATAAGGATAAGGTGATAACCATGCCAGGAATCGCAATAGTGTGGGGACTTGTCGTCATGGCTATGGTTTACTCAGTTGGCCATATTTCCGGTGCACATTTTAATCCGGCTGTGACCGTTGCTTTTGCCACCTGCAAGAGGTTCCCACTTAGACAGGTGAAGTTGGTGTATTCAACAGAATTACAGAATATATATGTACTGAACGAACGTGTTCTTAATTTCTTCGTGCTCGTCCTGATAGGTACCGGCATATATTGCAGCACAAGTGATAGGAGCCACGCTAGCAAGCGGTACCCTAAGATTATTGTTCATGGGAAAACACGATCAATTTGCCGGAACACTTCCGACAGGCTCTGACTTGCAGTCTTTTGTCATGGAATTTATAATCACATTCTACCTAATGTTTGTCATATCTGGAGTGGCTACAGACAACCGTGCTGTAATTCCTTCACCTTATTCTTGGTCTTCAAAAAAACAAATTAGAGTTTTTTTTTTAAAGCTTATCCATGTTGACAGTGATATGAATTATTTTTAATCAATCATTTTATGATTTTTTTTTTAATTTTAATTATTATTCGGGCTTCAATGCAGATTGGAGAACTTGCGGGTTTAGCCATTGGAGCAACTATTTTACTTAATGTGATGTTTGCAGGGTACGTACTATGCTCAATAATCTTGCTATTCTTGTATATAAAGATACAGAATTGATCTTCTGTCCATAGTAAACATGAGATATGTTGCCTACCGACAATGTGGCAACATGTGATGGTGTCACATCACCTGAAGGGTCTAAGATACCGGTGGTTGCATATTACCGATGAACAACATATCTCCTGCCCACTATGAGTATGAGATTAGTTCCGTATTTCAAGAAAACAATTGCAAAAGTTTCAGACCAAGCCATCTAGAAAAATAATAGACTCAGTCGGATAGTCATAATCTTGGAAAGTTTTTTTTGAATTTGCGATCTATTTCGAATTTTCAAAAGTTCTTTATGTTATAATTCCTCAATGTGGGCCTTATGGGTAGTTTTGATGGACAGGCCAATATCTGGGGCTTCAATGAACCCGGTAAGGAGTTTAGGCCCAGCAATAGTGTCAAATCGTTACGAGAGAATATGGATATACATAGTAGGCCCAACTCTTGGGGCTATATCAGGTGCTTGGGCCTATAATATCATCAGATTCACAGACAAACCTTTAACAGAAATCATCAAGACTGCTTCTTTCCTCAAGATCTCGGTCCGTGACGAGCCCAACTGATAATCCAGGCTTCTTTCCTATTTTCTGGTTTTAATTAGTATAGTTTGCTGCATTAGGTAAGCGAAAACTTCATTAAAATTTGAGAATTTTACTCTTCTCTTTTGAGCATTATGTAAAATAAACTTTGATTAAATAAATAAATGCTAAAACGAAAACCTTGCGCTATATATGGCTGGCTATGTGGTATTTTTATTTTGCAAATCCAGTTGTGTTCAGAATGGAATTATTTCAAACTGGAATTGACATGCAAGAACTAGGACCAAGCTGCACTACAAGAGCAAAGGGAAAAGATAGCCTGCCTTCAGCCATTCATTTACACGTGGGTGTCTGCTTGTGAAACCAGTATAGAGGATATGGCATGTACTCACTACTTGCCCACTCTATACAGTAGTATTTGATCTAACGGTTATGCTACATGTACATAATGGTATACATACACATAATGTGATAAAATATGATTGGGTCATAATTTCTTCATTAAAAAAAAAGAAGCCGTATCCACAGTCCACTCTTCTTGATCTAATAAGGGGTGACGCAACGAGTGAAGAGAGTATAAATCTTACCACCATGAGCATTTCATTGAGCAAATTGCAATGGCTAGTTTTCCAAGATCGCAATGCTTCACCTAGTGAATTATATTCTCACTTCCACTTTTATTCACGGATAAACAAGGCAATAAGCGGTTAGAATCTGAATATTGAAAATGAAATTCAACAAAAAAAAATGGGTACCACCATAAGTAACAACTACTTCTGAGTTCCAGAGTTCCACATTGTTTACGAAAGGCAAGCCTTGTAGATTTATTTACCAATTGAGCACCCTCTCTTTATAAGCCGATATGAAGGGTGAGTTCAATCCAAGAGTTCGTGACAGAGTCGGTCATGTGATTTTCGAGGGGTGATGCGAACTCCGTAAATTAGGCCCCCTAATAAGAGAAAACAAGATTTTTTTTTTTACAGATTACAATATTTACTTAATATTTTTAAAAAATAAAATAAAAAAAGCCCCCCCCCCCCCCCCCCCCCCCTTTATATTTTGGACCTGAGACGACGGCCTCATCTGCCTCTATGCAGATCCGGCCCTGCACAGTGGTATCTTAAAAAATTTATAGTGTTGTCACAGTGATATTAAAGAAGTATAGTATTGTATAAGGATATCATTCAGCAATGTGTCAAACATAAATAAATTGGCAAGCAAACTATAGACCAATTCGAGAAAAATATGCATATATTGACTATATTTTCCCCATGTTGGGCATTTTTACATCTAGATGTTTTCAAACATATTAAAAAACATCGATATTGAGATAATGATAATATACATGTGTGTCAAGGTACAAAAAGATCCTACTTGTGATCACTCTCACCATGATTAAATTAGCCAAAAATGTGGTCTCTGCTAGACTGTTACCCCCGAACTGAGTGATCATTCTGTGAAGCACCATTGTGGCGAAAATCTTCCCTTAAACTTATTCTTGGGATAAGGAGAGGTTTGCAACAGAGAAGAGTAAAAAGCAACTCCATTGTAAAGAGCGTCAAGCTAATCCAAACAGTTAATGTTTTCTTCCAATACCATACGAGTTTTTTCAGCAAAGGAAGTTCTGACTCCAGGGATACAGATGCTTCATATATTTCAGGAATACCAGCACCAAGAAGGAATTCGGCTCGTTGCTCAATAACCACCTTTAAGCAGGCAGTTGGCATGGTACCTTCAATAAATCCTCTGAGGTTTGTGTCCAATTTCTGGGATTCTGATGTATAACCAGTTAAAATAGGAGCAATTTTTAGAAAAGTCAGTAAAAGGCGGATAGACAGACTTCTAAATTGCAACATGCATGGACACCTCAAGCTTGCAAGAGTTCTACCATCGGCAGCAAGGAAATCTACTCTAACCTTCAGTGGATAAGGAAAAATGAATAAACTATTGAATAATTAAAAACAAGTTATATCCTCAAAATGGCAAAACAAACTGTTAATGCCCCATAGATTCCATATTAGCACAAAACATTCAGAAATCCAGAAGATCAGCACCAATGTATTTCGGTAAAAGGTCAAAAATGATACCATGGACATCGTATTCTTTTCTTTCCAGATCATAGTTAGTAAACAGGCAAAACTGTGCAATATAATATTTTTTTACTTTTGTCAGTGTATAAGGTGTAGAACGAGATGGTGATGCTTCATGCAATACAATTGGGCAAGAAAACTTGCACAAGTCACAATTTGATCACAGAATTTACATTTCCTAAGGGTCAATGCAGTTGAATTTGAAGGATCAAACAAGGTATTTGATGAGAAAGGAAAAAAACTATTGCAAACAAGAGAAAGACGGAGCCAAGTCAGTGGCATATCCGGTATCTCGTGTGGGAAAAGCTGTATGGCTAGCTGTCTGCACACTGCATGTGGAAATAGCCTATTCTGAGCACCACTGGAATGAGCTAATCCAAAAATGGCAAAACGAGTGGAAAACCTCTCTACTCGCGGAAAGGAAACAACCTTCTCAAAGCATGGGGGAAAACTCGTATAACTCAAAAAATTATAAGGTTCTATAATATCAGTTTGTGGACAGCTAGAAGTCACAGGCTCACAAATCTAAGACACAGCAGAATAATAATTCTAGACTAAATGGAATTACACAAGTGAAAATGTTGGACACAGTGGTGGAGGGAAATTTGGCATTCTTCTAAAATTCCTTTTCAAAAAATAATAATAATAATAATAATAATAATAATAAATTAAAATAAAAAGTTAGCCCTTCAATTTTTTTAAGTTTATATTTTTGAATTGGAGTGGATTATTTTTAGGCTTAATTTAATGTGCTTATGTTTAATTTGAACTGGACTCGCTTACTTTGAGAGGATTATTGTTAGGCTAGCTTTAATTTGGATTGGACGTTCTTCAGTTGAGTAGATTATTGTTAGGTTCTTTTTAATGTGTTGTGCATATGTTATCAATTGATGCAAGATAACTTGGTTGTCTAAATTGATGCAGTTGAAAATGATGTCATTAAACGCCTAAACGGAGTTTCCAAAGTATGAAAGTCGTAGAGAAAATTTGTAAAAATTGCAATAGTTAATATTATTGTGTATTGATTCATTTGATAGTTAATATCTCCCATTACTGAACTCCGCAGCTGGTTGGACAGGATAAAATTTCAACAATGTGGACTTATCTATTTGGCAGATTACTAATATAGACCTAATTTCACAACATAATGTAATGCAAAGGTCACCACAACACTAAGAACCACTGGTAATGACACATAATGCATACCTGAAAAATCCCAAGATTTTGGTTGTACTCAGATTCAGGCATCGTCAATGAAACAGTAACCTGCAAATTGTGGTTAGGAGGTATAACCCTCAACCCACCAACCCTCCCTATTTCAGGGTTCTTCACAAGATATGCATCCTGACTTGCCTTTGTGCACGCTATTATCGAAAGAAATGCCACCGGACTCTTCTCCGTGTAATCAAAGTTCAAACTTCCTTTCATTCTTATCGGCTCCTCCACCACCCTCCTAATAAGTAATCCACCGATCACAAATGCAGAAACCAACAATCCCGTCAATACAACACACACATAAGCTGACCACAACAATGCCCAACCACACTTCAAGCTCAATTTCCACATTGACTTGTGCTCTTTTAACCATTCATACACAGATGGAGGCACATTTTCACATACAAAAGTCCAAACTCTAGTTATTTTTCGAATTGAATGCTGTCGAGAACGCCTTATAACCCCAAACGGATTACTCGCAAACAAGCATGAGTAATAAATTAACCAAATTGGAAACATGAAAAAACCAACCATCAAGTTAACTTGAAAGCCAATGGCTTTTATTACTATACCAGATAATAATAACAGAAGACTCGAATTTGCATCACTGGTTTCCTTCAAATTCGCCTCATCTCCAATAACATCAATCCTTTGATTGTTTGCATCCATAATTCCAGATACTTCACCATTCTTCTCTTTATCCTCACGATTTATATTATTTTCTGAACTTCCCAAGCAGTATTTGACCTCCACAGAACCAGAAGACTCCAAATTCTCCGAATTTTCAAATTGCCTCTCGCTTTCCTTAATTTTGCGTGATAGTCCGGGGTTTCTATTTTTGGCATTCACATAATTCTCCAAAACTCACCGAAGAACTAGGCTTTGAGTACTCCACCGTGTCAATATCGGAGGATGGCCGATGATCAGCAGATCGGCTGCGGAGGAGAGTCGACGTAGGTGAAGTTGTATTTGAATGCGACAAGTCATCGTCGAATTCGATTTGTTCGAAAAAGGTTTCGACACAGTCGTAAAATGAAAATCATCAAGTGCATCGTGGTATTCTTCCCCGTCATCTCGTGCATTCAATTTCGAGTCCTCCATTGAATACATATATTTATTTAATTCTATAAACAAAGCTTTGTGTACGTATACGCTGATATATGCATTGAGTAGAGTAGAACTAGGGCTTGGCTAGAGTTGATTTTTAGAAACAGAGAAAATCAGAGATGCTTGGAACTGTACATTTGGCTATTTAGAGTTGCAATTTTGCCACTTTACCCCTTCCCTTGACTCTTACATGACCGCATGACATGAAATTGGTATTTAAAATTTAAAAAAAAAAAAGAAAATCGGGCAAAAACGAGAAATGCTCGTAACCCGGGTCGCGCTTTATTAAACGGGCCAGGCCTTATTAAACGAGTCATGCCTATTTTTCATTTTGAATTCAAATTTTTGACCCGTTTTGACGTACCTGACCCGTAAACCATAATTTTTCCTAAATTAACTCCTCCATTTGAAATACCCCATTCACTCCATAAGCGATTTCCCTGCATTTTCCTCGGTCGTCCCTAACCCTAGCTCATGGTATCACCCGTTAGTCGCCGATTGACACCATCTCCAGCTGAATCGATGATGTCGCTACTGCCCATCGTCCATATCTGAGACATTCGATCAGTTTTAGTTGAAGCAGCCGTTGGTAACTTAGATATTTCAGTTCTGACAAAAGGCGACGGGTTTTCGGGGACAAGGAGTCGCTACCGCCCAAATTCCACTTCTGAGACATTCGACGGTTTGTCGTTGAAGAAGAGTCGCTGAAGCCCTATATGTCCAACCAGATCTGGAGGATACTCAGGTATGTATATATACTCTGGTGAAAATGAACTACAGTTGCATTGAGGATGGATTGTGAGTGGATTTTGGTGAAAGAACCGCTAGTTACATTTGTGGTCGTCACCTACGTAAATGTGTTTGGGTTTGCGAGATTTTGCCTTGCAGCTTATAGTTTTGATTGTGTTTAGGTCAGCCAGATTTCGCATTGCATCTTAAATTATATATGGCTTTCCCGTTTCTCGATAATTTCATAGTTCATACACGCTACATTTGACCTAAATTAGTTCCAGTGGATGGAGTGACCTGTAGTAGGACATATTAACTTCTTTCGAGGAGGGATTTTAGTTTGGTAGTGCTATATCAAGTTCTAAAATAAAAGATTTGTGCACTTCATTGAAGCTACTTAAGAAAGTTAGGCCTTTTCTGTATTTGCCGTCTTCTTTAATTTTCTAGGGTTCCTTACCAGTCACTGGAACTCGTAATGTGGGTGCACTGAACGTAAATAATTGTTTGGTAACGTTGGTTTGTTTTCGATATTGAAATTTTAGATACCGGCTTGTGATATAGATCAGTTCGACCAATGAAATGGAAAAAGGAAAATAGAGTTCAGTTTGAATAAAACGCATCTAAATTACTGGATTGGCGTATTAGGTTTTTTTGTGATTATATCCTTCTAAATCACTGAAGTGGTAATGTCTTGCTATAAATTGGTTTCTATTAGTGCTCTATAGAGTGTTTCTATTATGGCTATATTTAGTTTACCTGGTGAAATGAATTACTGTCGTTATACTTGATTGATATGTTGTCTCCTTACACTTTATGTATTTGTTGTTTGCTACCTAGTAAAAAATGAGAGGAAAGAACTACGGAGTCGGCCATAGCTGTAGACAAAAGGGGCATTTTTTCGCGGATTGCCCAAACAAACGCCCCTGCCCACTATGCAAACGTGCCTTTGTGAAGTGCTTCGAGGTGGAGAAGAACACCGACAACAAAGGAAAACTATTTAATACGTGTAGCGTGAAATGTGGTTATTGGGAGTGGGTGAAGGAGGCGGAAACGTGTGCCGAATCTAGTTCTGGCACGAGTTCTCAAGATTTTTCTTGCATTTTCGAAACAAAATGTCGATTAACTGATGATTCAGTAACAGAGATTTCCATGAATGTGACTTTTGCAACGCAAAGGAAGGGCCCACGTCACTAAATAGAACAAGATTTAGCAGTGTTTGGATGACTGAAATTGTAATATAATTGTTGTACATATATGGAGTTGTAATCCGGGCAACACGCACTAACTATGCCTGTGTTTTCGAATTTGTGAATTGGTCGTCGTTTTGTATTGAATTCGTGTTTGTCTCCTGCTTATTTATATGATGTTCATACTGTTTATGTGAGGATTGTCATGTTAGCACAGGCAATTGTTGGTGGATTTCTAAAATATAGAGTATTTTTGTATTACTCTTTTCGTGCATTTAGTTTTGAAACTTTCATACAACTGTTTCAACGATATATAATGTAATTGATATACCTACACTTTAGAAGTGTAAGAACGTTTGGTCAATGAATAATTTCATATTTTTTCTGGGAATTACTTTTGAAACTTGTACAGCAAGTATTTACCAAAAAGAAAAGTAAAAATTTGCGTCCCATTCTTTGCTCTTACTAGTCAACTCAATCAATGCAAAAGATAAGCATTTCGAAATTTGACTATGAATTAAAAATAAACATTTCTCAGGACAATGACAAAGAAAAAAAAAATTTCAAATTACAACTTTGTTGAAGAAAACAAACATTGTTGCACATTTAATAAATAACTAAACATATATCAAAGGGGTATTTGTTTACTCAAAAAAGTAACTCTCCTCTCATAAACAAGCATCTTCCAACTATGGCATTTCATCTGGTTGTCCTTCGTGAAATTGCATTTGTACCTGTCCTTGGTCATCGCAAACAGCATTACTGAAATCTTTGCCTGCGGAACCTGTAAATGGCACTATAGTATTACGTCATCGACAATATTAATTAATTGTTTCTTAAAAAACAAATACGCTACCTTGCATGTTGAATGTAAAAGTCCCTGATGACGGGGGGTTGATACATATGGGCTGCATTTGCATTTGTTATGATATCTGCTGACCTTGGTTGCCACCCTACGTGAAATAACATTATTAGTAAATCATATTATATCCGTTAAAATGAAATCATACACGAATACTAACCATCAGGAGGTGTGTATATGAGAAAGGTAGTTGCATGTGAAAGTGTTGAGCTGACTGTATGACTGGTGTCGCATTTTCCACCCTACTTGTTCGAACATTCGATTTCTTCCCTTTTCCGGAACTCGAGGTTGCCTGTCAAACATAAAATGACATTATAAAAAAATATATACATATACGATTTGCACAAGGAACCATTTGAGATAGTATTTTTTTTTATTACCTTCACTTTGTTAGAACTCACTTCCAATGCGCTCTTCCTCCTAAGTTTCTTAAGGGCACCTTTTCTTTTTGCACATTCTGAGTCCCTGATGCTACACATTCCAATATCCTTTGTCGCTCCACAATCGGACGATATCAGTGTCATATGCGGTGATAACAGATTACTATTACTGCTTGACTTCAATGTGGACAACTGTAGACATTGATTGTCGATCCATTCAATAATGGCATCATATTTCACCTCATCGTCTGTAGTCAGATTGCATCTATATAACTTAGACTTCGAAGGGCTTGTCTTATGATTTTGGTCCACGTGTACTGTGTTAATTCTCCATATACCACAAGTAAGAGTGAATGCAGTGATCCTTGCTTTGCATCCACTCTGAATAGTTGCTTGTGGTTTAAAAGAATCGCTTGTATTTGTAATTCTCTTCCCTTCCCGACTACAAACTATTGTAATAGATCTGAGTACTCCATCATCATCCTTTCTCGAGTTTCTTTTTCGAACTGGAAAACAAGTGTCGTATGCATATCTTTTGTAAAACTCGAAAACTTCATTATCATCCTTAAATTTCATACCCACTGCAGGCACAATTGCACCATCTCCAACTACCATATTATCACCCGGTATCTTCGTAATGTCCACAACATTTTCATTTTCAGTTTCATTTTCATACTCCACCGATCTAAGCTCATCCACACATTCCAAAATTTCTTTCCCTGCCATGATGAAATCATTTTCCTAGAGTTTATTATTCCACAACACATAAAAATTGATCCAATCTAGATTTAACATTTTCATCGTATCTTGTTTTCAACCATGTTATAATTAGCTCAAGATGTAATTATAAGTTTACTTGCAATTCGTAAGTTTTAAACCAAACAATTTATTTCTTAATTATATTTAAAAATGACTCAGCTACTTGCTAACTACTTGTTATAAAAAAAAAAACAAAAATTATACTATGCAATTCTCAACCACTGACTTCAGAATATACTCAGTAGATAGTAACTACTTTTTTCCAATTGTACTTGAATCTAATTACACGACAAGGCGAACCTATCAAACAACATTCAACCAATGAATGACAACAAATTATACACTTCATACAACCAATTTCAAGCAGGTTTTTCACATGTGACTCACTGCAAAAATAAAATTTAAGCATCTCTCAAAATTTGTTCAATATTAGACAACTGAAAATGTAAAAAAATGAGTGGATTATTCACAGCAACAAAGTAGCAACAATACTGAAGAACACGGCTATGAACACAGCAAAAAATGTTTTGTATTTTCCACCATCAATGATAACATTCTGAAGATAACTACCCCCCAGCTATGAACACACAATTTTCCACCGTCAATGATAACGTTCTGAAGAAAACTTCGCCCATCTATGAACCGAATAAAATCCCCCAAATCTTACCTTTTTCGGTCATCTTGCGGCTGAAGTAAATTAGGTCCAGTGGATACGGCAACTATAAGTTGGATGCAATTTTTTCCCCTATTTCGACGTCACCAGAAACAAGAATAACATAGGTAATCAATATGTCATATAGGTCACAAATCTCTTGTTCAGCCATTGCAAAGACAACATAATGTTGAAAAAACGTACTTACAATTCTTGAAGAAAGCCAGTAAACTTGGAATGACTCTTAGTCACCGTAATGGCAGCCGGGTTTGTATTTCCAAATCTCCCTCACAGTAGAGAAAGAGGAGGGAACGGGAGACCCAAAAAGAGGGATTATTGGTCAGACAACCGGAAATGAGGAGTTCCCACCACTCAAATGTGGGTTGCAGTCGGGTTTCTTCAGATAACCGGAGAGATTTTGGTATGCAAAATAGCGCCAATTTGGAAAGTGGAATGACGAATCTGGTTTTGACCTAAAATAGGCATGACCCGTTTAATAAGGCCTGACCCGTTTAATAAGGCGCGACCCGGGTTACGAGCATTTCTCGTTTTTGCCAGATTTTTTTTTTTTTTTTTTAATTTTTAATACCAATTTCCATGTCATGCGGTCATGTAAGGGGTCAAGGAAAGGGGTAAGGTAGCATAATTGTTAGAGTTGTGCCCTACTTCGTAGCACGAAACTTGTGAGATTGGGAAACGGGGGGCGTAGAAAAATAGGTAAATGACGGGATTATCTGAACTACATTTGCCCCATAATGCGGCTTTTCAATTTTTTGCTGATGCGATTTAGTACTAAATTTTCAACAAATTTAACACTCAACTTCGAATTACTAATTCATTTGTTACTATGCTAAAGTAATCATTCAAAATCAATGGAACTTGCAAGTAATGGGTGAAAATTCTACATTAAATAATTTTAAACATGTTACGGATTAGGTAAATTGAGTGAGTTAATTAATATCAATTACGTGTGCAATTTTAAATTGAATTCCATTTTGATTATAAAAACTTATCTCTATTAGTTGTCTAATCCAATTTAACAAATTAATATTTGAGTGTTGTTAACACACAAAAACGAAGCCCAAGTAAACGGCCCAAAGAATGAAGCCCGGCTCGAAGGATAAGTCCAAACGAGACTATCCAAGAAGAAGTTATATTGCAGTGACCCATAATCACTTAACCCTGCGAGACGTCGCTCAACCTTGTGAGATGCCCAAGATCTGGGCAAGCATGGTGTCCTATTGATATTTGGGACTATGGTTATCGAAGCAGTTAAATTGACAATCTTATCACATTCCACGATACAAGAATCTCGGCTACCAGCGGTTAAAGGGAATATGGGCAGCAGTTAAAACGACAGTTTCTTTACAAATCATTCATCATGGAGAAAGTGGGTAGTTACAAGGAGACAAACAGTTTTCAGACAGTTCCACAAGAGAAACTGCCTAAGGAATATAAAAAGTAGAAAAGAACACAGAAGCAAGGACCGAACAAATCACTCTCAAACAGAGAATTATTTAATTTCATTTCTTTAAGTTTTTCTTGTAAAACTTTCAATTACTTTATGTGTTTGTGCCCGTTGGAGATATTTCGTTCTTTGTGAAATTGTAATCTTCATAAATAAAGCACTCCTCGTTGGGACTTTGTCTCGAGAGGTCGTTGTTTCTTATATAATCGTCTGAACTTTCCTTTAATTGTTAGCGGTTTCCACGCGAAACAAGTGTATTTGATTGACTTTATTTTTCATGAAAAATATCATTTTTTTCACCCAAATTCCTATTTTTGCAACTTTTGATCATGTGACCATATTTCTTCCTCATAAATAAGGAAAGCATTTTCTTTAAGTAATTGTGGTTTTTATCTTTCAGATAATCTACTCTATCTTTTTTATCTCATTTATCGCATCCCTCATCTATCCATTAATAAAAAAAATGAACAAGTATAATATTTTATAGATTGACAATTAAGCCCATGTTTGTTCCACATTATTAGAAATAATATGACCGTTACACAGTGAAGCAGCAAACATTTTTGACCATGTTTGTGAGATAATGAGGCCCAGCTATTTGAAAATAACGGTTAAAAAAATTCTAAGAATGAGGAAAAAATGTAGAACAAATAGGGGCTAAATCAATCGTACACATTTTATTAATAGTTTCAATACAAATAATTTCTAGATAATTGAATTGTTTAGAATTTATTTTATTTTCATACAAATTTCATGGTCACGGTCAAACATACACTTACTGTTTATTATTTTTGTATGCCACGTGGGGATTTTACTAATTTTGGATGACAAAGTTGACCTTAGTGAACATTGACGTAAGTGACGAAAGAATTATGCTATTTGTACATTATTTATGTACAATTTGAATGATATTTGAATATGTGGCAAAATCGAAGTCAATAATTGTTTTAAACCTCCGTTTGGCCCCCATTATTTGTGATTATAATTTTTGGAAGGGTGTTTTTTGGAGAATAAATGGTTGAAAAAGAAAGGTTTTTTTTTTAAAAATTTATATGTAATATTATTTTATTGGAGAATGTATAATTAAAAAGAAGATAGAGAAAAACGTATTAAAATTTTAATGGGGCCAAATGGGGGCCAAGTGTTGGACAAATCGAATGTAAAATTATGTGACACATGGTAAAATGTAAAGCATAATATCAATTAGAATGTATGTGTAGTAAGGTTGGTGATGAAAATACAATATCAATGGACGAAGATGAGATACGATTGATTTCATTAATTGTTTGTTGTCTTTTTTTATTATTATTTTAATTAGGTGATTTTTATTACTTATTTGGAGCTTAGGGGCTTATTTTTAATTAAAATTTTGCGATTTTTTTCTTTCCAATTGTCAATCCTAAACGATATTTTTAGAATTCATTATTTGTCAATCAATAATCAATTCTAGCGATTCTTTTGACAATCGACAATTCTCAATTGTTAATTTCTAACATTCCTAAGAATCAAGAGGGTTTGATTGTGTGTTCGTTCATCGTGTTCTTCGATTGTTTCTGCTCCATCATCTATTGAGGAGGTCAATACCTGTTCTTATGGTCATTTGTAGAGGAGATATATTGCACGAAAGAGATAATACATATTTGTCGAGTTCTTTGGAGTACCATGCTCCGAACCGAAGAAGTTCGTGTTTAAGCCATGGAAGGCACCCCTAACGGAGGTATATTATGAAATGGATGTTACTTCCACTATTGGTATAGAAATTGAAAGTAGTTTGAAAGAATTGGGGAAGCCTGGTAGGATTAATTAATAAAGCATGCTCTATCTAGAGAAGTCAAAAACAGCAAAAACGAAGTGATGAAAAAGAATAAAGTATTATTTAGGAATTTAGAAGAAGAAATAATGAAGATCAATTGTTTGAAGATATTAATTAAATCTACACCATTCATTTAAATATCAAAATAACAATCAAAAGGTATGGGTTTCAAGCACGCATTGGTCTTTTAAAATGAAACTTTTTCGAAGTGTTGAATCTCATAATTAGCGCGATTATGTTTTAATTGTATACACTCTCTTCAATGTGTGCTCAAGGCTTTGTTTCATTTTAGCTTCGTAATAGATGCAATTGTTTATGCATCACATAAAAAATGACGATATGGATTTTAAGGTAAAAAGAACTTTTGCACATTTACGTTAATCCATGATGTGATTTACACATCTCAATCAAAAAAGAATTAAAAGAAAAAATTACTTTTGATTTTTCTAGGGCCATATTTGGTAATGTTTCTTTGATCATAGCACCATTATGAGCATATTGATGATTGCTAATTCTTATGATTCGAATACGACGAATAGTGGGGCCAGAGCTAAGCCTAGGTTAAAGCTTGAAAATTGTAATGCCGTAATGCCTTCAAAATTGACTTTCTTTGGTAATAAGACTATTCCAATTACAATATTCGTGAAGAAATAATTATAATAAGTGAAAAGAATAGGCATTTTTACTATCATTTATCAATGAATAACTTTGATTATCATATGATTGAACATTCGGGATCAATTTACTTTCCATACTTAGTTGATATTCATAAAAGTATCTATTGAAAAAAGAAATTGCTACTGGTACATCACATGATACAGCAGGGTATCCATAATGCTGACGTGGCGATATTTTGACTGAAAATCACGTTGAATTTTAAAAAAAAAAAAAAAAACCAAAACATCCCAAAATTTAAAACCTCGTTTTCTTCACTTTTTCCCCCATTCTTCAAATTTCACGTCTCCCCTGCTCAAGCCGAAGACGACTGGAAAGAGGAGGGAAGCCATCAAACAACTCTCAACCCAAGAGCCCAGGATTCTATCGATGCTTTCCGGTATGGACGCCGGTGAATGAGAAGGCGGGTCGAAAGACGACACAAGAAAACTCAAAAACTGCCCTTTCTCTTGCAGTCGACGACGAGAAATTTGGGGAACCCAGATCTCCTACAACGTGAAGGCTTCGAAGGAGTGCGTGCTACAAGCATTTGCAAGGATTTTTTTTTTTTTTTTTTGTGCGAATCTTCGTCATATAGATCTGCAAATGTTTTGAACCCCCCTTTTTAGTGTGATTTTTTGTTCAGGCTGAGGAACGATTTTGATTTTGTATGTTCTTCTCCGTTGGTGTTCGAATCCATAAATTGAATTTTCCTTCCATTTTATGCATTTTTAGTTCATTCCCAGTTGATGTATTTTTCGATGTTGATGTATTTATTCATTCAATTGGGTTTGAAAATGTATGTTCGTTTCCCATGTTGATGTCGAATATCACCACTGCAGTTGGATTTGAAAATGGGATGAAAGAATCTTGAATGTCTATTGCATTTGAGCTTCCAATTTTTTGAGCAACAGGTTTCTGGAATGATGGCAGACTTAGTTGATTAAGTTTTAAGTTATATGTTTAGTTGAGTTTCCCAAGATTAGCAACAACTCATAAAGGAACCAACATACACAGAATTAGATTTAAACTGAAATTCCTCTAAATGTATTTCATTTGCTACAAACAAACTTAGGCCTGAATTACAAAATCAAAAGATCAACTGTGATAGAGTTTCAACTAGTTACATTGCAACGTCCAAAATGGAGACACTGGCACTTCACCAGTTAAATTACAAAATCAAAAGATCTCCCAAAAATCTGTCAAATATAACATTATAATACATCTTCAACTTGTTATAGTGTAGCATCAAAAATTAAGACACTGTCAATTCACCAGTAAAATTACAAAATCAAAAGTTGTCTACCAAATTTGTTATAACTTCCATGCTGTCTTGTGTCCCAAACGCTTGAGGTGGTGGAGATGATGATATGCTCCTCACTTGATCCTCCTCTACTGGCAAGTTGTTTGAGACAATGTCTTTGGACAAAGTAGGCCTATTTGAAGATGCCGAGTTCAACGTCACCTACAAGAGTCAACATTAACATTAACATTAACATTGTAACATGTGAATAATGTATTATGTGATAATTGAATTATGAATTGAACAACAAACCTTATTACGACCCCTTGATTTTTTCTTTGTCGTCTCTAGCGAACTTTTTATTCGTAGTTTCTTAGGAGCGCCTTTACGTTTTGTACACTTCGGATCGAAAATGTTGACGCCTTTTGCGTTGCCTCCTCCAATTCCATGGGAGGCCAACTGATTACTTTTTGCATTTAACAACTCATTAGTTTGCAATTCAATCTACCCCATAAGCTGCTTTGAACGTTCTTCATCAGCTGCAACCAAGTCTGCCATCTTGGTTAAAGCAGCACACAACTGCTCATATCTTAACTGCTCAGGAGTATTAACCAAACCATTATATGTTGTTGCGACCCGCGTGTATGGTCTACTCACGTCTCTCCTCCATCTCCTTAAAATATACTTTTCAGGAAGTAACGACACCTCATTCTGAAGTAAAACCGAGATAGCGTGTTTGCAAATGATACCTCGAAACTCAAACAAATAACAGTTACACACAATCTCGCAATTGTCTCTACGAAAAGAAACTGTGAATATTTTTGTCTTCCTTCCTTCGTTAAGAATGATATCTTCACGGATCTCATACTTCGTTATCCCGTCAAATTCCTCCACAAATAATATGTTACAGTAAACTTTTCCGGTGAACTCTTCTTGAAATTCCCTGAATTTAGAAATTGTGTACACTTCTTGAAACTGTTTCTCCATCTCATACTTGGTAGCACAGGGAACCATTTGTGAGAATGATCTAAAATCAGGTTGGAATTCCTTCTCAACTTTACTTCTCAAAGCCCGCTCGTACTGCTCTACGAATAGCTTTAAAGATGTCTTCGAGTGCACATAACCATCGAAGAATGTATTCATGCTTTCACTCCGCTGGGTTGTCGACATACCCGCCCAAAATGTAGTTCTCAAGTAGCATGGTACCCAACGACTTCGGTTGTCATAAAGTCCGCTCAACCAAACATTAACTTGCAAATGGTTACGTTCAAGCATGTTCGCCCAGCCCTTTTCAAATTCTTCACAAACTAATGTATCATACACTAGACCATGTATGTCATACAATATTGCACATTTTTCACGATGACCGCCGAACTTTTCCGGCAACTTCTTTAAAATATGCCACAAGCACCACCTATGTTTACTGTTAGGGAAAACGATTTCAATAGCATTTTGCATAGCACGATCTTGATCTGTAATGATTCCACCGGGAGCTTGACCATGCATGCACTCAAGCCATGTCCTGAATAACCAAATAAATGCATGCGTATCTTCGTTTGAAACCAATCCACAACCAAATAAAGTTGATTGCCCGTGGTGATTCACCCCAACGAACGGAGCGAAAGGCATATCATACTTGTTTGTTAGGTAAGTAGTGTCAAAAGTCACTACATCACCGAAATCCTTGTATGCTTGTCTACATCTGTTGTCCGCCCAAAACACATTCCTCAACCGAGAATCCTCATCCAAGTCCATACTGAAATAAAAACCCGAACTACATGTTTGCATTTTTGAGAAGTAAGCCTGTAATGCAGCAGCATCTCCTTCACCAAGTCTTAAACGCCGCACTTTATCAACGAAATTTCTACAGTCTTTCTCAACACAAGTCATGTTCTCAAATCCACCCGCCTCCACTAGAGTTGAATTATAGCTTTTATGTAATGGGATTCCCACTATATCATTGACCTCAAGCCGTCTTTTAACATGTGCACTAAGTTCACGATTGCATCGATACAACCTAGATTTAGATGGGCTTGTCTTATGGTTATGCTCCAACTCCACAACATTTATTCGCCATATTCCACGAACATCCGAACACGCCGTCAACCTGGCTTTACACCCCGTTTCAATCGTTGGTGGAGGCTTCAAAGAAGTACTCTTACTAATCTTTCGTCGACCTTCTCGACTACAAGTAAAACTCACATATCGAACGACCCCATCGTCACCCTTCTTAGTGTTTCTTTTTCTAACAGGAAACCCTATTTCATAAGCGTATTTCTTATAGAATTCAAATAAGTCCTTCAAGTCATCAAATTTCATACCAACCTTCGGAATGATAATCTCATTTTCAACTCCTAACATATCATTAGGCAAACAATCATCACCCCCAACCTCCAATGAGAACACCTCCATTCCTGTAAGGAAAGACGGAAATCATTTTCACACATTTAATTAGCTAAAATTTCATTTCTATTCAAAATATTGCATTCCAATTGAAAAGGCAGTAAGTTTTACCACTGTTAGCATCACCTTCCACCATGTTGTCGCACGCCTGTTCAGCTTCTTGGTTATCCTGGGTGTGCTTATCTGTAGGGATGTAGGAGATGAAGAAAAACTTATAAAAAGGAAACATAATTATTTCAAAAATCTGGAGATTTTCAATGTGCATATAGGTTGGAAAAAAATCAAAAATTTCGCATAAAAATGAAACATAATATTTTACCATTGTTGTCGTCCTCGCCGTCGACTTCATTGACGTCCATACCGGAAAGCCTTCAAAAAATTCACTGCTACTTGGTCGTAGTATTTCCTTGACGGTTTCCCTCCTGTGTCGTCTTTCGACCCGCCTTCTCATTCACCGGCGTCCATATCAGAAAGCATCGATAGAATCCTGGGCTCTTGGGTTGAGAGTTGTTTGATGGCTTCCCTCCTCTTTCCAGTCGTCTTCGGCTTGAGCAGGGGAGACGTGAAATTTGAAGAATGGGGGAAAAAGTGAAGAAAACGAGGTTTTAAATTTTGGGATGTTTTGGTTTTTTTTTTTTTTTTTAAAATTCAACGTGATTTTCAGTCAAAATATCGCCACGTCAGCATTATGGATACCCTGCTGTATCATGTGATGTACCAGTAGCAATTTCCATTGAAAAATGAGTTAAAGGAAATAGGGTACTTCGATGGTATGCTATATGTATATGTATTTTAAAACTTCTTTTAACGACTTATGAATTCTGTTATCATTTTGTATTGCATGATCCATTAATCCAACTATCTGAGGATTATAAAATTTAACACCCTACTTGACTAAGGTTGGGCTTGAGAATTAGCTTACAAAGAAGGCTTATGCCGGTAATTTTGTCAAGGCATGATTCGTAATTTTAATTGATTCTTTAATGAAATTATGTTATTTTATTACATCGTTGAACGGACACATTCGAGAACAATCGGATTATCAAAATTATCAATGATCAAAACCCCTTATTTCTACTCAACAACGTGTAAATAGTTGATGTTACTTTTAGAACAGCAAAATCGAAGTATAGTGCTGAACAAGTGTAATTGTTGAGTTCAAGGGAGTAAAGTTCAGCAAAAGGTTCAAGAATAGGGTAGGCCCTGTCATTAAGATTCAGTTAATAAAAGATTTTCAAGCCTTTATGCATGCACCTCTGTACAAATTCACTTTAATATTATCTCCATGTATACGTGCTTACGTACGTACTTGTATTCTCATTTTGATTTCAAGCAGTTGGTGGCATGTTTAAGACAATATTATTTTTAAGAAAATTATATGAATACAAATATTAAAAATGAAATGGTCCTAGCACTCCCCAACACAATGTACCTAACAGTAGATCACATTCTACGATCTAGGTATGCTTAATTTTGTAGAAGTTTAAAGTTTTTACGTAAAAGTTATGTTCCTACTGTTATAATTATCATGTTTATGATAAATGAGCACATTTTATATTTTTTTAATGTATTATACCTTCTACGCAAATATACAGAAAATTTGTCACTTTAAAAGACGTATTAGACTAGAACTATGGGTGCCATATGCGAAAGGGAAGATAAAATGCTAGAAGAAGGAATTTACTACCGTCGGGAAAGTAATTATTCGAGTGTATCTATATTTCAAAATTAACAAATCTTTAAGACTTGACAATCACGTTCGAGGTGTACTTGAACATTGGCAAGCAACAAAGAATCTAGGTTACACGATTAACTATCTTGAGTCGATAGGTCATCTTCTAGAGATTCCAGTGCTAAGTAAGAAAGGTATTAGAAAGCGTAATCAAGAAAAAAACGTTGACCCGTATTCTAAATGAAGAACCCAATAACATCGAGTTTGTGTACTTTTATAATCACTATAACTTATTATATGTTGCGTGACACAAAATTCACCACAAAAAAATTAAATAGAGGGTACACATATCGTAAT
The DNA here is from genome assembly GCA_019395295.1 of Osmanthus fragrans. Taxonomy (NCBI): domain Eukaryota; kingdom Viridiplantae; phylum Streptophyta; class Magnoliopsida; order Lamiales; family Oleaceae; genus Osmanthus; species Osmanthus fragrans. The sequence continues at coordinate 14,694,657 of CM033350.1, forward strand.
TCCCTTATTTTTCTTTAAATGCCAATCAATGTTGTAATTCGTAATATTCAATAAAAATTAATAATCACCAACTCACCCCTTATTTTCCTCATATTTGTGTAATTTGCCCCCTTTTCAATGGATACCTTAAGGCCCAATTCATTGAAACGTGAGGACTTCCGTTATGCTGTGGTTGTGGCCTGTGGATTGGATTTACATCTTTCAAGATTTTGCTATACCATTTGAAACAAGTTTTTGAAATGTGTGATTAAAAAGTTGTAAGACCCATGAAAAATGTACTCAACTCCGTCCCAATTTGATAGAGATTAAAATTAGATTTTTTTTTAATAGATTGTGATACAAGTTTTTGAAATGTGTAATTGAAAAGTTGTGGAAATCATTAAAGATCTTGTTAATATTGATTGTTTGACTTAGATTTATATTTAAATTAGATTTTAATATGAACCAAACATGCTCTATATAGGCTTGTTTTGTTTTTTTCACACGGATTAAGAAATCTTATTTAATATTATTGAAAAATTAAATTTTGCCAATAAATTTCCTAGTTTACTCCTATTTAATTTTCAACAATTAGTGTAGAAAACGTGTTTTCAATAAAACCCCAAATGAGGCTTCTTTAAGTGGAACCCGTTTTTCTTATTGTTGGCTGTCCATGTGGCACTAGCTGGATGGTCTATTAACTTTCACTTGAGTTGTGTTTTCTCTTGGCATTTACTGACCGTAGATGAAGATCAATGGCTATGGCTTTTGGTATAAAAGTTTGACCCATGTGCTGGAATTAAAGGAGAAAATCATTCCATTCAGTTTTCATCTTCTTTGGCTCTCGATCGGCTCTCTCTCACTAAAACTGATTCTTCCATTTTCTTCAAGGCCGGTGGTTTTACTGTTAATCAGATTTAGTGTTCTGATTTCGGATATATTGTATAGTGTAGAAGCAGGCTTGTACATTTGGCTTGTATAGTTTGGTTGGGCAGAAACTTAGGGCTTCTGTGTCGTTCTTTTTGTATAAGAACGTGAACTACACTTGTTCTTGGTCTTGGGTTGGTTAGATGTAGTTGATAGTGGTGAGATCTAAAAGGTCGATGATCGGTTCCTTTTGTGTTGGTACGATCAGATTGTATACTCAACTCTGTAACTCTCTCTTGGGTGGTTCTTGCACTAGTGACGGGCTTACCTCTGAGCCCCCCAGATTAGCCCTTATTTGGGTGAACTGGGTCAAGATTCGGTGTTCTTGTTCTTTAATTTCCGCATATTATTTACTGTTTGTGATGCGTGATTTTCGGGCTATTTGATTGATCATTTTCGTTCATTATAGTTGCTGAAAATATTTAGGCCCTGTTTGATTCCCATTTTAATTCTCATTCTCATTCTTCTACTCATTTTCAACCACACATTCTTTAATAAAATAATATTTTCTATCACATCAATAAATTTTCCTTCTTTTTCAACCACACATTTCCCATCATATCACTATTTCAAAATTCATTTTTTTCAAATAATGTCTATCAAACACACTCTTAGTTACTTAGGCGAAAATCTGATTTGGGACATTTATTCCCAACAATTAGTAATAAATTATTGTTGAAATTAGTAAAGAATTTGAAAATTAATTTCAAGAAGTGGGCAAATTATTGGAAAATGTGGATGTATTTGGATGATTTCAAGAATGCAAATTAAGTGAGAAAAATTGATTGTAACTAGGCAAATTAAATAATGGTATATTAGTAAAGAAACAAAACAAAATATTCTAAATTAAGAAACGAGACTATATATTTGGAATTAAAAAAAAAGAAACTAAAGCCTGTATAAATGGGACGGAATGAGTAATTAATATTGATTGTTTGACTTTCATTTAAATTCAAATCAAACATATACTAAGATCATTAATGAGCAAGCCGACTCACAACTTACAAGTTGGCGTAAAACATGAACACTAGAAAGGAGAGAAAGTCGTTGGGAATAATAAATGCGCAGTTTCAACAAATGAAATTGTCAAATAATTCCCTTTCCTTTGAACCAAATTGAGAATCTAATTAATTAAAGTCAAATTCGCACATTGGTACGTAACCGTACATCACATCCTTCATTCCCACGGTTACGGTTTTGGTGTGAAACCACCTCGTTTTCTTGAAAATGAGAATTGACGCTTAAGCATTCCCTCTTGGCTTACAAATATTCAAAAACTTATCAAAACAAGTAACCAAAGACATGATGCCACATGTCAAGTTTGCATTGACTAGTTTTATAGTTAAATAACAAATTGCAATTAAAAAATACGCAAATCGTGCATGTTTGGCCAAGCTTAAAAAATAAGCATCTGTTTGATAGAAATTATAATTTAGATTTTTATCAAAGTTAACGATTAATTTTAAATACATATTTAATGGAATTCACAACTTTTCAACCACACATTTTATTAACTTTTATGAGTGCTAAAAATCTAATTTTAATTTTTATCAAGCAAGGGCTAAAATTACTTTTAAATAATTTTTATATTCAAATACGATTCCTTTTTTTTTTTTTTAATTAATGTCACATTCTTCAATGAATTAAAATACACTCTGATTTTATAAGAAAATGTTGTAGCTATCTCACTGCCATATGGAGTGCTGATCATTAGCATGCTTATGAATAACAATACTGAAAAAAACTCATGTCAAGCCTCACTAACAATAGTTATATCAACAAATAGGAAGAAAGTAATATCTCTTGTTTTTTTTCTATATTCCAATATTTTTTGTGTCCTATTATCAAAGTCGGCCCTGAGAATTTTAAGTTCCTAAGCGACCAATTGTTTTGAGCAATGTTCTAAAAAGCGTAAAGCGTGGCTAGGCATGGAGTCGAAGTTTCAAGCTTTACGAATTTAAGCGAGTCTAGGCGAGGTTTAAGCGCAAAAAAACGTTTTCTCATTTATAATATTATTTTAAATTTTTAATCGTTTAAAAATTATTTAATAATTAAATAATACATATTAAACATCTAAGAATTATAAAATACAATATTTATTTGATAACTCCTACTATTAGTTAATTATACAATTTTCAAGTTTTGGAAATACAAAAATTAGAATATTTCTCATAATTTTAATTTTCAACTAGACAAGTCATAATTAATAGATTTATAGGAATTTCATACATGTTTTTGAAGTTTGTATTAAAATGAATATCAAGATTATAATTACATAATGTATCTAACACTGTGCATCTATGGAAGACAAAAAAATGAAGGAAAAAAATCAGTCATTTAGGAATTGGAAAAAACAAAAGTATCTAAACACAAAGCGGAGGCGTTTTGCTCGAGCTTCGAGCCTAGGCGGTGCCTAGGCATCACCTATGCAAGCGTTTTAGAACACTGGTTTTGAGGCCTAAGTTTTTATTTTTTATTTTTTACAACAACCCGAGAGTTAGGCTAGCATAATAGCTAGTCTTCTAATATTTTGAGGTCAAAATTACTAATCAAACAATTCAAATCAAGTTTTTTCAACATTTTTTTTTTCCATTCAACATTTCTTATGACGTGGTTGATCAATGATAAGATTTAATTAATTTCAACTTTAAAAAACTTTTATCGACGGATGAAATGGTGACAAAAATAGTCAATAATCCTTTATAAGCAATCCAAGAATATGTAAAACAACAATTCATTATCTTAACGTAATCTAACACGTCAGTTATTCCATTAGTTATTGTAAGTATCGCTTCCCTTAAAGCATTTAATTCAGAAAAAAATTATATCACATTAATGTTAGATACCATTAAAAGAGGAAACAAACCTTAACATCACTTGTACATAAATTTACTTAGGAATTAAGATAAGCCTTTTAAGCTTAGCCAAACAAGCTCTAGCTGTGAAGAGTGAATTTAAAGATACATAAATTTCAAAGGTTGACAAGTTGGCTTTGACTTAAACGGTCTCCCGTTTACTGTCTACAGTTCTTCGGTTTTGAATAATTTAAATTTTCTTAAAGGCCGCTCTGCACAACCATTTTCATATTGGGATGTATGGGTAAGATTTTCAACGTTAACAGAATATGCCATAGACCTTTAGGACTAAAAAAAGATTTTAACATTTTTAGGAATAAAGAAACACGACCACAGTAGAATTAAATTTGATTAAGGAATTGAAAAGGAAAAAGGTGACAAAACGCAAGAGTTAATGCGAAATGACCATTTACGTGGAATTTTTTCCTTTATCAAGTGGTAGGTACGAATGCTACAACAAAAGGTTTGGTTAAAATGTCAAAAGAGTCGTGAAATATTAATTAAAAAGTAATTTTGTTAGTTGGATGTTTGTGTATTATGCAATTTTAATATGATCTACACCATTATCACATGAGTTCTGCTACCTGTCCCGGGAAAGGGATAGATTTTTGACATGGCATCCCCTGTCCAAAAATTTGTCCATTTCCCGGGACAGAGAGCTTTTCCGTTATCATATGATTGATTGATTTTTATTTTTATTTTTTGTCAAACTTATTTATACACTTTAATATGATCCACATGAATATCATGTATAATGTCATTGGTACACAAATTTGTGTACATAAAGATGTTTACATCCTTAAATGGAGGTGAGGTCCACTCGAATAATTTATTTAAACCAAAGCATCTTTGTAACCACGTGAGCGCATAAAAGATATTTTCCACTTCATTGTTGAAAACATTATAGAAACGCGCTAATATGTAGCTTGTCGATTATCTTAAAGTTTCTGAATTAAGTTGTTCAACACGATTCAGGGACAAATAATTCAAATCTTGACTTAAATGAATTTTGTATGTATGAAATTTTGATGAGAAAAATTAAATTCGACTTACATGTGAAAAGTCACCAGAAAAAATAGTTACAATTTTCGTGTAGGCTACAACAATTAGGATCAATAAACAAGAAGCAACTAGAACTTCATTTGCATAATATTCAACATTCAAAAGTTGTTAGGTGCCATAGATATTTCTTTACTATAAATTGACAAGCGATTATCCAAAACGCAATTGTTTTTTTTTTTTTAAATATTTTTATATACAATCCAAGTTTTAAAATATATTTAATTGTGGATATTAATTAACTAAAGCAAACATCTTATCACAGCACAACGTAAGATTCAATGGAAACATTAGAAAAATCAAAGTTGTTAAAGATATATATTTAAGGATAAATCTTAGTCTACAGGGGGCTTGAACCGTTATTCTTTTCGTTTTCTATCTATCCACCCGGTTGATTGACGGTTTATACGTATAAATATTAGTGAATCTGGATCAAATTCTCTAGCAGTAAAATTTACACCTTGTTTATCTACTGTTTGTACAAGATTCAAGTGCTTGAAGTTAAAGATGCTGCACAGAAGCACTGTTGTTTCGTGGATTCTTGCAGTTTTTTGTTTCATTGTGGAGGCGCAGGCGCAGGCACAGGTGCCGCGAGAAGAAGGTAAGTAGTTGAGTTTGTTCTCCTGCTTTGCGAACATGTAGTTATTTTTCCAGTTCCTGAAAGAAAAAATGAATGAAGATGTAAAAGAGAATCCAGATCAATGTTAATTTTAAAATTTAAATTCTTCCTTCCAGTTTATTTTCTGTCAAAGTGTCGCTAAGAACAAAAAGAATAAAATATTAGTGAACAGAGAGAAGTTTGCAATTAAGAGGTCTGAATTTATTTCTTGGTTGTTTTATTTTTATACTTTTATGATGTGGGATTCTAATAGTAAGCAGCTACTGGAAATATGGTTTGGTTTTTTGTTGAGAAGACGTAGTTTAATACCAATCTACATATATAATAGTCATCGTGAAACATCGAGCGAAGTTGCTTGAGGAATTTGATGAAATAGAGATTCTCAAATGGGCAAAAAATCGAAACAGAAATTATGAACTCGCAACAGTTAGTTGATATTGATAAACATCTATCTTAAAACATTAAAATTAGAAAAATCCCTTGAAGTTTCTGCCTTCTGCTCACTAGCCTTATAATATTTTAGTTAGAAACAAATAATCTAGGCATGTAACCTTTACAGTTTAACTTATTCATGAAGTTGAGATGCACTTTCATTGAAAATTTTAGGGTCATTTTACCAAGTTGGTCTCATGCAATCTGCTATTGATTGTTTCGTATTTCCACCATAAGTTTGGCTTATTCAATACATGAATCATTGTTTGATACTTATTTCCGTCACAAGTTTGGCTCATGCAATAATTCGTTGTTTGATACTATTCCCATTGATATCTCTTAGTAAATGCTCTTCGACAAATTGTCACTACAATGGGCGCAACGAACTGGAGATTCAATGGTGATACGTGTGAAGTGGAGACTGTTGTACACTCACCACCAAGTGCATCTGAGGGTTATGTTGAATGTAACTGCAACTTTAATAACAACACTGTCTGCCATATCACGACAATGTATAGTTTCCTCTTCTTTATCACTTCCTATATAATTTCTGTTGTATGCGGAAGTTGTATTGTCTCTTCTGATATCTTATACAGTACTTTAATAAATTTGAGATCTCAGTATTGTTATTACTATTTGCTAAAAGCATTGTGTACTAAAATCAAATATCATCTCCTTGTAAGTTAGTCACACTGTAGACCCTTGACTGATCTATGTTGATTAGTAAAACTTGTTTGTTCATCAAGCATGTAAAGAAGTATATAGAGAACGGAAAGTAACACAAGATTTATGTTGTTCAACCAATAAAAACTGGAGTACAACAAACAGAAATAAAGTCTCTGAAATCCCCCAATCCCTAACTTTTAGACGGGTAAGTAAGATCCCCGTGAAAATAAATTCCTTGCATGTTTATTTGTGAAACCCTCCACATCTATACATAAGTATAAATTCAGCGATGGGTCACATCCACATTGCATAGGCTCTGGCCTCCACCTTGAACAACTAGTTGAAGTGGGTGCAACCAAGTCTAGTAAACATGTCATCCTTTGTTTTGCTTTAATTGCTTCTTAAAACATGGTAAATTGTTTAAGAGGCTGGCCTAAATAATTCAGGACATGAAGAAAATTACTAGGCACTGCTATACCACGGTATCACCTTGATTGTGTGAGAAGTATAACTGGTTGTAAGGCCCCGGGTAGATACTAATACTGGGATGAGCTTGGACTTGTGGACTGGACCATGTATGATCATTTGTGATGTCCTTGCCTTGCTTTGAATGGAAAGTTGTTGTCACGTTACAATTATTCATTAGAGGACAGTGGTTGGTTCGTAAGGATATGAGTAGTTCCAGCTTGTGAAGAGCAGGAACAAACATAATTCATTTCAATGCTCTTTGTTTTTATAATTGGACATAAGCTTCATAAAATTTAAAGATGTTATTCTTATTATTACTGTCAAGGCAAAGCTAGCATGAATTTCATATTATTCAGTGGCAGTGCATTTTGTATTTTATCTGCATTCCCATTTTTCTTAGAAGAGGTATAGTCCCGTTATAAGTCGTCTCCTATATTGATATTAAGCTGAATGCTTAATTCCATATCCACTTTTTGCAGTGTGATAAAGAATTATAATCTTCCTGGAGTTCTTCCTCCCGAACTTGTGCAGCTCCCCTACCTCGAAATGATGTAAGAGGCCTCTAAACTGGTTTCTATTGAATTTAGCGTTATGCCATATGGAAAACTCATGTACATTTTAATTAACATTTTGCTTACAGTGATTTTGCCTACAACCTCTTCACTGGTACAATCCCACAAGAATGGGCTACAACACAGTTGAATTCCATGTATTCTCCATTTTGTACTTTCCGCTTAATTATAATAGTTAATAATTTCTTTGAGAACAAATTGTAATCCCAGAATTTTGGTGCAGCTCTGTTCTTGTAAACCGGTTATCAGGGCAAATACCAAGGTTTTTAGGAAACATGACAAATCTCACTTACATGTATGTCTTCTATTGAACTTCCCTTAATTGTTTTATCGATACATTTGGTTATTGGAGTCTGGTGATTGGGTAAAATTGTAAGGTGCTGGTAACAGCAGGATTGATCTAGTTGACAGCAACTTACATTTTAGTTTATTAGTTTTCATTTATCTTAAAAATGGGGACGGATCTGTGGTTTACTTCTCATTAATTCTGGAATAAATATTATTGTATTTCCCTTTCTTTTGTGTATTTGTTTTAGAAAAGATAATAACTTGTCCAATTCTACACTTTATGTAATTTGATTGTGAGATTTGATCAGGAACCTTGAAGCAAACCAATTCTCAGGGGCTATTCCATCAGAACTTGGGCAATTAATCAACTTGAAAACTCTGTAAGATCTCACGTTTCTTATGCATTATATGCTTCAAATGTGATAATAGATTTATGGTGGACAAAACAACATTAGACTGATTTAGTCTGATACGCAAATAATTGATTACAGGATCTTGTCAGCCAATCAATTGATTGGGAATCTGCCAGCATCATTTTCAAGACTAACAAATTTAAATGATTTGTAAGCATATGTTCTATCTCTGGCAATTCACTGTTTGAAATTTTTTACCATGTTCAACAGTGTTTCCTTTTCTACTACAGTAGGATAAGTTATAACAACCTAAGTGGACCAATACCCAACCTTATTCAGAACTGGATGCAGCTTACGAAACTGTAAGATTTTTATATATCGTAAATTATTTTTTGAAGATTCAATAGATGGATTGTTGATTCACAATATATATATATATTTTCTGTTTAAATTATCAATGAAGAGAAATGCATGCGAGTGGATTAGAGGGGCCCATTCCACAAATATCTCTTTTGACTATGTTAACTGATTTGTAAGTATACCACCTCCGGTGGATTGATTGGCCTTTTCACTTTTTACTTTACATGTTTTGTATTTTTCTCTTAGTGCAAGTTCTCTGCTTACAAGAGTTTTTGGGTGAATTTCCCTATACAGGAGAATTAGTGACATAAAAGGGCCTACTCAGGAATTTCCTATGCTGAGGAGTAGTACAGGCCTAGAATACCTGTATGCTGAATAAATATTTTACATGGAAAGTCTTCTTGTTTATCCTTAATGCTCTCTATATTACTAAAGTATTCTATTCTTTGATTTAGGGTGTTGAGAAACTGTAACATTTCTGGAAAAATCCCTGCATATATTTGGAGACTAAGAGATCTGGTAATGCTGTGAGTAACCAAACTTCAATTTAAATCAATATTAGCTTCTTAGTTTGTATAATTGTATGGTTGTCTCTTGGGTACACAATGGTCAGCAATTGTTTTGGCATATTTAAATAACCAAATCTGCTACTGGCCGCCTTCCTGCCTCTTTGAATTGCTCTTGCCCGGTTCCGCAGAAGCTGACCTGACTACTAGTTCCGTGAATCTTCTCTACTGAGAATGATTCTGGTTGGCTAGAGTTCTGCTCATTACTGAAAATTTATTGTATTACGCCACCTTACTGTGGAATCTAAAAGACCGTGTTTTCTGTTCTTTCTTCTCCATGCATCTTTCATCTAGTTAGTTGCAGACTTCGTACGATGTTTATATAATGTCTCCTATCTTATTTATCTCTTCTTTATAAAATATGAACAGGGATGTCAGCTTCAATAAGTTAGAGGGGGAGATTTCAAGAGATATTGCAAGAAAGCTGAAAACTGTGTGAGTTAAACATAAATTCTTTTGCTTCATTTGGTTGGTTTTGCCAGTCAGTCTGCAGTTTTACAGTAAATATGAGTTAAAACAGGACACTGCCTTACCCACTACTTGCATACTCACTATGATATTTTTGTAAACAGGTTCGCTACTGGCAACATGCTGAGTGGAAATATACCTGATGCAATCTTGAGGGATGGAAGCAATATGTGTGTACATTATTTGTTACTAAACTTGCTAGATAGTCTGCATATAATTTCTTTCTATTTCTAGATTACTAGTAGAGAGCCTATTGATTGTGGTGTGTGCTATACAATAATGGAGTTTAAATTTGATATATCAATATTGTCAAGCATATATATGAGTCCATAGTATGGATGTGATTTCCAATAGGGAAGCAGTAGACTTGCATCAAGGTACCACCACGAGTACTTATCCTTTTGCTGTAAGTTATAAATGAACTAATGAGACATATCAAATATTAAGTATCTTGGTTGATATGTGATATAAGTTAAGTTGACGAAACTGGAAGGGGAATAAATTGAAGGTAATAAAACTTTGGAGTAGCATTTTGGTATTCAGGTGTTAGGTTAAGTAGAATTGAGAAGCATGTATAATCTTCTTTAATCATAGTAAGAGTAATGATTTCACTAGAAACTCTGGAGAATAATGAATTTCCAAAAGTAAAAAAGCATTTGAGGAGAATGTAATGTATGCGATTAGAGTGAATTTAACTAAATGAAGAAAAGTAACATGGGTTTCATGTGATCTTAAGATGACTATTGAGTTAAATGGTAAGTTTGAAAAATGGTTACTAGACAATTTACGCTTTGTCGAACCAAGTGTTGGACTGTTAATGGACAACATTTCAATAAGATGAATGCAACAGAAATGAGGATGTTAAGAAAGATGTGTTGCCATACTATAGAATAAAATGAAAAATGATGATATATGCCAACAGATTGAGGTGTCGCAAGTTCAGGTACATTGAGGCAAGTACGACTCAAGTGTTTGGGTCAGTTCTAGCATAGACATAAAGAAGTCATGTTAATGGTTAATGGTCTCTCGCTAATGCTTTATATAAATAGTTTTAGAACCTAGAACATGTTACGAAAGGGAGAGTCAGGCTAGAATTAATATGGCTTGACGAGGTTGGGTTTTTTTTTTTTGTTTTTGGTCAATGGACGTTTCAGTAATCATAGCATTGGGTCGAACATAATGAAAAATAACGATTCATGTAAATGATTCCTAGATGCTTGTTCATATTTATTTGAACTTTATTCCTTTCTTAATCGTCAACAAGTCAAATTCAGAGGCCAAAAGAATTTGCTTGGGAGGGAATGTGTTTTTATAGCATTGCTACATGATCCATCTTTTATCTGTAGATGCAAAGTTATTCTCTAAATTATGTAGAAGCTCCTGTAGTAGCTCCCTGCAAAAAATTAAGCTGTTTACACTTCCTGCATATATTGGCCAACTAATTTCTTCATTTGTCGCCATCATTTACAACTTAAAAGATGCTTGTTAGTGTACATGTATAATTTGAATTATCTAATGATGGCACCCACCTTTATTCACTCTGTGCAGTGATCTTTCTTACAATAATTTCACTTTGCAAGGCCCGGGGCAACCTGCTTGTCAACAAAACATGTTAGCAAATTTATTTATTTCCTCTTTTATAATTTAGTTAGCATGCAATTTTTAAGATGTTTACGCCTTTTTGTTGCTGCCTAATTTTCTGAAGTAGGGATCGAAACGTTAACTTGTTCAAGAGCTCATTGACATTAAACATGAGGTAAGATGCATTTTCTTGTTTCTGATCTTAGTAAATATAATGGCCAATATGGGAAAGAAAGTAATTTACTATTACAAAAAAGTTTTATCACCGAATGATGAACATCTTATTCTAATTGTTTCCATGCTCAACCAGCAACAGGCAGCGGATGCTTCCTTGCACTAAGGATGTAGCCTGCCCTAGATGTATGTATGTTCTCTTTTTCTTTTATATTGTTACGTAGACTTTCATATTGCCATTGATGTTATGTGTAATTAATTTTTTTGTGACCTTCTTATGTGTCAATACTGTTGATATAGGTTATGCATGGTTTTCTAGCAATGATATATAGCCATAACCAAAAGCGGTTGATGCAAAAATTTGCAAAGTCGTTATGTATAACCAATTTTGTGAATGAAATGTATTTAAATATCATTTAACAATTCTGTTTAATCCATTGTAGAAAAATAGAATGGGATTAACTTTTTACTGAAAATAGTAACATCAAAGATCCTTAACATGAGTTGTTACTTTATTTTATTTCAATATCATCAAAATGAAGTTTTCGTTCTTCTCTTTTACCCTCTACAACCTCAATGTACCAGGAATCCATCTTCATCTTAACATAAACTTTGTGCTTGTTTGGTAGTGCTTTTAAGTTCTTATAAGCTGTTAATCCTACAAATAAGGATAATAAGTTGTCAATCCTACAAAATGGGTCGATAAAAAGTATGTTTGATCAGCTTAAAAGAAATGGTGAAGCTTTGCCAAACATGCTCATTGGGTAATCACTTGTACGATTCCTATCTTATCCCAAATACTGAAGTTATGCTGAGCCTTAAATACATCATATTTTTTTGTTTTGGCGGTAAAGTCAATAACCTTGAAGAAGTATTTTGTTTAGCAATTTGAGAACTCACCACCTCTTTCACAATTATGTATACACGACTTTTTTGTTCATTGGCAGTTTATATAAGAATTTCGGTTACTTGCCATTGTTTTGTTGAACCTTCATGAAATTGCATAATTTACCTAGAAAATCTTTCTTTTGGCAGATCAGTGTTCCCTACATGTTAATTGTGGTGGGTATGATTTGACTGCAGAAGAAAGCAATAGAAGAGTTATTTATCAAGGAGATATGTATGGTGATTCTGCAAGATACTTGAGTAGTAGTTATTGGGGCTTCATTGGCACCGGGGACTTCATGGACGAGCCTAATTACCAAAATTCACGTGCTATCAGACCTACGGCAAAAACAAACCTCTCTGAATTGTATAGTACAGCACGTCTTAATCCTCTCTTTCACTTACATATTTTCATTATTGCCTGGAGGATGGGATTTACAATGTGAGCCTGCACTTTGCTGAAATACTTTTCACAAATGACAATACATATTACAGTCTTGGAAGGCGGATGTTTGATATATACATCCAGGTAGTTTATATATTTCTTCTTCTTCTACAACTAGGTAGCGTATGTGTGTGCATGAAACATAAAAAGTGTTCTTCCAGTTCACTTGTATTGTTTTCACGATCTTCTTTCAATCTCAGGAAAAATTAGTCTGGAAAGATTTTAACATTGAAAATGAGGCTCAAGGAGCACAAAGGCCCGTCACTATACATTTTAATGTCACGGTGACAGATAATAGCTTGGAGATCAGATTTTACTGGGCTAGCAGAGGGACTGCACGAATTCCTAATAGAGGAGACTATGGTTCCCTTGTATCGGCTATTTCGGTTAATCCAAGTGAGTAGTCGACAATTTATTTTTGTAATCCTGCCCTTGTTTTCCTGTTATTTATGAATGTACAATTAAAATAGTACAAGAAACTAGATAAGCTAAATTCTGAACTTTTGTTATCCTGTGCTGTCAAAAAAGTTTAACCTTGGTTTAGTTTGTTAAAGCTTTTAGATGTAGGTGCTCATTCAATTTGATAGGAGAGTAGTAAAGGTTTTGGGATTAAATCTCATTGTTATCCATTTATGAAAGTTCGTGTGCTCAACCTCCTAAAAATATACAACCCGTGTTGACGATATTGAATCTATATAAAGTTCTTATTTAGCCCTTGTTTGATTTTTATTTTTTGGGAAGTGATTTTGTGAAAAGTGCTTTTTTTTGTTTTTTTATTATTTGGAGAATGTGTGGTAAAAAAAGTAAGGAAAAGTTCTAAGTCCACATGTAAAATTATTTTATTGACGAATATATGGTTAAAAATGAGCTTGACGAAAAGTGATTTTGAAAAAATCGAATTCAAACAAGGGCTTAATGATTATTTTACAAAAACTTATTCTCTTGAAAGGAGAATTATTTAATGTGATTCGTTCATTTTTCTAAGGTCTTCAACTTGCTCCTCATTAGCTGGATCTTCTCAAATTTTGACAAGGCTACCAGCTAGAAAGTGTATATGTTGCTTGCTCTAAAAAATTGTGCACAGCTGGATTTCCCAGGCTTATGCACTAGATATATCCTTGATCTGATGATAACAAAGAAAATTTGTATTAAAAAGTGAAGATTATAATTGAATCTCAAAAGCTATCTTGATAAAAACTGGATCATCTTTCTTTCTTAACAACTGACCTCTTAGTTAAACCCCATTTTCAAGTTAATTCACTATAATTCGACAAGTGGCAGAGGATCTAAGGTCATTAATACATCTCTTGTCTGCTCAAGTGCTATATGCAAATTTGAATTGCATAACTGTATTCATATATCCTACGTATCCCCAAGTTATCGAATTTATATTGTATAGTTGTCTTATACGTTAAATGTATCTGAAAATGTCCCAGGGAACTTGTTGACTTTATTCTTGAAGCTGTCGATAACAACTTTATGGATACTCATGGAATGTAAATCAGATAAGCCAAAGTTCACACTAGAAAGACTTGGACCTCGAAAATATACTTAGAACTAGTGCAATTTTTTTTAATCTGTAAACATTTGTAGTAGCCATGGTACCAATATTTTATTTGATGCTTGAATATTGGAAAATGCATAATCTACCAGTATCAGATGAATTTAAAGAAAGTTAGATATATCTTTCACTTGTATGATTTTTGTTCAACAAATTTCTCTTTTTCTCCTGTGCAGATTTCAAAATCTGTTCAACTGGAAGCAAAAAGAATGTAACTGCTTATATAATAGTTGGAGTTCTGTCAGCTTTTGCTATTTTCATGATACTTGGCATCCTTTGGTGGAAAGGCTATTTGGGAGGAAGAAAACGAGCAAGAACAGGTGATGCCTATAATTGTGTAAAACATAAGCAGATTTGTAGATGGTTATTTTAGTTTGTGTAAATCAGTAAAGTTGAATGTTTTAGTTTAAAAGATAGGTCAAGTCATAAACAACTTCAGTTCTTGTACGTTATGCCTTTCCTAGGAATTTTCCATATTTGATATCTGTTATAGTGCAAATTCTTTGTTTTTTTTTTTTGGGTCCAAATTTTCTTTACCTAAGAATATATGTTTGATCCGAAAAATGTAAAAATGAAAAAACAAAGGCTTATGCTGACACCATGGGACATCCTCCTCACTGTTTTTTTTAACCGGGACAGGTTTTGAGGATCTAGAATTGCAAACAGTTGCTTTTAGTTTGAAACAAATTAAAGCTGCCACTAACAACTTTGATGCTGCAAACAAGATCGGAGAAGGTGGTTTTGGTCCCGTGTACAAGGTATTGTTTTTGGTGAAAGATAATTAATTCCATCTTCCTTTTCCTCATTCATGATTTCTGATTGACTAACTGGTGCAGGGTCAACTATATGATGGCACCGTAATTGCTGTGAAGCAGCTCTCATCTGGATCAAGGCAAGGAAACCGTGAATTTCTGAACGAGATTGGCATGATTTCGTGTTTACAACACCCAAATCTCGTCAAACTGTATGGATGCTGTATTGAAGGAGATCAGTTGCTGGTAGTGTACGAGTACTTGGAAAATAATAGCCTTGCTCATGTTTTATTCAGTAAGTGTTTGCTTATTCAGTACATCTTCGTTTGCATTTTCAATTTCTCGCAATGCTAATATCTGGCAATGTTTTGGTTCTGGAGAACGTTCAGATTCAGAGGAAAGTCAATTGATGCTTGATTGGCCAACAAGGTTCAAGATCTGTATTGGAATTGCTCGAGGATTAGTTTTTCTTCACGACGAATCAAGACTTAAAATAGTTCACCGAGACATTAAAGCCACTAATGTGTTGCTAGATAGAGATCTGAACCCGAAAATATCGGATTTTGGATTGGCTAGGCTTAACGAAGACGAGAAGACTCATATTAGCACTAAAGTTGCTGGAACAATGTGAGTTCAACCCATTTATACAAATATTGATCGACCGTCCTTTCTACCTTTTACCTTGAAATGTACTCGTATTCTCATCACAGCTAGATATTTCTCGTTTTGATCGCAGAGGATATATGGCACCTGAATATGCACTGTGGGGTTATCTGACTGACAAAGCGGACGTTTATAGCTTCGGAGTTGTGGCTTTGGAAATTGTCAGTGGCAAAAGCAACAATAATTACATGCCAAGCCACAATTTCATTTGCCTTTTGGATTGGGTACTAGAGACATCCTTTACTTCTTCATTTCACTGTACTTCCATGTTACGTACCACACTTGAATGACAACTTGCGCAATTCTTGCATGCTGTTTCACTGCAACATAATTATATTGCAGGCTTCTCACTTGCAAGAAAGTAAAAGTGTAGACGAACTTGTTGATCCGAGGTTGGGTTCTCGAGTGAACAAAGAGGAAGTAGGAAGAATGGTGAAAACAGCGCTCCTGTGTACCAACGTAACGCCATCCATCAGGCCTACAATGTCCGAGGTAGTTCAAATGCTTGAAGGAAAAATGGCAATTCCAGATGTTATCCCGGAAGGAAGTATGTATACAGATGATATGAGGTTTAAAGCCATGAGAGACTTCCATCGGGAGATGCAAAATGGAAGTTCCAGCGGAAGCCAAACTCAGAATTCAATAACAATACGAACAGAAGGAGGTTTTTCTTCATATACCACCGATCCTCACGAAATCACTAGAGATACGATGTCTTATTGAGGAGTCATGACATCATTTTGGTTGCAACATCTTTTTGATGGAATAGGGATCATGTAAATTTTTAATTTAAATTCGAGTAGAGGAGAATTGTTGTGTGGAAATATTAGGTATTTTTTCTTGTTCAGGTTTGTTCTTGTTCAGGTTTGTTGTAAAAGAATCACATTGATATGTAGTGTACACTTTCCAAATGTTTGATTCTCTATGTATAATACAAAATTACGGATTAATTAATCTTAATTTAAGTAAATTGAATTATTCAGTCTTATAAACGTTATTATTAGATGCAAGTGATATTCAAGTTTTATTGACAGATATGAATAAAGGTGAAGACCGCTATTTTAGATTGAATTTACGTTTGATTCTTACTCCGCGAGTTAATAAATTGGATTATATATAATGAAACAAAATAATTACTTATTCCGCTCAAAAAAACCTGGTTGGTTCTTTCATTTTTCTCATAAACAAATAGAATACAAATGTACAGGAACTGTTTTTATTTTTTAAATTGTAAAATCATTTTAACAAAATCGTTCCTCCTACTCATAAATTTGACACACTTATTAAACAAATAATCGTAACCTTAAATTTAAGTCAATTCAACGCTTACTATCTTATGAATCTTGATTGGTTATAACAAACTTTTTCACGATTTTAGTGAAATACATATTGAGCGTTAGATTGATTTAAATTAAATATTACGATTATTTGTAAAATAAGTGTGTCAAATTTAAAAGTATGAGGAATGGTCCCTATCATTTAATACTTAACAACTTCAATAACTAATATAATTGTTATAAAATAGAGTGAAAAAAAGGGTAGAAAATCAAGAGACTCGTGTGTATTTCATTGAAAATTAAAGCCCCATATTTATAGGAAAAATTAGGGCTACAGAAAATACAATAGTCATAATAACTAGAGCTACAAGGATATAATGATAATTTATTAATAAATATATAATTTACAACATTCCTCCTTGAATGACAACACTACAATATATAAAAGATGAGACTTAGTTACTATTCATTTTACATCATGCTCACCTAATGCTGATGTCACACACACACACACACACACACACATATATATATATATATATAAATATCATATACTCATTTTATAAATTACACCACTTCATATATATTACACCACTTTAAAGTACATCCAAACATGCCTTAAACCACACTTTAAAAGAATCTTGAAATTTGATTCACATTACACCACTTTAAAATACTTTTTTTTTTTAAAAGGGCATCCAAACATGACTTAAACCAACTTTTGCACTTAAAATATCTTGAAATTTGATCCACATTATATTTCATTTCACGTGAATTTCATTTTCATTTACATTGAATCTTCATTTAACATAAATTTCAATCTCATTTTCATTTAACATACATTATACTTCATTCCATGTAAATTTCAACTTCAACTTCAATTTCATTTTCATTTACATTGATTCTTCATTTAACGTAAATTTCAATCTCATTTTCATTTAACATATCAATATCTTTATTTTCATTTCACGTAACCCCAAACAAAATGGAAGAGGAATTCATTTCGTTCTTCTTCTTTGAGTACGCTGCCTCTTGGTAAAATTACAGAGCTTTTGTTATTCTTTATTGTCGCTACCACGAGGTTGTATTTTGCCTAGAGATTGGAGCTGGAGATGGTGGCGACGGAGGGCGCAGAGTATTGTAGATAAACAAATTGAGTATGTGATTTTTGTTTAGTTTTCTTCTTTTTCAATTTTGTTTACTCACGGAATGTCAAATGAATAGATTCTTGGCTTTTGTTCTTCTTCATTGTTGCTACCACAGGGTTGTATTTCGCCTGGAGATTGGAGCTAGAGACGGCGGCGACGAAGGACGCAGAGTATTGTATGCCGAGATTATAAAAAAGTTTGTTTGAAACCTTTTATGAATTTTTCTATTCTTTATCTTTCTTTTAGATTGCTCTATAAATTTCGAGCTTACTATACCTCAATTTTGAGTTTGGTTTGCTTATGTTGGGTTCATTCTTTAGGGTAGCTGCTTGACTTCCAGATTCACATTTATTTTTGGTTTTCATTTGTTGGGTGTATTGTGTGTGGAATATTTTTTAGGTTCTCATACAAATGTTTTAAAATTCTGTCAATTTTCTACTTTTTAGTTCATATTTTTGTGACCTTGTTTGATTGATTTTGTTGTTACTACTTGTTTTCCATATTAGAGAAGACAATTTCGGATTTTGATCTTTTGGGGTCTGCTATTTTTCGAAGTTGTTTGTGCCATCTATAGAGAGTTAAAAGGTGAATTTTTTGCTTTTTTCACCTGATTTAGAATAATTTCTTGCACGTTTTGGTGATCTTAGTTTCTTCTTTCTTTGTTCATTGTTAGGTCAACTTGAAATCAGATTTTATTTTCCTTTTTCTTTGTAATATCTGCAGTATGATTTGTCTGAGAAAGTTAATGTCGACTAATTTATAATCTCATTAGTCATATTTACATTGAGTATAGTTTTTTTTTTTTAAATTCTAATTAGTTGTAGTAATATTTAATTTGTTTTTTTCAATATTTTAATATATTAGTTTGATTGAGTTTTAACTTATTATTACATTTGTTATTTACTCGAGTTTCAAACGAATTGGAAGTTTGTGCTCGAAATTTATGCACAACCATGGGGTCGATTTAAGGGCTCTGTTAAATTGGACTAGACAGAGTAGGTTGATGTGTTCATATCATAGTAAATTATATTAAGCAATTATAAAAATATGATTGAATTTCATTTTTTGCTTCTATAATTTTGATTTCTCAAGGGTTTTTGTTTTGTTTTTTTTTATCTCTTTGGTTATCTGTTTTCCTTAAATCTTCTTTGGTTTTCATATGAACGGAATCTTATAATACTTCCTTGTTCACTTTTTAGCTTTTGAAATTCACAAACAAACTCTGTTTGACGTTTCTTTAATGTAGATTTCGCTTTGCGCAAAATCAATTTGGTTTCCTCTAATTCTTCATTTCTTTGGACGACCAATACTCGATCCCTAAAAATTGAATCGATATTCAGGCACTAGAGTAATCTATGCACAATGATTATTTTTACCATGCTCTTTAGCTTCGTGGATATCTTGGTAGCGACCATGTGCAATTAAGTGTTTCTATTCTATTCAAAGAATATTGTTTTCTTTTGAATTGATTTATCATTTCCACTATCGTTTTGTGTACTAACTGTACCAACTGTTGGTTTTTTTTTACTTTGTTTTTGTTTGTTTGGAAAGTAACTGAAATCACAATTCCTAGTAATCATACCGCTCAACACTTCTATTATATTACATTCGGTTACACAGTACCATTTGGTTGTGTTTGATTACATAAACTCTAACATCATATCTATTATTTCTGTCGAACCAAATGAAAAAATGGAATGATTTCATTTGAGAGCACAATGCTATAAATAGGAAAAAATAAATACTTCAGAATATAGAAAGTGAAGTTTTGGTGGGTATTAGTAAATTGTTCACAAAATTTTTGAAATAGATAAAATTATCGCAAGTAAGATGATCGTTGAAGGATTAAATCAAATAGAGACATAATTCTGGTGTCCCTTAGTTTATTTGAACTTGATAAATGTCCATGAGGTTATCGAATTCTTAACTTCATCCATTTTTTCCATGTAGGTGTGCCCTGTTTGATCTATTTTAGTTATTATTACTTATTTTTTCCTTTTTACTTATCATTGCAAGATACTAGAATCCAAGATCTTGATAATGGTCTTGATTTAATGGTGATCAGAGGTTGAGGTTTTTGTTGCTTTTATTGACCTAATTGTAAGGCCATCTTTTTTTTTTTGTCCATTTTCATGTGTATGTGGTCAATTTCATTTATTTATTTACTTATTTTTTTCTTTTCCTCATGATTGAAGCATATGTTGTTATGTTAATGTAATATATTTTTATGGTCAATTTAAGATTTTAATGATATCTTTTCTTTTTATTATTATATTTCATATTGTCCTTTATCCATTTTCTTGTGCCTTTCATTATTTTCTTAAACTTTTTGTTTTGAATCAAAACGTCACTTGGAAAAGGGAAATTTTCATTGCCATCTCCGACGAAGAATGCATATTATCTACGATTAGCGATGTTGTGGCTGAATATTCATCCATAATGAATTTTTTTAGAGCTGTATTTGAATTTTCGAAAATACGACAAAAAATTATGAGAAGTAGAGAAGCCATCATATTCAGAAAATTGATATTACATAAGAGAACGGAAACATGAAGCATTGATTCTTATAGTTTTAGACTTCTATTTCATTTAGCCCATTTTCTCCCACTTTATTTAGCTCATTTGCTTCTGTTTCAATAACACAACACATAAAAGAAAAAACCCTGATCTCCACTCTAATTTGTCTATAGAAGGAAATACTTTAAAATCCTACCGTGTTTCATTTCTCCAACTAACATTTAATCTATTTAAATATGCAAAATCCTCAGTTCTTTTGAATTCAAAAAAGGAAGAATCTTTGATTGCGCAAAAGAATCATAGACAAATGATATTTTCAGAAGAAGAGAGTACTGTGCAACAAACCAAGGTTAGACTTTGTTGTTGCAATTTCTCGGCTGATTAGCAATAGATTTTTTTTATATTTCTTGTGTGAGTTTATGTCAATTTTTTTTTCAGACTATATTACTTAAAACATAACTTTACATTATTTAACACTGGTGATATGAAAAAAAAATTCCGTTTCTAAGAATTTAATAAATATATTCACTCATTATTGATGTAGTAGAAGTATCATGTCAGACGGAATGGATGTACAGCGCCATTTCTTACGAGTTATTACACCTTCATTAGGCCATAACGTTGGTCTGATGAGTTTTATAACCATTTCTTCTTTCACATTGATTGAAAGCTTTTAAAATTCTATGTGAAGTGAATAATTATTAAATGCCGTACTTATATTTTTCTTATATATATAGTTGCTTACTAGATCCTTTCTACGTCACTCAAGATAGGAACTTAATGATATAGTCTGTTTGACTGGATATGATGGTATTATTTCTAACATGCAGTTGGAAAGAATTGATGATAACGTATATTTGGCTAGTGGCTAAGAATACTTCTTTGACCATCATAACTTACAAGATGGTTATGTCATTGCGTTTGAATACAATGAGAATTCTACATTCAATGTTTCGATATTTGATCATTCGGGCTTAAAGGTGACATATGACTCCAATATTATTGAAGAGGACACTTCGCGTACGGGTAATCCTGTCTTTGAAGTGACATTGACATCTAATCGCGATGTTCATTGCAAAATTGTATGATTCTCTTTAACTTCAATTCTTTGTCATCTGTATCTTTCTCTACTTAAATGTATAAACCATTATTCTATACTCCACTTTTTCACAAACTTTAAACTTTTGTTGGTCATTCATTTGTAATGTTACTTTATAGTATATACTAGAGAGCTTTGCTAGACAACATTTGCCCAAATTTGTATACAGTGTTCGGGTCCATGACTCCTCACATCGCAATTGACATATATCTACAAATTTAAGGAGAGATGGTTACATATGATGTCTCACTACTGGTTGGACAGACTATGCTAGAGAGAAACGGCTTCAGATCGATGACACATGTGTTTTGTAGCTTAGGAATAATGAATTCCCAATGTTTATGGTGTACAAAATGTGGCGCACCGATGAAACTTTGGCTTATCTATGAATTGTTTAATTCTAGATGTACGTTTCTATTTACTTAATATAAAACAATTCTATTTTCCTATGTACTCAGAGTTCGTGACCAGACTTCTTATAGTTTCCATCCCAAATTTATCATGCTATGTTTACTTCCAATTCCATATGCTTTCTTGTTAACCTTTATTGAAATATATTATTTAATTGATTATGTTGTTAATTCATCTTTCATGTATATACAAATTGCAAGTAAGCTTCAATTACTTAGAATTAAACAAGCTTTTCAATTCTTTTATCGAATGATGAAATTATTATTAAGTAGTGGTCTCATTTTAGATGCCAGTAAAGGTACATATGGGCTACTCTTGCTGCACGGAAGAAAGTATTTGAAGGCACATCGTGACCAAGGGGACAGAAATGTAAGATACCTAAAGAAATGTATTTTAATGATTTCCAGAACATTTGCACCTCTTCTATTTGTGCTTGAAGCTGTAAGCCTTATAATTTCCTTAAATTTGTTTGTTTTTGAAGATTCATCAAACTGCTTCCTATTTGAACCTTGTGTTTTTTGCCTTGAAGGTTGGATGTTGGTAATGGCAGAGAAGTAAAACTTGAACATTGCCCCAGAGTCGATCTACAACGTGAATACATTGAATATCTTGGACCAGTAAGCTTTATCTCATTATTTTTTGCCCCTGGATGTCCCTGTCTTAAACCCATGATAACTTTTAATTTCGCTTGCTTTTGATGGATTATGTTGAGTCTAATTATACTATGTATTCACTGTCTCGGTTATGGATAAGTGTGTTTTAATTATACTATATGAAAACAATATTTGATGTTTTCCACTTATTATTCTATAGGTACCTTTAAGAAATCAAATATTAACAATGTTACTTGAGCCTCTTCTAAATCATTCATCACTAAGTTTGTAGAGATGTCTCCCGAAAATTTACCATGTTTTAAAAGAACAATCAAATATCTTCACAGAACAGCTATCCTTTGTTTGTGCCTACAAAATAAACATTATGGTGCACAAACAAATGATAACTTTTTTGTCAAGATATTTAGTTGTTCTTTTAAACTATGTTACATTTTCGAGAGATTTCTTTATAAATTAGTGTTGATTACTTCGGAAGAGGCTCAAACTCCGTACTACAACATAAGTATCAACCAAAAGGTAATACCCTAACTTTCCTATCAACAAGTGCTTACTTTGGCACTAACTCACTTAAACTCTTCTCTTGTTTTTCGCACAGTTAAGTTTTAGTCTTCTTGGAGTTCTCAGTCTTATTTCCAGTTTCATCTTCTTCATTTGCATTTAAGTATCCATTGAATGGAAGAAATCAACGGAGAGTTCTTTCCAAAAACACGAAATAATGATATTTTCTTCTCAAGACAACCATATCATTTCATCTCAAGTATTTCTTCCCTTTTAACTTCAACTTCTAATGTGACATAGAAGTAAGAAAAGAAAAGGTTATCCACTTAAAAGTATCTTCTCTTTTTGTAGGCTTAGTCAAACGTGCTCTAAATCTAGAAATATATGAGGGCGATAGACTACTTTTTAGGAATGTCCCTTGGGAGTAAACATCTTACTTCCTTGGATCTAAAGTAGTTTCTTTTTGTCTTGTTATTTTTAATGTTTTGCCACTTAATTATGAGGTTTTGGGAATAAAAAGAACAAATTTTCAAACAATTTGGCAATGTAACAATCATTAGAAACGATAGTCCAAGATATTGTCTATATAAGTTCTTTTATGAGAAATTTCTTATGTTTTTGAAGAATTTCAATCTGTTTATGTTATCTTGTAAAGTAAGACATAAGAACATTAAAATTTTAAAACTTATTATTTGTTGAAGAGTCACACACACTGCATTTATTTGAATTTTAATTTGTGCTTGTTTTGCTTAAAGTTTATGTGTTTTTGGTGAACTTAACTCATTATAGAGGGATCGAGATATGAAAAATTGAGAGTGGGGCAAGCTTCCGCCCCGAACTCGACCCACTGCCATCCTTACCTAAAAGTGGTGAAGTTAATAAAAGGATCAATACCGGTTGATAGGAGAAATGTGGCAAAGTTACAAACTGATGTCATGAAAGAATAGCTTTCGACTCTTCGCTCTCAGTTAGAAGAGTTTGCTTACAAATATAACGTTGTTTTTTTTAAACTTAGATTCAAGTTTTCATTTAATTTCGATAAAAATCTACTCATCTATTTAATTTTCCATTTTTATATTGGTCATGAATAGTTCATTTCCTACTAATTCATATTCATACAAAAACATATACTTAAGGACAGAAGGACTTACGATCACCGAACTGTTGGAATAACAAATTATGCTCACGAAATAATTTAGATGTTTAATTTATCCTTTTAACAGAACTCCTAAAATCCAACCCAATTCTTAAATAACGCAAAAGCTATACTTGATTACAATCAGAATATATGATAAACTCAATTGTTCACATTATTGACATTATATAACTAAGTGTTTATATGTCCTAAAATATGTTGTCGTTACAACGAAATCTCTTACACAATTATAACAGTCATCGTGCAACGCACTATCCGCCACTAATACTATAAAATATTTGTCTCGTTAAAACCTTATCAAGAATATTCAATGGGACAAACTTGAGGTAAAGAAAAAGAATACAACTGTTTCTTCGATTTTAATAAATGAAAATTCTTGTATTGAGTCATCCATGTTATGTACGTCAATGTTTTCAATATTGCAATTTTGGTGAAGCATGTTTCGTGTTGTCTTGTTATAGCCTTCAAACAATATTGTAGTAATAGACGATATTTATCAATCTTTGTTTGTCTTTAATTACATGATGATCTGTTAAAAATAGATTACGTTGTTGCTCTCTTCGGGAATCATACACAATTTGTAATATATAAGAGTTATTTTGAGGCTAAATATCTTGTAATTTATGAACACCACTACACAAAGAATATGCTTCGTTAAAATCTCATTAAAAAAAATTCTAATGAAGGAAATTATACATTATTGCTTTGAATACGCCTAAAATTATCTCATTAAAAGTATTGTCAAGAATATTCAATGGGACAAAACATTGGTCAAGGAAAAAAGAGTACAAAGAATATTTAATCTCCTTCATGATAATATCACTTGAATTATATACTTTAAAATATAAAATTCTTCAAGAATAAAAATAATAGTCATGTGAGATGAATTGACTATAATTGCTGATGATATGAAAATCCACACTTGTTGATTCTCGAGCTTGACGATCGAGGATGAGCACGAACAAGATCTTCAATAGTTGAAATAAAGGCATCGATGTATGTTCTTGTTGCCCCTACGTTGGGTTTGTGTTGTCTCTTGTTTTTGAGCTTTTTAGTTGTCGGGCCCCCTTTCCTTAGATATGTGGTCTATTTCATATTAATTTATTTTTCACCGCTTATGAAGAGCTCGATCACAGGCATCCATGTGGTTTTTGACAAAGACATCTTGAATGATTCACATCTTACAACGTGTGTATAGAGATAGTAATTTCATTATGTAGGTTGGGTATCTAGAGTCTTTTTGCATTAAACGTACCATGAAGTCACATAAGTGCCTATTCTGTCCTTGATTGAGTTATATAATGGATGTGTCAATCTTTCTGATGCGCTTGCAGCTTGCAAAGAATGTGGAGAACTTGTTAGCTAGATTTGAGAATAAAGCGATAGATTGAGCTTCAAGGTAGAGAACCAATCCTTAGTAGCTTTAGTAGGATCTCTGGAACAGATTTGCACATTACTAGGTCTGGAGCAACTTGTAGGTTCATCTTTGGTATACACATTGAGATGGTTAATCAAGTCGGTAGTTCCATCATACTCCTTTATTTAGGGGTACTTGAATCTATCTAGCACGGATATAATAAAATCTTAAGAGTGAATGGAGCATTCCGAGTAAAACCAGTCGAGCCCTGAATGTTCTGGCATAGGGCGATTGTTATTTCATCTTGAATGATTTTGAAAATTTTGTTCGAAGTCGGGGTGACAATCCCAAAACCAAAGTTGAGAGAAGCGATCGTGGTTGACTTTGGTGTCCACCAATATCAAGAGCAGGATGAAGAGCTTGGGCTCAAGTTTTAGCCATAAAATCTGTTAGCTTAGCAATTGAGTCAACATAGAAACTTGTTGACGGAGCTCTTCGAATGCTGCAGAATTAACAAATGCTAGTTGGGGGTTGGTATTTTTGGTGATTCCTCTTGAAGAACTGGAGGATCACCAATGATGGTTAAACTAGAGCGGATGAACATACTGGAGAAGTTCTTGAAAGCGTACTAATCATGGCTTTTGGTAGCGCTTGCCACAGATGGTGCCAATGATGCTACCAAAAATTCGTAAATATTGATTCCCGAGCTTGAAGATTGAGGATGAGCACGAACATGATCTCCAATACCTGAAACAAAGGCATCAATTTGTGTTCTCGTCGCTCATCTGTTGCTTAAATTAGCGTGAAGAAAATTTATGCAAAAGTCTATAAGTTAAAATCATGTAAAAGCTTACTTGAATAATGAGCAAAAAATCTTGTATTTATGGAGGCAAAAGTGAAATCTTAGTAGGATTGAGTCACTTAGATACCTTATCTTTTCTTAGAATCATGGAAGACACTAGAGTCTTATGAGAGGTGAACACTAGAGTTCAACTCGAATTGCGACACCAAAGTATATGGATAATGTTGAAATTGTAGAGGTAGAGTCATTCTAGGACAAGGAACAAAAGAGAGAGAGATGGTAGATAAATTGGGCAATCACATGGTTAAGTTGTAAACCTGAAGTCCTAGGACCAACCTCGTGAATGGTCAGTGGCTAACTTCATGGAGGTCGGGTTAATTGGTCTTTGACGGTCGGTCCAAAATGTGTTTATGGGAGGAACGATGAATATAGTTGTCGCAACCTTGAGCATAAAGTAAACCTTGGAGAAATTGTGGGTGAGAAGTAAAACCAGGGACCTCGATCTCGAGGTAAAGCCTTGACCAAAATTGTGATTGTCAATTGCTTTTTAAAATTTCATACATTGTCGGGATAAAAATATATGGACTTGTGACTAGATCCACAATGATCTTTACGAAATTCAATATGTTGAGATTCGTGCATTATATATTATGACTATTTTTTTCCACCTAAGTATATGCCTTCAGACTGTTGAACTGGAGGTCTAGAAACTTCCATGTATCAGTAAATTCAATTTTACTAGGATTACGTCCTTTTATTTGACCAATTATTTCTTCGATCGCTATATATTATTTCAATATCCTCCCTATTCATTATATGAAACAGTACATTATGTACAAAAATATTGTCGAAAATTTTTTTTTATTCTATTTTTTCTCATAACTTGTTGAAATATCTCAATTTTCAATATTTCAAGTACCGAACCTCTTTTGGGGTTTTACATTTTGTTATGTCTCTAAAACTATCCAAAAGTATGTACTTCATAATGGATCATCTTCATCATTTGCTCTATTGTAAATTTTTTTTTTTTGTCTTGGAATTGAATGTCATTACGCTTCAGGTGTGTCATTGATTTATAAATTATAATATTAATGAAATGTCCTTCGAGGACGTGAATTCTTGTTGGATCATTTAAAGTTGGAGTATGAGATATTGGTAATCTATTTAATCAATAAATACATTCAAATTAATTATCTTTTGAACTTCTAGTTTGAATTTTCTTTTACGAGGATCTAAATAATATAATTATGCATTTAAACATTATTTCTAGTCTTTTAATTCCTTTCCCTAATGCTAAAAAATTGTCCAATCAAATTGACAATCAGCCTATTGCATTATAAAATATCACGTTAGGGCTTGAGATATTGTGTAAAGATTCAAACAACGTATTTATTCTCAGCATCCTTTACTTTCCATTTTAGTGTATTGTGGTGGATCAATTATACATATATTGGAATACCAAAATGATTAGATAGAAAAGTTGGGCTCTAACTATAAGTCAAATTAGCGGGAAAAAAATTTGATGTTGGTATGATATTAATAACATTCCATAGACAAAAATGGAAAGTCATTTGTTCTCAATAGCAATGATTTAAAAATTTATTAAATGCGTTTAGCAAATAATAATGTTAAACCATTTATCATCATCTAAACTAACACTTATTAATATGTTGAGATTTAGTCTCACTAGTATTAACAAGATACATCGTCTTGATTGTATAATATGAAAATTATGCTCATAATTTAAAATTTGAGCAACAATTTAACAAATTTCAGGTTACGAACACTATACAATCAGCTAGTAGATGTATCGTACTTTTTAGATATACTAGTAGGATAAACGTGCATTGCACGTTAATTGATTAATGTTAAAAATATATCTATGTAAACTATAGGAAAATTCATTTGTAAAGATGAAAAAAATTCGTAAGTTGGTTTAAATTAACTGGTGTTTCGTCTATTTTCTTTGTATATTTTTTTTATTCTCGATATGAATATTTGATATTCACTGTATTTAAATTTTCGTTACAACTATATTCTTCGTATCATTGTAATTAGATACTAATGAAAATGGTTGTATAGG
The DNA here is from genome assembly GCA_019395295.1 of Osmanthus fragrans. Classification (NCBI taxonomy): domain Eukaryota; kingdom Viridiplantae; phylum Streptophyta; class Magnoliopsida; order Lamiales; family Oleaceae; genus Osmanthus; species Osmanthus fragrans. The sequence continues at coordinate 14,723,292 of CM033350.1, forward strand.
ACAAGGGTAAACTCATGAGCAACTAGATGTTTTATAGAACAAGGGTAAACTCATGAGCACATATAGAGGTATACATTATTAAAAAGAACAATCAAATAGCATTTTCACTTCATGTTTTATTGGAATATTGTATACCTTTCATTAGCAATTATAACATTCTTTACATTTGAACTTGTATAGGCTAATGTCAAGAATCCTTAGTATGCAACTAAATTATAATTAATGTGGCAAGTAAGGTAGTTGCAAAGCATTTAGGAAATTAGAGAATGTGGGAGAGGACGAAACTTTGAAAAGTTAGCATTTTATGTAATAAAAGGCTTCCTCTACCACCATGAAAGGTAAATTAATCAACCAAGAAATATTTTTAAAATACCTAAGCAGGATATTCACCATTTTATGATTAACAAGTTTCTTATAGGAATGTAGATATTTGGGCTTTAACACTTAACTTCCCATAAACTTGCAACGTGGTACAATTTTTGTGGCTAAAAATCTTCAAATGTGACACAAATCTCTTAGATGTAATCATGAACTTAAAATTAAATGATGTAGGAGCATTTATGAGTAAAAATACAGTATATATGGTATTAAATCACAAGTAACATTACCTCTTTTCTTCTATCATGTTTCTTTTACACTTCGTTGAATGTATCTTCAGAAGAATATGAAAACAAAGTTATTACCTTGCTTTGGAAACTTGCACAGAGAAGGACAAAAAGAAACCTACACATGAGCTATGAAAGAAGTAAATGCTACATTGCAGTTAATTAACATAGAATTAAATGTGCCTACATGTAACATATATAAAGCCAACATATAAACAACAAATTCGGATTCAATGGCTTACAATGATCGTATTGTTATCCAAATTTATTCGCTGATAGATGATGTATATGGAAGATTCCCATTGTGAACCCAATCATCTACTTATTGACCAACATCACTTGATTCACATATAGAGATGGATAAAGATGCCAGATCACGGATACCGTCATCTTCGCATTTGAGAACTTAGATTTTGCAAGTGGCAACCCTGTAAACTATTAAACCTGATAAATTTCACTCACTCCAAAAGGATCTAAAAATATGTCTGGCACAAAAATTTGTAGATGCACAGCCGCTTCAGAAGAATCACATATACCTATGTACGAAATCAACATTTTCTTTGCAACCATCGAAAAAGATACAATACTCGCAATCTTGAATCCAATTTAAACTAAACATACCACCAACTTTGGAAGAAAAAAATGCAAAACTAACAGATAAACAACTCATCAATTGGAGGGGAAAGACTTTTTATTTTTTTTTCAACTGCATCTAAATGTAAGTATGACCAAAGGTCACCCTTCAATAAAAATAACCACTATAGAAATATGCGTAGCTTTCCTAGAAGTTCATCAGCAAGTAAAATTAAACTCATCAAACAAGTTCTCTTCTTTATATTGCACTGATTTTTTCCATAAAGGATAACTACACTAATTCTTCAACGTGCATATAAAAAAAATGTATAAGCTTTGTTAGAGACCTAGTGGAAAAAATAAATGTTGAGTTAAACGTACGATTCTAAATCATACCACAAACCCCATAAAAAAACAAAATAGTACAATGAAAAAAATTGATGTAACAAAAAAACAGATAGAAACTATACAGAATCCTTATCAGTGATGAAGATAACCAAAATCTATAACAAAAATACAGGAAATCTGATAGACAAAAAAAATATCGCGATTATAATACCAAAATCTGAACAAATGTCACACCGTTTGCCTGATAATCGAGCGAACAATGATGGTCGAGAAAATGAAGAACATATGCAATCGAAAACATATGAAAGTTCGTGAGATAATCAAAACAACAATAGAATGTTCAAGCGAATGAAGACCCAAAAAAGAGAGAGCCTATAACAGAGATAACAGGGAACCCTTTACTAAGATTTATCTCATAGGTATCAAAAAAAATATTTTTTATTAGAAACATAAACTAAGATAGCACCAGACAACAATTACTTTATTTGAAACAATACATATACATATATATAAAGGGTAATTCAAGTTCAGAAAAGGTGAAAAAAAAATAACTTATGGCCTAGCAGAAAAAGAGATGATAGGAAGTTTCAGTCGAGAAGTCACGTACACATATCTCTAGAACTCTTCATCTTTTTCTTTCTTAATCCTTTCTCATTAAAACAATCTCTCTTAATCTTCAATAATCACGTTTTATTTACATCAACTAACAAAATATCATATTTCTAAAATTCTATCATGACAATAAACTAATTCAAATTAAAAATAACCAATCTAATAAACCATGTATATCACTGAATGAAAGTACTTAATTTACCACAATATATACCTTTAATCAAAGCACCTCCAATACCGAATTACAATTTGTTCATCAAATCTTACAAACAAAAATAAATTAGACTACTTTAATTCACAAAAAGCATAATTAAAAAAAATCACAAACATTGTATTTTCCTGCAATTTCACATACAAGGTCTTCAAACAATGGGATCGAGCAACAAGCAGTTATTTGAGATATTATGCGTGAAAGAATCAACACAATAAAATCAAATAATAAAAAGGAAACACAAACGAAAAATATACATTGAAAAGAAAAAAACCCCATAATAAATTCAATTTCAAAATGAAGCACCCAAAATAAATTGAAATTCATACCCAAGCAAAAGAAAAAACAATTACAGTGCAAGAAATAACAAAAACTTTTAAAATCGTGTACAAACCCCCAAAAAGTTGAAAGCAAACGTTTGAGTTGCAATTTGAAGAAAATTAAACAACGGGTTAAGGAAAATCAATGTAAGCAAACCAAAATTCACAAAGACATAAAAAAATAATTAAAAAGCCCAACATTTTGACAGAAGCAGGAAGAAAAAAGCTTTCTACGAAAACTCAAAATGAACCCTTCAATGATAAGTGAAATTCAAGAAATAATCTGAAAAAATTCCTTACTTTCTGGCATAAAACTTCATTCCTTCTAAATCTCTTGTTCGCTTATGATTTTCTTGCACAATTGAAGATTTTTCGAAATAAAAAATAGTTTAAGGAAAATCAATGAAAGCAAACCAAAATTCTCAAACACGTAAAAAAATTAATTGAAAAATCCAATAATTTGACACGAACAACAAGAAAAAAGCTTTCCACAAAATTTCATAATGAACCCATCAAAGAAAAGTGAAATTCAACCGCGAAGACCAACTAAAACAAATAGAAAAGGAAAAGATCTGGATGTATTACGTTGATAAGAAATATGATTGGTTGTGATTTTGGATGAGGTGCGAGGGTGGAATAGATGAGAAGTATGGTTGATGGTATGAAAAAATGTAAAAGTTGTTGCGTGAAGAAATGTGGAAGAGAAGAAAATTTAAAGTAAAGTAAAAAAATAAAAAAATAAATTCAATTAAAGTTTGCCCCATACTTGCACAGTGCAAGTGCAGAGCAAATTGCTTTGCACTCTTTCTTTTAGTTTGTTTATTTTTTATTTTTTAACACTCACGATCACTCCTTTTTTTTAACACTCACATTCACACTTTCTTTTTATTCTTTTTTTTTTTCAAGTATAGCAATATAAAAATTAAATAAGCAGACTGCCCAACAACACTGTAAAAAAAAAAAAACTCAAACGACATCGTTTATATTCGCGCTATAAATCGTCGACACGTGGTTGGAAAAGTGTGGCCTCTTTTATATTGTAGGGAAATAATATCTAGATAGTCAGCATGAATGGTGACGATGCTCCTTCTATCATCCTGATTAATTTTTAGAAAAATAGAGAACTTGTTCCCTATTTTAACTAGTGATCGTTAATGATCAATTTTTAATAAAGAGAACAAAAATCATATGAGAATCTATTGGTATCCATTTGAATTTTCATTTTTACATCATTATTGATACAATGATGGTTTAATTGATCAAGCCAAATAATAATACATTCAATAATTAAATTTTTGGTTCAATACATTGTTTGCTTTAATTGTACTAAAAATCGTATAGTAAAACTAAGTAAAAAAGAGTAATATAATATTGACTCTTCTAGAGCCTTACAATGAGGTTGGCAAAATTTAATATTATATTCTACCGATCTTCATCATTCTTGCATTTGCCTTTCAAAAGTGGTAATAAACTCATTTCATAAGATAGGAGTTGCCACTGTATTGGCCTATTGGGTGCTGCTTTGCTATGCTCTATTCGTGGTGTACAATTTATGTATGAATTCGTGCTATTTGGGAGTAACAAAAATAATATAAATATAATATTCATTTTCTAGCAATGCTTCAATATTTTTCTAAAATATTGGTTCTTTTCTTTTCGTTTCATCATGCAAGACAGAAAACTAATGATCCATCAATCTGCTAAGTTTCATTTTTAGGAGATACTAAGGGAGCATTCTCTTCGTTTTTCAGTTTTGTATTTTGAGTTTTGAATTCGTTTTGTGTTTTGGATGTCTATTTTGAGATTGTTGAAAACTCGTTCTTCTTGTCATTTTGAAAAAATATTTCTCAACCCGTGTTTTTTGAATTTTGACAGATTTGTGAAGAAAACAGCCAAAACGTAAAAAAGTTGTTTTCTGTTTTCTTCACAAAATTTTCAGCCGTTTTCAAAAACTTGTTTTCGAACATGGAAAAGAAAACGTGTTTTCAATATTTTGGAAAATCGAAAACAGAAAACGGTTCGAAAACAGTAAAGAGAACGCACCCTAAGAGTTCGTTTGTCTCCGATTAAATTTTGATTTTAATTAAGTCAAAGTCAAACAATCAATATCAACCACATCTTTCATGGGTCTCGCAACTTTTCAACCATACATCTCAAAAATTTATATCATAATTTACTAAAAATATAATTTTAATCTCCACCATACAGACTTTAAAGTACTTTAAAAGATTTTGACAAAAACAGAAGTGGCTTAGACAAAAAGAAATGAAGTTGCCCTGGTAATTCTTTTTTGTCGATGACACTAATACAATTAGATTTGCTCTTCGTAGACAAACTTAGAATTTGCAATTCCAAGAAAAATCTGAAACCGACACAGGTAGGTAGGTAGAGAATATCTAGGGGTACGAGACAACTCTCTTTAAGGAACTCAGTAAAATAACCTCGTGACTTCAAAAGAAGGGATGTCTCATCACAAAGTGGGTCGAAGTGATCAGTCCCAGTCGAAATAGTTTCAATCCTTGTATAATAATAATTTCACATTCAAATAGGAATTTTAATTAAAATCAAAGTATGAGTTTTAATAAAAGTCCACATCCAATTAGTTTACATTTAATTACATGTGTAGTCCTAGAACTTCAATTACAATTAAATTAATTTTACAACTTTCGTAGTAATTATAGCTAAGTACAGTTAAGCCCAAAACTATAATAATTATCGTAATTAAGTTTCAATACTTTATGAAGCTTCAATAAGGACCTGATCAGACATATATTATTCAAACTACAATAATTAGATCATGTCTAGTCGACTCTAGACTACCAAATCTAATTATTAATCTTTACTTTTTCCACCAAAGACAAAAATACCGAACTATTGGAATATATAAGATCACATGAGCTAATAAATCTGTAATACTTTCCTTTGATCTACCGTATATGTATTTTATCCCGTCCGTGATCCGATAATTAATTACGAGCATAAATGACCATTTTGCCCTCCTAATTATTCTCACTAACTTAAGTATCATTTTCTTCAATAGTTATGTGAACTAATCACAGATGTCGAAGTTTAGGCGACACTAAACATTGAACTCAAATTTTAACTATTCAACGAAAAATACTCAAATAGTTACTTTAATTATTTTTCAGGGTGACGGTTCTCGACACGAATTCGTGTTCTCTACTTCGCTCATTCTCAAGTTTCTAACTCAATGAAATATTTGACCAATCAAAGTGATCTCACCCATTGATAAATCAAAAAATCATTAAAATCACGAAAAATATATAAATAACTCTGTCAAGAGATTTAAATGAAATACACACCGATCAAGTGAAATTTAATTCTTTGCACGATACTCAAAGTGTACTAGTATCATCTTTAACTATTTCTGTGATAATCACAAATCTGAATAGTGAATCGATCAATACTATTCCAGTACAAGGTCTCAATCCTTATACATTGGTTATGAACAATTTATGATCAAAACATAAGTTGTGTCATACTGTATTTCTCAACGCAAGTACCGAATTTATATTATCAAAAATGATCATAGACACTTTAATTTGCATGCTCAATAATAAATAAATAAAAATCATAATTTATTTATTATGAATGAATATTTTATCAAAATAAAATATACTATATGAACACACAATCCAACATAATGATCATTCATTAATAAATATATATAATTTACAACAATAATTTGTAATCTAAAAATATTTAGAATAATCATCAAGAATTGTGTATGGTCGACGAAACAACACGACAACGCGTTTGTTGACATTATTACAGCCAAAATAGTCCGGTTGCTTGAGCAAATTGCCAAACCAACCGCACCACCATAAACAACAATGTTGTCAAGTCCAAAGTCCAACCTCTGACTCACCAACACCGACACCAGCCGCCTCCTTACGCCCTCCCACCCACGACCAATTCAAAACAAAGCCAAAGTTTCTATCTTTTTTCCACTATTAGTATATTACAATGCAATGAAGGATTCATAAATCTTTACTATTCAATGGAGAACAGTACAGCAATTTCAGAAAATGCACTGCTTACCACAATCTGCAACTCAATTCAAACGTTAGGCCGTGGGTTTGATGTTACTTCTGATATTAGGCTGCTGTACTGTAAAGGAGCACCTGGTTCTCGCTTAGTCCATATTGATGAAGAGCACACCCAGAATCTAGAAATCGCCGAAAATCAGGTTATCCCAGATGTTTCTGTTGACATCGACTGCTCCAAAGGCCGCAGTTCCACAGAGACCACCCCGGTTTGGCCCTTCCATGAGGTCAGTTTCCCATTTTTTTTTAACCTTGTTTGCTTCAGATTTGATTTGTTATCTGGGCTTTTTTGGTTGTGGTTGGATACTTGAACTGATGATTTGGGTGCAATTTTCTTGTTGAAGCTTTATAAGAATTTGTTGGTGATCTTATTATTATACAGGATGACAATCTTTAAATGAATTGACTTTAGAATGCACAAATCCTTTTTGTTCTGATATGTGCTACTTGTATTCTGAGCTTTCAATCTGATTCAACTAATAGACAGATGTTGATGCAGAAAATAGGTATACTGCGGAGAATTCAATTTTGTTGTTGTTGTTGTTGTTGTTATCTTTTTTTTTTTTTTTTTTTTAAAGTTTGTTATGTGACTGAATTGTCACATTTGGTTGCTTTCCATGTTTGTTTTCTGATGTCCTGAAAGATATTTCTATTTCTAGTTCACTGGGTGCGAAAGGGAATTCAAAATTATTGTATCATGTGATCCTGGATGATTTTGTAGCTACTGGTTCTCTGTAATTTATAAAATTTTGGTATTTATCCGTATCAAAAGTTAAAATTACAATTTGGAACCAATGTACACCCGGAAAAATGAAATCAAAAAATGGAAAAAGAAAACTAAGATCTCATTTGGATAGGTGGATTTGAGATTGAATGTGTGTCGATGCCTTATATTTTACAAAAAATAGTGATTTAAATCATTGGATTAGTTAAGCATGAAAAATGATTTCGAAGGAAATAAATTTAATGCATTTGAATGTCACCGTGAATCATCAAAGTGAATAGCCAAAACATGACATAGAATTAATTTGAAACCAATTGGAACTCGATGTCACCGAAGCTGGTGAGATAGATTTAAAATTCGCAGGGAGTTCTATCTGGCAGACATGACAGAGCCAGATCATATTATGCCATTGAGCGAGAATGAGTGCTATTTGAATATGGGCTGCCTTTGTGGGTCACAATTGTGTGAGTCCTCTAAGAGGAAGATCAGATATGTCAATCTTCAGTTTGGGCTATGTTTGGGGCAGCATTGGCTATGTTCACAAAGGGCACTTCATAAACTGATTTATAGGTTCAATTTTTTCAACTGAAAGGATCCTCGACTCCCCACCTCACCAAAAGAAGGAAGAAAAGAAAAGAGAAGTGGAGAGAGAGAGAGAGAGAGAAGGGATTCTCTCTCTTAATTGACTGAATAAATTGTTCATTATATGTGCTCTGAAATGCCACATTTGCATTTATGGTTTTGGTCCCTAATTCTAATTAAATGTTTTTGATACTTGTATTACAGATGGCAAAATACTTCAGTGAAAAGTCTAATGTGCCTGGACACGTGCCACTAGGAAGCTTTAACGCTATGTTTAATTTCACTGGCTCTTGGCAACTTGATTCAGCAGCTACAAAGTCCCTTGCAATGGTTGGTCGTATCATGCCATTATTTAAGGTCAAATTATCAAAATCCAATTTAGTTTTGCATGATGACATCAAGAACGCAGTTCCCTATTCTTGGGACCCCGCATCGTTGGCAAGGTGAAACATTATGAAAATCTTAGCATATGAATTCCTTATATATTTCATCCTTGCCTTGGATGTCACTTAAAATCAATGAGCTTTTCTTTATATGATGTTTAATATAGAAAGAAAATGGTCCTTCATGTTTACAATGTGACTGATTACTGAAGTTCAATAAGAAGATTCTATAGATCCCAAAGTGGTAGGATTGAATGTAATTATTGGAGTTTCTCTAGTTGACGGCATTATTCAACCACCTAAATTACATTTTTCGTTTCTTGTGGTGGGGGTGGGGGAGGGGGGCAGGGTGTTTGGCGTTGCAGGATCATATAAATTTTTGAATATGTTTTCAAAATATTTCAAGGACCAATATTGATGCATATTAAAGTCCGATGTCAATTGTGAATCATAGACGGTTATTTCCATTCCAGAAGCTGATTTTATAGGATCTATGACTCGATACTTTTTTCTTCCAGCTTTATTGAGAATTACGGCACCCATATTGTCACCTCTGCAGCAATTGGTGGAAGGGACATGGTCTATATTAGACAACACCAATCATCACCTTTGTCAGTGTCAGATATTGAAAACTACGTGAAAGACATCGGAGACCAGAGGTTCTCCGACTTAAAAAGCCATACAAATGCTGGCCCCTTAAAATACAAGGACAAGGTAAGTGCAGCAGCTTTATTCAAGTTTTTTTACTTTTTTTCCTGTTGAAACTCATTTATGTGTCAAAAAGTATTTTCATCTTTCATTAGTCTTATAGAGCTCTTAGCTTTAAAAAGAAAAAAAGCAGAGCTCTTGGCTGTTGATCTTCACGTTCTAGAGTACTTGTTGGGGCCACTCTCCAAAAATACTAATTATTGTGTCGTGATTTTAAGAAAGCCGGTAAAAGCATTTTTTCTGATGCAGGATGTTACTGTGATCTTCAGAAGAAGAGGGGGGGATGACCTTGAGCAGAGTTATGCCAAGTGGGCTCAGACTGTAGAAGCAGCCCCAGATGTGATCAACATGACATTTATTCCCATTGTCTCTTTGCTCGAAGGAGTTCCTGGAATAAAGCACCTAAGTCGTGCTATAGAATTATACTTGGAGTGTAAGATTTCGTCCTCTTTTACCACTTGATTTCCTGCAGTTTAAAAGCGAGAACTTCATTTCAGGGCTTTTGTTCTAATAGATTTGGTAGATTCTTAAAAAAAGGTACATGCTGTAGTAAATAAAATGTTTTTGAATGTTCGGTTTTGGTGGCTTTGGAACACTGCAAGGAAATTGTATATAGCTATTTCCTTCAACATTGTTTTCATTTGTTTTGGCATCGTGAGGGTGGTATTAGATCAAAACCTTTGGGTTCTAAAAACTGAAACAATTCAGACCTTTGAGATCCTTTATATTATTGAAGTAAACTCTTATGGATTTGATTTTCAACATTTCGTCTATGGTGGAGCCTTTAACAATCAAATGTGAAGAAATTTTGTTCGACTTCTTTGGTCACTGGAAAGATGTGTTCTTTGCAAAAACCCATTGAAGGCTTTCAGTGTATACCTCTTATTTAAGTTCTTATTCTTTGATGGCTGATATAGCACTCAATTTATCCTATTGAATAAGATGCAATGCAATGTGATTCTGATTATTGTCGGGGGAGAAGATCTGTTTATTTTCTTATTATCTTTAATTTTGCATAAAATGTTTGGTTTTGTTTCTGCCAGACAAGCCACCTATTGAGGATCTACAGTATTTCTTGGACTTCCAAATTTCTTGGGTTTGGGCTCCAGAGCAGAACAATCTACAAAGAAAGGAGCCCGTGTGTCCATTCCTTCAGTTCAGTTTGATGGGTCCAAAGCTTTACATAAGGCCCGATCAGGTATATACTTCATAATTCTTGTTATTGTACTTAAGATGTACAGCCAGCTTAATTTAGTTAGGCTAGAAAATCCTGGATTTTCATCTTCTCCTGGCTAATAAGTAAGTAATGTCTTCAATTATTTGTTTCAGTTTTCTAAGTCAAAACTTCTGGGATATGGCAGGTTACAGTTGGACGTAAACCAGTCACAGGCCTCAGACTCAGCCTAGAAGGCAGTAAGCATAATCATCTTGCTATCCATTTACAACATCTAGTGTCTCTTCCTAAAATCCTACAACCCCATTGGGATGCACACATGGCTATAGGTGCGCCCAAGTGGCAGGGTCCCGAAGAGCAGGATAGTCGATGGTTTGAACCAATCAAGTGGAAAAATTTCTCGCATGTGAGCACTGCACCTATAGAATATACCGATACATGCATTGGAGATCTATCTGGCGTTCACATTGTCACTGGTGCTCAGCTCGGTGTCTGGGATTTTGGTGCCAAAAGTGTGTTACACCTTAAACTTCTCTTTTCCAAAGTACCCGGGTGTACAATAAGGCGTTCTGTGTGGGACCACAGCCCTGCCAACCTGTCTGCTCCACAAAGACCTGATGGTTCATCAACCTCACTGTCAAACGAGAAAGTCCCTGATGATAGAAAATTGGACGGTTCAAATCAAGTCGGGAAACTGACAAAAATTGTGGATCCAACAGAAATGTCAAAAGGACCCCAGGACACGCCAGGCCACTGGCTCGTGACAGGAGCTAAGCTTGGGGTGGACAAGGGAAAAATTATGTTGCGGATAAAGTACTCCCTATTGAACTACTGAATCATGGTGATAGGCGATTAATTTGTACTTTAAGCATTTTTTGCACAGGCGGTGTATTTGTCTATTCTGTTAATATAGTTAATTCGTTTTGCTTGAATCTTTCGTTGTTGAATAGAATTTAAGTTTTGCTCATTTCCATTTCTTGATCTTTCTCGTATGATATCTTCATTAAAGTTGCACATCAGAAGCTTAACCGTTGGAACCAATCATTAAAGTTGCAGAAGCTAAACCGTTGGAACCAATTTTATTGACAAATTCAATGTAGTTTTGTTTATATTTGTTCTTCGTAATTGAAGAGTTGTTTCCAGCTGCCGAATAATTGCAGCAATATTTTTTGTGTGGAAACTGCATATGGTTTTAGGTTAATCACCATTCTCTTCTGCTTGTCCAAAACAACTTTGCTTTCACGTGACACAAGAAGAAACATAGTCTTCTTTTCCCAATAAAAAACAGGAAATATTTTTCAACAGCACAGCGCATTAGCTAGTATCTGAAGTAAACTTGCAGAATAGAATAATCACTTCGAGAAGATGGGTGGGGTTTCAAGTTGTTTTGTACATGTACCTAGCGGCGGTCGGTTTGAAATACCGATGATGCTTTATAAAATCGTCCACAAAAAAAAAAAAAAAGGATTTATTAATTTAACAATGTGGAAGAAAGAGACCGTCAGCATAAAATATGTTTAACAAAACAGAGCTATTTGTGTCAAAGTGGGCAGCGCAGCCTGTGGTGGCCCGGCCAGCCAGCCAGCCACCACGATTTAGAAAAGTGCCACCCAGATAGGTTCTGCAGGGCAAGACTGGCCTCAGAAAAGTGGTCACAATAAGTCGCCAATTAAAGGCTTAGACCAATCACAATTCATCACCATCTTGCCCGCTTTCAATTGATGATTGACTATAATATAAGTGTTAACCTAAGCTCCTTTGTAGAACCGTGGTTTATCCATGATACTCTTAGATGTATCAGATATCATCTTTCATTTGACTGAGACATGATTTTTCACATATACATTGAAGGAAATTAGGATGCTGACTCGCTACTGTAGGTTGAGAACAACGTTATTACCAGGACCCTTAAACCTTCTTCGACGATTACGTGCTCTAACACAGATTGACAGATATGACATCCCTAGTGTTAGAAGGCTATAATTTACCTTTTCTTCTTTATCGTTGGGGAATCCTAACCTCATCATCCTCCTCTAGTAGAGCCTAAAAACACACTAAGGATGAGTTGATGGTTTGTCCCTTAAAAAATAAATAAATAAATAAATGCTACTCCATTTTAAATTCATCATTACCCTGCAAGATTTTTGCTTGCTGAATTTTCTAACTTCTGTTTAGTCAAGTGTTCACATTGGTACAACGACATATTTTTTTACTTAATACACTCAATTTCACAGGTGAAAAAGATACATATAATTGTTATTGCATCATATGACAGCTGAGAAAATGATATCAATTTTACCATTTTAGCTTAACCGAAAACTGATGCTGATATGAAGTTATTGGTTGTCTGCAAAGCGTTAAGAGGTATCAAATGACATATAAAGCAAAAGTAGGAAGCAGGACATGACTGGCGTTCCTTTTACAATTAATTCTTGCCTTTGACGGTTTCAACAAAATCTACCCGTCCAACTTGCAAAGTTCCTCAAATCTGTCCGAGGACGTTCAGACAAAAAAGGAACTATTTAATTCAGAAGTAGTTATCAACGGTCAACATCAAGCACTTTTGGCAATCCTTGTTCTTCTACTAGTGTTCTATATATATGTATTTTAACTACTTCAAGCTTCACCATTCTTCTCACTTCTGTTCTTCGTATCAACATTCAAATTTCTCTTAATCATGGTACTTTGATACTTTTCACTTGCTTTGTCAATACTAATTGCATCATACTTTCTTGAATTCAATCCCGACATTCCTCTTCTGCTGCAGGATAAAGCTGAACTTATTGAAGGGAAGGTGGACTGGAAAGGAAGAACGGCCAGGAAAGATAAGCATGGTGGATTCGGCCCGTCTTTGCTCATACTGGGTAACAAATTTGCTGCATGCATTAAACCTATTCGAAAGTATATGAGATTATTGTATGCTATATTTCAAATAGATATAATAGCTAGATGAGACTGGACAATACTATCAAGAAGAACCAAACATGTACTAAACAGGTTTCTGTTTTATGTATCAGGTATATTTGCTTTCGAGAACATTGCAACTTTGGCCTTGGCTGTTAATTTGGTGACATACTTTAATGTGGTGATGCACTTCGACGTGGCTGATGCAGCAACCCACCTGACAAACTTTATGGGGACTAGTTATATACTTACCATCCTCGTTGCCTTCCTAGCAGACACATATTTAGGCCGATTTAAAGCAGTTCTCATTGCAGCAATAATCGAGTTTTTGGTGAGCATATCCTTCGCTAAAACAAGCATCATCAAGTACCTTCTGCGAATGAAAAAGGAAGAAAAGATTCAATTCTTTGATATTTCTGGAAAGTCAGTATTGATTTTCAAATCATAATCCACGTGCAGGGACTTGGACTGCTAGCATTGCAAGCTCGCTATCCTAAATTCAAGCCCCCGATCTGCAATATTTACGATCAAACATCTACAAACTGTATTCAAGTTTCAGGAAGTAATGCTGCACTTCTGTTTATCGCTCTTTACTTGACAGCACTTGGTTCTGGAGGAGTGAAAGCAGCATTGCCATCTCATGGTGCTGATCAATTCGATGATAAAGATCCAAAGGAGGCAAGACAGAAGTCGAGTTTTTTCAATTGGTTCTTAATGGCACTATGCTTAGGTGGTGCTATTAGCTTAACGTTTGTCGTCTGGATTCAAGATCATAAAGGATGGGATTTGGGCTTTTTTGTAAGCGTCGTTGCTATGTTCCTAGGAGTGATAGTATTTGTTTCTGGAGTACCACAGTATCGTTACCATGTTATTCATGGGAGCAGTGCCCTTACTGAAATTGTACAGGTGCTCATACAACTTAGTTCTTTCCGTTCTTTAAGAGCAAAAATCTCCTACATGCATTTTAAACACTAATTTTGTTGGTCTAATCTTTCGATAACAGGTGTTTGTTGCAGCCATTAGTAACAGAAATCTTCAATTTCCCGAGAACTCTGATGAACTTTACGAGATCAATAAGGATAAGGAAGCTGCAATTGATGCAGAATTTCTACCTCACACCAACGTTTTCAGGTCACCTCCCTAACAAGTATCATTATAGAGCACGTGTGGAATTGTATTCGTTATAGTGTCGAGTATAGCGTACAAAATATCCACTTAGATAGCTTTTCTTGGTAATTTTGTTCACCAGATTCCTGGACAAAGCGGCCATCCAGACATCTTCAACACACTCTGAAACACCAAATTCATGGAAACTTTGCAGTGTGACTCAAGTGGAAAATGCAAAAATTTTACTGAACATGATTCCGGTCTTCTGTTGCACAGTACTTATGACTCTCTGCTTGGCTCAACTGCAAACCTTCTCAGTTCAGCAAGGTCTAACTATGGACACAAGAATCACCAATTCCTTCAACATTCCCCCTGCTTCACTTCCCATCCTTCCTGTCCTGTTCTTGATATTCATCATCCCGCTATACGACAAAATAATCGTGCCATGTGCACGTAAGTTCACGGGTATTCCCACTGGCATAACATACCTGCAACGAGTAGGAGTTGGGCTCATTCTATCCTCCTTGTCCATGGCGGTGGCTGCTATAATGGAAGTAAAAAGAAAAAAAGTTGCGAGAGATCATAACATGCTTGATGCAATACCGATTCTGCAGCCACTGCCGATCAGTGTCTTCTGGTTATCAATTCAGTACTTCGTATTCGGGATAGCTGATATGTTCACCTATGTGGGACTTCTGGAATTCTTCTATTCCCAAGCTCCAAAGGATCTTAAGTCGATTTCGAGTTGTTTTCTTTGGAGTTCTATGGCGTTGGGGTACTTCCTTAGCACCATACTTGTGAACATAGTGAACCATGCAACGAAGGATATTACGCGCAGTGGAGGTTGGCTGGCCGGAAACAACTTTAACCGTAACCATTTGAATCTTTTCTACTGGTTGCTCTCCCTGATGACCCTGTTGAATTTCCTCATCTATCTTTTTGTTTCTAAGAGGTACAAGTACAGGAAAGAGGAGGGGCATGAAGTTCAAATCCATGGGACTGGGGTCCATGAGTTGCAAAAAAAAGTTGGAAAATAATAGTATAGAAAAATCTCCTCCCTTTAATTAGTTTAAATTGTTGGTTTTGTATAACTGTTTGCCCGTCGAATAAACTTATTTGTATTTTGCGATATTGAAATAAAATATTAGTATATTTTACAATTATTTTTTTTGTATTAATATGAGCTTGCATTTGTTCAATAATTTATTTAATATTATAAATTGAGTGCCCAAATGGTTAAATATATAAAAATTCGAGTTATAATTAGAACTAAGTTTTATTGTTCATGATCGGTAAATAAAAATAAAAACTTTATTTAAATGTCACATTATATTTTATAGAGATGAACAAGAAAGTCATAGTAAAAACTCTGCAAGTTGATGAATCAATAAAATGGGTGTTAATCGTGAGGGATGAGATTGATTCATTATTGTCCAACATAGCAATTGACAAAGTTATTTTATGAGTTTACTGGTTAAATGAAGAACATAAGCAACAAGTTATATGCAACAAAGTTGGTTAAGGGATTTCAATGAAAAGACGACATTATTTAACATGAGATTTTCATTCATGTGGAGAAATTAACCACAATTAAAGCAATACTTAGATTAGTGGTAAATAAAGACTTGTACGGACGGAGTCAGGATTGGATCCAATACTGGGCTGCAAAATTTCAAGTTGGGCTAATACGTGAAAAAAAAAATTTACACAAAAAAAAACAGTTTTTACAAAAAAAAAAAAAAAAAAAAACTACCTAAATTTTTTTTTTTTGGGCCTTTGAGGGGGGACTACAGCCCAGCAAGTCCCCCCCCCCCCCCCCCCCCCCCCCACCTCCGAGTTGTACCTAAAGCAGTTGGATCTAAAGACTATTTTCTTCGTGGTGATTTGAGTAAGAAATTTACTCGGTGCATTCAAAAGGTTTAGTTGGTGTATAGATTTTTAGAAGAGTTTGTATGATCTTAAATGAGTCTGAAGATAGTGATATAAGACTTTTGAGAGTTTTATATATGGGTAGTTAATAACTTCATAATGTGCTACAACAGAAAATTAGGCTTGGAATTACAAGAATGTATAAACGTTGACTTGGCAAAGGGATATTGATGGCATGGTACAACAGTTAGTAGGGTCTAAGTTGTAGAAGATAGTTGTTATTTTTTCACTGCCGAAGCAAAGTATGTTATCGTGATCGAAGCTAACAAAGAGATGATATGGTTGTCATCTTTGTGTGAAGAACTAGGTAACAAACATGAGAAGAGTGTCTTACCTTGTGACATCACAATACTATTCATTTAATAAAGATCCTATTATTATGCAAGGACAAAACATATACATGGTCCTTACCAATTCATCATATCGATTTTGGAGGATGAAATTTGAACACTTGAGTAGATAATAGGAAGTCAGAATCTAGCGATATGCAGACGACTGTTATGAGTGAGAAAAACTGAGGTTGTGTATAACTTCAATTAGATTTCTTTTTTAAGGATTGATGAGTTTTTGCTTCTGCAAATGAGCCATTGATAGTATATTAGTCTTCAAATAGGAGATTGTTAAGTTATGAAATCTGATTATTGCTTTTGCACGAAAGTCCGTACGCAGATCGACCTAATTAATCATAGTTTAAGAATTTCACGCTTGTATTACAATTTTGCTCAAATATTTTTAAAAATAAGGAACTGTCATTAGGGTTTTGTATTATCATAGAGAAAGTTAGAGAGATTACAGAAAATAAGGTGTGCTAATTTTCTCTTGCAATAATCTTTTCATCATAGTGACTTATGCAGCGATAAACGAGAACGTAGTTTCATATTGATATGAACCTCTAAAATTCTTGAATTTCCTTGTGTATCTATTTTCTTTCTATTATTTTATTGATCTCAGTGGTATAAATTAGGGTTTCTAATTTCAACATGATACATGCAGACAATGGTCTTGTTTTCTCCATTAAGCATTGTTCGTGCACATATGGCATGTTTGACACGAAAGAGTGCAATGCCTGGACATTTGGGGAAAAGAATGTTAAAATCATTTGTAGTGTATAGTATTTATAATATGTGGGAAAAATGAGGGGGTGCCGCGGCGCCTCCACCTGAAGAGGTGGCGCCGCAGCTACTCAGCCGGCGCCGCGGCACCCTGGCACCTATATAAGCCCTTGTTTCCCCCATTCATTATGCCTGAATTTTGAGAGGAAAATAGAGAAATAGGAAAAGTTTTGGAGAGATTTTACAAGTAAAGAGGTTGATCTTTCTTGGGTATAAATCAAAACTTTATTTGTTTCTTGGGATTAACTTGAGGATTGTTCAAGTAATCCAATTCATTCTTCATATATAATTGAAAATCTCCATTTCACCCAAAACTTGAGTTTGTTGGAATTTTGTCAAAACTTGTGGTTGGTTCAACATTGATTCAAGGTAGTGATTGTGCTTCATTTCCTAATAATTTGGTATCATAGCTAATATCAAATCAAGGTGGTCAAACTTCGATTTGAGGAAGGTAGGCTTGAATCAAGTGTGTAGACAAGGTGTTTGATAAAATTCCTGTGAGAACTTGGTTGACGGATTTCACTAAAACGAGTGGGCAAATGACGTCTACTAGTGGAGTGGTGAATGTTGGGAGGTATGAGATAGAAAAGTTCAATGGGAAGAATGATTTTTCCTATTGGAGAATGCAAATGAAAAATTTGTTGATTTCTCTAAAGTTGCACAAAGCTTTGGCGGGCAAGGAGAAGAAACACAAAGATATGTCTGACGAGGATTGGGAGGAGCTAGATCTCGAAGCACCGGTATCTATCATTCTATGCCTTGAAAGGGATGTTGCTTTCTCGGTAGATGGTGAGGTAACGGCGGCGGAAGTGTGGTCGAAGTTAGAGACGAACTTCATGACGAAGACTCTAACTAATCGGATTTACTTGAAATCCAAATTGTATACTTGCAAGATGGATGAAGGAACACCAATCCGGGAGTACGTCAACAAGTTCGATAGGTGCATATCGGACTTGAAGGACATTGATGTGAAGGTAGATGATGAGGATCAAGCACTTCTACTGCTTCTTTCTTTGCCAAAGTCTTATGAGAACCTTGTTCAAACATTGATGCTTGTGGGTGATAAACTTGTGATGGAGGACACTAGAACGTTACTTCTAGCGAATGATTTTCGAAAGATTGCAGCTAGTGGCATGTCTACCATTGGTAACAAGGATCAAACTCAAGGGTTGTTTGTGAGAGGAGGAGCAACGAACGGGCAAAGGGCATGCGAGGAAAGTCTAGATGGAGTTCTAGACCTCTCGCGGAAAGGTCGTGTTTCAAATGCGGTGAGCTCGGGCACTTCAAGACAAATTGTCAAAATAAAAGAGTGGGAAGGAAGAACAACAACAACAGAGAGGAGGGGGTTCATGGTAATCAAGAGGTTAGCTATGCCTCGGAAGAAGGGGGCATCGATGAGTGCTACACCATCACTTGTGATGAAGAAATCTCCGGTAAGTGGATTCTTGATTCTGGTTCCTCTTACCATATGTGTCCGAATAGGAAGTGGTTTACTACCTATACTTGCACTAATGGTGGAACCGTGTTGATGGGTAATAACCATGCTTGTAAAACGGTGGGGGTTGGTTCCATTAAAATCAAGATGCATGATGGAGTGGTGAGAACATTGATGGATGTGAGACATGTTCCTGATTTGCGGAAGAACCTTATTTCTGTTGGTGTGTTAGACTCCGGTGGTTGCAAGATTGTGACGTGGGATGGAGTCAAGAAGGTTGTTCAGGGCTCTTTGGTAGTGATGAAGGGTATTTGTCAAGGCAACCTATATGCACTTCAGGGTACTATAGTTACAGATGATGTAGCGGTTGAGACAAGTGGAACTGGTGGAGACTTGGCGAAGTTCATTATCAGAAGGAATGTTACTTTTGAGGAGAACCCCAATGTAGCTTGGTCAAAAGCTATGGTGCCCAGTGGTGTTGAAGCTGTAGGGGGTTCTAAGTCTCAGGTTGTTGAGATAGAATCCAGGGATCGACCAGGTCCAAGTCATGTTCGAGAGGTGTATCATGGAGACACTCGAGAGAAGAGTGATAATGTGCTTGAACATGAGGAGGTTCAGTAGAAGAATGTACAGGCTCTACAACAACAACAGCTCGAGGAAAGTTTGGCGTCCTCTAGGCCAAGGCGAACATTCAAGCTAGTTCAGAAGTTGGGGTCAGACCAGCCTCTGAGGCACTATGGGCAATCAAATATGGTTGAGTATGCAAACAGCATGGAGAGAGTTAATGTACCCAAGTGGGCTTGGGCCCTTCAGGGCGGTGTTGGAGTTAGGTGGAGATGATATGTACATGGGTAGTGCGAGAACTACGATGGCTTGATCCCGGTGGAGGGTACGTAGGCAACCACAGTAAAGTGGTGCAGCCGGTAAGACCTATGGTGGCTTGATCCTGGTGTAGAGGTTACGTAGGCAACCATGGTAGAATTGTGCAGCCGGAAGGAACTACGGGATGGCTTGATCCCGGTGAAGGGTACATAGGAAACCATTGTTTAATGGTGCAGCCGGTTTGGGTTTTTGGAGATGGATTTTATGGAGAGGTATGAACTACGGTGTGGCTTGATCCTGGTTCAGGGTACGTAGGCAACCATGGTTGAATGGTGCAACTAGTTTGGTTCTTCTGGTGATCGTCCAAAATTTGAGGTCTATCAAATGATGGACAAGATGGAGAATTGTGGAAAAAATGAGGGGGCGCCGCGGTGCCCCATCCATGGCGCCGCAGTGCTACTCAGCCGGCGCCGCGGCGCCCCGGCACCTATATAAGCCCTTGTTTCCCCCATTCATTATGCCCGAATTTTGAGAGGAAAATAGAGAGAAATAGGGAAAGTTTTGGAGAGATTTTACAAATAAAGAGGTTGATCTTTCTTGGGTATAAATCAAAACTTTATTTCTTTCTTGGGATTAACTTGAGGATTGTTCAAGTAATCCAATTCATTCTTCATATATAATTGAAAATCTCAATTTCACCCAAAACTTGAGTTTGTTGGAATTTTGTCAAAACTTGTGGGTGGTTCAACATTGATTCAAGGTAGTGATTGAGCTTCATTTCCTAACATAATAATATATACCAAACATGTCCATGTGCTTTCATGTGATACCATATAAATTGGTGTCGTGAAACTCCTGTAAAATAGGTAATGTAGGCTAGTACTCCTTGTAGAGTCATTTTGGTTACACGACCTCAACATACAAGTCACTGAGCATAGAGACCTTATACTACTCTCTCTCTCTGGTTTACCAAAAGTAATCACCGAAGCACTTTTTTTTTTTTTTTTAAATTCTACCGCATATGTTTATAACTAAAAATCAGGACTTGGTGTGGCTTCATAGTGATCTATAAAAGATTGTAATTCTGATAAGTCTTCTATGTTATTGCAGCTTATATGCCACATTGACCCTTGTTAAGACTTGGGATTCCATTTTAAAAGGTCAACCTTATTAAGAGGAGTAGCCCAAGATCTTATAAATTGGTCTATGTTTACATCTTTAATCGATGTGGGATTATATCCCTTAACATGCCCCCACAAGATGGTGGCTCATTTGAGCAGACCAATCTTGAAATTCATATGCTCATATTTTTTAGTCTTACAAGGATCGAATCGCTCGTTGGAGTTTAATGAGTTCTGATACCATGTTAAGACTTGGGGTTCCATCTTAAAAGGTCAACCTTATTAAGAGGAGTAGCCCAAGATCTTATAAATTGATCTATGTTTACATCTTTAATCGATGTTGGATTATATCCCTTAACAACCCTCTAATATCGGGATATAACCGATGAGGAGAAAAAGAAAACTGAAGAGAAAGCTAATGTGTTAGACAAGAATATCAGCTATTTCAGTTTCGAGATATATCGCTTAGCATTGAAGGATTTTTACTTTTGAGTTCCATTAGTTAAACTGGAACACAGACTCTGGCTTTGCAACCTGAACATATCGTCTTAGCTATGTACAAATTTTCATTCTTTAATGCTGATAATCGAATAAGACAGGCACATAAACTTTATATTTGTTAGCTCTTGTAATCATGGCAAAATGCCAATAGCAATGCCTCATTTTGTCTTATGCCTTTATGAGGAATTTTTTCTTTTTGAGTTCCATTAGTTAAACTAGAACACGGACTCTGGCTTTGCAACATGAACATGTCGACTTAGCTATGTACAAATTTCCTTTCGTTAATGCTGATAATCGAATAAGATAGGCACATAAACATTATACAGTGTTTGGTATGCAGTGCATATAATACACCTTACAAACAAGGCATAAGTGGATAGGAACTTATTTTGGAATCGAAATCATTGGAAACATGCAACAGAAGTAGAATGTCCACAACATCTTATTAACTGGTATATTTACTACTATCAGAACTAAATTCTTAGTAAACGGTAAATAGTTTTTAAAGATTTTACATCAATTCTTGCTAAGTTCCAGGCAAGAATGCTCTTCCAGGTTCCCTCGCAGCCAAAGGTCCGTGACAGTTCAGAAACTGCATAATACAACAGTTGTTATACTATTCCTGCTAACAATATACAACAATTAAGTGTAATAAAAATGAAACACTAAAAATTCTATAGACTTGTAGTTGTAGCAATATGATTATGAATCTTAGCATCATTTAGCAAGCGTGTAAGATCACGAACCTTTGCATTGACCCCATCTGGTATAATACGATTCTCTGCTTTATATTTCATATAATCGGTCCTGTTGAACTTAGTGAACCCCCTGAAATTTCAAAGATTATTATCATTTCCAAGCAATGGAAAGGAAAAAATCAAAGTGACTAAAAGTATTATGAAAATGTAAAGATGGATTGGAAGAAAGAATTGCAGAGAGTTCCATTGATGTTGTAGGGTAAACATATACATCTACCTAATATTCTATACAAGGAAGTTACCATAATTGAGGACTAAATAAGGAAAACCGATAATTGATATCAATACAAATAATATAACATATATAACATATTCTACTTTCTAACACTCCCCCTCAAGTTGGAGAGTGGATGTCTTGCACTCCCAACTTACGAACCATAGGTATAAAGAACTCCCTTCCCAAAGCTTTGGTCAAGATATCAGCTAGTTGATTTGCAGAACTCACAAACCTTGTTTCCACAGAGCCATCTTGAATCTTGTCTCTTATAAAATGACAGTCCATCTCTATGTGTCTTGTACGTTCATGAAAAATAAGATTTGCTGCTATGTGTAATGCAGCCTTATTGTCACAATACAGTAAGGCAGTCTCTTGATGTAAAATCCCAAAGTCCTTGAGTAAATATCGAAGCCATGTTAATTCACAACACGCTCTTGTCATTGCACGGTACTCTGCTTCGGCCGAAGAAAGAGAGACTTTTTTCTGCCGCTTCGATCTCCAAGAGATTAGCGAGGGACCTAGGAATACACAGTACCCTGTAGTAGACCTTCTCGTAAGAGGACATCCTGCCCAATCCGAGTCACAGGAAGCCCGCAGTCGAAGATCACTGGCTGAGGAGAAGAAAAGCCCTTGGCCAGGGACATATTTCAAATAGCGTACAACTCGCAAAGCTGTTTCCCAATGATCCTTTCGAGGTTGATGCATAAACCTGCTCAATATATGGACGGAATACATAATATCTGGCCTTGAAACTGTGAGATATATTAATCTTCCAACCAAGCGCCTATATTGCTCTGGATCTTTGAGCGGCTCACCTTTATCAGACAATTTTAAACCACGATCCATGGGAGTGTCGATGGGAGCTGCTCCCAATAACCCTGCATCTTTAATGATTTTCAATGCATACTTTCGTTGAGAAATAAAAATGCCCTTCCTAGATGCAGAAATCTCAATACCAATAAAGTACTTCAAGTTACCAAGATCTTTAAGGCGGAATTTATTATGCAAGAACTTCTTGATATCGGTTATACTCACAGGATCATTGCCAGTAATTAAAATGTCATCAACGTATATCAAAAGAGCAGTAAAAGACTTTCCTTGTTTCTTGGTGAATAGAGAGTAATCAGCTTTTGATTGTACAAAACCAGCTGAACGGATGGCCTCGGAGAATTTAGCAAACCATTGGCGGGACGTTTGCTTCAACCCATATAATGACTTGTGGAGGTGACAAACCAAGTGTTCCTCCCCTTGTCACCGGAGCCCAGGTGGTGGAGACATGTAGATTTCTTCGTGGAGGTCTCCATGGAGAAAGGCATTATTAACGTCGAGTTGATGAAGAGACCAGCCATGGGCAGCAGCTAAATCTAATAGACAACGAACATAGATGATCTTGGCAGTTGGGGAAAAAGTATCCTGATAATCAATCCTCTCCAATTGAGTGAAACCTTTGGCCACAAGGCGTGCTTTAAAACGTTCAACGGAACCATAAGACTTAAGCTTGATCTTATAAACCCAACGACAACCAATGGGAGACTTACCAGCCGGAAGTGTAGTGAGAGACCAGGTGCCATTGGCCTCAAGGGCCTGCAATTCGGAACGCATGGCCTCTTGCCATGCCGGGTGAGTGGCAGCCTCCGAATAAGACCTGGGTTCTGTAACAGTATAGAGTTGAGCAACAAAGGATCTATATGCAGGCGTATATCTGTGATATGAAACATAATTGGCCAAGGGATAGCGTGTACCTTTGGTCGGACTTGAAACGAGGAAAGGCGATTGGCGGGAGTAAACGTTAGAGCAGACATAGTCGGCGAGTTTTACCGGCGGAGCGGTGAGGCGGCTAGAACGGCGGAGAGGCTCGGGCGATAGAGGGGCGGGCAAGGGGGGAACGGGAACGGGAGAAGACACTAAAGAAGGGACTGGTGCGATGGTGGCCAAAGGAGCCGGGTCAGGGGAAACATGTGCTGCAGGAGATAAAGGAACGGCGTGGTCATGAGAGGGCGGAGAAGATATGGGAGGAGTAGGGTCAAAGGCGGAGTGAGTAAGGGAAATGGCGTCAGGAGACAACAACGGAATGGGTCTTGGAGAATGATCCAAAGGAGAAGCACCAGAAGGGGACTAGATAGAGGCAAAAGGAAAAATATGTTCAAGAAATTTGATATCCCGGCTAGTGAAAACCTATTTGGTTGATAAATCGAATAATTTATAGGCCTTTTGACCGATAGAATAGCCGATGAAGACAGAAGGCATGGCACGATGATCAAATTTGTGAGAAGGGTGAACATTAGTAGCATAAGCAAGGCAACCAAAAACACGGAGATGAGAGTAGGAGGGCGGTCGGGAATAAAGAAGTTCGAAAGGGGTTTTGAAAGAGATAACCGGCGAAGGTAACTGATTGATGATGTGGACAGCCGTAAGAGCGCATTCTCCCCAAAATTGGGAGGGGAGCTGAGCATGAAATTTTAGAGAACGGCCACTTGAAGAATATGACGATGTTTGCGTTCAACAACCCCATTTTGTTGAGGGGTGTAAACACAAGATTTTTGAAAAATGACACCATTATCGTGAAAAAAGGAACGGAGTGAGATAAACTCCCCACCATTGTCACTTCGAAGAGTTTTGATGCGAGTTTCGAATTGAGTAAGAACATAATTGAAGAAGTGTTTTAAAAGTGATTGTGCTTCATCTTTATGACGCATTAAAAAAATCCAGGTGAAACGTGTATAATCATCAACAATGGTAAGAAAGTAATGAGCACCAGAAAGAGAGGGGTGTCGATAACGACCCCAAATATCACAATGTATAATGTCAAATGGTTTTGTAGAGGAAATAGTACTAGTACCGAAAGGTAAACGACTCTGCTTAGCCAAGGGACATATATGGCAAGCATTATTTGACTCAACAGAAAATTTTAAAAAATTCTTAGCAATGAAATCTAAGCGAGAGGATGATAAATGACCTAAGCGACTATGCCAGAGGGCAGTGGATGAAATGGTGTTGTTGCAAGCTGGTCGGCTTGTGTGTGAGGAAGGTGTAACTGAAGATTGCGTCGTCGCCAGTGCCACTAGGTAGTATAGTCCGTCACGTTGTTTACCCAAACCAATCGTCTTCCTCGTATTCAAATCCTGCAAAACACATCAATGAGGAAAAAAAGTCAATGAACAATTTAGGTTGTTTGTCATACGACTAACGGACAACAAATCGACTTTGAATGTAGGCACAGATAACACATCATATAAATGGTAGACGGAATTTAAATGCAAAGATCCTTTGGCAAGAATATTCGCTTTTTCTCCGCTAGGTAACAGTACGGGTGGTAGCGAACAATTTTTATCTGTGTACATTAATTTGGAAGTCGAAGCAATATGATCTGTCGCCCCACTGTTAATAATCCAATTGCGGGAAGCGATTTTAGACAAACTTGGCTTTGTTACGACATTCGCTTTGGGACTAGAATTATCATCTGGATTGTTAAGGAGCGACAAAAGCTGCTTGAGTTGCACTTCGGATAATGAAACGGTAGGCCTCCCATCATCGTTGCGTGGTACCTCAGAAACATTATTGGCCACAGAAAAACCTTTAATTGGATTCGAATTTTGGCCCAAATTTGAACTGCCCTTAGGATGGCTAGGAGGATACCCATGTAATTCATAACATTTATGGATCGAATGACCCATTGCTCCACAATGTGTGCAATGTGGCCGTCCCCTATCCGAACCAGAACGGCGTCACTCTTGGTCAAACCACCGTTCGCCGCCTGCAGAAAATGGGCGATCGGAGCGGGCATCAAGGGGTTGAAACGAACGGCGTCCTGGGGGCTGAAACTGGCGGTCGGCGCCTGCTGAAAAGGGTGGCCGCATCGGCTGTAACGCACCACCATAGCAGCGCCTCCACCAACCTCAGTCGTGAGCTGCGTCGAGCTGAGGAGCCGTTGCTTCCCTTCTTGAGAAACCGAAGAATAGGCTAGGCGGACTGACGACAGGGGATTCATCAGAAGAATCTGGCCGCGAATTGTACTGTAAGTCTCGTTCAAACCCATCAAAAATTGCATCAATTTTTGTTGATCTGCCTGTGCCCCATGCGTTGCATTTGAATATGAAGCCAATTCATCCCATAAGCCCTTCAATTTAGTATAATAGGTAGAGATGGAGAGTTGATCTTGTCGAAAATAAGCAATGTCTCGTTGAATTTCGAAGATGCGAGGTGCGTTGCTTTGAGAGAATCGCTCACGGAGATCTTCCCAAACTTCGTGAGCGGTAGGGTAGTAAATCATGCTGTCTGCGATTTCGGGATTGAGAGTGTTGATAATTCAGGAATGAACCATGTCGTTGCATCGCGACCAAGTCGCATAGCCTTCGGGATCAGTCGTTTCTGAGGGAGCTTCGATAGAACCATTGACAAAACCAAGCTTATTCTTGGAGTTCAAGGCTAGAGTCATAGCCCTTTTCCATCCAGAATAATTGTCTCCATTCAAAGATTTGGAGACAAGAATCAATCCTGGATGGTCTGAGTGATAGTGAAGTAAGGATTTGAGATGTTGGCCTGTGAAAAACTAGGTGAAGATTCTGACTGGGATGAGTCGGAGGAGGCAACTGTCTTGCCGAAAACAGGAGTCTCATTGTTGGCCATGGTGACTGGGAAATTGGGGAAGGTTCTACACAAGAATTTTAGAGTGTAGCACAGCAATGAATTGAGGTCTCAAACCTGCTCTGCTACCATGTAAAGATGGATTGGAAGAAAGAATTGCAGAGAGTTCCATTGATGTTGTAGGGCAAACATATACATCTACCTAATATTCTATACAAGGAAGTTACCATAATTGAGGACTAAATAAGGAAAACCGATAATTGATATCAATACAAATAATATAACATATATAACATATTCTACTTTCTAATAGAAATACCATTTTTTGCTGACAATGATTTTCTGTCGACCTGGAAATTTGAACTTGGCACGGCGCAAAGCTTCCTGTGCATGATGACTACTTGCATCCCTGCAGCGAACCGAGAGCAGGACTTGACCAATTGTTACGCGCGCACATGTTCCTTGTGGTTTACCGAAAGCGCCCCTCATGCCAGTTTGGAGCCTATCGGCTCCGGCGCATGACAACATTTTGTTTATACGCAGAACATGGAAAGGGTGAATCCTTACTCTGAGGTGGAAA
The DNA here is from genome assembly GCA_019395295.1 of Osmanthus fragrans. Classification (NCBI taxonomy): domain Eukaryota; kingdom Viridiplantae; phylum Streptophyta; class Magnoliopsida; order Lamiales; family Oleaceae; genus Osmanthus; species Osmanthus fragrans. The sequence continues at coordinate 14,750,669 of CM033350.1, forward strand.
GAATCCTTTCCAGCAAATTTAGCCATGTATTTGTTGCAGGCAATTCGTGCAGCTTCTAGTGCCTCACTCGAAACATTTTCTTTCTCCCAGCTAACCAAGTGCACGCAAAAGGGGAATTCATCGACACCTTTCTTCTTCGTTCCAACGTCGTAGATTTTGATTTTGGAATCAGGTACACCACGACAGAAACGGGACTTTGGATAAGGCTTTCCCTTAATTTGGCGATAACACCTTGCTGGTCCTGAAAATAGAATTTAGAGTTGAATTTCTGTCTTAAACTATCAACTTTGTTAAGTAGTCCAAACTTTAATATATTATAATTTTATATTTATTTCATCGATTTGACTATTAACATCCATTCCACCCACAAAAATAGGTAAATGACCCATGAAACCAGAGAGAAACTCAAAAACCAATATTGAGTTACAACCACTGTTTGTTACTCACTTTGATCATCCTAATTTTTTATTTTAATTGATCACAGAATTAAACTTTTTATTTTTATTTCAGCCAGACACTTCAAATAATTAAATTAACATAAACACTAACATGGATAATGAAAATGGTAACTTGAATGAAAAATTTGTTTGCATATTATAACTAGTATCTAGATAGACAACATGTACTCAAAGAGTTGTGTTTTTGAAATGCATTTTCTTAAGGAAACACAAACGTTCGCAAATACGAGTAACATACAAATTTTATTTCCGTGTCGTATGATCATAATATGGTAACAAATTCCTCCACCTCACTTTTCTTAAGGAAAATCATAGCAAGGAAGAAAATTTTCATTTTACACAAACAAAACCCAAATCAAAGAAACGAAAAGGAAAAAATAAACCCAATTAAACAATCTACAAAAGAAACTTAAAACTTAAATGTTTATAAGAAATTAAGGTAAAATAATTGATTAAGAAAAGACTTACTTCTTCCCATGGTTGAGGTTCTTTTTTCTTGCCTTAGAACACAATCAAAGTCTATGTGCACGATGCTCCTTTGCTTGTACATAGCTAATACGTGTGGGGACTGTGAGAATATATGCCTCTATGAGTTTCTTGACACTTTGCACAAGTTGTCTAGCATTACTAATGCTACACATTGATGTCTTGAAATTCGTCGATCAAGATTGATGTTAAGACATGATTTAAACGAATATATGATGATTCTTTAATATTTTACAATTTAGAATGAGACATCCAAATTTGAGAATAACACTTTTAAATTATAAGATATTGAAAATATTAATTTTTGTCATGGAATAGCTTTAATAGGTTGTGGATTGCGATTATGACGTCAGATGGGATAAAGTTGTCGTTGTGGGAATCAGTACATTTGCCTTTTGTTTTCCTTTACCAAAGTTTAGGCGATATGATTCCATCCCATGTTAGTGGTTTTTTTTTTTTTTTTTAACGAACTGAGAATGATAAAATCAACTTTTCCAAATATTCTATTGAATATTTTTATGTCAAGTGTCTTCATGATTTTTCTCCCAAGCCCTATTTGATCCACATTCTAATTTTCATTATTATTTTCTACTTAATTTTTAACCTCATATTTTCCATCCCATCAATGGTTTTTTCCTTCATTTTAACCACATATTCATCATCAGATTACTAAAAAAAAAAAAAAATAATACATTCTTTCCATTTTAGACCCTGTTTGAACCCCTTTTTTTTTCCAAACAATTTCCATTTTTTCAACAGTAAATGCATTAATTATGACTGAAAAAGTGACTGTTTGCTGACACAATTTTTAAAAAAATCAGCCGTTACAACTCCATACCATGTTTGCCCTCTAACCTGACTTGTAAATTTACGTATGTATCCTTCCATCTTTCTCCTACATTTTGTTTGGTATGTAAGGACAAAAATGGAAAGAAACATGTCATAAAAATAATAAAAAATTCCGTCATTGTTGACTTATGCTACAGACGTGGGCCATGTATACTGTTGTGGAAATTTTTTGTAGAAGTAAGGGGCTCAAACAGGGTTTTAATGTGCATCAAACAGGGACATATATGAAAATTTTATTTTTTTTTACTCAAATTCGAATAAAAGAAAAAAAGAAAAAGAAAAGAAAAGCAAAAGCAAATGCATTTCGAGGAGAAGATATTTTAGCAATACTTGTCTCATAGTCACGATTTATGTTACTTTACTTTTAGGCCCACTTATACTTGTAGAAGCTCGAAATTTGACATGATTGTCCAATCATATTTTATTTTTTCATGAATACTGTATTTTAGAGATGGGGCTATGAAAATTGTGACGTGAAGTATGTCCCGATCAAAATATGACCATTTCAATGGACTTTATCTTGTTCTAAATTAATTGGTTAAATTAGCATTTTGTTTCCCACTACACACTAAAAAATTGAAAGCATCTAGTTGTGGCAATCAATGTGGACAGAACAATTCAAAACTGGCTGTGAATTAATTAGGTCTGTTTTATACAGACGTTTTCATGATTTTGACAATTGAATTTCAGAATTTTCAAATTTTTAGTGTTTGATATATCAAATTTATTATGAAATTAAATTCTCACTACGTACAATCAACCAATACACGTTTTGCTTGAAAATATTTTCCCATCTATTAGGTGGTTTTTGGTTTTCAATTTTTTTTTTTTTTTTTTGGCAATGAGAACAAATTCTAGATTCAATGGTAAAAAAAATTTCCATTTAATTAACAATTTGCATGAAAAATAAAACCAAACGAACACAAAAAAAAAAAAAAAAATTTAAAATTTTTTATTTTATTTTTTATTTTTACTTTTTAACAATCCAAACAAATTTTAATACATATTGTATAAAAATTTATCTCAAAAAATAACAATTTGTATGAAAAATAAAGCTAAACAGATTAGATAAAAAATTATACCAATCAAGCACAATTGACAATTCCCGATAAAACAATTCAAGGTAATTCAATTCACTAGAATTCATTTACTTTCCACCCAAATTCCACTCTTGCAATTAAACGGATACTAATAAGTCCCAGATTATATACAACTTATAAATTATTTTCTAAATCCAATGAAAGTTACATAATAATTTCAATTATAAACTCGCAATTATTACTTATCCACAGGTTTCATAAGATTCTCGACAATTCTTCTTCAAAAATACATTTATAAATTAGCCAAATGAAAGCTATAGGCCGTCTTTTGATTCGATTAAAAATCAAATTTTTATTAAATTATATGAAAGTTGACTTTCATAAAATGTGTGATTGAAAATATATTTGAAAAAAATAAATTTTTAATATAAAGAATATGTAAAATTGTTAGAAGATAAAGATGAAAACTGAATAGTAAATTATTTCACGGGGTCACAACCTCCACCACTATTTTCATCTACTATTCTTAAATTTCGACCACGTAACGTACACTCAATTCCTTTGAATTTTGTCAATATTTATCACGTTCCAGCTATGACCTGCCCCGTACATATAGTCGATAATGCCACTTTTCTTTGTACTGATTTCTTCGGATAGAATCGTAAATTCATTTTTTGTTTTATCTACGAATTTTCGGCCCAATTTATCTTGGAAGCTGTCCCAAAAATCTAGTTTGCTTAGTTTAATTTTCTGCTGGGTTTTCAACAGTTGACTTGAATTTATAGTGTTTAAACCTCTCTTGATTGGAACTTTTGAAAGATCTGGGTTTTGGGATTTTCTTGATCTGTTTAGCTTAATTGGAGTGTTGAGTTAGAATTTAATTTTAAGTTTGCTGATTCTTTTTCCATACTGATACACTAATTTTAGATCTAAACTAGGTCCAAGAGGCCAATTTACGTTTTAAAGAAACCGCTTCAAGAATTTGTGATTTCTTGTAAGCCCTTGTAATTTTTGATTGATTATTTTAATGGAATCAAAAGCCCCTGCAAGAATTGCACTATGGAAGCAATCATCCCTGGCACCGGAGCGGGACCATGGGTCCTGTGATGATCTGGCGGGAGAAAACGAAGATGGTGATTTGGATGAAATTGAAACGGGAGTAAGGTTAATGTACTTGACGAACGAGGGAGATTTGGATGGAATTAAGGAGCTTTTGGACTCGGGCACAGACGTCAATTTCCGGGATATCGATGACCGGACTGCACTTCACGTCGCCGCGTGCCAGGGGTACAGTGATGTGGCCAAGGTGTTACTCGAGAACGGGGCTCATGTCAACCCCCAAGATCGATGGGGAAGCACGGTATAACTCTTAAATATAAATATTTGAAATACATATATATTTTGCCCTTTGATACTTGTGTTTTATGTAGATGTTTCTATATTTGACTTATAGAATATGTTGATACGAGTGAATGGTTTTTCACATAATACCTACACTTTTTTAGGCCAATAGAGTAAATTCCTAAGTTATAGGAGGCATCTGGGAACCATCTATAACATATTACATGATCAAAAGAATTTAATTTAAGGGATTTTAATGAATATTACATTGTTTTGCTTTATTATGCAATAAATTTGGTATGTGTGTTAGCACTGCTTTCTGAATGACTGCAGTATTTCTCATTTACTACATTTAGGTATTATATTTACAATCTCATTTTGGCTAAACAGCCTCTTGCAGATGCGATACATTATAATAACCACGATGTAATCAAACTATTGGAGAAACATGGTGCGAAGCACTCGGTTAGTCTTCTTTAACATTTTTGTGGTACATGCAATATAACAAGAGAATTTCTGGTATCACTTTTCAAATTCTGTGAGGTCTTACGTTTACTGGTGATTTCATTAGATGGCTCCTATGCATGTCAAAAATGCGCGTGAGGTACCAGAATATGAGATTTATCCCAGCGAACTTGATTTTACGAACAGTGTTAAAATAACCAAGGTAGTTTACTATGTGCTTTATGTTAATATTTAGGACGGTTAAACGTTTCTTTACATTGTTCGTTGTTTCCTTTTAGTTGTAAATTGTTATCGTGATTGCTTGAAAATTTATGAGTTTTTTCCTGGATTACAGTATGACTACTTGAAAATTTATGAGTTTCTCCCGAATTACAGTATTATGGCAATTATTTTCTTAGAAAGAGATGTGTATGGGTTTATACATGAAAAATATTTCGAAAAGGTCAGAGCTTTTGGGGTTCAATGCAATTATTTTCTTAGAAAGTGATGTGCGTATGTATTTATTTATGAAAATTATTTCAAAAACGTCAGAGCTTTTGGGTCAATGCCACATCTTTTAGATTGGGAATGAAGACTGAAATTTTATGTAACTTAGTTTGTGAATTATGAAATAACTCAGATCTCCTTGCCAAAGGGAATTCAGTTATTCCACCCCCTTTCTTTTCTGTCTGAGAAGCACTTGGATATGTATTCTCTTTCTCTACTTCTCACTTTAACAAATTGAAAGGGAGATGCTCCTCATTCTGAAAAGAACAGGCTAAATCTTTTTGGCCGATGCAGTTATATCTGGTTAAAAGTGTCGTTACTTTGACCAAGGCAGAGTTAAGGAGAAGGATCATGGAACAATGAGGATTGTTTTGGCCGTGTGGAAAATTGAAAATTTAGGGATGCAATACTGGCATGCCGAATAAAAACCTTTATTGTTAAACAGTGCGTATTTTGATAATTAAACACTGTATATTTGATTAGGTTCTCCATTCCTCTTCGATCGTAGTGGGTCCATCAAATATTGCTTGATACAGGTTTCTGTATAAAGGATGTAGATGAGGTTACTTGCTTTTAAAAGAATCATATTGCTTCAGCATTAGTAATTTTTCTCTTTGACCTAATATGTAACTTATTTAGGGAACCTTCCAAAGAGCTTCATGGCGTGGAATTGAAGTTGCTGTGAAAACATTTTGGGAGGGATTTGCAGATGAAGATAAAGTGTGAGTTGTTTATTACCGAAAATTTTATTCTGTAATGCTAGAATATTGCACTTATCTTCTAAATTTTGGACATATACAGGAAGGCATTTAGAGATGAGCTTGATTTGCTTCAGAAAATAAGGCATCCAAACGTTGTCCAATTTCTTGGTGCTGTAACACAAAGTAGTCCTATGATGATTGTTACCGAATACTTACCAAAGGTTATCCAATGAACTTTTTGCTGATATTTGGTTCACTTATTTTTAACCGTCTTGTTTTTCAATAATATCTTCTCTTATCCTTAATTCATTTTTGCTTCTGAGATTTGTTGTTATGTTTGCTGTTCTAGATATAGAATTACGTGCATATAATTTTGTTTGTCATTACATAATATGCGTTGTCTTTGGGACATTTGGCCTAGTGCTGATGAAGTTACTCGTTATTCTTTTTTCTTTCTTTTCTTCTATGTGAATGGGTGATATTTACATCGGTACATTTTTTTCTTATGAATTTTTAGCTGTCCTGTGCAAATAATATTTGACTTTTTTCCTGTTACTTGATTCTTTGTTGATTACTTCAAGCCTGTGATGCATGGACACACCTACTAAGGTGGGGTGTCTGTATTTGGCACCTATTGTGTTGTGTCCGACACCACACTCCATGTCATGGATCCAACAAACCACATACCATGTCCTATTATTTTATTTATTTTTTAAAATTTCTAATGCTCGATGGATACTTTAGAAACATTCTTTGGGCAGTGTTTGACATGCATGTGCCTTATCCAATATTAAAAAACATAAAAATATGAGGTTAAGCTATGTAGATTTTAAATTTTAAAGAATTTGAATTGACATGTCAGTATCCTGCTTTTTGGAAAAAAATCATGGGTTGCCGTGTCCATGTCCGTGTCCTTGCAACTTAGCTTCAAGCCCTGTCACATCAGTTTGTATGTTAGATGATTATAAGTGGTCAGAGTTTGGATAAAGTCCTGATATATCAGTTTCATGTCTGCATGTGGATTGCTGTTCTTTCCTTCTGCATTGATCAGATGTAAAGTGTTCTCTAAAAGATGTTTCTGGTGCAGTTTTCTTGGACTTGTTCTCTATCTACTTTCGCATCTCAATCATGCGTGAGAGGCTACAGCATCACAAGTTTTTTAAATTTTATGCATCCATTTCTGTCGAAATGAACTGGCTGTGGGTTGTAATGTCTTTGAATACCCTTCTGCTTATATTTATTTTAAATTGGAAGCATATAAAGTGGTCGAAGTGGGGAAACAATATGATGATGATGTTGAAATATGATATTAACTACAACAGTGTGCATTGTATCCTTTTCTGGTTCATATGAAGAAATGATAAAGATGTCTATTAATGACTCAAGTTTAAAGTTTTACTGACTTTCTGTCCAAGCTTGGTTAATTATTTTTAAGTTTGTATTACAAATTGCCATTTGTGTTAAGAAAGTTGAAAATACTGACCAATGGTTGTCCCCACAAAATAGGAAATCTGGGTTTTTCTTTTTCGTCCTTGTTGGCATTAGTATTTGCTCATTTTTTGTCCTCCAAGTTTCTTTGACGCATTTTGCTCCTTAATTTCATTTTCTACTTGCCACATTTAATATTTCATTGGCATCAGAATTGCACTCCCTTTACTGAATACTGACAAATGAGTGATTTGTAATTACTATGCTAGAGAATTATTGACAATAAACTTTGTATTATACCACTGTATTATGATTTTGTCTCATACTAGATTTGAAGTTTAACTGATCTGGCCAAGCTAATCTTCAGATTAGCATCTCTGATATTTATTTCGTGTGTGTCTAGGGTGACCTTCGTGAATATTTGAAAATAAGAGGAGCACTTAAACCAGTAACAGCTCTCAGATTTGCTATGGATATTGCCAGGTTCGAGACTTGTTCCTTAAGTTGTTATAATTCTAGATGCTTTATTATCTTTTTGTTAGTTCATTGTAATATATCATTGTTTCCCAGACAAAGTAGTTTTGGTTATCTTATCATACTAGAAGATATTCAGCCGTGTTCAGATGCAGAGTCTATATTTATGGCTTTCTTTTTCTTCTTCCGCTTTTCCGTCTTTTCTTTTATTCACCATTTCTTAAATTTCTATGTAATTTATTTTATCTGAACAAATTTAGGATGAAGAATTTTGCTAGGAATTTGAAAATTTTAAAAACAAATTTTTTTTGCTTCTGTTATGAAGAATGTTTCACCATCATCGATCTAAATAAATTGAGCAGTTACATGATGAAAATCAAATAAGAGAAGAAAAGATAGTTCAATTGATGAGTAGGTTAAAAATAAATCGGAAATGATTAAGTTACCTCAAAGGAAAGCATATATGAAGAAATTTGAGGAAATATCCCCATACATCGAGGCAATAGTTTTGCACTGGGATTGACTGGTCAACTGCCTTCATTGCTGACTGATCTTCCTATGTTCTAAGATGAATTTCCCTATAACTAATATACACTTTCTAACAGTATATTTGGTTTCTCAGGGGAATGAATTATTTACATGAAAATAAGCCTGAAGCGATTATTCACCAAGATCTTGAGCCCTCGTAAGTCTTTCTGTTGCTTTTGAAACTTCACTTTGTAAATATAGATAATTGCGTCTTCTAAATCCTAGGATGAAATTTTAGTATGACATTCATTTTTTAAATTTCTTAAAATACTCTCTCGTGTTCGAGTAAGACAACAGAAATATTTTGCGGGATGACTCTAGACATCTGAAAGTTGCAGACTTTGGAGTAAGCAAGTTACTTAAAGCGGCCAACAGAATTAAAGAAGATAGACTGCTTACCTTTCATGACACATCTCGTGAGTCTGCAGCTCTTAAGAGTTTTATTTACTTGAAAACTGCTCTTAAGAGATTTTTATTTTGCTTCCCAGTTGATAAATTACTAATTATTCAAATAACTTTCTGTCAATTGAACAGGCCGATATATGGCTCCTGAGCTTTTCAGAGATGAAGATTATGACACCAAAGTGGATGTTTTCTCATTTGCTTTGATCTTACAAGAGGTAATGGAACCCTAATGTTTAAGGGTCTGTGTTTTGAGAATGATAAAAAGGTCGTGTTTGTTCATCTGGAAAGTCAGAATAAGTTTCGTTACTTATTTTGGCTTTTGATTTCACATGCTTCTTTAATTAGTTTATTGATATTAGAACATATTTTAGATACTAGAAAAAATTAGCTGCGAAGAACATCATTTAGTGCTTCTTGTTATCACAGGCTTGAATACCAAATTGATGCATATGGTTGTAACAACAAATCGAACAATTGCTGAATTATATGAGAAGAGATTTAACAGGAGAATATGAAGGTCATATATGGGGGAAGAAGATAAGAATGATTAATTTTAAGTATTAATACAGTAAGGAAAAAAATGTAAACTAAATTGTCTTAAAATATAAAACTACAATAAGGATGTAAAAGCAACTCTAACCTTGGCAAGTCGTCACTAACATTTCCAGAATCTCCATCAGCTGCCCTCCATAAATTTGAACTTATAAAACTTTGGTTGATTTTTTGAGTCAGGATATACTTCTTTGACATATATCATTTGATAAGCAGGCTTCATAAATTGATTTTTGTAATGTGCTGAACCTTAGATGATTGAAGGCTTCCAACCGTTCTATGCAAAGCCAGAAAATGAAGTACCTAAATTATTTGCTGCGAAAGAGCGCCCTCCATTTAGAGCCTCTGCGAAGTTTTATGCCCATGGACTTAAAGAGTAAGTAACTTGTTTTCCTCAATGCTTACAGGTCCTGCATAATATTCTCTTGTAGCCTAACTGAAGCAAGATCTTTTGCGTATTACAGTTGAAATTTATGATATACAGATTTAAAATCTTTAAGTATAAAATATTTGTGAAATCTCTCTGCTGCTAATTTGCTAAAATGTTGTTTCACCAGAAATTTTTTGAGATCTTACTGAGATGCTTTGAGCTTACATAACATTATAATCTATTTCAGCCATTACTCCCCTTTATTCTTTATTACAGGTTGATTGAAGAGTGTTGGAGTGAGAAACCAGCTGACAGACCGACATTCAAGCAGATAATTCCTAGACTAGAGGCAATCTATAACAGCTTTAGCCATAAAAGGCGTTGGAAGGTCTCTCTCTCTCTCCCCCCCCCCCCCCCCCCTCCCCCTCTTCAGTATGCGAATAGGTGCACGTGTGATCAAAATATAACTTGACTCGAATTTGTAATTATTCATATCATACGGTATTGCAGATAATGATTATGGTTATGACAAAGATATAGTAACATTAATGGTGAAGGCATTTAATATGGTTTTCTCCCTTCTCATATAAGAAGTTGTTGCCATGGACAGGTTAGACCATTAAAGTGCTTTCAGAATTTGGACTGGAAGAAAGATATGTCCAATTTAGGCAGCCGGAGTCGTTCCTCCAGATCTACAAGAAGCATATAAACTATTCCAGTAAAACTGCTGAAGTGCAGAAGGTTACCTTTTCCAACACAGCGCTGAACATTTTTATTGTTTTTGTATTTTATATAATACTGTTTGTAGGATCAAAAATACCTTTTCCATTTCATCCTTCCTCACATCCCTCCATCCCTTTGATTTGGCTGAGAACAAGTGAATAGTTACTGTAATGTACTGGTATTGTGAATGTGTATAATACTTTTAACCCTATGATTAACCTTGCTGCTGGATGTTGTACATGTATTTACAAGTCGACATGGGAATGATATCCTATGCTTGTCTTTATTAATTTTAATGAAGAAAAGTATGATTATCAATAGGCGTTTTGATGTCCGTGTTGCCTTTTCTTCTGATGCATTCTGGATTAATTATTCTGGTCTGAGCCTCTAATTGTTTCCTAATTTCTCTATCCATTGTTGTGAAAAAGTGAATTATCCATGTTTGAGACTTGAAAGTAATTTTAGTTTTCCAGCACAGCCAAACATAATGGCATGTAGCAAAAAGAGTAAACCAGTGTGATTCAGTCAGTCCATACCTAATCCAAAGATGATAATCTGATGCTTTAACTTCACAATGAATGGAAGGTATTTAAGTGGGTACGTTGTGGGAAGTTGGAGTGGGGTGGGGTGGGTGGGCGGCATTGATGTTCTGCAAACCTCAACGTCAAAAGTCTAGAAAAGTATCAGGATTGCCATTTGTGGTCCCTTTTCTTGGAAAAGAACATTAGTTCTCATGAGACTTTAGGGTATGTACTCTTCTCCCTTTCCCAATGGATCAGTTATACTAATATATTCTATGAAATAAATAATTGTTTTTTAACTTTCTGAATTTCCTTTTATTTTCATCGCAGTCTTTAACCATTGGAGGTGCTTGGTGGATTAAAATCATGGTTGTGAGTTGCCGTGTCGTTAAATTGGACTTTGCCATTTGTACACTAAATTTTTACACTTTGATTGACACTTGCATTGTTGTCAAGTGTCAATTAGATGAAAAAATATATTTGAAATTTAAACTGTGCAATCAGATAATATCACATGACAAAGTGTAAATTAAAGTGTACATGTAGCAAGATTCCTTTGGCGATATTGCACAAGATGAAATGCTGACCAAGAAGAGCCAAGAAGTGAATTTCAACAATTTCAAGTGCGAAAGTACAAAACCCAAGTCGCTGTCGCTGTGAGATATTGGAAGATTTTCTTGTTATGGCCTCGAGGACTTTTTGAGCTTTGGAGTTTTTCAAATACCACAACCTTTAAAGTGATTTATGTGACTTCTCTTGCCTAATTCAATGTGAAGTGCGTGATATCGTCACCATTTAACATGCAAAGCAGTTTATTCAACGACAAATCTAATCTGATCTATGGATTGATGACAAAATTAAATTCGATCTACATAATTATTTGATTTGACAAAGCAGATTGACCCGTGTCTCTTTGGAGCCACTAAGCTTGGCCAAGCTTGAGGAACCTAGATGGGTCGAGCCAATTCTCTTTCCTTTGTGACAGTTGAGTGAAATTTTGTAGGATTCTCATTCGTGACAGCCCTACCAGTGAACGAGAACTCTTTTACGCATTTTACGCTAATCATGGTTTACAAAGTTGACTAGAGATGCCCAAAAAACTTTAAAACCAAAAAAAAAAATAAAATCGTAATTATAATTCATAGAAGACTAAGTGCAAAAGGAGTTTTTTAAACCCAAAAGCTACTTTTGGACCTATTTCAACTAATTTTATGAAAATGTTTCTTTTTGTTAGAAGAGATTTTAAAGAAAGTTGGTCGACTTTCTTTAAAAGCACTTTTGGAATAAAATGTTCTTTTAAAAAATTATTTTTAAATAAAAATTAAGGTAGCTTCTTCGAAAAACTCTTCTAGTTAGAAGAGCTCTTAAAGAAAGTTGGTCCGACGTGACTTTCTCTAAAAGTATTTCTGAAATAAGATGTTCTTTTAAAAAATAAATTTTAAATAAAAATTAAGGTAGCTTTCTCGAAAAACTCTTCTACAAGAAGCAAAAACAAAAATAAAAATCATGTCAAATGGGCCATAAGAACACATTGGAAATCAATTGTAGTGTACTTTTAATATCATTCAAAACACAAGTAGAAAGCACAATAATTAATTATACATTCTAATTTGTGAAGTTGTTTGTAATTGAACACTTTAGGAACAATAATTGAGTAGATAAAAAGCTAATTTAGCATCGATGCTCATGGTGCACCTCTCGAATTTATCTCTTGTTAAAAAGGGATTTCAGAAAGAGTAATATAACTTGTTAGATAAAAGAAACAAATAGATTATTACTTCGTGTTTCTACGGTGTTACATGGGCATCTTCTAGTTTTTGATTTGATTTTTATTTTGGTTGGTGGGGGTTGGGGTTTAAATTTAGAAGTCAGATGCTAGGTTAAGAGAGGACACAGCACATGTAGTGCTATGGCCCCTTTATGAATTGTTTGGTATCAACTTTGTCATCTATCAATAATATGGTTCTTCAATGCCCCCACTAACTTATCCAATCATCATTTGATCATCCATGAACAAATTGTAATCTACTTTCTTTTAGAGAAGTTCAGTTTTTTGTCCATCCAAATATTAAAAGAATGTAGATACAAAGTCTTATTCAGGTAGTCTACGAAGTTGCATTCAGGAATAAATTTAGCACGAGTTAATACGAGATTTTTTATTTTTAGCACGGGCTAATATGAAAAAAAAAAATTTCAAAAATTTTTTTTATTAGAATTTGGGCTGAAAGGCCGGGCTGTAGCCCTGCCCAGCCCTAAATCTGCCCTTGACTCGCATCTTATTTTTAATTATTTTTTAATTTTTATAGAGCCATCAAGATCTATTGCTCTGATACCAATTGATTAGTTATATTTTACTTTTAATTTAATCTCTAGTTTATAATGACCTGAGTTGATATCTGGTACATCGTATTCGATTAGCATGTCAGGATTATTAGGAATTTTGTATTAAGTTGATCAGTGAATATTGTTCCAATATGATATATCGTATTAGAATACCTTATAATTAGTGAAAAATAAACAAATTAGTTAGTAGTTTTACTTCTTATTTACTTGTACATAAAGTCGATTACTTGTAAGAGATTATTTTATTTATAAATTTTTTTATCCTATAAGTTAATTTTTTTTCTTATAAGTAAATTTTAGATAGAAGTGATTTTTTATTTTTTTTACTTATAAATAAATTATTTTAAAATATAACTGATTTGTTACTTAAAAGTGAATTATTTTACTTGTACACAATTTTTTTTTAATTATAAGTGAATTTTATATTTATAAGTTATTTTTTTACATAAAAGTGAATTTTTACTTATATAGCAAATCTTTAGGTTTAAGTAGTAGGTTTTACTTACCAGTTCAGTGTAATTTTTTTTTTTTTTGTCCCCTTGAATCCGTCCTTGATCTTATGTGTCCAATCTCATTTTCGCTTTGCTCTTTCAAACATTAGCGTTTTATAGCACGAGGTTGATAATGGGCAGCTGACCGTGCCAGTTTTTCTTGTGACGAGAATAAGGTGACCTATACATTAGATTCAGTTATTGTATAATTTATTTTCTATCATCCACATTTCATCGCGATATTCATTGGCCAAATTATTTGATTTGGTTTTAAATGTTATAAAGTAAAAAATCAACGTTAATAATTGAAAAAGACATATAGTTTAATTTTCAAAAATATTTAATTATAATATACATAAACAATTTGTCATAGAGCAATGTCAAGCATGTATCTCTTGGTGGACATGGAAGAATGACATATGCAGATCTTCAAGAATCATGCTAGTTGTATAATCGGGGTTGACAACCACTCATATGAGAGGGGAGCCCACGATGAATAAAAAAATCGTGAGCCTTCTTTCTTGTGAGATGATTGTTAATCCCGATTGTATAACTAGCAAAATTCTATTCTCAAAGACAAGACAATGTGAAAAAGTTAAACGCTTATTAATCCCATTGCTAGGTCAAGTCAGATCATATGACCTAAGGGAGGGTCTATGTCAAAATTAACAATGGAACAAAATCTTTTTACATTTTTATTGTTGGTTAAATGAATCTTTTTACTTTTGTCCGATTATTGTAAATCTTGTCCGATTTTCTTTATTTTCGCAGTCTTATTTGTATGGATATTCGATTTATGCCCATCATTAAACTTCCACGCGTCTTTGTTTTCTCTTAATTAATTGGTAGGAGTCTGTGTCAAACTTCTTACCAATTAGATGAATTTTATTAGATAAAACAAAAGGAAACATGGTAGACCAAATGAATGAAAATGGATTGGCAAAGATGGCCATGGAGGATCCCAATCAGTTAAACAAACACTCATGGCCTTGGCCTAAAACAACGAATTACTGTTCAAAATGCCAATTATATCCGTAGACAATTTTCAATTTCCAATAGCAAGGAAATATGCAAGAGAAATTTTATTTGTACAGTGTTTGTACAGTCCACGTGGGACTGTACAAATTACATCCTCACACAAATAGCGGGGACACACGCCAATGAAAAAAGCGTGAACCCCCCTGTTTGTGAGAGGCTGTAAAACTTACAGTCTCACGTGGACCCTAAGTGTAACATTTCTCAATATGTAACTGGATGTCACATGGCAGGGCTTTTGTCATATACCTCATTTATGTGAAAGCAGAAAGCTACACATTGGACAGGTAGGGACTATAAAATAATACGAAGAAGATATCACATTTTTCATCTAATGTATATGTTATTTTTGGTCAAATGTATTTAACTATGTCAATTGGTTCTGTGTCACAAATTTAATTAGGGCAAATGTTAATACAAGAAATTGAAAATTCTATGTCCCGTGGGGCCTCAGAGTCGGCTAGTCTTGGGCTGGTGGACCAAAATTTTTATGAGCGTTGCCAAATGATCATATATTGTTGTAATTTTTCTGTATAAACCCTCACTTCACTTCGTTTTTTGGACAAATCTCTACCATATAAATTTGCAGTTGTTCTAATCTTCGTATTAAACTCTTTTAGAGTGTGTTTGATTGCATTTATTTTCCATGAAAAATATCAGTTTTCCACCCAAATTTCTACTTTGAAGTGTTTGATTGCTATTTTTTTTCCATTGAAAATATTTTCCAACTTTTAAAAACATTTCTAATTTTCCTTGTTTTTAAGGAAAATATTTTCTTTGGGGGGGAGTAATTTTTTGTTTTCCTCAAAACAAGGAAAATATTTTCTTTTCCATGTCATATTTTTCATGTCAATCAAACACACTCTTATTATTCACAACAAAGTTATATTGTTTCTAAATTACTTTTTTAAGTAAATTCTATCCAACTCTATTTATTCTACCTTTTTCGTATATACATTATTTTAAAGAATAATGTTATTTGCATGTAATGAGAGTTACATAATAGTTTACATACATATGAAGTGTCAAAATGAGATTTTTTTATTTGGTTGAAGAAGTTTTGATCAATCACATCTCATCATATCATGTGTATATGAACAATTATGTAAAACATTATGTACATGTAACACAAATATTTTTTAAATGGATTACTACAGATTGTTGAAAATCGGTGATTTCAACAAGTTCTTTGGTGCTTCTAACACTAGAAATTACTGTGTCATTAGATCACGATTTAATTATTCTAAATGATGTTCCAGTTTGTGTTGATTTAGGTGATGACCATAGGAGTATGAATCCGACTAATTTAGATAATGTTGATGACGATGATGAAATAGTAATAATAGGTTAAAGTGATAAATGATGAACTAACAAAAACAAAATGATAAGTATAGAGAACACTTCAAATTAGTGGCCACAAGTGCAATAGTAGATGAAAATCCGAAGCGCGATGCACAATGTAAATACTGCAAAGAGAAGTTAGCTTCACAAATTGTATCGACCCTACAAAACATGTACACCAAACGAGGAGATTTAGAAGTAATCAGGTGCAACTTCAATTTCATACCCCAACTTGGGTATATTCACAAGTGAACGTGTGTGAAGGTATGACGATATTTGTGGCTAATAGTGTATTTTTGCTTAGCATAGTCGATAGCTTAACACGACTAACTTCATACAAATATATCTCGAGTCTAGGTACAAATCTTATTCTTAAAACACCCTTCGGTTAGAAGCTATTCATTTATATAATAGAAAAAGGCATGAATAATCACTACAACAAAATATACCTTTTACGGCGTGCAGTTGCACGCCGTATAAAGTAATGCCGTAAATAAATCTCAATTTTTACGGTGTGCAAAGAATGCCGTAATTAACTATTAAAAGGATAAGCTTTTATGGCGTGCAAGTATTATACTACGTGCATATGCACACCGTAAAAGCTTATTCTTTTACGGCGAGTAAAAATGCACGCCGTATTATCCTTTTATGGTTAATTACCTTTTACGGTGTGCATTTTTGCACACCGTAAATTTCTACATCATTCTTTGAAAAATAGCATGTAACCACCAGCAGACCTGTAAAGACGAATTGCCAGGGCCATTGTAACAAGCACAAGCGCAAGTACAAGTACAAGCACAAACACAAACAAAGGTGCAGAGATAGATGCACAGGTAAATAATTTAGCTCACACAAATAAAGATGCAAAAATAAGTAATTTATATAATAGAACCCATTTGCAGTAAGAAAACTACTAATTTAGAAGTATCCAAACTGATATCACTGTGCTATCACTGAAGTACAATATATGTTGACTACCCCTACAAACTGTAGACATTTGAGGTTCAATTTATCAATCTGAATTTTGTATTACCATCTATGTATCACATTCTCGTTTCTTATACGGCTTCTCAAGTTGTCACTTTGCTTCACAGTTGGGAAAATTTGTCAAATTATAGTAATGAGGGGCTATGTCAATCAATGTGCAGATAAATTTAAAAGGACAGCAAGAAAAACTTCAGAAAATCCAACTAAGATTTTTTATGTACATGTGTTTTATGTGTGACTTCTGGTTTGGTAATAACCATAAATATTACATATCTACTACCATAGACTACATAGATAAACAATGCTTAATGCATTAAAAATTATATATTTAAAGTAATTGAATATTCCTCATAATGAAGTTAATATTTATAATGTTATAATGAACATTATTAGAGAGTTTAGTTGTGGAACTAAAATCCTTAATTTTACCTTTGATAACATGTCGATCAACAAAGTAGTCATTGAAAAATTAGATGGACAACTTAATCCCAATTTTGGTGGCACACTACTTCATATCCGTTGTGTTTGTCACATTTTTTAATTTAATTATCAAAAATGAACTAAAATTAATAGAAGAACAATTAGAAAAAAAAATTAGATACGCTCTTACTTTTATTAAGGTCTCCCCTAGTAAAAATAAATATTAGATGATCTATACAAAAAATGGTACGAATACAAGTACATGTGAAATATCGTTAGAATTAACTACATATTTTGCTCACAAAATACTTAGTATTTTAGGTGAGGAAGAATTTTTTTTTTGACATAATTAGATGGTGGGGAATGATTGAACTACTAATTTTGTTTAATTTTTCTGATTATTTTAGAAATATTGTACACGTAATATCTTATTCGTATATAATTTTAACTCTATCTACGTTAATAGTAGTCGATCATGTTAAGTCTAAAATTATAATTGACAATTTCCTAAATCAAAATCATATTTGAGTTGAATTTATTAGTAATAAATCGAGTTGTAATCAAAGTCAAAATATGTTTAGTAAAGTCCAAGTTATTGTAAAAATAGTTTGGGGTTAATAGAGTCCAAAAAGAAGCCAAAGAAATCCAAGAAAAATATCAATATTCGAACTTCAAGAAGTTGATATCAAGGACGCTTCCCCACTAGCCTGTTGTCCAGTCCGGGCTCGAGCAGCAGAGGCAAAACCTATTGCCCCGCCTAGAGCTTGAGCGGCGATTGACGTTCAACAATCCTATTTTGCTTCAAACACTTGATTTTGAACCCCTTCTATTCCCAAATACTTTCCCATATATATATATATATATATATATATATATATATATATATATATATAATATCCCAACTCTATAAAAATTCAAAAGTGTGTTGAATCATATTTTTCTTGGAGATCATTTATTTGAAGATCCAAAACACTTTCATTGATTTGAAGATTCAACCACCTTATTATTTGGGCCATAAATTCATACAAACTTAGATTTGTTGATTGAGTTATAAACTTTCACATTAAATCACAGATCAAAATGCATGAGATCTTTGATCAAACACATAAACCTACCTTCACAAATTAGCCTTCAGAGTTTTGGAGTACGACGTTGAAGAATGAGATTCGTTCTTGGAGGTCCACAGGAGATAAATGACACCAGTCCGAGCTAGTGCGAGGAACACGCAGTCTAGGAAGGCCAAGGTGATCACATGAAGAAGATCAGAGGTGACTAAGTGTTAGTTAGAGCTGAGCCATACTCTAAGTCTCATAGTTTATAATAGATTATTAACCGCAAAGTACTCTGAGTTTTTGATCTTTTGCGAAGGGTTTTTTCCTTGATCATATTAGTACCATTTACTTTGCGCGATTTACAAACTGTGATATTCAAATATAGGATAAATCGACTTGTTTATTTTATCATTTAGAAATAATTAAAAAGTGACTCGTTGCTTTAAATTGATTATTTCCACACACTGGGTTTAAATAAGTTGATAATCTAAACTTTCAAATGATATCAGAGCCTTATTTACGATTCTTGACATTAATTGTCTAGATGAGTCAATCATTATCTGTTCCTCATTATTTTGATGGCAGTAATCATGCCTATTAAGATATTAGAATGAGAACTTTTCTTGTGTTTATGGATAAGCGGGTTGGGTGAGTGTTCAGAATGGTTGGACTACCCCTACTACCACAGTTGAAGGTGCAGTTATCCCTACTACTTTTGCTAATTGGTCTATGACTAATTTAGGAATGCAATTGGAAAAGTAAAGCCTTTCATGTTTTATTTATGGCTGTATTACCTGAAGAGTTTAGGCATGGATCGATGTGTGGGACTGCAAAAGAGGTTTGAGATATTCCAGAGATCATACATGGGGGGAAATAAGACCGTCAAGAACTCAAAATTGCAGATGTTGACTACTAGATTTGAGGAAATTATGATGAAAGATGATGAGTCTTTTGATGATTTCTATGCTAAATTGAATGATATAGTTGGCTCTAACTTTAATTTAGACGAGCGAATTCCAGAGGCTAAGATTGTGAGAAAAGTAATGAGATCCCTACCTAAGAAATTTAGATCTAAGGTGAGTGCTATTAAAGAGAGTAAAGACCTAAGGGTCCGTTTGATTGTAAGAGTGAAATTTGGGTGGAAAGGAAATGAAATATAGGAAATTGAATTGGCTAAAATTATTTTACCGGGAATTGTCAATTAAATGTGTTTGATTGGTATAATTTTTCACCTAATCCGTTTGACTTTATTTTTCATGCAAATTGTTATTTTTTGAGATAATTTTTTTTACAATCTGTATTAAAATTTGTTTGGATTGCCAAAAAGTTAAAAAATATATATATATTGATTTTTTTTTTTGTGTTCGTTTGGCTTAATTTTTTATGCAAATTGTCAATTAAATGAATTTTTTTTTTTTACCATTGAGTCTAGAATTTGTTCCCATTACCAAAAAAAAAAAAAAAAAAGATGGAAAACAAAGACCACTTAATAGGTGGGAAACCATTTCCAAGCAAAATGTGCATTGATGAGTTGTACCTAGAAAATGGTTGGAATTCATTTCCATGAAAAATTTGGTGTATCAAACACCAAAAATTTAGAAAAAGTTGGAATTCAATTGCTAGTTCCATGAAAAATAGCTGTATCAAACAGATCCTAAATACAATTAAGATTGAAGAACTCATAGGATCTCTTCAAACATAAGAGCTTAGCCTACATCATTCTAGGAAAGAATAAGAACTTAAGGATGAGCACCTTGCCTATCTTGCAAAGAAATTTAAGAAATTTCCTAAGAATAAGAACACATCTTCTAAGAGATGTAATGATAAATTTAGTACATCTAGAAAAGATAAACGTGAGAAGAGCAATACTAGATGTTCTAGGTTTGCGAGGTTTCATGAGTGCTAGGGTATTTGTCATGTGAAATCTGAGTCTCCTAACTTGACGAGACCCTAGGCAAAGCTATGAATGCTAATGATGGATAATCAAAGTGAGAATACCATTCCTGATGAGACAGGTGGTTAAGAGTGAGTCACTTGAGGATTTAGAGAAATCTGACGCTTCACAAGGTGGGTTAGAAGATAAGGGTGACATTTATGAGGCATTTGATAAGTTGTTTGAGGATTGTCTTAAGTTGAAAAAAATATCAAAACTGCTGCCTTTAGAGAGAGAGAGAGAGAGAGACTTATATCTTACCTTCACGAGAAATCTAATACTCAACTACATTCATTCTTAAGTGGATCTCATAAACTTGAAAATCTTTCAAGGTTGAACAAGCCAATTGGGAATAAGAGAGGTCTAGGATATAAGCAAACTAATCATAATATTGCTGGTACTTACAAGATTACTTTCGTCCCTACCACCAACCAGCCTAGGTATGTATCAAATTCTGAACCCAAGAACAAGGGCTTCTTAGGATAGAGGCCTATATATATATCATAAGAACCAACCAGCCGAGAAATCAATATCAACTACCATGTAGATTTGGACCTAGGTTTATTCCTACATGTCACAATTGCGGTAAGTTTGGACATAGAAGGCCTAGGTGTCACAAAATTTTGAATAGGAATAGAAGTTAGAATATATCTAGCTGAGTTGACTTCTATACTAATTAGGTTAATCGCTTGACCGAAATTTGCACAATTGACTAGGATTAATTCTGCGTCTAGGAAAGTTTGGGTTAAGAAAAGTAATATGAGATATTATGAATTTGATCGCTGTGCTTTTGAATGTAAGAGCGTTGGTGTACCTCATTGAGTAGGTATTTTGGTGTATGCATTTGCATAATTCTCAATTTTCATAAATTCATGCATGCACATATGTTCTTGATAAATTAAGAAGTTTCATTTTCCCCTTATTAACTAAACAATAATAATAAAGTAATAAAACAAAAAAAGATGATTTTTTTTTTTGACATATTATTTTATTATCAAGTACTAGTAAAATTTATGTATGGTGGTAAATTAAATTTTCATTTATTTGTTTAGAACTTGTTTAGAGTATTTGATATAGGTTATTACAAGTGTCTTATGTACACTTTAGACTCTTGTGAGTGGGGTTTGATTGCATGTTTGAGATTTGGGATGACAACCATCTATGTGGTGAATTATATTCCCCATAAAAGAAAAAGATGTAAGTGAATCAAAATTTGAAATATATGAAAAAGTAAGAGACATTTTATAATATTCTTCAGAGCTTATTTGACTTGAGTAATTAGACTTGAGGGATTTCTCAAAACCCATGCCCTATGATCATCTTAGTTGGATTCATCGGTCCAAAACTCCTTACAAGAGTCATCTTAGTCGCTTATATGTGTGTGTGTGCGCGCGCGCGCGCGCTTATTGATATAGGTGAGAAAAATTATACATTAAAAATCAATTTGAGCTTTTTATTTAAAATGTTAGGTAACACTGGATTTGACTTCATGCTTTGAGAAAAATATTCGTTCACCAATGATTTTTTGTATGTCCTTTCTCATTGATTTTAGGTTTGAGACATACTTACTGGAGTTGAATGGAATTTTTCACACATGAGTAACTTACACAATTTATTCCATTTAGGTTTCAAATATGTTATATGGGAAAAGTTTATTATTTATAAATTATACATGTATTACTAAGCAAATAACTGTTCATGATGATATAATTAAAGCAAAATATTTATGAAAAAATAAAAACAGTGTCTTAAAATGATTTTTTTTCCTATCACATGTCATGCATAATTTTTGCACAATTATTATACAAGTGCATTATTTTTTACTCATTCATCTCTGTGTTTTTCATGATTATTTCTAGTTTTTCATTTGTTATTCGTGACAAAAGTAGGGAGAGGTTAATATTTATTTTAAGGAGTTGAGTGTACATGAGTTAGGGAGAGTATATTAAATTTCGATATTTTGATTGATATTTGACTTAGGGGGAGTTCATGCTGGAATTTTATCATTGATGTGTTGTGTTTTGTCAATATTGATATTAAAATTCACATGATATTTCATGTTTCGGTGTTACACATGTTTTATTATGTTGTTTTATATAACTTAGTTATATGATTTTGTTAATTGATTATTTTCGCTTGCTTTGCACGTTGTATTGTGATTTCTATATGTTGTAGGAAACAAGGTGAAGAAAAATTTGAAGTGTCTATGGGCAGATTGTATAGAACTTTTGACTCTGAAATAAATGATTTTGTTAAGGAATGTCAAATGGAGAGATTCTTAAGTTTAAAATTGTAATTAGAAATTTCCTAAGTCAAAATCATATTTTAATTGAATTGTATAAGTAATTAATCGAGTTGTAATCACAGTCAAAATAGGTTCAATAAAGTCCAAGTTATTGTGAAAATAGTTTGGGGTTGATATAGTCCAAAAAGAAGTCAAAGAAATCCAAGAAGAAGAACAAGATTTGGACTTAAAATAAGTTGATATCAAGAAGGATGCTTTTGCACTAGCCTGTCGTCTGGTCGGCGTTTGAGTGACAAAAGCAGAACCCGTGTTGCCTGCTTAGCCCTAGACTGCGCTCGGGCAGCAAGTGCACCATTCGCTTAGCGCTTGAGCGGTGGTTGATGTCCAGTAATCTCGTTTTGCTTCAAACACTTGATTGTGAACCCCTTTTCATCACAAACACTTTTCCCTATATATGTCATACTCTATGAACGTCCAAAAGGATGTTGAATCATATTTTTCTATAAAGATCATTCATTTGAAGATCCAAAACACTTTCATTTATTCCAAGATTCAACCACCGCATTATTTGAGCCATAGGTTCATCCAAACTTAGATTTGTTGATTGCGCTATAAACCTTCACATTAAACTAGAGATCAAAATAGATAATATTGTTAGTCAAACACTTAAACCTACATTCGTCAAATAGCTTTCAGAGTTACTGAAGTTTTGAAAAGAGGCACTTGAAGTTCTTGGAGGTCCACAGGAGATAAACGATACCAAGGGTCTAGAACTGGTGTAAGGAGCACGCAGTTCACGAGGGCCAAGGTGATTATAGGAAGAAAGTGAGAGGAGACTAATGGATAGTTATGGACTATGCTATAAGTTTCATAGTTTATTGTAGATTGTTGACCAGCAAAGTGCACAAAGTTTTTAATTCTTTGCGAATGGTTTTCTCCATGATCATATTGGTATTATTTATTTAGCACGATTTACAAATTGTAGTAGTCAAACGTATGACAAATTGACTTGTTTAATTTAATTATCTAGAAACAATTAAAAAAACAATTGTTGCTTTTAATTGATTATTTTTGCACATTGGGTCTAAATAAATCGATAATCTAAACTTTCATATCCAAGCCCCAAAAAAGAATGAGGAATTTAATTCTTTTTATTAATTAAACATGCCCCGGATCATGAGCTCGCGGACATGGTTCGGGATTGATCCATGAGGCCACAAGCCACAGGATGAACCGAGCACAGTTTGTGTACACGAGCCCATTGCCACCCTATCTGCAACTCCCATCACCCCCACCCATCAAGATTTTTCATTACTCATAATTCAGATGAAGTGGAAGAAACTAAAAAGAAACAAGAAAGTGAAATGAAAAAAGTAAATGAGAAATGAAAACGAATGGTCAGGGAGGCTGAATATCATGAGTGATTTCCTAAAATTTATCCCTTATCCTGGTACTTCAATAAAAACCACCAGAAAGCAATAAAACGACAAAAAATTAAGTTTGTATTATCATACAATAGAAGCCATTGTTTACTTTATAAATACACACCTCCTAGTGCAGTTCCCTTCCATTTTCTGCATCTTCCCTTGCAGAACTAGTACGAAGGTGGAGAAAATTCAAACCAAAAACCTTAATTTCTGTCCTAATTCCCTTACAAGGTTTGTGAAGCTAAAAATATGTTAAAAATCAGTTTTCTTTGCTTCACCTGTATTGTTGTCAATCAATTCCTTCATTCCACATCCTTATTTTGTACAAGGAAAAAAACGTTTCATTGACCTCAAATAAATCTTTGAAAACAAAACCCACATACATGGAATTCTGTTGTAGGGATAAAGTCTCTGAATTCTTGGTTTTTAAAGTTTTCTTTTGCTAAGCATTTTTATTCAATAACCCAAGTTGCATAAGGTTAATTTTGTTCAAGGATTAGCTAGGTAATGATATTTTTTCCCTTGTTTCAGGTGAGGAAATGGAATTGCAGAGTGATCACTCAAGGGAAATTTCTCCCCAGAGGAAAATCAGTAGGGGAAAGATCGAGATTAAGCGGATCGAAAACACCACAAATCGTCAGGTCACCTTCTGCAAGCGTCGCAACGGCTTGCTCAAGAAGGCCTATGAATTATCTGTACTCTGTGATGCTGAGGTTGCCTTGGTTGTCTTCTCAACCCGTGGTCGTCTCTATGAGTATGCCAACAATAGGTGAATTTATATAAATAGACGCGTTAATCTACTTAAATAATCGTTTGAAAGGGACTTGTTTCAATTTTTCTTGAGGATCTGGGGCTGTTTTTCTCGTGTTGTTTTTATTCTTTGTTAATCCTCTAAAAGACTTTCCTTTATAGAGCACTTTTTTTTTCTTGATTTCTTTTGCCCTAAAAAGGGGTACAAATTTTAGTTTCATATTTTGTGTTTTAAGTTAATTACTTACTCTAGAATTTTTGGAAAGATTTAAACACAAGGATACAGTCATTTCTTGTACAGTGAAGATTTGAGTTTTCTTGACAAAGATTCATTTGTCTTTCCAAATTTTCCAATTTTTGCCTTTTCTTCACTGTGCTTTATGGGGTTTCAGTTTTCTTGATCCCATTTAGTCCATCTCTTGTGAAATGCATAGATCTCTTGCAAAATAAGAGCAAATTATTTGTATGTTGAACAACTCTTCAGTTCTTACTATATTGTTAAATTTTCCTCTCCATCTCTCTTCCTTTCTTTCTCCTGGCAAGAAAGCTGTCAAGCTCTCATTTGTCCCTAGCAAGCAGATTTTGCATCACCAAAGTAAATAAATGGGCTTTGAAGAAAGATGCTTAATTAGGGTTTCCCAACCAATCAAAATTAGGGTTTCACAAAATAATTCCTTTATCACTCGTGCAGTACTAAATAAATTTAAAGATTAACCTAATTAGGGTTTACTTTCTTCAAATCACATTGGCAAAAAAAATTGAAAAGCAAACCATTAGATGTGTCCCCTAAGGATTTTGCAACTTGTACATAAAAATGGTATAGAAGCTATTACTGAAAATGATGATGTAGAGATGAAAGATCAGATGAAAAGTTGATTGTTTTAAGCTGGCAAATGGTAACATTATGTAATCCTTTATTTAAATCTCGATATTGTAGCAAGATCCGTCCAATTGGGGTTTCTATTATGCGCAGATCCACAGCTTTCTGAGCTTTAAATCTGTCGCAACCAATCAAAACCTAGTTAAAGTAGCACGGTTTGTACATCTTGCACATGTAAAATTTTCACACTCTTTTAGGGAATCAGGATCTGGCTTTATTTCTTTTTTCTTTCATTTAGGGAAGATTGAAAACACGGGTGTTCTTGTTCAGTTAGAATTGAACTTAGATATATATAGAATTGACCCAGATCAAGAATCTTTAGTCATATTACACTCGAATTTTCTTGCTCTTGACTTCTGACAAGAAAGGAAGTGATGGGTCATCATACCCATAAATTTTCTTGATTTCTCTCTGGAATGGTGAAAAATAGACGCATATTTGTTATCTCAGTTAGAAGCTTTTGCTAAGCTTCTGAGATCGGTGAAACTAAAACAGCAATGGAACAGAAGTGAAAGAGAATGGCCAACCAATAAGAGGTACCAATATGTGGTGTGGTGTGGTGTGGTGTGGTGTGGGGTGGGGTGGGGTGGGGTGGACTGCAGATACAAATGTACGGAAACTGGCAACCAATGGGGAGTTTCTGAATGTCTGATCTCTGTTTTGTTTTTCTGATGCATGGGAATGGCTGCTCCAAGTGGACGGTTCTGATGTTCTCAGAATTTCAGATGGACAAGACTCGATTCTTTGATTGGCAAGTAACCTCCAATCAGACCTAGGGTTAAAGACTATTATCCACAGTGTAAATAAAGTTAAGATTAAAAAAACCCTAAAAATTGAGCCAATCATATTAAGGGATTTAGTGCCTGCTTGGCAAGGACAGCCAATCAGTAGCTCGACAAAATTAAGGTAGCAGTTTACTGAGGAATCCGGGTGTCTCCTCTGTGTTGGGTTCGTTTCATGGGACAAGTTGAGTTTATAGAATGAGATTCACATGTTCACTTTATGTTCAGTGTTTTGCATACCCATCTTTATAAAAACTAATTTATTTATTTCTTTGCAATAACCAAAGAAAAGTGTTTAATAAATCATTAATCGAATATGCTAAAGGCCTGCTTGACATAGTTTTTGTAAAGTCAAAAAGAGTTTTTGTGACTCAAAAATTGTTGAACTCGTTTGATAAATTTTTTGAAAATGCTTCCGTTAGAAAAGATTTTAAAGGAAGTTGGTTGAATGTGTGGATTCCTTTAAAAGCACTTTTGGAATAAAAAGTTCTTCTAAAATTTAATTTTCAAACAAAAATTAAGAGAATTACATTCCAAACGGGTCCTTACTACTTGTTTGGGAAACCTTAAAAGTTGTTAAAAAGTCTGGTCAAAGTTAATATTTAATTTCAATCACATATTTCATAAGATCCATAACTTTTATTTATTTTTTAATTAACTTTTATAAAAATCTGTTAAATTTTTTATCTAAAACTTTGTCAAACAACCCTTATGAGTAGTAGTAATATTCGACCTAGCCTTCATTTTCATGACGAGTTTAAAATTTATCCCTATACCAAAATTAATTGGCTACAATTCCATTGATAGAGAATTAAAGGAATTCTGATCTTTTTTTAAATTACATATTTAAAATTATGCATATATTAGCTCAATACTCTCTACAACTTGAATTTGCCTATGATGTATAGAGTACTATATATAGGTATATGAATGAACAAATTGTTGAGTAAATTGTAAATTGTGCAGTGTCAAAGAAACCATTGAAAGGTACAAGAAAGCCTGTTCAGATTCCTCAAACAATGGTTCAATATCTGAAGCCAATGCTCAGGTACACTTTCAAATTTAACTTTCCCCTTTCTTCACAAATTTAAATGTGTGTTTTTCAACAAATATTGAGGGGATCAAGGGTTCAATTTTACAAGTATCAGATGATAGTTACTAGAGTTTACATCAGGGAAATGGAAATGCATAATTTAATACATTATGAACCACCCCGAATTCTAAACTTATTCGAGAACCATTGCAGTTCTATGAGCAAGAAGCATCAAAACTGCAATCAAATATCACTAAATTGCAGAATCAGAACAGGTGAATTTTATTTTACTGGTTTATCTTATCTTATTTGGTGCAATAATTACTCTTTATAACATTTGGCTGGCTCTTTTGATTTAGGAACTTGCTTGGTGAATCTCTCGGGGAACTGCCCCTCAGAGATCTCAAGAACCTCGAGACTAAGGTCGAAAGAGGTATTAGCAGAATTCGTACCAAAAAGGTGCCAATTAATATTTTATGTTCTTGTATTCTTGTCAATAAATAATTATTTATATGGATGAAATTACTTTGAGTAGTTCAGAGTTCTTTGCTTAACTTGTCTCCTCTTTTATGAATCAGAATGAACTGCTATTTGCTGAAATTGAGTACATGCAAAAGAGGGTAAGAAATTATTATTTCCTGTATGTTATATTACAATAGCCTGAATTTATCCTTTCATTAAGCCTATGTAGCAGTCCCAAGTATTTAAAATATTATTGTTTTCTCCGTTTAATTAAAGCTAGTTTTTTCGACGAAATGTTAAAATATGTCGAATTTGTACCAAGCATTTATCAAAGGTCACATATTGAGTTGTAGACCAAGAATAAATATTTAGGCATCTGAACTTCTAATCATGGCCAGTTACACATACTAAGCATGTTGTGAAGTCATATATGTGCGAGGACTTAAGATAATTCTATGGAGTTGTTGTGTAATATATAGGCATATTACACAATTAAAAGTGATTTTATTTATGATCCTAAATATTACTATGAAACTAATAAAAAAGTGCAAATAGATAATTTAAGATTTTACTTGTGCATTAGATTCACGAGTTCACTATAGCTATCTTCTTAATCACAATCATCAAATTCTAACAACAATCAATTATGTTTACCCGAACAAATTCTTCAATTTTAATTGATTTACCTCTCTTGAGTTCAAACTTTTCTACACAATTAAGTCAACTAAATATTTCTGTACGTAAATCAGGTTAAACCTTAAGAACATCCAATCACCAATGAAAAAATATAATCGAATAGTGTTTAAACCCAACAATACAGAGAGGTGTATAATATTTAATCAATAAAAAGCAACAACTCACTTATTTATTATTTTTAGATGATTAAGTTTAATATACAATTAAGCCCGAAGTGTTAATCGCGCAATACAGATCAAAATTACAAATGTAAATAACACCAAATTTGATAATGAAGGAAAACCACTTGAACAACTCTTAACAGGGATGAAAAAACTAAGGGCAAAACTTGCAAAAAAGATCCACTAACTAAATCTTAGTAAATCTGACCACCCAACCTATAAAGCACCGAAAAACCTTTTCGATTGTAAAACCTGCACTTTTCAGCAACTCTAGAATTCTTTTCCCTCCGCATGGATCACTAAGAACAAACTCGTTCACGAACAATTGTAACTCGAGCTGTCTCTTCCCAATTTCAGAACTTTTAAGAGTTATTGGTTAAGGTAAATATTTTTGGCAAAATCTTTTATATTTTGATCTTGTGGTTAAATCAAGAGAATTATGAACTATGTTATTGATCTTTGTAGGATGTTTTCTTGTATGAAATATTGATCACCTAACATTATGGGATGAACTATGTGTTGGGTATTTATAATATCAAATGTTTGAGGTTGAATGGGATTGGAAAAATTGTAAAAATTGCGAACATGACTTAGCTCGAATAACTTGACCTCAAGCGCCCTTTTTGTGGCTAGCAAATGGCCAAGCTCCTGCTTTTTCTTCTCGAGCATCTCCTACACAATTGGTGAGCGATTTTGCAGCAATTTATTCTCATTGGTCCATTTTTGACATCTTGGACTCCTTTAAAACCTATACTATCAATCCCAACTCTTTTTAATATTACTACAACTCAATGATTGTGATTTTGAATACACACTAGCCAATTACAATTTGAACCTAACAAAAATATAAAAAACAAAACAATGTATCAACATCTCTCCCTAACTCATATACTCAACTCTCGTGAAATAAATACTTATCTCTCCCATTTTTGTCATGAATCACAAAATGAAATAAGTAACATAATCATGAATAACACAAAGAGGAAAAAGTAAAAAATCATGCACATGGACAAACTATGCAAAATTATGCAACACGTGATGGGAGAAAAAAAAAACTTTTTGAGATAACTTTTTTTCATGAATTTTTAAATATAAAATCAAGTAATTATAGATGAAATCGCATTTATTTGCTTATTTACACAAGCGTAACTTATAAACAGTGAACTTTTCTCATAAAGGCTATGAAAAACGTATAAGACATATCTCACTTTTTCTATTGACATATAATTCAAATATTTTGAAGTTCAATAAATTTTTTTTCGGGTGAATATGCTTGAGCAACTAGTTAAATGTCAATTCATATTCAAGGTCACCTCACCTCACCACACCAATTACCACCATCATAAATCTCATACATGTAGTCAAGACTCACTCACAAGAGTTTAATGTGTGCATTGCAGATGATACATGAAGAAATTTATACCAAATACTCCAAATAAGTTTTAAACAAAGATAATGAAAACATTATTCATCATTCATTAATTTTACTAGTACTTGATCACAAGATAAGATGTTCAAAGAAATCACCTAAAACTGTTATAATCATTAAAAATCCGTTTTTCCCCATAATAATAATAATAAAATAATGTAAAATAAATAAGATAAGGAAAAATTAAGAAATATGCATGAACATATAAATATCATGAACAATTCAGTTGTATACATCTAAAGACCTAATAAATGAGAAACATAAGTGCTCTTAACCTTTAAGAGCAACACGAGCAACACCACAATTTACAACATCACTTTGACCGGAGAGTTCACACTTTTTACCCAAATCTTCTTAGAAGAAGATGTAATCTTAGTCAAATAACTCATCATATTTGTCAAGAATCTAACTTGAGTAGTGAGATCTTGTTTGTTTTTCCTAACCAAGGGCTTACGGCATCTAAGTCTAATGTGACCTAACTCACTACAATTGTGAAAGGTGGGAATAAACCTAGGAGTAACTCTAGGTCTCAAGTTTTAAACCTTAGGTTGATGAAAACTACGTTGAACATATGATTTCTGTCCTAGGGTTCTTATATTCTTAGACTTGATTGAGGCATGTACAACCTTATTTTTTAGAAGAGGAAGAGGTTCGAGAATTTGTTTCATTATAACCTAAACCTCTCCTATTCCCAGCTGATTTATTCAAACCTAACATGTTGTCAAGGTTCTTAGATCCACTAGAGAAATACTAAGTTAGGCACTGGATTTCTCAAGATCACTCATAAGAGTCTTAACCTTAATTTTTAAGAACTCCTTTTCAACCTTTAACTCATTCAATCTGCTAGTCGACTCCTCAAGTTTTACTTCTAAACTCTCATATTCTAACTCTAGTTCATGTAATATATTGAAGACAAAGCTACTAAACTTCTTCAACTTAAGGCTCTCTATATATAGCTGGTCAAAGGCCTTTTGTATATCCCAATCATCTTTTGGTTCTTCATTTGAAGAATCATATTGCTCTATCTCCTCAAATTTCTCACTCTCCTCCATAGATTTAATCTTAAGCACATAAGTGAACTCCATATAATTCCTTCCCTAATCAGGATTTTAGTTCTCACTTTGATTATTGGAACTAGGCTTGTCATCAGTGAGAGTAGTGGTCATAGCCTTTCCTAAGGTTTTTTAGTAACTTTGATACTCGGATTTAACATGCCCATAACTTTGGCATTCATGACGTCTCACATATTAAAACCTCTTCCAGGCATCTCTAGTATTTCTCTTCTCTTTTTTATAGTTCTTGTTTTTACTAGAGTCGCCTTTAAACTTATAAGAAAGTATCTTATTATTCCTAAAGAATTTCTTAAATTTCATAGCTAGGCAAACTTCTCATCTTTTCGGCTGTCATCATTAGTTTTATTACTAGTTTCTTCCTTAATAGTGTTTAAAACTAAAGACTTATTTTTCTTAGATTGGGATAGGCTAAACCCATATGTTTGAAGAGACCCTGCAAGTTTTTCTATCTTAATAGCATCTAGGTCTTAGCTTTCCTCAATAGCTATGACCTTAGGTCTAAATCTCTTAGGTAGGGATCTCATCACTCTTTTCACAATCTTAGCCTCGGTGATTTGCTCACTAGGTTGAAACTATGACTCACAATATCATTCAATTTTGCATATAACTCATCAAAGTTTTCCTTACCGTTTATCCTGATTTCTTCAAACCGAGTGGCCAATATTTGTAATTTAGAGTTTTTAACGATCTTAGTTCTCTCATGTGTGGTTTCAAAAATATTCCAAGCTTCTTTTGTAGTTCCACACAAGGATACACGCTTAAACTCCTCGAAAAAAATAATGATAATGGCATGGACACCTCTACGATTTCAATTACACTTAGCTAAACAATCTTTTGTCCAAGTAGAGATATCTGTTGGTGTACAACACTAGCAACAAATGTAGATGGGATTGTCCAACCCTTTTATACACTAATAAAAACATGCTCATCCATTGACTTTTAAAAATGTTCTTGTTCTAATCTTCCAATAGGAATAATTACTACACTCAAAATAATAAGGAACGAAAAATAATTAACTCATCTAAACAAAATTGGGTCATGGATCACAAATAAGCTTTGATACCAATTGAAAAATATAATCAAGCGGCATTTAGACTCAACAATACCTGGAGGAATATAATACGGAATCAATAAAAATCAATAAGCCACTTATTTATTGTTTCTAGATGATTAAATTTAATGTCTAATTAAACCATAAGCGTCAATCATGCAATATAGAACAAAAACATAATAGTAAATAACACCAAATTTGGTAACAAATGAAAACCCGTTGAAGAACTCTCCGCAAGGATAAAAATCCTACGGGCAAACCTTGTCGAAAAGATCCACTATAAAAGATAACTTACAGTTTGTCCAGATACAACTAAACTTTAGTAGACTCTAGCAACTCAACATGTAAATTACTAAAGAATCTCCTCAATTATACAACTTGCACTTTTTATCTGAATTTCTTTTCCCACCGCTTGGATCACCAGAACAAACTCATTGTGGAACAATAGGAACTCTAACTGTCTCTTCTCAACTTCAAAACTCTAAAGACTTATTGGTGAAGGTAAAGATTTTTGGTGTCGATCTTTTGTGTTTTGATCTTGTAGTTGAATCAAGAGAATTATGGAATATGTTAATAATCTTTGTAGGATATTCTCTTGTATGAAATATTGATAAACCAATATTATGGGATGAACTATGCTTGGATATTTATAATATCAAGTGTTTGAGGTTGAATGAGATTGAAAATATTATTAAAATCGCGAACAGAACACTGCTTGGATAACTCGACTGCTCTAACGCCCCTCTCGAGGCTAGCAAGAGGTCAGTTGACTGCTTAAGGGCCCAAGGTACAACTAGCGAGCAGCCAAGCTCCTTTTATTTATATTATTTTTTCTTGAGCGCCTCCTGCGCGGTTGTTGAGCGATTTTGAGACGATTTTTTCTCCTTAATCCATATTTGACATCTTTATCTCTTTCAAAACCTAAACTACCAACTCTGATTCTTTTGACTTTAATTAAAACTCAGCCACTGTTTGATAGAAATTAAAATTCATATTTTAATCTAAATCAAAGTCAACAATTAATTTTAATCACATATTTAATCAACTTTTATCAAAATCTATTAAAAATCTGATTTTAATCCCCACTAAACAAGGACTCAATAACTATGATTTTGAACACGAAATTAACCAATTACAATTTAGGCCTAACAACCGAAACATTTAATTAAGGACAACAAACAGTAAAAATGTATCTTACCTTTTATCTAAATTCTCATTATTACTATGCGATCTAAGCAAATAACTCACCTATTTGCTTATTATTGCTCACAAATAAATGAATTAACGATTAAGTAATTCAAAGCCTTGAAGAATAGAAGTAACAACATAGAAACATTAAATTAAAATGAAAACATAATAATTTCTATTGAAGTTAAAAACTTGCTAGGTTATATTATTCGTCCCAACTTTTGGTTTAGTTATACATCATGGTGGACGAAAAATACAAAAAAAGTCTAGAAAATCAGGTGGTTTAAAGGGAAAAAATGATCTTCTTGCACCAAATATTCGCTTGTTCCTTGAAAAATCTTGGAAGCCTACCTTTCTTCCTCTTCTCCCCTATATTTTCTCATCTTTTTGTACCACGTGTAACCCCATTATTTTGAACTAGAATAAATTTTTATATAGCATTGTCTCGATAAGCCAAATAATCTTGGAAATAAAGTAAAAAGGATAGAATTTTCCTTATTTTTCTTGGATCGGGCAATGGTCGAACCATAGTTTGCTTGTTGTCCCAAATCGCGGTGAAAAGGCCTTTTTCAAAGAACCATGGTCTGACCATGGCAAACAGGCCCTTGTCTGAATTGCGGCTGGGGAACTATATGCTTACCGCTATCTAGCCCCTCAACTTTTGGATTATTGTGCTTTGGTCCTTATTTCAACTTTTTGGCCCGCTTTTTGGTCCTTTTTATTCAAACCTTCAATATTGATCCCGAAACTTACAAAATCTTTCATGTTGGTTCCCAACCACCATATTTAGCCAAAATTGATCCTTTTCAAGTTTCGAGAGTATTTGTCCATAAACTTTCCAAATGTTGATTTTCTTTCCCAAAACTTGTAACTTCCCTCATATTGATCTCTTAATGCTTCTTATAAATCCCACGAAACCTACTCCAATTTAGCTCAAAAACTGTCATGTTTTACTCCAAATGCCTCCAAATTGTGATTTTACCTGCAAAAACAATATTTACAATAAATAATTAGAACTCCACTCAATTTTCAAATAGTTTCCAAGTTTAGAAGTATGAATAAACGTGTAAAACATACTTATCATAGATCTATAGGTTACAATATGCAGATAGATACTGCTCTCTTTAGTACCAAGATGTGCTTTTTGTTCTCTGTGAAGATGCATCACAGCAATTGAAGAATTGGAAGCCACTCTTGTCATTGTTTCCAAATATAATTCTTCACATAGATAATTAATTAAGGGAAAAAATCATATTTAAGGTGTTATCTTTACCCTAATTCAAAAATCAAACAAATAGTTTGAAAATTCAAAAATCAGGCATGTATTTAATTAATTAAAATTATTTATTAAAAAAAATAATAAAGTCACGATTATGTGTAGGTCACAGATTCATAATTTTAGGTCACAGATTTATAATATTAGATCACGGATTTATTTACTGGTCACATATTCATAATTTTAAGTCACGAATTCATAATTTTAGGTCACATACGCCTAATTATTGGTCACAGATTGAAAATAAATATTTTAGGTCACAAACGCCTAATTTTAGGTCACAAATTAAAAATAATCAGTGACCAGCACATAATTTTAGGTCACAGATTCACCCCCCACCCCTCACTGTCATTGCCACCGCAACAACCATGGCACCCACCAATCCACTGCCACCCAAAATCAACACAACCACCATCAATGCCATCGCCACCCACAACCACCTGCACGACTATCATCCAACCACCACTGAACAACTACCAACACCATTACACCACCACCACCACCACCACCATCTCCACCACCAAACCACCTCAAAAATTAACACAAAACCACTACAAAAACAACACAAAATCACCACAAACCATCACAGAAAAATGGCACAAACCACAAATCCGTCTCCGCCTCCGCGCACAGTTGCTGCTGGATTTAATTTATTCCCACAAAGGCAGCCAAGAATAAGGATTGAAATACACACAGAAGACGACAGAGACAGAAAAGGCATAGATGGAAAGGTGCTGCAGCTTGAACTAATAATTTCAGATATTAATCACGTCCCGTCCGATGATGTATTCTAGAGAAAAACGATTTGAGAAATTGTAGAGAGAGAATGGATAGAGAGAGAAAAAATGGGTTGAAAATGAAATTAGGGTTTTTATAATTTTTATATATTAATTATAGTACCTGATTTTTGCACAAAAAAACTTGTCCCATGATTTTTGAATTGGGGTAAATATAACCCCTGATCCATGTAATTTTCCCATTAATTAAATGTATTGTTATGATATTGGGTTGCCTCAAATTCTTGGCCCAGTTAATTGTGTTGGGCCAGTACTAAACCGGATCCTTGGACCAAGATATTATCACTTGGTTGATAAGTCGTGCTTGCACCTTTACACGCCTCTATTAGTTTTCTTGGTTTTGTGATCTGGCCGTACACCTGGCCAGATCTCCACTGTTGATGAATGGCTCCTGATCTCTCTGCTTTAAGTCACTTTCGATGCGCCAGTTTCAAATAACTGTTTAGTGCCTTTGAGATGTTTTCTCTCTAAGTGATTAGGGTTCATCTTCTTCCTTCTGCCGTTTGTAAATCTAAGTGATTTCTGTATAATATCTAAGTGATAAGGCAGTGAGTGCACTTGATGTATATTCTGTGAGATTGTGTATAATTTCTTAGTGTTCTTTTGAGGCGAGAGAGATATCGAAGAAATCTCTGATTTCTTCTTACATTGTAACACTATTCTTGGTGATTCTTAGTGGAATTAGAGCGTAATCCCTTTCTGTGGATGCTCCGGGCCTTTGTGGCGAAAAATCCTTTGTGTTCATTTTACTTTTTCGCAAGTTACTGATTTATTTGTGTTCTTTGTGAACTCTGGGACCAACATGTATAATGCAGATTTCATTTATTAGTGTAAGTTAATGTAACGTGGTTTTGAAATCATACAGACAATAAATGTGTGCTGCTGATTGCTGAAGTCGGTTCTTTCAGCTATATGCCTACGTCTTAAGATTGTAAATTGACCACATTAATTTGAAATTCCCTGTAGTTATCTGTTTGTGTATTGCTGCAAATAACCCTCTTTTTTATTTTCATTTTATATTGAAGAATGTTTCCAAAATCTGCTTCAAGTATTCATTTCCATAAACAAAAGGGAAAGAATCAAGCTTGCATTAGTATTTTCATGTGTACCTGGCCAAGAGAAGAGTGATACCATTGAAAACATCTTTTTATTTCAAATACCATCTTCCTCATTATTTTCTTTCTTCGTGGAAAAATGATTTGACAGCAGGAGATCGACTTACATCATAACATTCAATACCTTCGAGCAAAGGTAAAGCTCTCTCTCTCTCTCTCTCTCTGGAGTTTGTGTGTGGCAGTATATGGATTATCAGCAATGATATAGATCTGTGTAACTGCGTAGATAGCTGAAACTGAGAGAGCACAGCAACACATGAGTTTGATGCCAGGAAGTTCTGATTATGAGCTTGTTCAACCTCAGCCATTTGATGTGCGAAACTACCTTCAAGTTAATGCTCCACAACCAAATGAAAACTATCCCCAGCAAGATCAATCACCTCTTCAATTAGTGTAAGAATCTCGCACATTAGTACTATTCATCTCCATTCTTGTTATAACTACGAGAACTCGAAATTATTATTTGTGAACATTTGCATTGTTGATTTTCAAATGAACTACAGTTTGGTTCCTAACAAGCATTTTTATTCACGATTATATTAGATCACCCTAGTATTCCTAGTAAAAGGAATTTTCTAGGGGGCCTTTTCTCATGTGAGAGGCATGAGAAAACCTTAGTAATCTTTATAGTGAAATAATATTCGAAAATGGAAGTAGCTCTCGAGAGAACTACTATATATTCTATGGAGCAGGGGTCGTGGCGCCTTGGGCCCAGCAAACCAGCAGGGGTCGTGGCTGTAGAAATTAATCTCCTTTCCAATGTGGATTTCGGGCTCAGCAACCTTTTCAAACACCCAAGAATCGAGACCCAATACCTTCAATTATCCCTCACTTAAGTTTCTTCAATTGTACCCACTTAGGACACAAAGATGACGATGTTTTGCAGCCACAAAGGCTAAACAAGAATGAGAAGAAGAACAAAGAAGAAACTGCAAGAAGGAAGCACAAAACACAAGAAGTAGCCGGTTTCTCACTTCTCTCAAACACCAAGGCAAAACACACGTGAAATGAATAAAGCCAAGGGAGATAATATATATAAGATAGGTTAGGTCACAATAATGGGCCAAGCCCAAATCAAATAAGTGAGAACCGTGCCATGAGCAACTCTAATTAATTAGGCTACTTCCAATAGCCCCAAATAGTATTGGGTTGGGTCATTAATCTTGGGTGTTGATATTTAATTTATCCAACATTGATTTTACATCATCGCCCGGATTATTGGGTATCAAAAAACTCAACAGTGGCACCAAGGCGCCACTCATGGGCGCCATGGCGCCACAAGTCTAGTTATATATATACCAACATTTTTTACCTGTTTCTAATGGGGAGAAAAATGAGAGAAATAAGAGAGCCAAGTGAGAATTTTACAAGTAAGAAATTGTTCTTCTCTTGGGTATAAATTCAAAGCTCCGTTATTTCTTCTTGGGACTAACTTGCGGGCTGTGCAAGTAGTTGAAGTTTTAATTATATATTGAAATCTCCATTAATCCCAAATCTTTTATCTCTTCAATATCAATTTGTGGGATTATCCAACCAAGTGGTAGCTTCAAAAATCTGGTTTCAGGTATTAATCTGGACGAGTTTTCTAACAATTTGGTATCAGAGCTGCTTGTCAGATCAGGGTGGTAAAGCTCCGATTTAAGGTGGTTGGCTTGAGTTTTGTGTTGTACATAATGTGTTTGTTGAAATTCCTAAGAGAACTTGGTTGGCGAAATTCCTAAGAGAACTTGGTTGGCGAAATTCCTGTAAACAGGTGGATAAATGACGTCTATTGGTGGAATAGTTAAAGTTGGGAAGCATGAGATAGAGAAATTTAATGGGAAGAATGATTTCTGCTATTGGAGAATGCAAATGAAAAATTTGTTGATTTCACAAAAATTGCACAAAATTTTGGCAGGTAAAGAAAAGAAACACAAAGATATGTCCGATGAAGATTGGGAAGAGCTAGATCTTGAAGTTCGAGCGTCAATCATTTTATGCCTTGAAAGAGATGTTGTTTTCTTGATTGATAGTGAGGCAACGGTTTCGGAGGTGTGGACAAAATTGGAGACAAATTTCATGACGAAGACTCTAACAAATCGGATATACTTGAAGTCCAAATTGTATACTTGCAAGATGAATGAAGGTACACCAATCTGAAAGTATGTCAATAAGTTTGATAGGTGCATATCAGATCTGAAGGACATTGATATGAAAGTAGATGATGAGGATCAAACACTTCTACTACTTCTTTCATCGCCGAAGTCTTATGAGAATTTAGTACAAACATTGATGCTTGTGGGTGACAAACTTACGATGGATAAAACTAGAACGTCGCTTCTAGTGGATGATCTTCGGAAGATTGCAACTAGTGACATGACTACTAGTGGTAACAAGGAGCAAGTATAAGGGTTGTTTGTAAGAGGTAGAAGCAATGAGGGAGCAAAAAGCAAGGGAGGAAAGTCTAGATCGAGTTCTAGACCTCTTGCACAAAGGCCGTGTTTCAAATACGGCGAGTTTGGGCATTTCAAGGCGAATTGTACTAACAAAATAGTGGGATGGAAGAAGAACAATAAAAACAACGGGAAAAATACAAGTCAACCAAGAGGTTAGTTATGCCTCGAAAGAAGGGGGCAACGGTGAGTGTTACTCTATCTCTTGTGATGAACAAATCTCCGGTAAGTGGATTCTCGATTCTGATTGCTTTTACCATATGTGTCCAAATAGGAAGTGGTTCACTACCTATAGAAGCACTGATGGTGGAACCGTGTTGATAGGGAATAACCATTATTGTAAAACGGTGGGGCTTGGTTCGATTAGAATCGAGATGCATGATGGAGTGGTAAGAACATTGATAGATGTTAGATATGTTCCTGATTTGCAAAAGAATTTTATTTCTGTTGGTGCCTTGGACTTCAGTGGCTGCAAAATAGTTACATGGAATGAAGTAAAGAAGGTTGTTCATGGTTCTTTGGTAGTGATGAAAGGTATTCGTCAAGACAATCTCTATACTCTTTTGGGTACTACAGTTATAGGAAATATAGCAGTTGGAACAAATGGAAGTGGTGGAGACCCATGTAAGTGCACTCGGCTATGGCATAGGCGGTTTGGGTATATGTCAGAAAAAGGTCTAGATTTGCTCAGTAAGGAAGGTTTGCTGAAGAACTTGAAGAAGTATTGCATGGATTTTTGCGAGCATTGCGTGTACGGTAAAACACATCGGGTTCAGTTCCAGTCAAGCAAACATAAAAGCAGATGTATATTAGACTATGTGCATACAGATGTTTGGGGTCCGGCTTCGATCACTTCCAAATGCGGTTTCAGGTACTTTGTCACGTTTGTTGATGACTATTCTAGGTATGCTTGGATTTATTTATTGAAGCATAAGAATGAGGTATTCGACATGTTCAAGAAGTGGAAAGCAATGGTTGAACACAGAACAAGCAAGAAATTGAAGACACTACGATCTGATAACGGTACAGAGTATACATAGGGTGCTTTTAAGGGGTTCTGTGA
Organism: Osmanthus fragrans; assembly: GCA_019395295.1. NCBI lineage: Eukaryota > Viridiplantae > Streptophyta > Magnoliopsida > Lamiales > Oleaceae > Osmanthus > Osmanthus fragrans. Next base: position 14,790,958 of record CM033350.1, read on the forward strand.
TAAGGAAGGTATTGCGCGACACTGGACAGTTAGGAAAACACCACAGCAAAATGGGATTGCAAAATGACTGAACCGCACATTTCGAAAAAGATCAATGTGTATGCGATCATATGCTGGTTTGGGCAGAGAATGGTGGGTAGAGTCGGTTGCTATTGCTTGCCACATAGTGAACTGGTCTCCACATTCAAAGTTAGATGGAGATGTACCTTACAGGGTATGGTCAGGAGAGCATGCAAATTATGTGAGACTAAGAATTTTCGGGTGCACAATCTACTACCACGTCAACGAGGGAAAGCTTGATGCAGAGCCAAGAAGGCAATATTCTTGGGATATTCAATAGGTGTAAAAGGCTATCGCCTTTGGTGTATAGAGGATTCTATGTTCATAATCAGCAGGGATGTTATTTTTTATGAGCACTCCATGATAGCTTCGTTGAAAGCTACGGTGCCCGGTGATGATGATGTTGAGATTTCAAAGTCTCAAGTAGTTGAGATAGAACCTAAAGACCAATCAGGTTCTAGTCGTGTTCAAGAGGAGTACCATGCAGATACGCAAGAGAAGAGTGATGATGAGCTTGAACATGAAACGGCTCAGCAAGGGAATGTACAGGCACAATAACAACAATAGCTCGAAGATAGTTTGGCTTCCACTAGGCCAAGGCGAGCATACAAGCAAGTTCAGAAGTTGGGGTCACACCAGTCTCTGAGGCACTATGGGCAGACAAATTGGTTGAGTACACACTCTCGGTGGAGGATGATGAGCCTGTCACCTTCAAGGAAGCTATTCGAAACAGCAATAGTGAGAGTTGGTTGACTGCGATGGAAGAAGAGATGAAGTCTTTTCGCAAGAATCAAACATAGGAGGTCGTCTCATTGCTCGTAGGAAAGAAAACTGTTGGTCGTAAGTGGTTGTGCAAGAAGAAAGAGGATCCTTTCAAACTCGGTGGTACAAGGTACAAGGCAAGGCTAGTGGCTAAGGGGTTTACACAAAGAGAGGGAGTCAACTACGATGAGATCTTTTCTCCAGTGGTGAAGCACACTTCCATTCGGGTGCTATTGAGTATTGTTGCTCATGGTGATCTTGAGCTGTAACAACTCGATGTCAAAACAGCCTTCTTTTACGGAGACTTGGATGAAGAAATCTATATGCATCAATCTGAGGGCAACAAGGTTGAGGATAAAGAAAGTCATGTATGTCGCTTGAGAAAATCACTATATAGATTGAAGCGATTTGACTCCTTCATGCTAAAGTATGGTTTCTCCAGAAGTGAGTATGACTGTTGGATTTATATTCGAAAACTTCGTGAAGGTGATTATATCTATCTTCTTTTGTATGTGAATGACATGCTTATTGCTTTGAAGAGTAAGGTGGAGATAGATAGGTTGAAATCTCAACTTGGTAAAGAGTTTGAGATGAAGGACATGGGAGCTGCTAAGAAAATTCTGGGTATGGAGATTAAAAGAGAAAGGTCGAACCGTCAAATGTTCTTGAGTCAGAAAGGCTACATTGAGTGGGTTATTGCGAGATTCGGGTTACAAAGTGCTAAGTCAGTAGTGACTCCATTGGCTCCACATTTCAGACTATCTGGTAAACAATCTTCAACTACAGCGGAAGAGAAGGTACGCATGGAGCGTGTACATTATGCTAGTGCAGTCAGCAATTTGATGTACGTCATGGTATGTGCACGTCCAGATATTTCGTAGGCAGTCAGTGTGGTCAGTAGGTTCATGGCAAATCCAGGGAAGACACACTGGGAAGCTGTGAAGTGGGTCCTGAGGTACTTAAAAGGTACCGCGGATACGAGTTTGTGTTTTGGTGGAGATACATGTCATATTAGTAGGTTTGTGGACTCAAATTATGCAGGTGATCTAGATAGACGACGATCTACTATTGACTATGTGTTCAGTATACATGGTGCTCCAGTTAGTCGGCGATCGATGTTACAGGCTACAGTGGCATTCTCTACTACAGAGGTCGAATACATGGTCATGGTAGAGGGAGTGAAGGAAGCATTGTGGTTGTGGGATCTTCTAGATGATTTGGGGATTAAGCAGGATTGTGTGGACTTGTGGTGTGATAGTCAAAGTGTGATTCAATTGGCTAAGAATCATGTTCATCATGCTCGTACCAAGCATATCGATGTCAGATATCATTTTGTGTGGGATGTCATAGAGGAATGTGATGTTTCTCTTATGAAGGTACACACAAATGAGAACCCAACAGACATGTTAACCAAAGTGGTAACAGGTAGCAAGTTTCAGTATTGTTTGGACTTACTTCATATCAGTCCATGTTGATGTGCCTAAGTGGGCATGGCCCTTTGGGGGCGGTGTTGGAGTGAATTGGAGACTATATGAAGGTTGTATGAACTACGGTGGTTTGATCTCGATTCCAGGTACATAGACAACCATAGTCAGAATGGTACAGCCGGTTTGGTGGCTTCTTCTGGTGTTCGTCCAACATTTGAGGTCTATTAAATGATGTACGAGGGGTGGAGAATTGTGGAGCAGGAGTCGTGGAGCCAAGACGCCAACTCTGGGCACCTTGGCGCCCAGCAAACCAGCAGGGGTTGTGGCGCGGTCTGGTTATATATATATCAACATTTTTTTACCTGTTTCTAAGGGGGAGGAAACTGAGAGAAACAAGAGAGAGCCAAGTGAGAATTTTACAAGTAAGAAATTGTTCTTCTCTTGGGTATAAATTCAAAGCTCATTTCTTTCTTCTTGGGACTAACTTGCGGGTTGTGCAAGTAGTTGAAGTTCTTATATATTGAAATCTCCATTAACCCCAAATCTCTTATCTCTTCAATATCAATTTGTGGGATTATCCAACCAAGTGGTAGCTTCAAAAATCTGGTTTCAGGTATTAATTTGGACTAGTTTTCTAATATAGTCGTAAAATAACTTTGCTTATTTCCGATTCTATTATGTTTTTTTTACTGCATTCTCGATGGATTAGACCTTAATCCATAACATTCACTCATTTGTTGTAACAATATTTCTTTGACGCTACTATGAACAGGACCAAAATGATGCTGCTAATTATTTTTATTTTGTCAACAGCTGATATAATAAAGGGCCTGTGACTTCTGTTCCATTTCCCGCTAAGAGTTCTACCAGTAAGATGATCAAGTTTGGAAATTAAAGAAGACTGGCCAGCAAAGATCTTCATAAATGATCATAGACTCGTTTAATGTCTTAATTTATATGTTTGTTCTATGCAATATTGTGTGAGAACCTACTGGACTGATATGATATTCTTTGTCTACTTAGTTTTATTTCAGTTTGTCATCCAAATGTTATTATGCCTGTGGATTAACCGGGGTCACTTGGCCTAAGAGAAAGATAGTGTGCTCAATTATTGCATTCTATAGTTTCTCGATGGAAATAAATCAAGACTTTTACTTTCAAAATCATAGATAAATAACTCTGAAGTGATGACATTCAATTACTGTTCTTTCTTCTCTGGTAATGCTACTTAATTCACCCCCTCTAAAAATGCCATAAAGATATATTACATCCTGTAGGAAACAATTCATAGAGAACCTATGAACTTGATTAAGCCCTTGTTTGATTATCATTATTTGACAACTCTTTTTCCTCCATACTCATTTTCAAATATATATTTACACAATAAAATATTCTGCACGTAAATCGAAATTTTTTCATACTTTTTAACCACGCATGTTCTTAAAAATCACTATTCAAAACATTATTTTTTTCAAAATAATGGTAGTCAATGTTGGGTTATATGCTCATATAGTATATTTTGCTATGATAAAATAATAAGTTATAATAAATAAATTACGATTTTATTTATTTATTATTGTGCATACAAATTAAAGTGTCTATAATCAATTGTGATAATATAAGTTGAGTATTTACATTGATGTGACACAACTTATATTTTGATCATAAATAATGTTCATAGCTAATATACAAGTTGACACCTTGTTCTGGAGATTGTAGTGTTGATTGATTCACTCTTCAGGTCTGTGATTTGTCCTCATCATAGAAATAGTTAAAGGTGATACTAGTACACTTGAAGTGTATTGAACGGACGGCGTATCGAGTTTAATTTTATAGTATGATCGTGCGGAGATTTAAGTTTCACTTGATCGCTGTATATTTCATCTAAATCATTTGACAGGATTTTGTATATCTTTTCGTGATTTTAATGATTTTTTGATTATCAATGTGTAAGATCAATTTGATTGGTCAAATATCTCGATGAGTTGAGAACTTGAGAATGAGTGAAGTAGAGAATATGAATTCGTGTCGAGAATCGTCCTCCTGAAAAAATGGTAGAGTGACTACTTAAATATTTTCTGTTGAATGGTTAAAATCTGAGCTCGGCATTTAACGACGGTTAAATTTCGACATCTGTGATTAGTTCATAGGACCGTTGAAGAAAAAGATACTTAAGTTAATGAGAGTAATTAAAAGGACAAAATGGTTATTTATGCTCGTACCTAATTATCGGATCTTGGATATGGATAAAATGCACATACTGTAGGTCAGAGAAAAGTATTATAGAGTTATTATGACATGGCCCGTCTCGAATCACCCCAGTGGACTCGGACACGTGTTGAGGTGAATCTACGTAGCAAATACCAAGAAAACCTACAAGAAATCGATTTAGGAACCCAAGAATGCCAAAGTAATCAATTTTGGACTTGATTCGAAAATATCAAACCAAAACAACCAACAAGCACAAACAACGTGTTAACCTTTTTGATTGAATACTAAAGAATCTCGCCCGGTTGATTTGAATGTCACAAGAATAATCTTGATAAGTTCACAATTGTCCAACGAAGAACACAGGATTGAAAGCAATATGCCTATCGTTAATATTAATGTCAAAATTTTTACAATAATGAAGAAGGAAACAATTTATACTAGCCTATCTAGTAAAAACGTGCATAAAATAACTAGAATAATACAAGTTATGGTAGAAATATAATTATAGTCCAAATAAGAAAAAAATGCGAAAAAAAGAAAATTGTCTCGGAATACAACCATGCGACCGCATGGTTCATTTCCATGCGGTCGCATAAAACATGCTTAAAGTCCCCTTTTGATTTCGGTAGAAGGTTGTGCGATTGCAAGGGTTTTAAAGCTATGCGGTCGCATGGTTCAACATTTGCCCTCCATCTTCGTCCACTTCCATCTCGTTTCGGCCTTCGACCCAACACGGAACTTGCCCATCTATTCTCCAAGATCAACATTTCGTCAATTGTAGTTTGAACGAGCAATCACATCGCCTCTTTCACGTGCTTTTCCCTCAACTGTGTCATCGGTCTGCCCTCAATGATCAATGAATCCTTCTTTGGACTCTCATTCGATGAGCTCGACTCCGTGCTAACATCACGTGTCATGCATTGATGATAGATATCAGTTAAGTGTCGGTCCCACTATCAAGGTCACATTGACTTGCTTTGACTGCGACATATTTTTATAAAAAATTTGACAGAGTTCCTTCAGAAATATGGACTAAAACTACCTGAAATAAATCAATTTCTCAAACATGTACATGTAATTCAAACTAGAGTACAATAGTCCTTTAAAACACAAGATATTCCAAAATAAAGTGCACTAAAATGAAATTTACACTTTTATACAGCCCATGAGACTCCAAATGCACAATATCCATTCAAAAGATACAAAATATGAACGGAGCCCATGAAACTTGAATTCTCACTTGCACCAATCTAATTTACATCTTATTCAATAAATTCAGTACTTGAAGTTAATATTTCATCATCATAATCATTTTCACTAATTATACTTATTCAAAAACTCAATTAAAAACTCTAGGGTTTGCTAAAAATAGTACAACTTGCCTTGATACTAAAACCTTTCACAAATCAAAAAGATCAGCTTGAAATCATGTTTTTTTTTTCCTTCAATATGAAAATTAACCCAACCAATTACATAGAACCCTAGAAAATTTAACATAACTATTCCATAAAATTTTAATCTTTACCTCTTGAAGAATTAAGAAAATAAGCTTCAAGTAGTTGGCACCAAATCTTCATTCTTTGTTTTTCCCTTTTCTTCTTCATTTTCTTCCTTTCTCTTTTCTCGGTTTCTCTCTTCTCTGCCATTTTCTTCCAGATTCTATGTGTGTGTATATAATGAAAAATGAAAATGGGTTAAAAACATTTGCCACATGTAGTCTACTTCACCAAAAATTGGAAAGAAAGTCCTTCAACATTCCTATAATAACGTATTAAATTCTAAACTTCCAACAATATATAAGTAGATCCCCAAAATTTTATTTTATCCATCTTAAACCTTCAAATATTGTAATTTGTAAAAAAACCTCAATAACATAATTTATTTCATTTTAGTCCTCATTTGACTTTTACTTTGACGAGTCAACTTCTGATTTTTTACTAGAAAAAATTGGATTGTTACATATTGGCTTATGTGATTTTGTATATTTTAAGAGTTCAATTTTTTACCTTTAGTGAAAAAAGAAGAAGCAAAGATTATTAATAATATTGTGTAGTCTAGGGTCGACTAGACATGATCTAATTATTGGATCTTGGATAATATATGTCTGATTAGGTCTCTGTGGTAGCTCTATAAAGTATTGAAACTTAATTAGGGTAATTATAATAATTTTGGGTTAAATGGTAATTACAATAAAGTTCTCTGCTTAGTTGTAATTACTATGAAAGTTGTAAACTTAATTATAATTGTAATTGAAGTTATAGGACTACACATTTAATTAAATGTAAACTAATTGGATGTAGACTTTAATTAAAACTCATACTTAGATTTTAATTAAAATTCATATTTGAATGTGGAATTATTATTATACAAGGATTGCAACTATTATATCTCTATAAATAGAGATTAGATAGAACTTAGACATCATATGTGATTAAACATCAATCATAATTCATAATTTTACAGTGTTCAAATTTAGAGAGAGAAAAGAGAGAAATAATTATTTTCTCATCTTATTCAATTGTCCAGTTTAAATAATTAGTTTTTTGATTTAATTAAAATAATGTGCCAACCAATCGGTGTAGTTTTGATTTTGGAGAATACCATAGAAGACTTGGAAGTTTGAAGAATGAAATTCTTGGAATTAAAAAGTTGAAAGCTCGTGATCCAAAAAATTGGAAGTTCATGATTCAAAATTAATTCAAGAATTGATTATTGAATTTGGGTAAAAATTCGAATAATTTATTCTTGATAAAATATATATGTGAGCATCTAGATAATCTTGTTTATTGAATTAAAGAATTTTTTTAATTTTTGAATAATTTCGCTTCTACATTCCAATCGTCGAAGGGGCTAAGAAATAAATGTCAGAATCCTATTATTGGACTTAACAAAGGATATAATAAATATCAAATAGATAAGGTTAGATAGCATCTGAACTTTGTATGCCCGCCTTGCAATGATCATAGATTCATATTAGCACCCTCAGTACGGTGGAAAGTGTCAAAGTTATTTGCGACATGAAATAGTTGTTGTAATCGTTGCTTCCCATGCTTTTTGAGTATCTGCATTTGCTTAGGTGCTTCATGGCTAAATCAGCATTGCTAGCGTTTGGTGATCTTCTCAATAGTTGTTTGATGATTTGTTGACTGCCCATCTAAGCTGATAAGGACGAAAATTCCTAACTTTCCCCAAAAGCGCGCTCAAAGGGAAAGAGTTGGACCCTGCCTTATTAACTAGCCCATGAGACATTCTGCAACCGATGTGGGATGCATCATCCTCACTCCCTTAAGACCCGACCGCTTCGGTCGGCAATCCGTTGAACCCTAAGTGACACCGACCAACAGAGTGGTGGCTCTAATACCAAATGATAAGGACGAGAACCCCTAACTTTCCCCAAAAGCGCGCTCAAAGGGAAAGGGTTGGACCCTGCCTTATTAACCAGCCCATGAGACATTCTGCAATCGATGTGGGATGCGTCATCCCCACCCCCTTAAGACCCGACCGCCTCGTCGGCGATCCGTCGAACCCTAAACGACACCGGCCAACATAGTGGTGGCTCTAATACCAAACGATAAGGACGAGAACCCCTAACTTTCCCCACAAGTGCGCTCAAAGGAAAAGGGTTGGACTCTACCTTATTAACCAGCCCAGGAGACATTCTGCAACCGATGTGGGACACATCATAAGCTTATCCGGTCACTTTACAGAAATATCCATCTATTAGAGGAAGAAATTTGTTTATCTACTAGCCATTACTTTCATTTTTTCGGTTCACAACTTTCTTGACCTTCTAGTTTTGGGCATGCGTTATTCCATATAAATGATATTACAAACTAGTGAAGACTAGTGTTTTTTGGGAAAGAGTGGGTGGTGACCTTGTGCTCTAGAGAGAAGAGAGGAGAGTATTTCTTTAGTATTCAATATTGCATATAATTTCTGTTAACCTCATTTTTTGTAGGGATGATGTGGACAACAGACATTGGACTCACTCACGTCTATGCAAGCAAATTTCAGCACGTTTTGATCGGTGACTTGATTGAAAATGGTTACCGTTTTATGGATGTTGAAGATGCTCTGCGACGTAAGATAAAAATGTTCAGACACCAGTGGTATATTCAACAATGATTGCATGTTAATGATTAATCACAAACAATTCCACTAAAACAAGATAATCTAAACTCAATCAAACAAGAATGTGAAAATAAGTAAGAGAAGACAAAGAGTTTCTTTTTATGTAAAGAGCTGGATTAGATTCAAGTGTTACAAGAGTTGATATTTATAGAGTTTTATTTGAAGTGGTGACCATTGCACATGATTTCATCTCTCAGGTCAAAGTATCATATCACTAGCCTGCTACATATTTAATAAATTGAAAATTGGTTAGCCACCCTACAACCTAGACTAATAGAGATCGTTTGCATATCTTTTAAGAGCCAGCTAAGGCTTCAGTCGCCAAAAAAGGGGCTTGGGAATGGAGAGCCTTGAAAGCCTTTGTTTTAACTTCGACACTTCTTTTTCTGTCATTTTGACCAATTGCATCTTCAGGTGGACTGCCACGTAAGCTTAGTTGCCTCAGTGGCGAGGCGTAACAATTTTCTACAATTACATTTTTAAAATCAATAACTAACGAAGAAGGTACGATAAGATTTACTTACCAGCTGTTTTCTCGTTTCTTTGCTTCTCTAAAGAGGTTAATTTATTTGCAGGGTAGTCTTGAAATTTTAGGAGCCTTAATCTAACATCAAATGTGAGGCCCTGTAAATATTTTAAAAATAAAAAAATAATAAAAAAATATTTTTTATCAAATAAAAAATTCAAACTTACAAAAATTATAATCTAAAACTTTCAAATGTCTAAATTAAATTATTAAATTTTTTTTATAGAATCAATAATTATATCATTACAATCAATTTGTCATATAATTTTTTGTTTCAATAGATACCATAACCAATTCATTCAACATTTTTTTTTTTTTGAAATTATTGACCAAAAGTAGGATTTTATCAAATTGAACATGGAGAAACTCCTCTCGACATTTGTAACTATAACTGGTATGTAATTAATATTATATAAGCCGTTCACACATTTCAAAAATATTCGTTCATCATTTTTATATAATCTAAAACTTCATTTGCCTTTTTTTCTTTTTTCTTTTTTGTCTTTTCTTGCAATCAGTTTTTCACAATTTATAGCTCTAAAATAACTCATGCCCATCAATATCAAAATCTCTATCGTGCTTAAAAAATTCTTCATACTTATTATACTAATCAAAATTCTTCATACTTAAAAAATTCTTCATATATATATTGTAATTTGCAATTTTTTTTATAAATCAAACAGAAAATATAAGTGTTTTCATATTTTTTACTTGTTCAAACATTAACTCAAGTGAAGAAAGAGTTTTATCAACTATATATAAGAAATAATCAATGATTAGAAATCGACTTTCAATCTTGAGCCATGAATCCTTTACTCATACTTATTCTTGGACCATCAATAATGATTGTTCTTTAGAATTCAGCTACTTGATCGATCCACTTACTTCTATTATGTCAATTTTAATAACTACTGTTGGAACTTGGAAGTATGCTTCTTATTTATAGTGATAATTATATGGCTCACGATCAAGGTTTAAAAGATTCTTCAACTAAACGTATTATCTCATCTTAGATATTTTCATAAAGGTACTTCTTTCTATGAATAATATATTTTTCATGAAATTTAGGTTCAACTTCTATTTAAACAACAATATTTTTAGTTGTAATATTGTCATATTCAAATTCAGTTTCTCTATATGTTTCCAAAAATGAAATAAGTGTTTTAAAGTCACTAATAGCAGCATCAATAGATAAGTTCTTACTTTGCAATAGTTGCTTAATTTATTAATGACAAACAATAAATTTATTAAATAACTATACCAAACAAGAACTCAAAATTTGTAATATCAAAAGAACTTTTAGCTACTCTAGATGCCTTAGGATCATCACATATATTTACCAAGTGTTTTAAAGCGATTTTTTTCAGCACTCGAAATCTTATTGCTTTAACACTTCAGTGTCAGGCATTTCACATTAGTTTGAAAAAAAAAAATCATCTTTTTGTAGAAGATGAAAAACAAAATATGAACTGTACAATTAAAAAAAAAATAGCAAATAGCCTTTATACAAGAATTTATCATATCACAAAGTGTAAGATTAAGACCATGATAAACATGCGTTGTACAAAATGCCATTGAATTTACATATAGTACTCTATTTTTGTAAATATTTATATTTCACTTTCATATTAGATGGGATATAGATGTAAGTGTAACAATTAAAAAATTTGACTAATTTTATACTTTCATACAAAAATTGAAAAATATAATAATAATAATAATAGAGGACAAAAAAATCACTCATATCAATATTACTGTCAAAGACAGTAAATGTAAGCTAGAAAATTTGCAGAGAATTGAATTTGGGATGAAAAAATAAGAATGACCAAATAAACAGAGAAAATAAAATAAAAGATGAAAGGTCTCTTAACAAACAAAAGAAAGGCGAAAAGAAAAAAAGAAAGAGAGAAAATTGTTGATGTAATGTGTTTAGAAAGTCAAAAAAATATTTCTTTATTTTGTCTAATCCAAGGGCTGTAAAATAGATAAGTGTAGTGCTGATTTTATGTATTACAGTAGGTTAAAATTTCACCTTTTATAATATAAAAAATTCTATTGTACTATGTACTAAAAAATAAAAATCAGATTTGCACCTCTCCCAACACCTCTATTTTTCCCCTGCATCACTGGTTTACTGTCCAACTTCCTCTCTTCTTGCTGTTGGTGCATTCCTACTATTATTTCCACACATTACAGGTCTATAAAGTTGTATAAACAGCCAACAAAAATGAAGTCCATTTGAAAGAGAAAAAAAGAAACATAAAATAAAATGGAAAGTCAATAATGTATTGATTTTTTTTAATATATACAATTATTATTATTAATTTTTTTTGAAAATTATTATATATATATATATATAACAAGAAAATGGGGCCCTTATCAAGATGGGATCTTAGGCGATCGCCTATCCAATCTATAGTCAGGGCCGACACTATTTATTCAGTAGCAGATGCTCAAGGATTAATTTAGATTATGTTATATTAGCAATGGAATTTAACTAGCAATTACGTGGTAAAATACAGTATATGATAAAAATGATATTATAGTCATCAGAGGCGGATCCAGCACCTGGCGAACCCCAGCGACCGCTCGTGCTGGATCCGCTGGGGAGAATTTTTTTTTATGATAACAGATAAAATATTTATATTATATATCTGATAATTCATTTTATTTATCAACACCATAGTAGCTTAATTGGTTAATGCGCCTGCCTTTTAAATTGAAGGTTTCGAGTTCGAAACGCACCACCTGCAGCTTCTTTTTCTTTTCTTTTGCAGTTTCATTTTCTTTTGCATCAATTTGCAGTTTCATTTTCTTTTGCATCAATTTCAACTTTGCAGTTTCTTTTTCTTTTGCATCAATTTCAACATTTGACTTTGACAACCCATTTTCTTTTCTTTTGCATCAATTTCAACATTTGACTATTATTAATTATTTATTACTGTCCCACTTGTTTGTAGGGATTAAGGTGAAATTTGATGACATATTCAACTTTTTCAAAGTTTAATTAATTTTTTATTTCGTTTAATCATTAATTTATGATAACTTTGTTTAATTTTATGATTATTAATCCAAAAAAATTTAATAACTTTTTTTCCTTTTTCACTTTTTATTTTAGTATTATTATATTTATTGGTGACTAAAATCGACGTGAAAATTTCAGATCAACTTAAGATGAATTTAGTAAGATCATTACTGAAATATTGTAAGAAAGAAAAAAAGAAAAAAAAAGAAGGTTCCATTTTTCACGAGTTGGCATTAGAGTTACATCTTTCAATAAAATTTAGTTAATTAATAGAAGGTTCCATTTTTCATTCACAAAAAATCAATTGCGAAAAAGTGAGATCACACGTGCACATAAAATTGATATAAGCACATAAATAATTTCAACTTTGTTAATATAATAATACATATTTAATTAACTTTAATTGTAAATTGAATATTGACATTTTGTTAATATTATATTGACCGTTTGATTGAAAAATAAATTAGGACATTTTGAAAATCATAGAACGACTTTTTTTATTCGAAATAAAAGTTGGTACCTAATTTTAGTTCTAATGATGTATCTAGTTCTTCTAGTTATAGTTATCATGGACGTTGACCGTTGACCGTAAGCGTTCAACGTTTGCGTTCTGCTCTAGCTGAAGTCAAATCCTGGATTCGCCCCTGATAGTCATGAATGAAGGGATGGAAAAAAAATAGTTGCTGATTCTAAAGAGGGCACACCTAGAATATACTCAAGGATATCGATCTGTTTTGCTATGATTATGAGCCACGATCTGAAAATGAGATGGGAAATAAATAAACAGCCCAATTAAATTGGCTACATTTTAACCACTGTTAAATCTTCCAGTGGCACCACGTGAATAGGGGTTTGAAGTGGATGAATCACTCGTCAGCTCAAGCCTCAGGCGTGATGCAAATAGCGAAAACCTTGTGCAAGTCGCTAGTCGACTCACACGAATTGACTCGTGAGCTAACTTGTCATCATCTCACAAGCTGAAGCTAGGTGATCCAGTAATCATTGGTAAATTTTCAGTGGCACCATGTGGATAGGGGTGTTAAGTGGGTGAATCGCTCGTTGGCTCTCACCTCAGGCGCGAGCCAAACAGGGAAAATTTCATGCGACTTGCATGAGTTGGCCTGTGAGTAAGTTTTTCATCTGCTCTGTTGAAATGTCTGCTGAAATTTATTGGAAGCCCAAGTAATGTCCAAATTTACCCGGCCCAAATTAATGGTTCAATAAATGGAACTCACCAGAAGCTGTAAAATCTTAATATATCAGGGACTCCTCTGCAATTAAAAAGGGAGACTTACCTGGATGTTGACAGGTGGCTTATTTGGAGTCTTTGGATTTTATAGCAAGTGGTCTATCATTTTGAAAGGGGCAGAAAATATTCTTAGGGCAGTAGACGTTTTCTTTTTTCTTCTACTGACGAGCAGCCCATTTTTTTTAGTTTTCTTCTCTCTGTATTTTTGATTTCTCTCTCTCTCTTAGATCTTGAGTGATTTTTCGTAAAAGAGTGTGTGAGATTTATGAAGTCTTGTGTGATTTCATGATATTTGAGAGAAGATTTGTGTTGTATTTGTTGAACAACGAACTGTGGGTTTGTAACTCGTTTTTGCCTATTTTGGGGCGATCTTAGTGGATTGAGCTTATTCCTAACGGATGCTCAACGGGGATTAGGCGCCGGAAACGTCGCTGAACCTCGGGGCCTTTGGGCCAAAAATTCTTGGTGTTCTTGTTATTTTTCTCGGTTTTACTTTGTTTCTTGTTTCGGTTTTGTACACAAATTGAAGTCTAAAATCGATTAAGGACCTACAGTGGTATCAGAGCTGTGGAGAAATCTTATTTTTCAATTTGTGTTACTTTTATATTTTTTTTTCAGATCTGTGCTCGTTTTTTTTTCGAATCTGTATTTGAAATATTTTTCAGGATCTGTGTTCAAGAAAAAAAAAATTTCAGATCTGCGTTTGAAGTTTTTTTTATCTGTGTAAAAGAAAAAAAATTCGACTCATTTTGAAAACCTTTTTTGGATCCGTTTTTGGACCGGTTCTTGAAAGATCTTGAAATTCTTGCTACAAAATCTTATAACTCGTTTTTTGACTCGTTTTAATCCGGTGTTTGTGCACTGAGTTCTGGTAAAACGGTATAACTCGTACTGAGTCTGGCGAGTTGGGTCGAGTCACACCGAATTCAAACTGAGTTACACCGAGTCTGCAATATTTTGGTTACACGAGTCATTTCCTTTGCTGTTAAAGTACCACAGTATATATATCTGCAATTTCCTTTAAAAGTAATTTTTTTGGTAAATCACGTTTTTTCTTCAAAATTAGGGTTACAGTGAATCTCCTCTAACTCTACCTTTGTCTAGGGGTCCCTGTGAGAACCCTAGAATCTGAGGGGATTAGGGCTTCGATTCAAGAAATTTTTTTTTTTCTTTTCAAAATTTTTTGAAAAACGTTTTTTTCTGCTACTGTGTAGATACTGAGATATACCAAAATTCTTTAATTTTGTTCTGATTTGCTGTATATACTGTTGACTTGTACTGACAATCGTGTTGATCTGTACAGGGGTTGATATTACTGTTTTAAAAATTGTTCTTCGCTGGAGGTACAATCTTCTAACCCCCTGTAGCTTACTGTGTGTGAGCTTGACTATACTGTAATTCCAATTCTATTGATTAATCTGTGGATTATTCTTGCATATAAATAATTATCTGCATTAAAATTTGGAATAACTGATTCTGTTTGCATTGATATATCTTTGGCTGTATCATCTGCACACTCATTACGCTACTGCACACCATGACTACTAAGGTAGATGTTCAAATTTGGGATGGCAAAGGAGACTTTAGTCTTTGGCACCAGAAAATAAAAGCCCTCATGTTATAGTTGAAATGTGCCAAGGCCATTGATGAAACTTGGCCGGAAAACCTATCTGAGGATAGAAAAACTGAACAAGTTGAATTGGCCTGGAGCACTTTGTTTCTGCACTTATCTGACTCTGTGATTAGGAAAGTAGGAGAAACTAAAACTGCTATAGAACTTTGGACTGCCTTAGAAAAACAATACCTCAACAAGTCCCTGCCAAATAAATGTTTTCTCTGGAGACAGTTCTTTAGTTTTAAGTTTGATCCTAGTCTTGATACTGAAGAGAATATGGACAGATTTAATAGGATCACACAAGACTTAACAAACTGTGGTGAAAAAATCTCCGATGAACAAAAAGTAGTTGGTCTACTTAATGCCCTAGGAGACAAATATAAAGATATCAGAAATGCTCTAGAGTATGGTAGGAGTGATCTCACTGTTGAAATAATTCACAGTTCTCTTCTAAACAGAGAACTGCAATTGAAATCTGAACCTAAAGGGGTGTTCAATGTTGAGGGTGTGGGAAAAAATCAGAAATCCTACAATAAGGGTGTGAGTAATTTCAGTCATTCCAATTTCAATAAGGATAAAAAATTTATCAAAAGAAAATGGAGTAACACCAAAGGAAAAGACAAGAAACCTTTTAAAGGAAAGGATAATAACAAGAAATGTTTCTACTGTGGTAGAACTGGGCACTTTATTAAAGATTGCTTTGAAAAGGCCAATGACCAAAAGAATGGGTCTAATTCTGAAAATGCTTCTTATGCCACCACTTCTAATAATTGTAAAGAAGCAGGAGTCAATATTGGGGTTGCCTATGTGTCTTTATCAGAAAATACTGAACAGGACTGGGTCTTAGACTCAGGTTGCTCTTTTCATATGACACCCAATATTGATTGCCTAACTGAATATTCTGACCTTAATGAAGGATCAGTAAAACTTGGGAATGATGAAGTGTGTCAAGTTAAAGGTATTGGCAACGTGTTGCTTAAATTCAAAAATGGTCATCACCTTTTATTGAAACACACAAGATATGTTCCAGCCCTAAGAAGAAACCTCATATCCCTAGGAGTCCTTGATGATGAGAGATATAAAATTGAGATAAAGAATGGTTCCACAAATATAATCAAAAATCAAGAACTTATTGTCAGTTCACCCAAGTTCAATGGAATTTATGTTATAGGGGCTGAAATCACTTCACCTAATAATGGTGTGAATTTTGTCACACAGCTCGATAAATCAGATCTATGGCATAAAAGGCTTGGCCACTTGAGTGAAAAAGGCCTAAAAACCTTGTCAAGTCAAGGGGTATTTGGAAATGACAGTGTTCAAAAACTAACTTTCTGTGAACACTGCATTATGGGAAAACAGGTTAGGCTGCCCTTTAAGGCAGGTCTGCACAAATCCCAAGATATCCTTGAATACATACATTCTGATTTATGGGGACCTGCCCCTGTACCTACAGTATCTGGTTTTAGATATTATCTTCTTATTACTGATGATTTTTCTAGAAAAACATGGATTTTCTTATTAAAATCTAAATCTGATACGTTTTCATTTTTCAAAGAATGGAATTTACTAATTGAAAATCAAACCAATAAGAAGATAAAAATTTTAAGAACTGACAATGGACTTGAATTTTGTAATTCAGAATTTGATGAATATTGCTCTAAACAAGGGATATTGAGACATAAAACAGTTGTCTATACTCCTCAGCAAAATGGAGTTGCTGAGAGATTAAATAGAACCATTCTTGAGAGGACTAGATGCATGTTAATTAGTTCTGGTCTTCCCAAAATTTTTTGGGGGAGAGGCTGTAAAAACAGCCTGCTATCTCTTAAATAGATGCCCATCCAGCGCTCTAAACAATAAGATTCCTGAACAAATCTGGTCTGGTAAAATACCAGATTACTCCTATCTCAGAACTTTTGGATGTGCTGGATATGCACATCATACTGATACAAAATTGGACCCTAGATCGTTGAAGGGTGTGTTCTTAGGTTATGGAGAAGGAGTTAAAGGGTATAGATTGTGGTTAAGGGATGTGAGAGGTTATAAGGTGATAACCAGTAGGTCTGTGATTTTTAATGAAGAAATTTTTCCATGTCTTAGTGACAAATCTGATGAAGAGATAGGTAAAAATGACTTCATAATCACTGAAATAAATCTGAATAAAGAGGCTGAAACTGATCAGACTAATTTTGAGGTGGAGCCACATGAAGTGGAACCTGAAAATGCCTCGGATGTTGAAATTTTAGAAAATGAACAGCAAATGGAGCCTGCAAATGATCTGCAGGACTACCAGCTTGCTAGGGATAGAGAAAGGAGGGAAATAAGGCCTCCGACCAGGTATCAGTATGCTGATTTTGTGTCTGAACAATCTGAACCTGATCTATTTGATACAGAACCAGCCTCTTATGAAGAAGCTATCTCTTGCAAAGAATCCCCTAAGTGGATTGCTGCAATGGAAGATGAAATGAACTCTCTCCATAAAAATCAGACCTGGATTTTAATTGAAAAACCCATAGAATGCAAAGTAATTGATTGTAAATGGGTATTTAAGATAAAGGAGGGAGAGATTAAGTCAAATGAAAATAGAAGGTACAAGGCAAGGCTTGTAGCAAAAGGGTTTACACAAAGAGAAGGGATTGACTACACTGAGATTTTTTCACCTGTAGTCAAATATACCTCAATCAGAATTTTACTTGCTTTTGTGACACAATTTGACTTAGAGTTAGAACAACTTGATGTGAAGACTGCCTTCTTATATGGTTCTTTAGATGAAACCATTTACATGACTCAACCAAGAGGATTTGAGGTAAAACAAAGGGGGGACTGTGTGTGTCTCTTGAAAAAATCTTTGTATGGGCTAAAGCAGGCCCCTAGGCAGTGGTATAAAAGATTCGACTCTTTTATACAAGGTTTGGACTTTAAGAAATCTGATTATGATCCTTGTTTTTATTATAAAAGAGGTGATGAATCTGAATTTTTCTATCTTCTCTTGTATGTTGATGATATGCTCATTGCTGGTCATAATTCTGTTGCACTTAATTCAATTAAAGAAAAGTTAAAATCAGAATTTGAAATGAAAGATTTAGGACCAGCTAGAAAAATATTGGGCATGGAAATTAAAAGAGATAGAATAAATGGGAAGTTGTTTCTAACACAAAAGTCATATGTTGAAAAGGTAGTTAAACGATTTTCTCTTCATGATGCTAAGCCTGTTAGCTTGCCCTTGTGTGGTAGTATGAAACTATCTGTTGATCAATCACCTAAATCTGAAAATGAACTTAAAAGAATGCTGAATGTGCCTTATTCTAATGCTGTTGGATCTGTAATGTATATGATGGTATGCTCTAGACCTGATATTGCTTATGCTGTAAGTGTGCTAAGCAGATTTATGAGTAATCCTGGTGAATTACACTGGCAATGCATGAAAAATCTGATTAAATACCTGAAAGGAACAAGTCACTTAGGATTAATGTTCAAAAGTGATAAAAATGGGCTTAAACTAAAAGGTTATGTAGACTCAGACTATGCTGGAAATCCAGATAATAGGAAGTCTACTACTGCATATTTTTATGTCATGAATGATACATGCATTAGCTGGAAATCTCAATTACAAAAGGTGGTTGCATTATCTTCAACCGAGGCCGAATACATTGCTGCCACTGAAGCTGTAAAAGAGGGGTTATGGTTGAAGGGTTTACTAGGTGAATTAGGTCTTATAGAAAATCAGGTGGAGCTATGCTCTGATAACCAAAGTGCTATATTTTTGAGTAAAAATCCAGTTTTTCATGATAGGTCAAAGCATATAGATGTTAAGTTTCATTTCATTAGAGATATAATTGATAGGGGTGATATTAAGTTGGTAAAAATACCAACTCAAGTAAATCCAGCTGATGCTGGAACAAAGGTAATACCTTTAAATAAATTTTTAGATTCTTTAAGGTTATTAAATCTTGAAGAAGACTAATATTCTGTTTTTTGTACAGGTAATAAGAGCAAATAAAGTTGAGTTAAGTTTAAATCCACATAAGTATTGTCCCAAAAATACAGCAAAAGGTGGAGATTGTTGAAATGTTTGCTGAAATTTATTGGAAGCCCAAGTAATGTCCAAATTTACCCGGCCCAAATTAATGGTTCAATAAATGGAACTTACCAGAAGCTGTAAAATCTTAATATATCAGGGACTCCTCTGCAATTAAAAAGGGAGACTTACCTGGATGTTGACAGGTGGCTTATTTGGAGTCTTTGGATTTTATAGCAAGTGGTCTATCATTTTGAAAGGGGCAGAAAATATTCTTAGGGCAGTAGACGTTTTCTTTTTTCTTCTACTGACGAGCAGCCCATTTTTTTTAGTTTTCTTCTCTCTGTATTTTTGATTTCTCTCTCTCTCTTAGATCTTGAGTGATTTTTCGTAAAAGAGTGTGTGAGATTTATGAAGTCTTGTGTGATTTCATGATATTTGAGAGAAGATTTGTGTTGTATTTGTTGAACAACGAACTGTGGGTTTGTAACTCGTTTTTGCCTATTTTGGGGCGATCTTAGTGGATTGAGCTTATTCCTAACGGATGCTCAACAGGGATTAGGCGCCGAAAACGTCGCTGAACCTCGGGGCCTTTGGGCCAAAAATTCTTGGTGTTCTTGTTATTTTTCTCGGTTTTACTTTGTTTCTTGTTTCGGTTTTGTACACAAATTGAAGTCTAAAATCGATTAAGGACCTACATGCTCGAGAACCGAGACTAGGCGAACCAATAATCTTAAGGTAAATCTTCCAATGGCACCATGTGGATAGGAGTCTTAAGTGGGCGAATTGCTCATTCGCTCTCATCTCAAGCACGAGCTAAACAGTGATAATCTCGTGCAAACTGTTCATACACGTAAAAAGAAATATATATTTTTCCTATTTATGTAAGTAATTGCCCTTGTATATATATTCTTTTCAACTGGACTATATAAAAAATATTTTGTAAAGCAAGGATATAATGAAATGTAACAAAATATAATTATTTTCGCGGTTATAAAATGGGTACATTTGTGTTGTCACACGCTCAGTATGTTAGGTGGGACAGATTATTAAAGAAAAGATACATTAGATTGTTTATTGTCCTGTCCAATTATCTTCAACCACAGATTATTCAGGCTATCTTAAAATTTTTATTGTTGAACAAGACGACGTATATCAATTGGGTAAGTATCTGTTGGTAAAGTCGCATTGTATGCTCTTGCTGCAGTGAGCTGGTTTAAAATCTCCATAGGGTGAAAATTGTCGTAGAATATGTATTCACTCCGATTACTGCATGGAACTTTTCCGAGCGCACACTGTCCCTTTGAAATGGTTCTCGATACTATGCAGCACGACACATTGGCAAATCTAATACCTGAAATAATTGCATCACCTCAATATTATACACCAATGTCATATTATCACAGTGAGAGACAACGACGTAGGAGACATTATTTTGTGACTTACCAAGAGCGGAGATGTCTCTAGGCGAAATTTTTGAAATGCCACTGATGTTTATATAGGTGAAATTTGCACCATGTAGATCTTTATTGAAGGTGTCTACAAGTGACTTCAACTGGTTATTAAATAATTCAGCTGCATCATTAATGAATTCAACGCATGTAGATCCATTTGTAGGAGGATACATTGCCAACACTGATGGAAGGCAACCTATCAGACCAACCCCAAAAATTGCTACTTTTCTTGCTTCATAATTGTACAATGTCTAGTGACAGTAGATATAGCCACTTTAATTAATTCAATTTAATCTCAAAAAATAATTAGAAAGAAAAATTGAATCTATATAAAGAGAAAGGCATACTGACCCTTAGTTTTTGGGAATAATGTTGAATCAAGAAATGAGCGAATTGTTGCGGTGTATATAATCTACTAGCGGAGTAAAATTGTGGTACCAAGTAATAGTTAAGGTAGTCGTTGCTGCCTATGTTAACACTGTACAAGCATGTCCTGAGATGGTGTTTGGCTCGATCCATACTTCCGAGTGAAAGAGCAAGGCGTGATATTGTAGTTCGATGGTTTTGTAACTGTCTGTTCAAGCTGAAACGATCACCCTACAAGAATGAGAGGCCATAAATCGACATTATTTTTTGTTATACAAATGCGCACGCCCACGCATGTGCACGACTATAATTGATACATCTACTTAAATATATTATTGATTTTAACAATAAAGTAAGATATGCGTTCAAAATATGAAGCTATTTTTGTTAATAATAAAATAATAACATGAGCAAACATATATATAGTAAAAAAACAAGAAATTCCTTAGAAGTGTGATTAATTTTAGTTTGTTTTAAAGCTTAGTCAATGTGCTCTTAGTCGTCTCTCTGTTGGAATTATAGTTTGTAATTTTTAAATGCTTATAAGTCGTGAGTCTTGCAGGGTGTCTTAATAAAAAAAATTTTTGATAAGCTTTTAAGCAATTATAAACTTCGTTGTTCTGGTGTATCGATTCTCCTTTATTAATATGAAAATAATTACACTTTTAGATATTCAAATGGAGATCGGAACAATATGATCAACATGTTCAAAATTAAAATAAATCACTAACAAAATTGTAATTTGAGCCCGCCAACTTCACAATGCATTCTTAAAATGAATTTGCTACCTTCTATAGTATTTAAAAACAGTAAGCAACCATCTCTCAGAGTATGTAGAATGAATTTCATCTATTACGAAGGTAGCACATCAATCGACAAGAGTTCCAACGAACTCAATATAGTATTTTTCTACTCAAAAAATAGAAGCAGGATTTAGAGAGTAGAAATTCAAAACACGAATAATTGCATTGCAAAATGGTGTAATTTTTTCTTGTGGAAAGACAAGCTATTTATAGATTATTCATGGCCATTTGAAAATTGGTGCTTGTTTAGACAACATTTCAAGCGAAAGAGGTGTACGTTGAAATCTAAACTAGATGTATGTAATTGTCGATTACATAGGTCGATTACATTGATCACATATGTTTATTACAAAAAATAGAGGTCTGTTACACAAACAAACATCATTGCCAATTTATTTTCTTTCATTTTTTGAAAAAAGTCAACGGTTCAAGTTTGAAAGACCATTAGAATATAATTTCATTCAGTACTCAGGAATTTGATTAATTACAATTTGATCCAAAAAATTCATTAGAAAATTTTAAATATTTTTTTTCAAAAAATATATTTGTAAGGACAGCGACTAGCACATGGTTTGGACGTAATAATAATATCTAGGTCAACTCTCTTTCCACAAAATTGGGTTCAAAGTCTACAGAACCCATAGTAAGCAAGAGATACGTTGCCCAATGGTGATATGTTGTCACATCATCGATGAACAACAAATTTTCTACGTGGGACAAATTTTAACAATCCAATCAAATTCTTCAACATATCACATTTAAATCATTTTGAAATCAAATTTCATTCAAATATGAATGATTTTTGACAAATAAATATATCATGTTAATCATCTTGTGGAGCAGAAGATGAATATGCATGATTCCGTTAATTTTGGAATTTGTATTCCACTCAAAATTGAGCGCAAAGTATCAAAGTAAACCCATTTTTCCAACAAACATGCCTTAGACTCGACTACACAATTTCTCTTTTACCACTTCATTAAATTCAATGTTTTTTACTAAAATACATGAAGCTAGTAAACAAGAGTCTTAGGACGAGAAACTGACGATCTTAATGCATGCAAATATGTGGCTTATTGATTACCTGTAGTTCTCCAGTCTCGTCAAGAATTCCTGCTCCTCCTGATCCATAATTCACACCTTTTTGGATCTCCGAACCTTTTGCAGTTACAAATGGTGAAATTGGCTTGTCGATACCTAAGAATTCCGCTACATGGTTACAGGAAAAAAAGTTAATAATATCGAATATTGTGGAGTTGTCCAACTAAACATGCTATTAAAGTATTATCACAACTTTAATAAATGGAGGAGAAATGAAAATATACCTAAGTAATCTGCAATATTTCGACCGTTGGAGAATCTTCCCGTAGGACCATATGGATAATCAATTCCATAAGGTGGATAATTAGCCTTCGCTTGTGTGATAAGTAAATTGTTATTGCCATTATCAAAGACAAGTGAAGTAGCCATTATCAAACAGTGAATCTCCCATAAAAAATAAGCAGGGAACTTGTTTTTGACCCTTAACCAAATTTTGGGATTTCATAATTATTGATACTACGATGGATATCATAATCCATTTTCTAAAACCTTCAGAACCCATTTCAAGAACAATTTATAAGCTAATCTTGAGATGAATTGAGAAAATTGAAAGCCATAATGCAAACTATATATAGAAGACAAGTGAATTAGCCAAAAGGTCACTGAACTTTACATAAGATTTCCACCAAGTCACTAAACTTTAAAAATCACCCAAATCATCACTGAACTTTGCAAAAGGTTTCTACGGAGTCATTGAACTTTAAAAATCACCTCATTCATCATTAAACTTTACAAAATATTTTCACGGAGTCACTGAACTATGCAAAATATTTGCTAGGAGATCAATGAATTAGTGACCAATGGGAAACCTTTTTGCAAAGTTTAGTGATGAATGATATGATTTTCAAAGTTTAGTGACCCCGTAAAAATCTTTTGCAAAGTTCAGTGATGATTTTGGTGATTTTTAAAGTTCAGTGACCTAGTGAAAACCTTATGTAAAGTTCAGTGATCTTTTGGGTAATTCACTCTATAGAAGACTGAAAAAAAATTCTAAAGTTTTTGTTAGCATCATCAAATTGCTATGAAATCTAATTAATTAATTTGACTTTAGACATCTAAATATACCATTAATTTCAAGAAACTAAGTGATAGAGCCTTGCAAGTAATGAATGTAATCCCCCTATCTATATATGAGCTTCTTTAATTTTGAAGTTTAAAAAATTGTCGTTCGAGGGCATCAAATGTGAAATTTTCGGTTGCCCTGAACCATTTTTTTCATTAATTGAAAATTAGCTTGCAATACAATTATAAACAATGAAATTAATTGGATAAATAGTTGTCAATATTTTAGCTACAAATGTAATAATAAATATAGCTTTTAACTTGAGAGTATTGATATTATTCTGTTTGGTGTGTCTTAAAATCTTGATAAAAAATTAAGTCAGCTAACAGTTGATTTTAATTACATATTTTGTGAAACTCGCAACTTTTTAATTCATATTTTATCATTTTTTTTTATTAAAATCTATTAAAAAATCAATTTTTTAACTACACCAAACATGGGCTTAATTTACGCCAGTTTTGAATTTGGACATTCGGACACTCATTTTCTTTTAACTAAAGTACGAAAGCTTTCTCAGACTATTTTAGTACTAAAAATAAATTTTGATTAATATTGTTAAATATGAAATATTTGAAAACTATTTGACTTTTTTTAGCGATGCAATAGTAGAATAAGTTAGCTTTGCAACGGACAAATATAAACCATTAAAATTGTAAAAATTTAAAAGTAATAATGAAACAAATATCAACAAAACTCGTATACAGTACTAAAGGAAAAATAATACTGGTAGGGATTGCATTTTAACAGGAACTGAATATCGTGAACCGTAACTTAACGGGAATTGTTGGTTCCTATCTGGTTAAATAAAAAATGTTTAGGAATCAAGAAACGAACAGGTTCAATACGTCTCTTGGTTCCTATATGGTCGTTGAAAGTGATATTTCCTGTAGTGAGTGAGAATCCTAATCATTCATATTTATTTATTTGGAGTAATTGAATCATATCACTCTCATTCATGCGCAGCCCATCATACAAACATTTCTTGCAAGCAAAGGCACAGTTGAATTTGGATAATATTATGTTAGATATTGGATTTTATTTCATGGCTTATTTGTAGTGGATTAAGAAAGTATAGAAATATGTATTTGAAAATATATTTTAGTTATTCTGTTTCTGCTAAATATTGAAAAGATAATTCGTATTGTCAGCTTGTGATTTTATTTTTAAAAAATATCATAGGAAGAACCGAATCTGAATTGAAAGTCCGGGCTCAGGTTTGATTCCAAAAATTAGATGGATTCAAACTGATCCATTTACGAGATATTCGAAGTGTAATGAGTGATTTCGAGTATTCTAATACTTGGACCGAACTACCCCATGTCCAAGCTTACTAGATAGTACGGTACCTATAGAGATGTAATCAACTTTACTTAAATTAGCAATTGGGACCTAAGTGTTTTGAAAATTAAAGTTAAAGAGTCAAATATCACGATCAATTAATTGAGAATTTACATGCAGCAATTAGGACGACCATGACCATTCATTTGATTTCAATTCTTTAATTAGACTGTGCCCCAAAGCAACTGGAAACATTGATATTTAGAGCATGGCAAACTTAAATTATAGTGTGCGAATAGTTAATTTTGAATTAATGGTAGCACCTCGCATTAATTAATGTCTATTTTTCTGTCAGCAAAAATAAAATAAATTAGGGTTTCATCCGGGTGAACTTGTTGAAAAACAGTAATAATTTCTTCATTGTTGATACCATGTGAAGATAATACAAGAAAACTAAAGAAGCAAATGAAAGTAAAATATTTTGTAAATTGAAATTCTGAATCCTTTCATTTGATGGCCATATCCATATTCAGAATTACAATTCACTATGAATTCAAAGAAACTTTTTCCATTGAACTCTTAGCACAACCAGATCAATCCTCGAAAATTATGAAAACGATAACATTGAAAATTATACCATATATATCATAAATTTATAATCACGAGTAGTTTCACAGTTGAGCTAAGCGGCGAATATCCATGGGATATGCATCTGATGGCTTCTCAGCACTGTATGATCTTTTCCCGACGATGATATTGGCATGTTCACCGGGATGAAATGCATCCCAAAACAAGTGTTCGTCTCTATTTTGACACGGTGTTTGAAATGGGAGACATGTTATTTGCCCATTATTCCTCCCAACACCGCAACACCCTGCATTTGTAACCTTAAAACCTGCGAAACAAAATCCATACATTTTAATAACAATGTTTTGAAATCTCAACTGGTTTCCAATTGAACTATGGTTGACAAGTTTAGGTTGTGGTCTCTAAATTATAATCCAACCAGTTGCCGGGCTTGCCTTGGATGAAATCACAAGCGGAGCCAGGTCAACACATGGGATATTGAGGAGATTGCCTGAAGTCCCTAAATTTCAGAAATTTTCATTTCAAATAGTTTTAGCAACAAAATTTTCAAGTCAGATTATGACGGGAATAATTGAAAATTTTATTGTTGATAGAAAAGTCCATTGGTAACAAAATAATAATTTAAGATTAATAATGGAGTTTTTGTCTATGATAAGTTTAAAAAATTTCTTACCTCATTTAAATTACTGATAAAAATTAGATATTATTTTCAAAAAATTATATTGATAATTAAATAACAATTAAAAAGAATAGTTTTGGGTTATGAAAGTCTTTTGAGTTAGTAATAATAATATCATAAATAATTTAACAAATTTTACTTGTTGATGGAAATTTCTTCAGTAAAATTTCCATTCTATTGAAAATAAAATATAAAATAAAATTTTTATCAGTAATATTATAAATAAGAAAATGAAAAAATATTTTAATTTCAAAATTATTAACTTACAAAAAGTAATAAGATAAAGAATTTGTCATTGATACCAATGACTCCCGTTGTATTGTGGATTGACATATCGTTTCTAATGGCGACAACATCACCAACGATATTATTGTAAGTAAACCACTCTTGCAAGTGCAACATTGATCACCAAGGCCACTCATAAGTGTATTTATTATACTTATGTGGACCGTTAAATGAGATAAAATGTTATGAATTTCTATGTATTATGGCTTAATTATGGTTATATTTCGTTTGTTAGGTAGAACTCAATAAAAAATGATGGAATTGAACAAAAGGAGAGAAAAAGGGTTAAAACAAATTATTAAAATTAGATTTTTGTAAATTTTGATAAAAGTTGATAGAATGTGTAACTGAAAAATTGTGGATCCTATGAAATGAAATGTGAGGTTAAAATTAATTGTTGACTTTAACTTGAATTAAAATATAAAATTTAATTTTCACCAAACAGGGGCTAAGTAAGATCAATAACGAAATTTCTTTAAGGACAATTGTCTATTAAATTTTATTGTTGTTGTTGTATTTTATATATATATATATATATATATGGGGGACGAATCCTCCTACTCATAAATTTGATACACTTATTCGATAAATAATTGTAATATTTAATTTAAGTCAATCCAATGCTCAATAAATATATATAACCTCATTCAATAAATTTTCCCTAAGTCCTCTAAGTTGTTTGAACCCGCCTCTAGCTACCAGTGTAAAAACTTGTGTATCACGGTGGGAAATATACGTGCAGACTTCAAATAAATTTAAGTTAGAGTAATTACCAAAGGCTGAGGGATTGTCAATTAAATCCTGGAAAATCCCATAGGCGTCTATGTAGATAAATTTTGCAGCCGGTGAATTGCTGTTGAAGTCATTAACAAGTGCTTTGAGTTTGTTATTGAATATTTGATTTGCAGCGTTAATCCTTTGTACGCATGTCGAGCCATCAGCACTGTTCTGTGCCAATGCATTTGGACTGCATCCAATTTGACCCACTCCATTTAAAACAAACTTCCTTGCTCCATAATTGTACAAAGTCTATAGCCACAAACAATATTTAGATTCAGTTTTTACTGTAAATTCTAACCACAAGGAAATGGTAACAAAGATGACTTCCATACCCGTATTTGCTCGGAGTACTGCTGGATTAGAACATCGGCATACTGTTCAGGAGAAAATTGCCTGCTACTCGAATAGTAGGTAGGCATGAAATAGTTGTTCAGATAATCGTTACTCCCCACTCCAATTGAGTATATACACTTGCTAAGATAATTTGCAGCGGAGTCTTCGTCCCCTAGTATGTTCACCACTTGTGAAACCGTGTTCTTGTAATTATTTACCTGTCCAGTAAAATCAATCCGGGCGCCCTACAAGCGAACAAGATTTAACAACAAGAAACCTTGCAAATAATATTATTGAATCTATGTGATAAAATGTTCTTAACTTACCAATTGCTGGCCAGTTTCTGTTCTGATTCCTGCAGCTGCAGATGCATAGTTCACTCCCCTGAGTATGTCTTGGCCACCGGCAGCGGCGTAAGGAGGAATGTAACCATCGAATCCCAATAGCTCAGCTGTATATATACATGTACCACCAGAATTTCAGTAGTAGTTTAAAGTTGTTTAGGGTAAGTAAAATAAGTTTATCATATTTCTAACGACTTAAATTTTTAGATCAGGTGGTTCAATGTGGAGAGCGAGGCCTTACCAATGACATCGACTGTGGTTTTACCATTGGAAAATCTTCCAGTTGGTCCATCAGGAAAATCAATCCCATAGGGTAAAAAGTTAGCTCTTGCCAACGATTGGATGTTATTGTTATTACCATTGTCCACCAATGAATCACCAAATATGAAGTAACAAGGAACTTGGGGTTCTGCCATAGCCTGCTCATAACAAAGCTCCACCACGGCCAAGGCCACCACACACACCGCCAGCCAACTCTGAATCAGCCCACAACCCATTTTTCCAACAATCGAGCAAAAGAGAAAAAGGCAACAGAATGTTGCAGCAGAAAAAAGAAGAGGAGGAAATAAAGGTAGTAAATGCAGGGCTGGTTTTGTGTGTGATGAAATTAAAGAGTGATCTTATGTTTTAGCTGAGGTTTGTGCTTTATACAGATGAGTAGTTAGATGCATTGATTTCACGCGGAGATACTGTGAGATTTCCAGAGTGGCCACTAGCTATGCTGGTTATTGAATTTGAACCAGTCTGGATTTTTGAAATTCATGCAATTCTGTGTTGTGTAATCAATCTTCCAAGACTCAAGATACAATTTATTTTTATTTATTTTTACCTTCAGTTATTATTTTCTTTTTGTCTTTGTTGGGTTTTTTATACCCAATAATCCTTGGGCGATGATGAAAAATTGTGACCCTTTTTGTTTCATAGGCTTTAAGCTCAGGATTGAAATATATATATTAGATCCACACCACAATTGTAGTAACCCAATTAAGTTGGATATTTAGAGGAAATCGGCCAATTACCTAATTAGAGATGAACGTGTTAGTTAGAGATATACACTATCCCTAACTTTTGGTAACCTACCTTATTTGTATTGATACCCATCTCGTGAGGAAAATCTTGGAAATTCGTTTTCCTACTTTGCCTACATAAAAGAGACCTCTAAACCCTATGAGACATACCAACTTACGTGAGAAATTTGTCCTTGTGCTTTGAAGCCATTCTCCTTGCCTTTGTGTGCTCTATACCTTAGTGTGTATCTTGGACTCCGAAAATCTCTTGTTGGTGTTACCTTTGTGGTGTTGGATCGAGTTTTCTGAGCCTAAGAGAAAGGGGGAATATTATTTCTTGTTTCTTCGTCTCCTTCTTCAATTTCTTGGTTGTTTAGATTGATTCCTTGTTTATTGTTTAAGTTTATCACTTATTTGTTGATTTGTTCGATTGTGGGTGAGACTAAAATCTTACAGTCTTGTTATGCTATCAAATAACGGACGCCAAGTATCCAATGCAAATGTTCAATGAAATATAGGCCTCCTAAGATAACGTTCTTGCTTAAAAGTCTTAAGATTAATAGATGAGATACCTTTATTTATTCAATCTTTTTGGTTTCATGGCGGAGCCACAATGGGGGCAGGGGGTGACAATTGCCAGGAACATTTTGAAAATTTTCTCAAAAATTTCCTCTGACATTTTATTCTCCACCCTACGCGACGCCATTGATCACACTTTCTTCGTGAAGACTTGAGATATATATGAACTTTTAGTTAGGTTTAGTGCCAAGACATAATCATAGAATTTGTCATCCGGTTTCATTAAAAAACATAAAACCAACGATAACATATAATTATTTATTTAAATTTTTATACTCAGCAAAAATCAAGGCAAATAATATTTTTTTATGTAGATATATATTATTGCACCTCAGGCTACGTGACAGCGAGTTAAGCGAAATGTGTTTCAAGTTCAACAATACACTCCACATCGCCTCTTCAACATGTTTCTTTCAAAGTGATTAGGCCATGCCTTTAAATGCCTCACTTTTTAGTATATTATTGTTATTTGAGGCAATGCATCACCTCGGTCAAGTTGCACAAAGTGATTGATGTGACACTCTACAGTGGCAACGCCCAAATCATATCATCATTTCTCAAGCTAAGAAACTCCAAGCTTATACTGACTATGGATTAGGATAATTGAACATGACAAGTGAACCGTTAGAATGAGGCTACGTGTAAGCATCCAAATGGGCCTCTTCTACCTGCTCCCTCATCGTATAAATACTATGCGCTCTTTCATTCAAAGGTGGGTGAAGAAAGTATAATCAAGAAGTGAAAACGATAATAAATGTCCTCTCTGATTCTAGGAAAACGGTAATCTAAAATGTGGCACTCATAATTTCGTCCATTCTAACTCTTCCATGCCTAATATCCTTCACCATTTGGCTTGAACTCGGAGCGTAGACGACCATTTCACCCTGTCGGAGCTACGGTTTGTGTAATCTAATATGACTCTTCAAGTATACAATTAACATATGCCAAAAACGGAAGGGGAACTGTAATTTGTTAACAATTGGGCCTCACAGAATCTAAAGATCCCAACATTAATAAGCCGACCTTAAATACTCCTTACGTTTTATTGTAAAAGATAAAATGTGTACACATATGGCTTGTATTTGATTACCCATTTGTATTTGTGTAGCAAGTCCCCTTTTCCTGCAGGTTCTGACTACCCCGTGAAGAAATGGACCTGAACATGTCAATTGCCACTGCAGTAAATTTCATTGACTATGCCGTTTGTTTGGGCTATATGTTAATGAGTTTTTTTGGGGAATATATACTTTAGAATAGTGATTTTTTATTTTTTTTATTTTTTAAATGATGGTTAGAAAAAGAAAGAAAGAAAAATTTTGAATTTACACATAATATTTTTTTTATTAAAGAATGTGTAGATAAAAAGAAGGAAGAGAAAAATACATTAAAATTAAAATGAAGCCAAAACAAGGCTATATAAAGTTGTCAAACTTTAAAGAAAACGAGTAATATTAAGGGCTTTGCTATGGAAACAGGGCCAATGACAGGCCCTATTTCCAGGGAGCACACATGCCCCCCCCATTGGAGGGGCCCCCCCTCCAATCGAGGGGAGGGGGGCGCCATGTGGTGCCCTAGAAACAAGACCTTCTTAACATCATAGTGTTGATTGTCCCGTAATAAGAAAAACTCAGCGCATAATTTCGACTTCAGTTAGTTATCAATAAGAATCATATATTATAAATTTCCTTTTTCCAATTAAAATGAAATCGAACAAAGTCGAGTCCAAGCAAGTAAAATAATATCAACGATAGTAGATCCAAAAATCAAATCAGATGATTAACCAGCCGTAGGCATGCGGATTTCTAGGAATTTAACACTGCAATTTAATGCTTGGTAGCTACTACAACAACTACTGAATTTAATGTTCGGACTACGTCAGTATTGCCGAGTAACGTGTCGGTGTGCATAGATGAACATTGGTCACTGTTGATTTATGTGAAAATTCTGCATTTTCGTTACAGCCCACATGGTAGAAAAACATCTAATGCACCAATTATTGTGCTCCATCCTCTTGCCGACAAAATGTCTATTAAAACAAGTTCAAGAAAACAAATTTTCCCTCTTTGTGCTAATTTTTTTCTATCAATAAACAAGGTAGGATAAGAAAATCTAACGCCCCGTTTAGGGGTAGGCAGCGGCCTAAAATCTCCCACTTAGACGTTAATGGATTCAGTTGTGCTATGTGTACATGGGCATTGACATGCCTGTGTACACACTCCCTCACAATAGGGGGCTAGTGCACTTTTTTATTGCCTCCCCTCTCCTCCCCTCCCCTCCTTCTTCATGTGTCGCCTCTGTACAATTAGCTTTTTTCTAATGAATTTTGAAATGAAAAAAAAAAAAAAAGGGAATTAGTGTAATCAAATAAGTCAGATATTAGCTCTAATTCATGATTTATGAAGCAATTCAAAATGATTTTTCTTATACCTTATACAAGGGAGGTTGATACAAGATTCAGGCAAATAAAATATGGCTCCTGGATTTCCTTGAGAAAGAGGAAAAAGTAAATGGGAAAAAATGAGAAAATTTTGTTCTTTCCATTTGTTTCGTACCTATCAACATCAAATGCAATACGTTTGGAATGCTGGAGCAAACATGACTGAATACAACAGCAATCAACTTTTATCGTATTATTTCTTATTTAACTTTGTTAAGTGCAGTCTAGTTCAATGTATCAAATAAGTCAAAAATGTCTATCTTCACTATGTTTTTACAATCATTTACACCATATTTTCCACTCGTACTGAATGCAAAGAAAAATTTCCTTTCGTTTCTTCATTTAATACTTTGTATCCAGACGAGAGTCTAAATTATCGTTTCTTCTTTTCATGAAGGTTAATATGGGTAGTGGCACCAATTCATGGAGATCCAAGGTACTCTTTAAATCATATCTAAGCCATCTTATAAAGATATATCAACTGAACACTACAACATGTTTGTATGTGCCTTACATTTAAAATAAGTACTTATTTATAACTTTAATCAATAACAAAAGCAAAAGCCAAGCATGCACTAGATCAAAATCTTTTCCACCAAACATACAAGATACACTGGATCAAAAGGTCCAAGAACTTCAACACTCCCAAAATGGAAAAGAAAATAACAATAAAAAGAGCAACTTCAACCATAATGGTCCAATAGAAATAGAAAGAGACATTAAGGTTGCCCACCATACCAAATTTAAAGTCAACTAACACATTAAGAGAGTGTTTGGTGGGGATTAAAATCATATTTTTAGTATATTATGATAGAAATTTTTGAAATGTGTGGTTAAAAAATTGTGGGACCCAAAAAAGATATGGTTGATATTGATTGTTTGACTTTGACTTAGATTAAAATCAGATTAAAATTTAGAACAAACAGACTCTAAGTGATTGTACATTAAACAACTCCCATTTTTTTAAATATCAAAAGTGTGGCCAACAAATTAAAAAAAGGACATGGATATCAGAGATAATCAATGCAATTGAATAAGATAGCATTTATTGAACATGTGATCATCATATAAAGCTACTGTTTCAATTAAATTGGGCAGTTGAAGGAAAAATAGTAAACGCGTCCATAAGCATAATCGTCAACACGACTTCGTCTTTCCCTGCATGGATGAGTGACATGAGTCTCTAGGGATGACAAGTCTCCGTCATTGGCAACTTGAGCCCCACTTTTCAACGTTAAGGATGGGATCAAACCTTGCCGGGATCACTATTGGCATGAATGTGGCCTCATGCAGCCTGTCCTCGATTTTGACATGGTTTAGCAAGAATATATGAACATGCTCATAAAACTTAAAAATGAAGATATCATTATGGCCACCACCAAATTTATTGTCAGTTAAGTTGGAGTCAGCTACATCAATTTATTTTTTTCGCGGGTCCATTTGGTCTATAGTGTAAACTTGTTAACAACCAGGGGCAAAGCTACACTTGGTCAAGTGACCACCCAAAAAATCTGGTCTTTTTTTTTTTAATTAAAAAAATCAAAATCAAAATCAAAAGGCTCTTCCTTTCTACTTTATTTTGTATTTCTTAACATCTTATTACTTCAATTCTCGTAGTAAAATATTAGATGCTTGTTGTGTGTGTGTCTGTATTTTTTTTCTTGGAACAAATATAGGAACCATAGAGAAAATCAAGATTTTGTGAATATGTTTATTAAGATAACTCGATTTTAGTCAGAACTGCTAATGATTTGT
The DNA here is from genome assembly GCA_019395295.1 of Osmanthus fragrans. Classification (NCBI taxonomy): domain Eukaryota; kingdom Viridiplantae; phylum Streptophyta; class Magnoliopsida; order Lamiales; family Oleaceae; genus Osmanthus; species Osmanthus fragrans. Next base: position 14,824,834 of record CM033350.1, read on the forward strand.
GGAGCGACAAATAAACCACTACCAACCATGAAAAGCTGAAGGCCACTATTGTCGGGGTTATCTCAAAGTAGGATATGGTTTTTATCGGATAAGAGTTGTTGACTCCATTAAAACTAAACCTCTTGCTTAAAGTTATGTCTTTCATCAATACAAAAATACAGAATTAAATATTGAAATAATTTTAAATTCTTGAACTTCCTCATTGCATTTTTAATGTGTGCGCATTTACATCATTTCACTAACTATTTGTTCAGAAAAAAGATTAGGGCTCAGAGAGCGATGATTAATGGAATTGAAAATTTAATTTTCATATCTGGTCTGTGTGCAATCTCCAAGTACTTCTTGGAAGGTTTTAGTTCGTAGTTTCTTGAAAGTATTTAGTAATAGAACATAGAGGTATTTTATCTATTAAGAAAAATATATTTAACAAAATTTATAACTATATAATTATACAACGTTTTCAAAATATAAAAATACTTTGGGAATAATTATAGTTATACTATTTATAATTATTTTTGCTATATAATTTTTGCCCACCCAAAAAAATATCTTGGCTTCGCCACTGTTAACAACTATGCAAACATGCTTACCTAAGAGAGTCTCTGATTCCTAAATATATTTTCTTGTACCACTTCCACTTATTGACGTGTATGTTATTTCAGATTAACATACCAAGAGTATTTCCAAGTGTACTTCCATATTACCAGCATAGTTCAATAGAGCTAGGTTGAGTTGAGGCACAACGTGGCACATGCTCATTTATTACCAAAAGGTTGACCCGACTGTGATTAGAAGTGATCCATACACTCGAACAGGGCATGACACCTACAAAATATCCAAGACGATAGTGAATCAAACATGCGAGATACTACGGCACCCACGTTATAGTTAGATCCAAGATACCCAAAGTTTATACACTATCCGTTTAAATCTTTAAAGATTTGTACATATGTGTAATCAATATACCCAAGAAAAGAATATTTTGTCGAAAAAAATAAAACCCGGAGACCTTGGTAGCTCTGATACCAATTATGTTGAGGTTTTACAGTTGATATCGTTTGTCAGGGACAACCCGTTCCACTAATGCAATATTCTACCTTCCTAGAGAGAGAGATTACATCAAACCACTCAAATCGAGTTTTAATCACAAAATCTATTCGATCTCTTAAAACCAGAGAGTGAACATTCAAAGATCCAACCAAACACTAGAGGAGATAACCTAAACGAATTAGCCACTTTGTCAGGCCTGATTATACAAACACGTATTACTCTCGATGGGATCAATTACAGAGAACTCAAAACCAAGGAAGAAGAAGATTCAAGGCCCTCAAAACGGAGGAGCCAAAGAGAGAGAAAAAGTATAGTCTAAAAAAATCTCAAGTAAGGTATGACTGAAGATCCGGGCGTTAATAATTCCAAGAATAAACCTCAGGCCTTGATTGTATCTAACGACTCATATCGGACTTCAACTAACACAATCTTTGTGCGTGCCAAGCCACCAATAAATGGGTGTCACTTGGGCACCATTATCCAAATAAGCAGCAAAGGCAATTGACACAAATATCACTTCTTTAAATGTATTTATAGAAACACGAATCTTACAATTCTAGTATAACATAGTCAGAAATTACTCACAAGAAGAATCTTTGAAATGTGAATTTCTTCATGTTTTTTAAGGAAATTTCCCAATAAATTCCATTCTTCACTGGTGAAAAGCAACAACAATCAAGTAATAAACTTTCTTCTTTACCCAAAATAAATAAATAAATAAATATGATGTTCTCATGGAAGAGAACACTAATCAACTTTGATTGTTGTTTACTTGTCAAAGTTGATTCGCATTATTGACCGTAGTATGACTTGGATCCAAGTTGACCCAGGTCAAATCGTGGAAAACTCACAACAAATCGTTCAGGTCCAAAAATAATGGGCCTCAATTTGCAAACCATCCCAATTTCAAGCTCATAATTCCACTCTTGTAAAAGGCGTGGAGTCCTGATTCTAGCTCAAGTTTCTGGACTACGGTTTGGATTAATAAAATGACAATTTCAAAGTATACCTTCCTTTTATTTGAAAAATTAGAAAATTAAATAATCACATTTACACCATAAGTTTTATTTAATTTCTCATTTCGGTTATAATGAAGGTAGGTCCCCAATTTTTCTTATCGGTGCATTGAGTCCTCAACATTTTTGTCACGTTCATATCCTTAACCCTCTAATAATTAGCACATTTGTTGTTAATAATGTTATCCATCATTAATTGAAGGTTAAAGATAAGAATACCACGAAAAAGAAGTTAGAAACATGCGTGTGATAATGAAAAAAGATTGAGGACCTCCCATACAAAATATGGTATAGCAAACAAAACAGTTATATGAATATAATTATGCATAAAAAATATATATCTTTCTAAAACTTTTGAAAAGATACCTCATGTTAAATAAAATCAATGTTTTCAATTTACCGCATTTGTCATATTTTTTAAAAATATATTATTTCATTTCAAGTTAATATTTCAATATTTCATTAAATATGGCATTTTACAAGTTATATATCCCGGTAACATATGTAATACATTGTTAATTAGATTAACAATATAATGTTTTAAAGTTTTGATCTCCTACTCCAGTGGACAAGAAAAAAACTTCTCATTGTTGACGAGACAAGAAAACCTTAATTATTGTTCTCTGAAACAAAGGAACCTACATGCAGGGCTTTTTGAGAGACTCTCTTTCAAGTGGAGTGAAGCCAACACAAAGAGCCAAAGTCCATGGACAGGATGGAAACCATTCATCAAGTGCCAATAAAAGATAAAATTTTCACACGGGATTGTAGGTAACATATGTGGTTGTGTTATGCCCTCCCAAACACTAATGCCACCCAATCGACATTGTTTCCAGAGACAGAGTGAGGGGACCCATACCTACCCCAGGTCCAATTAGTTTATAAGGAAAAAAAATTATAAATTTTTTTAATGTATCAATCTAATATAAAAAATAAATAAATTTGTTCATCTTCACTTCGCCTTTGATTGTTGTCCACTATTGTGCCACCTGTTATGCTTCGCCACACGTAACACCACGTGGCCGACCCGTTGTTGTTGTGGATCTCGTCTTCTGAAGCACTCTGCCCACATGTGGAGGCCCATGGGCCAAATTTCTGAGGCCCACATATGTTCAATCAATCAAAATGTACCACGACCCAGGTCTCAGGCTCTTCATGTCCAAAAAGCTTCAAAAGGTCCAAATCTAAGGCTCTTCTCATTGACGACCTGCAGGAATAAGATGTGCACTTGAGTGAGATCTTAGTGGAATGATTGATGTGATTTATGTAAAGAGTTTAAGTGTATTGTCATGTCAATAGAATGGCTACAACTTGTAATAACATTAAATGAGCACTTGCTAGAGAGTCAAAATGATGGCTAGGATGAGACGTCTCAATTAAGGAGATGAGGCCACGCGTATTATGATCTAAGGGCCTCAATCTCATTTGTAAAGCTATAAATAGTTCCCTCTATGCAACCAGAATGGGATGATGCAATTCTTAATGCAAAATACTACTTGAAAGGGAAACAAAGAACATTTTTCTCTCTAACAACTTGTTCTCAATTAAAAATCTATTTTCAGTTCATAATGATCCATTAACATGCGATTGGTGATTATTTTACGATCAACATCATTTCATTGTCGTGATCTGAACATCACCGTCTCGTGTTCTAAAGAGCTTCTCCCACCCCCCATCTTCGAAGTGTTCTTGACGGATTATTCGTTCTTGCATGTTGGACTGAGCTTGTGTGGATATGAATGGGTCCGACATCTGTTGTCCAAGTAGTCCTAACCAAAAACAAGGTCAACACCACCTATAACCACCACCATTTCACTACACTTCTACCAATTGGGTTGGACTTCTCTGATCACAACCATCTCCCATTTTTTTCCCTAATTGTCTGTAGTTAACCACCACCATCACCTATTGCTACTTACCACCACCATCGTCACCCTTGCACTAGCAATGACCATTCCTAAACCATTTCTCTCAAACATCATCTTCATCATGCTTGAAATCGAGCTCCCAATATTATGCTGGAAGCTTAATCTCAAAGGGTTTACTACTTTATTAAAGGCAAACTTTCAAAATTCACATTTACTTATTAACAATAACCTAATAGACTTTAAACTTTTTGGAGAAGAAAAAGGTTACCGATAAACTATACCTTCATGCATTCATGTTGAATTGATTTTTAACATAGCTGTTAATTTAATGGCACAAGAACACTTAGGTAAAAAGGTTGGAGTTTGTTTGTTTGTTTTTTCTGGTAAAATTAGTGATGTCTATTTCTAGAATTCACTAGAGATTCTTGGGAAGCAAGATTAAAATATAAAATAATTAGAAAAGTCTAGAGATTCTTGGGGAGCAAGCAAAATAAAAATATAGTAAAAAAAAATTTAGATATTCCCACCGACTTTGTATGCCTATAAATAGGTGGTAGGGGATTCAATTGGTATTGTAGAGAAAGACAAAAACAACTTCCTGCCATTTCTTTGTAATAAGCCCATTTTGTAAACTCCTATTCTAGTAAAATAAAAATTCCTCCTTCAACTATCTATTTCTTACTATTTTTATTCCTAAACAATTTATCCATTATAACATCCACATTATCACTTCTATACAAATTAATTTATTTTTTTCTACCCGCTATAAAATATCATCAGTGGTATCAGAGCTACGTTCGATTGATATTGGACGTAAGCATATATTATGGCAGACGCTTTCTGTTCATCCATTCCTATTCCAACATTCAATGGAGATAACTATGATTTTTGGTCTACCAAAATGAAGACCTACATTTGTGCGCAAAATTTATGGAATGTCGTCAATGATGGGTATACTAACCTAGATGACATTTTCACTCTAACTACCGCACAAAATAAGGAACTTAAAGAGAATCAACAAAAAGATTCTCTAGCACTACTAGCTCTACAAATGAGCTTGACAAACACTTATTTTCCAAGAATCATGGGAGCCAAAATCGCAAAATAAGCTTGGGATAAGCTGAATGAGGAGTTTTACGGCAGTGACTACGTACTTGTTGTCTTCAAACTTTAAGGAGGAATTTTGAAAATTTAAAAATGAAAGATTCTGAATCCACGAAAGATTATTTAATCAAAAATAGATGAAATAATAAATCAAACTGGGATCTTATGGAGATGATGTTCCTCAACAGAAAGTCGTTGGAAAAATTTTATTTACTTGCGCAGAAAAATATGATCCAATTATCCCAACTATTGAGGAATCTAAAAATATAGATAAATTAATAGCTGCAAAATTAACGAGTTCACTAAAAGTGCATGAAAAAATATTAGAAAGTCTTTATGAAACTAACGCAGAAAATGCCTTTCAATCTAAAATTAATATGCGGTTTCAGATATCCAAAGAAAGTGAGTGAAAATTTAAAGATAATTCTAAAAACAAAGAAATTCAAGGAAAATAAATTGATGAAAGCAGCAATTATCCTTCATGTGGTATTTGTAAAAGAAAAAGTCATTTGGAGAAGGATTATTGATTTAAAGGAAAGCCACGATATCGTAACTGTAAAAAATTTGGTCATGAAGAAAAATTTTGTCGCTTTAAAGAAAGTCATCAAAGTAATTTTTCTGAAGAAAATGATATAGAAGAAAGTCTATTTTATGCCTCCAACAAGGATGTATCTGAAGAGAAATTAGATACGTGGTATTTAGATAGTGGCTGCAGTAATCACATAACGAAAAATGAAAGTACTTTCTGTAATCTTGATAAAATAAATACAAAAATAAAAATTGGCAATGAAAATTACATAGAGGCAACAGGCAAATGCACTATTGTCGTTGATACAAAAAAAGGCAAGAGATACATCAATGAAGTTCTCTTGATTCCTACAATAGATCAAAATCTACTAAGTGTAGGTCAAATGATGGAGAATGGATATACTTTACATTTTGAAAGAGATTCTTACACGATCTTTGACAAGAAAGATAAATCTCTTGTAATTGGGTCAAAAAGCGGGAGAACGGATGCTTTCCAATCCAATGGAGATATGTAAACAATGCGGTAATGTCATCGCAAATGGACGAGTCATGGCTGTGACACAAAAGATTTGGACATTTCCATTTCCAAGAGTTAAAAATCCTATAGCAAAAGAACATGATGAGAGACTTACCAACCATAAAAGAGATTGATGCGGTTTACGAAGGATGTTTGCTCAGGAAACAACACCATCAACCTTTTTTGTCCAGAAAATCTTAGAGAACCAAAAAGTCATTAGAGTTGATACATACAGATATATGTGGTCCGATGCGTACTCCATCACATGAGCAAAATAGGTACTTCATTCTCTTTATAGATGACTACACTAGAATGACATGGGTATATTTCTTGCGTGAGAAATCCTAAGTATTTGATATTTTTAAAAGGTTCAAAAGCTATGTCGAAAAGCAAAGTGGTTGCATTATCAAAACTATCTGAAGCGACAGAGACAGAATATACATCAAATGAATCCAACAAGTTCTGTGAAGAAGAAGGAATAGAGCATCAACACAACGTTGGATACGCGCCTGAACAAAATGGCGTGTCAGAAAAAAAGAGCATAACATTAATGGAGATAGCTAGAGCTATGCTGATGAAGAAAGGTCTTCCAAAAACATTCTGGACAGAAGCAGTAAGCACTGCAGTCTACCTATTAAATCGATGTCCGACCAAAGTTGTGCAAAACAAAACACCATTGGAAGCATGGAGCGGACGAAAACCATCAGCAAAGCATCTCAGAATTTTTGGCTACATCTGCTACACACATATTTCACAAGAAAAAAAGAGGTAAACTAGATGAAAAGACAGAGAAATGAATTTTCTTAGGTTATACTACTCAATCAAAAGGTTATCAAATCTACAACCTGAGAACAAATAAGCTAATTATAAACAGGGACGTTAAATTTGATGAAGATGTCACCTACAACTAGAAGACTGGTCAAGTTGAAAGAAAAGCTATCAGCATCCTAACACAATCACAAAAATATGAGGGTGTCATTGAGGAGAACAATCTGCCAGAGTCCCCATGACAAGCAACGATAGAAGAACCAGTCGACTCACCAGAATCGTTACCAAGAAAAAGACGAAGATTATCATAAATATACCAAAGTTATAACTTGATGATAGTAGAACCTGAAAGCTATGAAACAACTTCAAACTAGAATGGAGAAAAACTATGGACGAAGAAATAAAGATGATCAAGAAAAACAACACTTGGGAACTTGTAGATCTTCCTCAAGACAAAGATGTCATAGGAGTTAAGTGGGTCTACAAGACAAAGCTTAATGCTGATAGTTCAATCCAAAAACATAAAGCAAAACTAGTCGCCAAGGGATACTCACAGCAGTTTAGCATCAACTACAATGAGACATTTGCTCCAGTTGCTGAACTTGATACTATAAAGGCGTTGATTGCACTAGCAACATAGAAGAAGTGGAAGATTTATCAACTAGACGTGAAATCAGCATTTCTCAATGGCTATCTTGAAGAGGAAATCTATGTAGAGAAGCCTCAGGGGTACGTAGTTCAAGTTAAAGAAGATAAAGTTCTCAAACTAAAGAAGGCACTATACGGATTAAAACAAGCTCTACGAGCGTGGTACAGTAGAATAGACAACTACTTCACTGAGCAAGGATTCAATAAGAGCTAAAGTGAACCAACTCTATACATCAAAAATCAAGGTACTAATGGTACACTTATAATCTCTCTATATGTTGATGATCTCATCTATACAGAGAACGATGAAATGATGATCGAGAAATTTAAGGAAAATATGATAAAAATGTTCGAGATGATAGATCTGGGTTTAATGCACTATTTTCTTTGGATCGAGATAACTCAATCTGAATATGGGATCTTCATTGCTTAGAAGAAGTATACCACTAGTCCATTAAAGAAGTTCAAGATGAAAGATTGCAAGATAATAGCAACACCCCTGGATAGCAACAAATAACTCAGAAAAGAAGACGGTACTCCAAAATCAGACAACTCACAATTTAGAAGCTTAATTGGAAGTTTACTCTATCTCACAGCTACAAGGCCAGATATAATGTATGCAACCAACCTACTTTCCAGATTCATGCAAAGTCCAAGTCAATTTCACTATAGAGCAGCAAAGCGAATACTAAGATACCTCCAAGGAACAAAAAAACTATAGAATATGGTATCAATCTGAGCCTGACTCAATACTACTTGGATATACTGATAGTGATTGGGCAGGATCAGTAGATGATATGAAAAGCACATTAGGCTATGCATTTACATTAGGTTCTAGAATATTCTCTTGGGCATCAAAGAAGCAAGCAACGGATGCACAATCATCAGCTGAAACAGAATATATTGCAGTAACAATGGCAACAAGTCAAGCTATATGGCTAAAACGCATACTTGAAGACATCGGAGAACCACAAGATGAAGCTACAAAGATTTACTCTGACAGTAAGTCTGCAATAGCAATGGCCAAAAATCATGTATTCCACACCAGAACTAAACACATTGGCATCAAGTATCACTTCATGAGAAAAGCTGAGGCAAACAAAGAAATAGAACTCAAACATTGCAAAACTGAAGAACAATTGGCAGACATATTCACGAAGGCACTATCTCGAGCAAAGTTCGAGTTACTACGAGATATGATTGGAGTTACCAAAATAAACATCAAGGATGAGTAATAAAATTAGTGATGTCTATTTCTAGAATTCACTAGAGATTCTTGGGAAGCAAGATTAAAATATAAAATAATTAGAAAAGTCTAGAGATTCTTGGGGAGCAAGCAAAATCAAAATATAATAAAATAATGAAAACATAGAAAAGTCTAGATATTCCCATTGACTTTGTATGCCTATAAATAGGTGGTAGGGGATTCAATTGGTATTGTAGAGAAGGACAAAAAAAACTTCCTGCCATTTCTTTTTAATAAGCTCATTTTGTAAACTCCTATTCTAGTAAAATAAAAATTCCTCCTTCAACTATCTATTTCTTACTATTTCTATCCCTAAAAAAAAATTTATTAATCATAAAATCCACATTATCACTTCTATACAAATTAATTTATTTTTCCTACCCACTATAAAATATCATCATTTTCCCCATTTTGGGCACAATGGAAAATGTGAAGGATGTGTTAGGAAAATGGAGAAAGAAGCTGGGATAAACAACAAGGAAGGCTAAGGATCTTGCTGGGAATACTTGGCATCACCGTAACATTGAATGAATACGGCAAGCATGATGTTCTTTTTTATGCATCCCACAATGTCTCTAATACTTTTTTAGGGAAAAATCCTTATATATGGAATATGATGTTGGAAATTGGTTTGAAAACGATCAAAAATTGGTTAAGTATCGAAAATCAAATAAGTGTGATATCAAGTCAATTTCGATCAAATATTCAGACCCGATATATTTAGGCAAAATAGTTTGTCGCTCCGCCGTTTCGGGGCTCCGAAACGGGGATCGACCTGGTGAATAAGAAATTGCAGTCCAAGTTTGAAAGGAAAGTTGGATAACACTATCGCTCGAGCAACATGTGTTTTTGCTCGAGCGAAAGAGCGAGTGACGAAGTCTTTGCAACCCTTACTGGAGCGAGAGCTTAGCGGAGAGTGAGCGACAGTACAGTGTCATGTCCTTTTGAAATGTTGCACGATTTGGATCCACACCACTTTATTCCGAACTCTTCATCCTCTATATAAAGGACCTTAGGGACGTCATATTCCTCACACAATTAATATGCAAACATAAATATCATTCTCTATTCTTCTCTTTAACTAAATTCTTGCATTCTTGTTGCATAAATTCTGGTTTTTCATTTCATTTCATTTTGGAGTACAAAAGTCATTATTCTGGTTTGTTGTGTTTGTGTTTGAAGTGCTACAAACACAAGTGGTAGTCGTTGTATCTTGAGAGTTGATTGCCATAAATCGTAGGCACCGTTGCGGGGCAAATTCGACTTAAGGACAAAAGTTCAACACTTGCCTCGACTTTGTATACTGAGCATTCATTTTTCGATTTTCCTTGTCGTTACTTTATCCATTTGTCGGTAAGGGTTCTTTCAAATATATTCTAGCCTTTTGGCTTCACTATACACAAAATTACCCAACATAGGAGTATGTTGATGTCAATATATGTAAATGAAGTTTCAGAAAGTGAGAAATTTCATCCTATTGTGTAGATAGTTAAGAGAGATGGGTAGATTGTTTTGGAATTTACTTACCTTTAACAGTTTCTATCTCTTTCACTTACCTTTAACAATTTCCACCATTAGTTTTTGATATTGGAAATGTTTATTTGCATCTCTTACAGAAAAGAGGATCAGCATCATGTCTTCATCTTCCGCTTGATTCATTTTTTTTTTTAATTTTGTACAGTATGATGCTTGAAGTTTTTTACATGATAAATGACATATTTAAATTGTATAAAACATGTCATTTCTGTATCATATGTAACATATGTGACATCTATTCCACACACGTTTATGAAACAGGCTATGCTAATTTTAATTTTTTTTTGCAATGTTCCCTTGTACATGATATTAACATAATTACATTTGATCATTTTGTACAGTATTGTTCATTATTTATAATTTTTTTGTTATAACTGGTGTATGTGAACTATATCATGAAATGATTTTTGTTGTATAAAAAGTGAGATAGTACTTAGCATGATGCCTAAACACGTGTATTATAACTAGACTGCTATCCTTTACATTTCAAAATTGAGATTATTACATACATCTCGACAAATTTGAGAGCTTATTCAATATTTGAAAATTATTTGTTGAAGACTCAAGTAAAGCTTTGTTAAAGACACAAACTATGCAGATATTGCGAATCAGAAGAAGAACATGGAATTTCATTTTATTGTATGGACGATATTGTTTGAACAAAACTCGTAAGTGTACAAGATCTTTGATAAGTAATAGATTAAGTGAGTTAAGTTATCGTCCCAAGAGGAATAACTATTAATTTTAGAGTGTCAGTTTCTATCAAATTTGATCTACATGACACAAAATAGTTGGTTGTTTTGTAATTATTCAAAACTAAATAAGAAGGGTGATGCTACACATACATCAAGGTGTCCATCCTCTCACATGGAGGGAGACCTACTTTGAATAAAATATAATTTATCCAAAGTGGGTCCCTGGATTAACATCGCATTATGTATGAGTAGCATATTCAAACTAAGAATACTATAAAAGATTGTTCTTATCAAATAATAAGATGAATATATTGGATTTTAGAATTCACCTATTTGTTTCTATTTTCAATTCTCGACTTATGAAAGTTAGTGTTATTCAAATGTTCGTAACAATCGATAATCTACTAATATCTAATATTCTTTTCTAAGATAAACTAAACATATTCTTATTATGACCCGACCTTATTCATAATCTGAATTCATATGCAAAGTAAACATTCAATCATAGGATTATTACACACCCTAAATATTATTCTTCATACCTAATGTTCGCGTGTTAAATATACAGTGTTCTACTTATTGTGAGTTTTCTAACACTACGAATAAGCAACAAGTTATCTAATTGATAGATAAACAATCAAATAAAACAATATTCATGCATACTTAATTACAAACACAAGAAATAACTAAATTATGATGAGTCTTAAATTAGAAATATAACTCAAAATGTTTCGTCATCCATCCAATACACAAGAGAAGTTTAGCCTAACATAATTGTATCTAAATTACACAAGAAGTTAAGAAAAGTCATCACCCAATTCAAAGAATAAATGTAAAAAATTGAGAAATCAATTTCTTGCATTTTTCGTTGAGACTTGCGTCTTGAATCTTCAATTCCTTACACTAATTCTCTCTAAAGCTTGTGTTAGGAGTGACTTCAATGATAGAATATGTGATAATAGCTTCAAAGTAGGTATTGGACGACTCTTTGCAGGTTAAAAAGGTGTAAAATATCATACTACAAAGAGTTGGAGCAAGAAAAAAGAAAGAAAATATTTCCCAACCGAAAAACTATGTGTATGCATGGTATATTTCATGCGTATGCATATAGCTTCAGTCAACCTATAATATGATCTCGCGTACACATGGCCTGCAAGCATTTATATTTTGGGGCCAATTATGCAAATTGGTCCTGGACGTTTCGCAATGCATTTTTTTTTTTTTTTTTTTATCATTTTCACTTGTGATTTCATTCCTTTAGCTTCCAATTGCCTTAAATTAAGCTTGTAGAATCTTTACTCTTCATTTTATGTTCCAATGTGATTTTTGAAATGTTGCAATTTAGTCCTCATATTTTTAATTTTGGCATTCTTCTCTATATTTAGCTTGTTTTCTCCAATTTTTCATCAAACCATGAGTTTTACCAATTAAACACAATATAACACAAATTAGGCTATATCTCATTGAAAGAAATACAAAATTTCATTATTTAAGGTCCCGAATAAGTGTATACAATACACGTATCAGATATATTATAAATTGTCAATAAATTCAATTTATTAACAAAGATGCAAATAGTTTTTTCCTATTTCGATGCCAATAAAAAGTTAATTAATTTTTCAATTTTTGGGCAATTTCTCCCTGATTGCAAAAATTTAAATGACAGTCCCAAGCAAACAGAGATAGTAAACAAGTAAATTTAGCAGCCAAAATTAAATAAATCAACAGAAGAGAAACACACCAGATTTTTACTTGAAAAATCCTCCAGTGTAGAGGGAAAAAAACAAGGGACAACTCCTAGAAAATCCACTATAATAAATAGAGAGTCCAACATTCAAGTTTATGTCCAAAACATGAATAATTATGCATGTTGAAAAACAATAATTTCTATTCTCTAAGAAAAATACATTTGCCATAATGCTCAGTTGATGAAGCACCAAATCAAGCATTCTTAGAGAAACTCCAATATGCTCCGTGTAAAAAACCACAACTAAAGTTGAAAGAAAAAACATTTTTTCTGACAACCCCATTTTCTCTACAGCAACCACTATTTTTCCTCTCCCAGCCTTTGTTTCCTCACGTCTTTTCTCACGTAAAAGGAAAAAAATCGGCCCCTGTTTCCCGAATATTTTATTTGCAAAGAGAAAATCATTATCCATTCAACAATCTCTTTCTCCAACCCATCATAGAGGAGATTATCCTCTAACAGATTAGTTGGAGTCCATGCCGGCTAGTTCGACACAAAGCTCAAGTTTTTCTCTAGTCATAACATTTGTCATCATATCAACTGAATTTTTCTGTATGAATCTTCTCTAACAATAGCAATTGTTCCGCCACTACTTATCATAGCCAACGATATCTCACATCAATGTGCTTCATCCGAGAATGATAAGTAGTATTCTTGTTCAAGTCTAATGCGATCTGACTATCACAATTAACTACATACCCATCTTGTTTCAAACCCAATTATTGGAGAAATCGTTTCATTCAAAAGCATTTCTTTCGTCGCTTCAATTGCTGCAATATACTTAGCCTCAGTTGTAGATAAAACAACACACATTTGTAGTCTTGACTTCCACGAGATAGCCCCCCCCTACAAAAATAACCAAATATCCTGAAGTTGATTTTCTACCAGCAAGATCACCTGTCATATTTGCAATTGTAAAGCCCTCCAAAATTGGTTTCATAATTCTAAAAGTCAAGACACATCTTTGTAGTACCTCTCAAGTATATAAAGATCTATTTCATTGTCTTCCAATGATCTTTACCAGGATTAACAAAAAACATACTAGCCACTCTAATTGTATGAGAAATGTCTGCCCGTGTACAAATCATAGTATACATCAAACTCCCAACTGCAAAGGAGTAAGGAATTTCAACCATTCTTTCTTTATCTTCATTCTTAGAAGGACAAGTCATCTTACTCAATTTGAAGTAACTACCAAGTGGTGTCCCAACTGGTTTAGCATTCTTCATATTAAATCTTTTCAGCATTATTTCTACATATTTTCCCTATGATAGCCATAACTTTCCCGCTTTCCTATTACGACGAATATGCATTCCCAAAATTTTTTGTGCCGATCCAAAGATCCATTACGTCAAACAACTTGAACAAATCTGCATTCAAACTACATATTAATTGAACATCTTGCCTTACTATTAACATATCATCTACATATAGCAAAAGAGTGATGAAGTTATCATCGTGGAATCTCTGACTTAAACACAATGATCTGCATCTATCTTGGTATAAACATGATCCACCACAAAAAGAATCAAACTTCTTATACCACTGTCTTGGAGTCTGTTTCAACCTATACATACTTTTTTCAACTTACAAACCATATGTTCTTTTCTTCTTACTTCAAATCTCCCTGGCTGAACCATGGAGATTTCTTCCTCCAAATTACAATGGAGAAAGGCGGTCTTCACATCTAACTACTCAAGTTCAAGATTCAAATTAGCTACTAAACCCAAACCACTAGAACGGAAGTCATTTTGACAACGAAAGAGAACATCTCATCGAAGTCAATCCCCTTCTTTTGACTGAAGCCCATCACCACCAATTGAGTTTTATATTTCACTAGCTTTTCACTATCTTTCTGCAACTTGAACACCTATTTATTTTTCAATGCATTTTTGCCTTTAAGAAGCTCTGCTAGCTCATAATTGTTATTCTTATGCAAAAGGGTCATCTCTTCCTAGATAGCCTTCAGCTAGCTCTATTTGTTCTTATGAGATTGTACCTCTTGAAAGCATTCCGACTACCCTTCATCAGTTACCAACACATAATATAATACATAATACTTGGTTGATGGATGATTCTCCCTGGTAGATCTTCTAAATTTTGTCATAATGACTTTTTTGGAGAATAAAGGATTAAAAGGTAAATAAAATTTGAGTTTATGTATAAAAATATTTTATTGAGAGAATAAATAATTAAAAATAAATTTGAGATTTTTTTTTTATTTTTTTATGTAAGATTAAAAAAGGGACTAAGGAAGGTATCTTACAGGTGCAATAAATTGCTAGACACTTTAGTTTGGAAGGTTCCATTAAAAAATAACTTATGCCATAGAAATTAAATTTTAGATTTTTATTAAGATAAAAGTCATAGTCAACAATTAATTTTATTCATGTATTTGTTGAGATCCATAATTTTTAGAATCTTGCTACACATACAGGGCTGTACAATTTTTTTTTGGCTAGATTGTCACGTGTCAAAATTGCATTGATCTATTTAAATCTGTTTCTATCCAACTGCCAATGCACTTAAGACACCTAGCTCCCTCACATTTTTCTCTGGCAAAGGGCCTTGTACAAGTGATTTAACTCTAACTTTTCAATTATATATTTCAATTTGTTAAAAATATAATTTTAAAAATAATGCTATTTGTACATAACAAAGTTATATAATAATTGACATAGAGAAAGAATGGATGATTTTTTATTTATTTATTATTATTGGTTGAAGTAATTCTAACTTTGATAAAATTTCACCATATCATGTATATATAAATAATTATGTATACGTTTAATTTTCTGTTTGGCCCTATTAAATTAATTTTTATTTTTATCTCTCATATTTTCAATCGCACAATCTTTCATAAAATAATATTACATTTAAATTGAAATTTATTTATTTTCAATCAGTCATTTTCTAAAAAATACTATTTTACCTGTTAAATTTTAAAATAATGAGAGTCAAAAAGGGCTAAATTTTAATCTCCACTAAATGACAAGGACTAATATACTGTGTACCATATTGGACAAAACCCAGATACCTGGCTCAGCTGTCCCTGAAATCTGCATGGTTGAAAAGTGTAAAGCTGCGTGTGCGCCATCACATTCACATCTCAACTCACCAAATCCCCAAAGATTCAATTTTTGAGTTGTAAGTTTTTTATTTGTAACGCTCCCTACATTTTCTCCTCCGCCTCTACATTATGATAAATCTCGTTGTGAATACTTATCGAGATTTTTTTCCTTTCCTGACCACACCCTCTAAAAATATCCTCTTTGCTCACTGGCCCAAGAAACGCTTATATCTGAGAGGTGGGCTTGTTCTGTAGTGTGATTCTGAAGATGGAATCATCTCAAGAAAACAGCATTTCAAAAAACAATTTGGTAAAACTAAAATCCCAGTTTCTTGATTTCCCATTTAATGCTTATACAAATATTTTCTTGAATTTCTCAGAATTCTTTTTAATGTTAAATTGTCGTGTTCTTTCTTGTTCTTGATTGATTTATGTTTTTTTTCCGTTCAAATTGAATGGTAGTTTTGGATTTTAAGAGAATGTAAAATCTTATCGATGAATGTATGCACATCTGTTCATTACGATACATCCCCAGGCAGGACCCCACCACCCCTAAAAAGTATAAGATTGAAAAATTAAATTTATTCCACGTAAATCTTATTATTGACATTTGTTATTTGATCGATCTAGTTCAACAAGATATCTGTATTACTGTTTTAGAATACTCCCAAGTAATCATTAACTATTAATTAATGCTCAACTTGGGTCGTTAATAAGTTTTGTGTGTGTGTATTTTATTTTTTTTATTTTTTTCTTTCTCTCTCTCTCTCTGAAACAACTACCTTGATGTGTTTTTTTCATCTAATTCCATTGATCCCAGCTTGTCTCTGTCTCAATGTGTACGTCGATTACTACCCTTCACTGTGTCCTGTTGTGTACATTGATTGCTTCTATACACACATTATTACCATTTCCATTGTCTCAACTCGAATGTGTGTATCCAGAATAATTTTTGTAAATAGTTGTTTCATTTTCCAAATATGGAGTTTAAATATACTCATGTCTCTGTTTGAACAGTAGTTTGGATTAATTTTTAGTGATGCTTTGGAATGTGAATAATTGTAGGAAATATAACTTATGACATTGTCTACTGCAGGATGAGTTACTGATCCCACATATACCTGAAAGAAACTATAATTATGATCCTCCTACCCTCTTGGAATGTGAATAATTATAGGAAATATAACTTATGACATTGTCTACTGCAGGATGAGTTACTGATCCCACATATACCTGAAAGAAACTATAATTATGATCCTCCTACCCTCTTGGAATGTGAATAATTGTAGGAAATATAACTTATGACATTGTCTACTGCAGGATGAGTTACTGATCCCACGTATACCTGAAAGAAACTATAATTATGATCCTCCTATACCCTCAAGTAGATTAGAGAGGCTTTTGAGAGAAAGAGGACTAAGAAGGTCCACTCGGTCTTTTCATTCTAATGAAGAGTTAAGAGACAGCAACGGAGAGATGGATACTTATGGAAATGGAAATGAATTTTATCTATCTGGTGGTGGTAAGGGAGCTCGAGAAGATGATTTCTTTGAACAGATTGCTGCATCAAAACCCTTGAATGATGGCTTCGAGAAACCAGATGATCGACTCCCCAAACAACATCTACTGGTGGTGGCCAACCGCCTGCCTGTATCTGCAGTTAGGAAGGGTGAAGACTCATGGGCTCTGGAAATAAGTATAGGAGGCCTGGTTAGTGCACTTTTAGGTAAGTACTTGGAATTGATGCTTTGCATTTGGTAATAAGCCAAAATGCATTGGCAAATTATGTGAATGATTTCATTTTAATAGTCTAGTGCTCTTTATCATTACCTCACAGTTAGGACTTTAGTAAACTGTGAAAGTTTAAAATATTATGTTCCTATTAAAGGTATCAATGAATTCGAAGCCAGGTGGATCGGATGGGCTGGTGTTAATGTACCTGATGAAGTCGGACAACAGTCATTAACTAAAGCTCTGGCTGAAAAGGTTTATGTTACTTGGTTCCATGTGGAAGTCTCTTTGATTATGAAGTTACAATCACATCTTCTATGCATAATTTCATCTCATGTCATGGATAATACCAACAATTCATAAGCATTTCGATTTCTTTTTGCTTTTTTCTACCTTCTATCATTGCACTAATTGATGTTTAACACTCAATACACCGAATGCAGAGGTGCATTCCAGTTTTTCTTGATGAAGAAACTGTTCACCAATACTACAATGGATACTGTAACAATATATTATGGTCCCTTTTCCATTATCTTGGGCTTCCACAAGAAGACCGCCTCGCAACCACTCGTAGTTTCCAGTCTCAATTTGCAGCATACAAGAAGGCAAACCAGATGTTTGCTGATGTCGTGAATGAGCATTATAAGGAGGGTGATGTTGTTTGGTGCCATGATTACCATCTGATGTTTCTTCCGAAATGCCTAAAAGAGTATAACAACAAAATGAAAGTTGGTTGGTTTCTCCACACACCTTTCCCTTCCTCTGAAATTCACAGGACTTTGCCATCAAGATCAGAACTGCTAAAATCTGTTCTCGCTGCTGA
This sequence comes from Osmanthus fragrans, assembly GCA_019395295.1. NCBI lineage: Eukaryota > Viridiplantae > Streptophyta > Magnoliopsida > Lamiales > Oleaceae > Osmanthus > Osmanthus fragrans. The sequence goes on from CM033350.1 coordinate 14,843,181, forward strand.
TTTGGTTGGGTGGGTCTCTTGTGTTAAATTTTGCATTCCATAAAACCTCCCAAAAAAACTACCAATTATATAATATTGAACTTCAATGATAAGTTAATTTTGTTCCATATTTTAATCCCCGGAGATTACATATATTTACTGCTTGGGCTTTGCACTCTCAGATTCCACACTTATGATTATGCAAGACATTTTGTTAGTGCTTGCACTCGTATTCTTGGGCTTGAGGGCACACCGGATGGAGTTGAAGATCAAGGAAAACTCACTCGTGTAGCTGCGGTATAAGCATAATGGATCATCAGAAGTTTTTCCTTTGTTATACCCCCACTTGCAAAAGCCATGCATTGCACTTTATTTGACATTATTTTAAGTTTGAACTAACAACATTAGGACTTCTGAAACTACAGTTTCCCATTGGTATAGATTCTGATCGGTTCATTCAAGCACTTGAGCTTCCTCAAGTCAAGGATCACATCAAAGATTTGAAAGACAGATTTGCTGGACGGAAGGTAAATACCATATACAAAGGAAAAATAGTAACTGATCAGTATTTGGTAGTTCTTTATTTTAATTTATTGGAATTTCATTTATGAATCCAATAATTGAATCAAGAATTCTGCCTTAGTTTATTAATTGAGTGAAGTTATTTGTAATGCTGCCTTGTCTGTGATATGCTTCTGAGAACTCAAACTATATTTTAGACCGTTAATATAGTGTTTATCTAAGTTGCCTTGAGTAAGAAGTATGATCACTGTCCTCATTGTTCTTAGTTTGTATTCTAGAAGAGGAAACACGATATTTTTACTATAAAAGATGTAAGCATGCCTCTTTTCTCATCCGGATAGCCCTCTGGCTTACGAAAGCGATATCTTTGCTACAAAATATTTATTTAATAAGAATAATAACCACATATTAACTTTTCTGTATTTTAAGATTTGTATTTGATCTTCATAATAAATTTTATGATATTAACGCATATCTTCGGTTTGAGAATTAATTTTAACTTCAAACTCCAAGACGGTGGCTTATTGTGAACTCTTGTCTTCTCTCTAGCTTATGGTTTCACACTTCATAAGTTAAAATTTTAGATGTTCCATATAGTCTTACATTGTATACATTGTCAATGAGATTGATAGAGACCATGGAAATTGAGGAAGATCACGAAAATTGACAAATATTATGACTTAACATAATTATGTATATAATTATATTTAGCATATTTAGGCTGATTATATCTACCATATTTAGATTAATATTAAAGTTGTATAAGTTAATACTCTTCCTATATGCAAGGAATCCTTGAAAAGATGATTCAGTCAAAAGTTTGTCATGGTAGGTAGACTTTATACCTGTGATGCTTGGACTTGGCATTTCGGCCGGCATACCCGTGTCGACACGACATGACACGATACGGGTATCGGTATGGAATACGGCTCGGATCCTTCAATTTTCAAGCCGACACGGCAACATAGGAAGGCTGTCGGCACCACCGCGAAGAAATCGAGAAAGAACACAGAAAACTTATATGGGAAATCAACCAAATCTGAGAAGGGGCTGTCCAGAACCATTCCTCTGAAACTGGGAATATAATTTTAGCTGAATATGCAGCCAAAAGTCGGGTTGTTGAAGGACAGAAACTTACTCTGTTGAGGCCTCAATCCGGTGAAGTGGTTAAGGTGTGTGGACGACTGATGAAGAATTGAAGAAGCCCTAATTTGTTTAAGAATGTGAAGAGCCGTTTTGGGCCTTTTGGCTGTGGGAAATGAAAGAATTAAATGGCCCAAATTTTTTAACACCACAATTATCATTTTACCCCAATTTAAAAAAATAAAATACTTTTGACATTTTATTTACCATTTTACCTTAAGAAAAAGTCAAACTTGTAAAAAAAGTCGAATCTCTTTCTTTTCCAATTACACTAGATAAAACTTAACTTGCAAGATATTTTTAAAATTAAGAAAGGACATGACAACTTTAAAATTTAAAAATCTTATAATAATCAACTTTTTACATGTGATTTTTTGAGGAAAAAAATTGAAGTTTGAAAAACGTACTCCCGTACCCGTGTCCGAAATTTGGACTCTTTTTAGCCGTGCCCCCATATCTTACATTTTAGAAAATAAAAGATCCGACACTTAGATACGTACCCGTACCCGATATCCTTACCCGAGTCCGAGCATCATAACTTTATACTGAATCTTTAGTCTTTTTTGTCATAATTGAGCCTTTTAGGTAGGGGCTTCTTTTGGTGGTTCACGATAAATTTTGTCAATGTATGACTCTTATGGTGATCCATAGTTGACAAACATGTGACTCTTTGGTGCGTTGAGTGTGCTGTGGGAATCTGCTATTTTCTTTGTGGTGTGAGATTTCTGGTCGAAGCTTTGGTTCCGTTGTTGTGTTGGTACTTGTGATATTTTTGGATTTGTAGTTTCCATTGGAGGCATTTTTGGCCTTTTTTTCTTCCCCTTCCTCGTGGAAGTCGTCCACACATCCTTGGTCTTTTTCTTCTTCTGAATTAGGGTATGAAATCGGGGAATACATTTGGTCGGATTTCGGAGCAATTGGAGTTCCATGGTTGGAGATTTTGCCAGAGGAAATTTCTTTAGACGCGAGAGTTTCTGGTTCTTCTTTGATGTTATTAAATTATACTTTAATCGTGTTTCCTTAAATACAAATCAAAATAGGAAGCTAAATGATTAAAATCCTTATTAATTCTCCATCAAATACTCCATTAACATCATAATTGTATATATTTGTCTTGAAAGCCATTTTTGGTTACACAACATTGGACATAACCTTCCTTACAATTTAACATGCTCTTATTTATATTTCTAAATTCTAGTTTTATGCATTTGGACAGGTAATGTTAGGAGTTGACCGTCTGGATATGATTAAAGGCATTCCCCAAAAGATTTTGGCATTTGAGAAATTCTTGGAAGAAAATCCAATTTGGCATGACAAGGTAGTTTTGGTACAAATTGCAGTACCAACGAGGACAGATGTTCCTGAATGTATGTTTCCTCATCATCAGTTCAATTTTACTTGTGTTGATGATCCTCATCACTGTTGCCTTCATCATCTTCCGGAAACAAAAGAAAAAAATCATGAGTAAAATTCATCAATCATTCATTCACCGTTTGTTGTCTGCATAACAACATCAAAGGTTGCTGATGAATGATTAAATAAAATTTTAATGAATAATTTATTGCGGTTAGATTTTGTTTTAATGCTAATTTTTACCTTCTTTATCCCTTTCACTATCTCACTCTCAAACAAAAAAACACAAAATATGTTATACATCCGACCAGTAACATTTACCATATGTTTTTGGCAGATCAAAAGCTTTCATGTGAAGTTCATGAAATTGTTGGACGGATAAATGGAAGATTTGGAACTCTTACAACTGTTCCAATACATCATTTAGTCAGTGCCCGTGCCTCAATAATTTGAAATATAATAGACTTTTTTGCATGCTGATATTTATAGTTGAAATTTTATTTTGATATTATTGCTACATTTGAAAAAATGGCGTCAATATGTGAAGGTCTTCATTGGAAAAACTCTCAATGTCTAGTATTTTCCAATAATTACTTCAAACTCAAACTTCTTAATTTTTGTTAGTTCTGTACTTTGTTATTTACAAACAGCAAGCTATAGCCTAAACGTGCTATTACTTATAAATGTCCTATAAAATGGTTTCTCTAGTCTGACAAAACTTAGCATGTGGAGATAGTAATTTTTCAGTTGGTTGTACCTAATAAAAGTCACATGTAAATAATTACAGCTCCATACATGATACATAGATCTTTGCAAAAAAATTAAAACACTATGTTTTGTAAATTTCGCTTCTTTATTTAAATATTGCACTTTCATCTAATGATAGCTGATGCACTTTCTTCTTTCAGGACCGGTCGCTTGATTTCCATGCATTATGTGCACTATATGCTGTAACTGGTATTCCTTTTCCCACCAGTGGTCTTGGACATTTCTTTTCATATGTTAACATTTGTCCAGATATTTTAAAGAAATTGTCATTCTGTGAAAGAAGTGACATTTTGCTAAAATAAGATTGAACGGTTTAGTTATTGATATAATAAAATGTTAAAAAGGAAAACATCATCAATAGCAATACCGAATTGACTAGGAACTTTGCCCATCTTGCCTCTTAGAATTGTCATTCTTCTAATATATCATATTTTGACCACAGAACATATTAATTTGCACTATTAACTTTTATTTGATTACTTTCTTCCGGTTGAACTTCTTTCTTTTAGATGTTGCTCTGGTTACATCTTTAAGGGATGGCATGAATCTCGTGAGCTATGAGTTTGCAGCCTGCCAAGCTTCAAAGAAAGGGGTGCTTATCCTAAGTGAGGTAACTACTTAACCTCCCTTCTAACAAGTAGTTAATTGTTCTTGTGTTCTAAGACCAAATAGGTTGCTTCACTTTTCTTTTAGTTTATTATCACTGCTTCCATTTTATTCCTTGGATGACCCCCAAGAAATTTGTGTATGGTTTCCCAGCCAAATCACCACAGGTTTTGAAAATAACAACACTAACAAGGATAGGGAAGGCAGGCTCCGGATATTGATTGAAAAGTCTCTTCTTTCTTCATCCTCACTAAATATTGCAGTTTCCTGCTCTGCAGTCTTCTTCAAACCCATGGAAAGCATTTTATGAATCTCTTCAATCTCAAACCTTTAGCAGCCCCTACCCTTCTTTTTGTTGGCCTAACTGGTATTTCCACATCCATGTTCTAAGTCATGCTATTAGTCATGTTGGCCTTGTAGGTATAAGGGGTAAATAGTCTTTTCTAGATTGAAAATTTCACAACTGATGCTTTCTAGCATATAGTTTGTTTGTTTCCTAGCTACCAGGAATATAACAAGGGTCTGCCCTTTAAGTTTCTTCATTTGTTTTTATGTTATCCTTAAGACACATAATCTCGTAAAGAAAACAACAATGGAGATTGGAAGCTTAAATCTCATCTGCAAAATTGTGTGGGAAATGGGGAGCAAATGCAGATAAGGTCAAGAAGTGCTATGCAATAAATGTGCATGAGATTGTACCCATTTCTCAATTGTTTTTTACTATTCCCAATCTTTCCCTTTTCTTCAGTTTGCAGGTGCTGCACAGTCCCTAGGTGCTGGAGCAATTTTGGTAAACCCTTGGAACGTCACAGAAGTTGCTGCATCAATTAGTTATGCTTTGACTATGCCTGCCGATGAAAGAGAAAAACGGCATCGTCATAATTTCACGCACGTGACTACTCACACATCCCAAGAATGGGCTGAAACTTTCGTTAGGTATATAAAGATCCTTTTGATTGTTGTAAGTCCACAAGTTTCGTTAAGGTTAGGAGGAACTTTCTCATTCATCTGGCCATTAAATGTCGATACGTAATTTACTTTTAGTCACAGCATTGTTTTTACTTTCTTTGTGAAAGTTAAATTATGATGGAAACTCTCTCCACTATTTCATCCATCAACATTCAAAGCTGAATATTTGCAAAATTGTTGCTAAAAATTTAGCCCTTGTTTGGTCCCCATTATTTTCAAAAAACATTTTTCTCTCGTTTTCAACCACACATTCTTCAATAAAATAATATTATATACAAACCCAAAATTTTTCCTTATTTTTTAACCACACATTCTCCATCAAAATACTATTCTAAAATGCATTATTTTGAAAAAAAAAAAAAAAAATGGGGCTCTAACATCCTCTTAGTGTTGACCTATTGCTTTCCTGTGCATAGTGAACTCAATGATACAATTGTTGAAGCTCAGCTGAGGACTAGACAAATTCCACCCTTACTTCCGAAACGAGAAGCTATTGAGTGTTTTTTGCAGTCAAACAATCGATTACTCATTCTGGTACACATTTGTTCCTCATCTGTGAAGTCCAAAGCTTCTCTATATATTTTTCTCTGATGAATTCAATGCCCTTCGTTACAGCAAACACATTGTTGTTCTTGTATTTATAATACAAGGCATTTACCTTTTTGCCTTTCTCCCACCTTTCAATTTTAAATTTTGGTACAAGGACTTGATGGTCATGGTCTTTTTTTCGACTCTCTCAGGAGTTTATTCCTCATTCACAGTCCTGAACAACAAAGCTAGTTGGTCAGGGAACCCTACTAACTTTATGCTGGACAATGGGGGCATAACTAGTTGATGGTAAATGTAAACATGGATACAATGCATTGGAAGTAGCTATAAGAAATAACTTGCACATGAAATTGGTCCCATCTTCAAAGAGATGAGTTATTGACTATGCTGTAGGGAGAAAACGAGAAAACATTTTTGAAGATGTGAAAATACCTACTGTATTTACTAAGAGTTCGTATTCATTTTCACTTACAGGGGCTAACAATTCAGTATTAGTTTCTTGATCCACCCACTCCCTTGAATTGCCGGTTATGGTATTTGGATTTTTTCAAATTCTACAACCCCTCATTAATGTATCCACTCAAAAAGTATGCAAGTGACTGAAGCTTTAATCACATGATAAAAATAATTTATTTAAGTAGGTTATCTTTTACTGGTAGTTTCATCTTAACTCGGTTGTTGAACTCATTTTGACCAATGAAAAGAAAAGCCCCCAATCATTTCTGCACTATCGCGTGTGACGATTAATGTAGTATTCAAGTTGCTTCATGCATCTGAAGCAAAAACTTCAGGTCATAGCGGGTATGCCTTGTCCTTTCAACAGCGTATTTGGCTATTTTCTTGTTCATTGCATTTGCTTTATTTATGCTATATGAGCAGCTTGCTAACCACATCACAGTTGCCAGTACTAAAGTGGAAAGTAATCAAGATTCAGGACACAAAAAAAATTGTTATTGTGCATAAAGATTGCCCATATGGAAATAGTATAGTTCCAATCTTTTTATCCAAGCAATATGTTGAACTTATACCCATTTTCTACTTATATTTCTATTAATTTATCACAGGGATTCAATGGAACATTAACAGAACCTGTAGACGCCCAAGGGAGAAGGATTGATCAATTCAAAGAAATGGAGCTTAAGCTGCACCCAGATTTGAAAGAACCCTTGAAAAAGCTCTGTGATGACCCAAAGACCACAACAATTGTCCTTAGTGGAAGTGACCGCAGTGTTCTTGATGAGGTTTACTGTTTTCATATATGATTCATTTTGTTATTAGCATATTCTATGCATTGATTATAGATATTCTCCAGAATTTTGGAGAATATGAGATGTGGCTGGCAGCAGAACATGGGATGTTTTTGCGGTTTACAAAGGAAGGTTGGATGACAACAATGCCAGAAAGTCTAAATATGGATTGGGTTGACAGCGTTAAGGTGCCTTATTAGATAACTAGAACTCGACTTGAATTACCTTTATTTATGAAATCCTCATATCCATTGCTGTCTGTTTCAGCATGTGTTTGAATATTTTACTGAGAGGACACCCCGTTCTCATTTTGAGCTCCGCGAGACATCACTTGTGTGGAACTATAAGTATGCAGGTGATTTGTGTTTCATATGATTCCATTGTTCTCCATCTAGAAGAGTTGGTCTACTAGAATTTCCATTTTCAGATGTTATTTTTATTAATGTTCTATGATGGTATCCATAGACGTTGAATTTGGGAGGCTTCAAGCAAAGGATATGTTGCAGCATCTATTGACAGGCCCAATATCAAATGCTTCGGTAGATGTGGTCCAAGGTGCGCGATCTGTTGAGGTCCGAGCAGTTGGTGTTACCAAGGCAAGTATTCTGGTAATAGTATTCACTTTTTATGTTATCCAAGTGATTTCACATTTTATTTCCTGTGCATAAAAGGGAGCAGCAATTGACAGAATTCTCGGGGAAATAGTTCACCACAATCATGTGAAAGCACCCATTGATCATGTCTTGTGCATTGGACATTTTCTACAAAAGGTATGTGATCATATTTTTCCAAATTTGTGCAAGTTTTATAATCATTAGGACGCTCATTCAGTATGGTTATCTGGTCGGGAAGGCTTCTTTTCTCCCTCTTTTCAATTGAGCTTCCTTTCCCTTCAAATAATTCAGTGTACATTAGGGAGAAATGCCGTCAAAGAAAAAAAGGGGACAAATGCATAAATATATCTGTATTCTACTCTCATTAGTTGTGGCTTTATAACAATCACTTAATGAGAATAAATTGGTGACATTAAGGAGGATATCCATAAATACAAAACCAAAACCAAAACCATGTGATGTTGCAATTTTTTTAGAACTCTTCTTTTTATTATGAAGATTAGGGTAACTCAGTACCTTACAACTGTAAGCGTGTTTCAGGATGAGGACATTTATACATTCTTCGAACCAGAGCTTCCTTCTGGACCAACACCTACTCCAAGAGCCAAGATGGTCAAATCTGTAAATGGAACTGTTACAAATCTTTCAGCCAGGACAAATGGGCTCGTATCATTCAACCATAAACCTCCTATATCTTATAGGAACTCAGAGAAGATAGCAAGCAATCACACGAATGGGAACTGGTTGTCTAGGATTCGTAACCGTTTGACAATGCATGAAGGCTCATCAGTTCTTGATCTCAAGGGTGACAATTACTTCTCTTGTGCAGTAGGACGAAAGCGCTCCAGTGCGAGATATCTTCTTGGATCATCGGCTGATGTTGTATCTCTATTGAAGGAGATGGCAGATTGTCAACCATAAGATTTTGTACCTTGGGGGCTATATTCAAGTAGAAGATTAGAATTTTTGCATGATCAAGAAGGCTATATAACAGTCAAAGATACTCTCGCAGGTAAGTTTTGTTTTGTGATCTGCACAAAATGAAGTATAATCGATGCTTCAAACTTTAGTTTGACAAAATATAAGGTCTCTCAAGAAAGTTTTTTCATGAAGCTCATTTCTATCCCTTAACCGTGTATGGTCCATGCAAATGTTACGGTAGCAGAATTAGAAAGAAACCTCAAGAAACTAGCTTTAGAACATTTATGCATCCAACCTCTGCCTGTAGTGTTATTTTATTAAGAGCATATCTAGGCTATGCACACTGGCATTGGAAAAAATTCAAAAAGTGTTATCTACTTTTACTACTATCATCTTCTGGATTCATTGCCACCCACCACTACCTTCCCCGGGCGCTAAGGGGCTTTCGTTTTTGGAACAGATGGCAATCTTTTGCTGACATCTCGAATTAAGCTTTTATTGCGACATGTAATGTTTTCTCCCCCATTGCTAGTAGGTTGATGGACCCTAAAAACTGATCATTTCGGTCAGATAATTTTTCTGTCGTTATTCATGCAATAGAATTCGTAGTACAGTTACTATGTTAAGTTGATCTTATCCTTTTGTGCAGAGCTAGGAATATGACTTAAAAGAGTAAGGTGAAAACCTATGGAAATCCACATCGAGGCTGCACCTTTTAAGATGGTGAAATGAATTCATGACTCTATATATATATATATATATATATATATATATATGCTTTGCACTCTTCGTTCTCATCAGTCGACATTATATTTGATGCCTGAAATCATTTATCATTTTTGGTGGAAAGATATTTAAACGAGAATATATGCACGTGCACAATTTTCGTCCCATAAACTCTATATACTTGTGTATATTTATTATGATTTTTTACCGTCAAATGTCAGTTTTTATTTTATTTTTTTTATTGTTCTATTTTATTACAAAATGCTGGCAAATTATCATATTTGAGACAAAAAGCTTTTGATAATAATGTATTTATTATAGAGGAGTTAATTTAAGTCATTGAGTGAAGACGCAGTTTGAAGATAGAATAAGAATAATGCTACTTGCACATAATTATTTACAGATGGATTGATTGATGACATGCCATTATATTAAAAATTAAGTGATTTTCTCTTGTCCTCTTTTTTTCTCTCTATCTTCAAAACTGTATTTTTTTTCTCTCTCTTTTTCTAGTATATCATTCTATAAATAATTATGTACAATGAGTATTACCAATAAATTTTATAAATTTTGAACGCTTGTTTGATAAAAAGTACTCAACATGGATTCAAAGTGTTGAATCATTTTAGTACACATTTATACATTTGTTTTTATTGGCTTTCAAAATCGTGTTCGAATTTTTGTCATGGAACGAAAGAAAGTTGTGGATCGAATGAATAAATGCACGACTTACGACTTCAATTACTTACGGAAAAGTAAAAGCAATCTGCATGAACAGTACAAAGAATTGCTCAGATATTAGTTTTTGGGATCAATGGAGTGCCTTTCTTTCATTTAATTGAAGAATACATAAAGGAAAAAAAAAATAATAATAAAGCTATTATATAAATTGTATAATATGTTAAGATTTGGGAGTCCATCTTAAAAGGTCAATCTTATTCGGAGGAGTAGTCCAAAGTCTTATAAATTGATTTGTATTTTCATCTTTATTTGATGTGGACTTTTATCCCTTAACATGCCCCTGTAAGATGGTGGTTTGTTTGAGCAGACCAATTTTGAAATTCGTATGCTCAATTTTTTAGTCTTAATCGGATTGAATCGCTCGTTGAAATTTAATAAGCTCTGATACCATATTAAAACTTGATGGTTCATTTTAAAAGGCCAATCTTAGTAAGAAGAGTAGCTCAAAACCTTATAAATTGGTCTATATTTTCATCTTTATTCGATATGAGATTTTATCGCTTAACAGATATAAATATATATATGAACCCTGTAAATGAGGAAAAAATAGTCTTTAGAACTCCAAACTATAATGAAATATACGATCAACCAACATTTATTGAATTTGAAGTGAAGGATTTTTCGATACAGACTAGGCCAGGCCCCCTAGTGATGGAAGATCTACCTCCGGGAATGAGTTCTTTGTTGATGGTAATCTCATCTGATGGAGAAGTAAGAAGCATACAGTGGTTGACTTTTTGGTTCATCATGTTATTGCTCTAGGTTTACATACAACTACATTGATCTTAGTAAAATGTTTTTATACTGTATTGAGATGTAGTTATAAAGTTGTCGTGTACCGTGTATATATGCTCACCCATACCAAGCATCACATCTACTACATTCATTGCAATCTAGGCATCCCTCTGATAGATGAAGTTTACGAAGGTAGAGATTTCAGTCTTCATACGATCTCTCTTAGAAGAAGAAACTCTGAGAGTTACCCGACGCCTCTTATGAAGTTTATCACTAATTCATAGGCTTATTGGCACAAAATGTCCCTACGTTTGACAGTTAGTGTGCAAAACGTCCATACGTTTTAATTTTTTTACATTTTTACCCTTATTTCAACGTTTCACTGCGAAAAATGTCATTCTGTCCATCTACTGTGAGTTCTAGCGTTAAATGCACACTTGTAATCTCAAAAAAAAAAAAAAAACTACTGTCAACCAAGGGCTTAGTGTTGAAAAATTGTTGGTTTTAGCATGATTTTAAGTGGGACCCATTTCTTGTTTGTAAAATATTGTAAACTTATGTTCCTCTTGTGAGAATAGTGAATTCGTATATTTACACATTCAAAATGATGTTTGGATGAAAGATAAATTGAAACTCAAAGTACATCATTTAAGTTGCGTTATATTGAGGGTTGACCATTTAAATAGTGCTATTAAATATTAACATTTAAGTGTATTATCAAGAGTATTAACTGTCAAAGAATTCTATCCAACATATATTCATATATTTTTGTACATAGATGGTGATATAACTTGAATTAAAAGTCATGTTACTTAATTCTGATACAACAAAACACCTCATAAATATTTGAGCTTTTAGAAATGACACACTTCTCCGTCTATGTTTCCAAATTTACTAACAGAGTATTGGTCAATACAAATATCTCAGCAATTCATGGTACGATTATGTCAATTAAATGTGTTGAAGGCATTCATAATGCATATGCCAAATTAGGCCGGCTAAAATCGCACCTTCTTGTCAGATTCATTTCAAGAAAATAAATGGGATGTCATTACTTGAACGGAACATACTTTAGAACAAAATCCCATCTTTTTGTTTTTACTGTACATTTCAAATGCTAAGAGTTGAAATTCTACATATGTACATTCAAGAAAATCTTAATTGTTGACTCCAAATATGGGTTTTGTGTTCATGCAGCCAAATTCGGATTTAGACATTATCAAGATGATGACATGCAACATGCACGTTAAAGTTACACAAGTCAGTCCCATCTCTTGTTTTACTATACCTGTCAAATGCAAAGAGTTGAAACTATCAAGATTATGACATGCAATTACACTAATTAGCCGGCAATATGGGCAAATGAAGCATGTCTTATGAGACTTTTGTGACCAAAAAGAATGCAAAATTTACAATTAGATAGGTTCAAACTAAGAATAAGACACAAAATTAAATCATCTTAGACTTGGGGCAACCACTAGTGCACGCTTTAGAATGTGGTGTGGTCCATTTGTGGTTAGGTACCACAGGTGGGTTGATTTTGTTAATCACATACCCATCATACAAAGAGTTTCCCAAGCTCAATGCATATCTAGCTAGTCCCATCCAACTTGTCCACAACGAAACACTCATTCTCCACTACGTGAAAAGTATTTTACGATAACTTTTAGCTATCATGAAAAAAAGAATTTTTCGTGGTTCTCATTGTTATATTTATAAATTACGTGACCTACCCATGATTAATGGAGCCCTACATTGGTTGACTCGACAATCGATTAAGTCAATTGAATTGGACTGGTTAAATTCAGTAACCTCTTCAACCCATTTCCCTTCCTCTATATCTATGTGAGCTCATTTTCATACCCCAGGTAAGCATTTTTAAACCGTAGCCAAATCTCCTCACCTTCCTAACTTGCACTCGTTCCTTCTCCTTTCAGTAGTAGACTTAAATGTCAAAGTGCAAATGGTCTGGACTTTTTTTGGATTGATGACCTTTGCATCCTAACAGTGTATTCTAGTGTGTAGGTGATGTCTAGATGAACGGAAAGGCGATCGAGACTCCGTTGGCTAGATTTTGATAGTAGTATTTCAATGCAAAACCAATTTACATAAATTGTGTAAGAATTTATCTAGTGGTACATAATTTGGGTTACCTAAGGGTATCCACACCCTCATATGAAGGGGTCTACTTGAATAAAATATTCTCACTTATTCGAGTGGGGGCCCCCACCCATGTGAGAGTGGTACACCTTAATGTAAACAAATTTATGTACCACTAGCATGATTGAATATGTAATTCCCTTCCAATTTGCGTGAAATTCGGAATTGTACCTAAAATGTTTAACCAGCTAGTACGTTGTGATTAATGAAATTAATGATGGTAAGAGGCTATTAGAGGCAGACATGGGATTAAATTCTGGCTCGCAACTGAAATAGAAGGCCATATGGAAGAAAAAAGTTTGTTTGAGTACTGCCATGTTTGGCTAAGCTAAAAGAATTTACTCATGCGTAAATTAGTTAAGATAATAATATTTAATTTATTGTTCAAGAAAAATTGTAAGTAATAAAAAAGTAATTTTTTTTCACTCTTCACAGTTTGAAATTACATGTTTCTATGTAATGACAGGGTAATGAGGACAAACCACATAAGATTTTGCTAAATGGCCAGGGGGTTGACAGCTTTCTCGATCGAACCCCACAAATAGGAGGTGAGACACTCATAAAACTACATGGGCCCCACCCCCTATTTGTAGGGTAGGGGGGCTGTCAACCCCCTGTTATCATAGCAAAACTCAACCACATAAGTCTTATCTTTTTGGATTAAGTTGTTTGTACATTACAAATGTAATGTACATCTTTTTGACATTTTGTGAGATGTCAAAATCAAGATCACTGATTATTTTAAATGTTGTTAAAATCAAAATGACAAAAATTATGCTATTTCACATAACGTCAACAAAACTGTTAAGAAAATTGTAATTTTTTATTATTTTTTATTTTTTTTAACAATGATTTAAATTGACCATAATTCGTGCTTGAAATAGGCCCAACACATTATGTGACTATAATTGAAAATTAATTTACCGTTCCAAAATTTTCATTACTATCTTTAATTTCTCCTGCTTCCATTAAAGCATTATTGATATCGACTAAACACCTACTTTATTTATTCTCCAAAGTCCATGATGTGTTCAAAATTTATCTAGAAGAAGAAAATTTGCTTATTTCCCCCATAAATTTTTATTATTTTAAAAACTTTTTCCTCATCGATCCAAGCTATGAATTTTTTTTTTTTAAGTCAGTTGATTTGTTCTGAATTCATCTAGAATAAAAATATCTTATTTCCTCATAAGCTATGAAACTTATGCACCCCTATCCGGTCCTTTGAAATAAACCATTCTTTTGTAATATGGAAAAAAAAAAAAAAAAAAAAAAAAATAGAAGGGAGATTGTGCAAAACAAATCCTATTGAGTCGAATTACAATACTCTAAAAAATTACGAAGATAATACAATCACGTTAATGCACAACTTGTAAATTCACTAAAACTGTGCGATCAAACAAAACCCGATCTCAATTTATATATAACCAACAAAACCACTATATCTATGCAAAATCAAGTCGACCAATGTAAATATGTTGCTCAATATATGCCAAACCTTTCCCAATTAGGACTAATTTGGCACATCCAACATAGAATGTCTTCGTTCTTCTATCTTGTCTAACCAAAAACATATACACTAAACGTTTTACAGACAGTTGACCACAATTGTTGGACTGTAATGCCCTAATACTTTAGTTGAAGGACGTGCATGAAAATATAGAAACTCTTCATTAATTTGGTCCACAAGGTTAATCCCACAAAGAAAGAATTGTCATTTAAAGAATGATTTTTCCTGCTTATAGTAGATTACTATAAATATCGAGTGTATCAGTTCAATGGTGGGCAATTTTCCATGGCTTCAATTGTGAAGAATTTTCCTGTATTCCTTTTGGTTCTTCTTCTTCCTCTCCAGGCTTTCTGTGAAGAGAAACAGGTTCTTGATGATTCTTAACTATGTCAAAACCTACATAGTTATTTTAGTTTCAGGTCTCTTACTAAATATATTGTCTTTTTCAGGTGTACATAGTGTATCTTGGAGAACATAGTGGAGTGAAAACATTTACTGAAATTGAAGAAAACCATTATTCATATCTGTTCTCTGTGAAAAAAACTGTGGAAGATGCTAAATCTTCACTTATTTACAGTTATAAGTCCAGCATCAATGGCTTCGCGGCATTGCTCACCCCAGACGAAGCCTCAAAACTCTCCGGTGAGTGAAACCACCACAAGTTCTCTCTCTTTCTATATATATTTAATTCAAGATGGTAATTTTATTGTCATTAACAGAGATTGAGGAAGTGGCGTCCGTGTTACGAAGCCACCCAACGAAGTACTCTTTGCAGACTACAAGGTCATGGGAATTTGCTGGTTTACAAGAAGGAAGTAAAGGGTTTCAGTTGAAGGATGACTTGTTACGGAAATCAAGCTATGGAAAAAACATTATTGTTGGCATGTTAGATAGTGGTAATCTTCTCCTACCATGGCACTATATATAGAAATTTCTTTTTCTTTCGTAATAGCATTGGACGGTGTTTAAAAAAAAATGAATTTTGTTCATCATATTAAGTGCTTGTGTCAAAGAGATTTTTCTATCAAAAAAAAAATAATAATAATAAAAATATGTGGCTAAAAAGTAGGAAAAAGTTATGGAGAAAATGAAAAATATATATTTTTTAAACTATGTCGTTGAAAATGAACATTAGAAAAAGGGTTAAAACCTCCATAATTAAATTGTGTACCGAATATGTGGCTTGCTCTTTGGTGTATACTATTTGTTGTATTTTAGCATGAAGTATTATTCATCATTCTGCCATGATTCCATGTGAAGAATATTTTGTTTTTATTAATCAGGTGTGTGGCCAGAATCAAAAAGCTTCAGTGATGAAGGGATGGGACCCTATCCATCCTCATGGAAAGGAATTTGCCAATCTGGAGATGCATTCAACTCATCAAACTGTAACAAGTGAGTTCTATTTTTCCCTAAATTTTCCTTCAATAAATGTCATTTATTTCACATTATATAGCTGCCCTTGTATATTATAGAAGAAAAACTTCCCATAGTTGAGTCTCATCAATCGTTATCACTTAATTAATGACGCTCATTAAAAACCTCAACTAAGTGATAGGGGTTTGGCACTCTCCTCTACCTCTTAAGAGAAACCCAACTTTAATTAAGGAACTTTATAACTCCAAAGAGGGAGAAGGTCTGTTTCTTCTAGTTTGTTTCCTAAATTATCAGAAATGGCATTTTCAACTAAAGCATGCCTTGGCCCCATCTTTCTGTCCTACATTCATGTCCTTACATGCATCATTTATTTGGCCAAATGGATCGTTCTTTAGTAGGTTGAATATAGACATCCACTGAATATATGACTAATGCTCCTTTAATCTCTTTAAATTTTGTGGCTGGCGTAGCTACTAAGATTAATAATGTCAATTATGTCTCTTGTAGAAGTTGATTAACTACCTTTCATTTTGTTCTAGGATTCTCATTTTTCATAGGTTATTTGTGTTGGAAATTTACTTATCATGCACAGTGGAAAATTAAATAAATTTCAATTCCCATCCAAGGATCTGCTTTGTGTTTAGATAGAAAATGTGATAGAAACTATACCTTAATTCAGATCTGCAAACTCCTTTACTATTCCTGTAGTTCCAGCAATCCCGATCTGCCTCCCACAGCTGCCCAATTGTCCAACCTCCAATGAAATCCACACAGGGAACAAGATTGAGAGAATTAGGGTTTTACTTTTCTTGTGCTAGCAAGAATAATGAAAATCTTCCTATTATTTACAAATCCTAGCAGCTTATTTATATAAACCCAAAAGGGTTTGGCCCGTCCCACAACTTAAGCTGACCCAATATTTAATTAATCCAATTAATTAAATTCGGTCCATGAATTAATTAATCTAATTAATTAATTCAGGCCCATTAATAAGCAATCCAATTAATTAATTATTCAACGTTTGTCAATTAATTAATTGGCAGATCTCAATCTTCTAGTTCTCCTTTTGTGTGTGACCCATTAGGTTTCCAATCACGATGCCTAACGACGTGAATTATTATTTTGATCTAATCAAAATCGATAAATCAAAACACCATTTTGATTTATCTCTAATTCACATCCGTCGTCCCATATTGACATCTAGCAATGTGTCAGGGCAATACATGTGACGGAAAATGTCACGTGGTATGACAAAACCAAACTCGTTCGTTTATCGTGAAACTATAATCCTTTCGTCAATATGATCCGATCAATTACGAGATATGGATTGTGTCAATCTCGATTATCGATCATATCTTTCATTCCACTTATTAAGTCAATGTAAGTCGAAAACTCCTTTTCGACTTACAGGTACACCTTGGCCAAGGATTTCGTTATCAACTTAACTGGATGAAATGTAGATCATAAACTCTTACTATCTAAGAGCGACGAATCCTCTATTGATCATTCACAACTTTCATATGATTCTTGAAATACCCGAACGATGCCGTATTAGCGGCCCTTGATAGAGCAACTTCCAATATCATCAAAGCATGACTGTCCCCACATAAGGTACTATGATGATTTCAAGTCGAAGGATCAATTCCACTACCGAACGTTAGAGATTAACCACTGACACTCAGATAGTTATCCATGTGGAATCTCTCAGCGGGTCTCCAATATTTTGTTCTATAACAAAACATTCATGTGTTCATTTAAGTGTCACTACACTTTAGCTTGTGAGATCAGTTACTTACTTCACAAGTAAGGAATGCCACACGTGGTGGTCTATCCGTAATAACGATATCCATATCTCGTTATTACTTACGACCACGGATGATTTAAAATTCAATCATATGTAATTTGTATCTCACAATCACAACTCCTTGTGATTAACAAATTACCGAGATTTGAATATACGGACTCTATTATTTAATATAATAGATCTTGCCATAATAAATGCATTAAATATATATCAAAAGTACTTATGCCCAAAATTGATTGGACCTAGGGCATAATACTTACAAACTCCCACTTGCACTAGATCCAATCACTTATGTATCTAATATCATAAGAGCTCACATGACGATCATGTTTATACTGCGACAACTCCTTGCCAGTGGATCTACAATATTATCAATTGTGAGAATTTGTTCTTTCTTTTGCGTTATTTCTTTGTACTATCTCTTTGATAAGATGGTACCGCCTCAACACTTGTTTGGATCATCGATGAGACCTTAGTTCCAACAATGCTAGGAACTATTCCAAGTTCATTAATGAACTTCTTGACCCATATTACAACCTTTATTGCTTCTAAAGCAATAGTGTATAAGACTCTCGCTATTGAATCAACGGTGGTTTCCTGTTTGGATCCTTTCCAATACACCGTTTAAGAGTAAATCAATATCTTGATTGAGATTTGCTATCTTTCTAGTCTGACTAGAAGTTAGCATCAGTGTATTCATGAACTCTCAGTTCATTTTCTCCATATAAAATTTTCTCAAGATTTTATTTTAGTAGATTGCGATAAATTAAGCAATCTTCTAGATCTATCTCTATAGATCAAGTTGCTTCTCATATATCTTTATGAAGAAATCTTTTAACAACCACAATTTCAACGATTGAAACGTAGGAATGTCGTTCCTATTAATAATATCAGGAATGCAACAACGCTCCCACTATTTTCTTGTAAACACACAACTCTTCACTTTTGATAAAATCAAACATTTTGATTTTTCTATCAAATCGAAGATTTCAGTTCCAAGAGACTTGCTTCAATCTATACAAGAATTGATTAAGCTAACATATTTTGTAAGCATATTTGGACTCAAAACTTTAGAGTCGTGTCATGCACACTTTCTCTTGCATGTTCCTGTTAAGGAATATAGTTTTGACATCCTTTTGCCATAACTCATAGTCATGGTATGTAGCTATTGCAGGTAAAATTTGAATGGACCTTAGCATGGCTATAGACAAGAAAGATTCATCAAAGTCAACTCTTTGTCTTTGTTGTAATATTTTGCTATTAGCTTCGCTTTGTATATATGGACGTTTACATCCATGTTGACCCCTTTTACATAAACTCATTTACAACCTATGGATTTTATCCCATCAGGCGGTCGATCAAGGTTTAAACCTTGTTTACATACATCGAGTCCATCTCAAATTTCATGGCCTTTCGTCATCTCCTTGAGTCAACACTTGACTTAATTTTGTGTAACCAATAGGTTCATCATCCTCGATTAATAATACTTGATTAGTAATCATGGACTCATACCTTTTAAGAGGTTGAATGATCCTATAAGATTTACATAAAGCTGATCTGTCCTCAGAAGTCTCTACTTCCAAATCGGGAGTATGTCCCTCATCAGGTGTGAGATCACACTCAGATTTATCTACTTGGTCAACCATATCTGTGGATTCTTGAACTCTTTCAAGATCCATTCTACTCTCACTGTCCTCTCCTAGAATAAACTTTTTCTCTAGGAGTTTAATATATCTTGGGACGAACATCTTCTTCTCAATGAGATTCTAGAATTGATATCCAATTTTATCTTTTGGATATCCCACAAATATTTATTTATCGAATTTAGCCTTAAGCTTATCCGAATCAATGCGCTTCATAAGCGTCACAGCCCCAAACTCTCGTATTTGACAAGTTGGGCATTTTGCTTTTCCATAACTCGTATGGAGTTTTGTCGACCGACATAGATGAGACATGACTTAGTGTGTAGAACATTGCAATCAATGCATGACCCCAAAATCTTTTGTATGGTTTGCACGACCTATTAATTAATCGCACTATATCTAATAGTTTGCGGTTCCTCCTTTCAGACACTATTATTTTGTAGTGTATATAAGGAGTTCACTGCAAGAGAATCACATTCTCTTTTAGATAATCTAAACTTTATCTTTAAGATATCTCCACCTCGATCGAATCTTAGTGTGAGAATATCTTTACTAATTGTTTCTCTACTTCTAACTTGAATCTCTTGAACATTTCAAGAGTTTCATGTTTAAGTTTTATCAAACATACATGACCATTTCTGAAATAGTTATTAGTAAGTGTGATAAGATAAACTCATCTTGCATTAATCGGCATGGATCCACATACATCACTATGTATTAGATCCAACAATTGTGCAGACTTTTCACCTTTTAAGTAAAAGGAGATTTGGCCATTGTACCTAATAGCCACAATCACATTTGTCAAATGATTCAAAATCAATTGACCTCAAATATACATCTATATGTAATTAGTTGACCGAGTCTACAATGCTAGATATAGGCGGTATTCAGATTATCACATTTATGCCTCTACATTTCTATACTTATTATAGAATACTCAGTATTTAGAATATAAATATTATTTTGTAATTCACCATAATCATTAAGATTAAAAGAAACAACAATTGTCATTAACATTAATATCGTTCATGTCCAAACATGAAATTCAAATAATGTTATGGTATTGGTGAGTCCAAACTAACATTTCTCTAATTCAAATACTCAGTTTAAAGGCAACGGTGGGAAGTATGCTTCTACAAACAATGCAACAACATTTGCTCATTTTCAATGTGTAGGCCAACTTCTTTTTTGTGCAGTGGTTTACTTCCATTTAGTTTCTGCTTACTTATACAAATATGAGATCCATATCTGGTATCTAATACCTAAGAGACTAGTGAAGTAGATATAGGCCTTACTCAAGTGGATTTGATAATGTCCTTATTTACTTTGACTGTCTTAGCCATCTTAGATGCTTTCCCAAAGCCCCTTTAGACTTCCTCTTAATATCCTTTGAGGAATCAATGGCTTGCACAATCATAACTTTGATATTGGGCTTAATAGTCTTAAGCATCTTTAGCAACTTAATAAGTGTGCACTTGAGTTTATTAATATCAAAATTCATAATTCGGTATAAATAACTCTCTGACAGAAATTATAGAACTAAGTCAACACATGGTTCATGGTTCATGAATGAACCCAATCGAGATAATTTCTCGATTGCAATAATCTTCAGCACTTGAGCACCGACTGAAGATTCCTCTGTCATTTTGCACTGGTATAGTTGTTTGGAAGTCTCATATTTTTCCACACATGATTATTATCATACAACTCTTTGAAATGAAAAATCATGTGCTAGCATCTATACTCTTATTTTGCTTTTGTAACACAGGTGATATAGTTGCAAGTATCATACATGTTGCAGTACTATCGTCATCTCCGTGTTTATTATAGTAGCCACATTTTCCTTAGTTGAGTCATCAACAGGTGTCTCTGGAAAAAGCTACTTAAGGACATAACCAATTTTCTCATGCCCGAGAACAATTCTCATATTGCAGTGTTAATCAAGAAAGTTTGGTTTGATTTTTGACATCTAATATGCCACATATGGTTACTCATGATTCAACAAATATAAATGACGAAAAGTAAAAGAATAATATATAAAATGCATCAATTAATTTAATATGGTCTTTTATCAAATTAATTGTGCTCCCACTATTTAACTCAAATTTATGACCCTCTCGCATAAATTTATGGAATTTATACTTAACTCCTAGTGGGCTGGGATCTCAATTGTTATATTAAGACCTTGAGTGTACTCAACAAACCTTAATAAAACATTTGAGAAGATACTGTTATCAATTTTATCTACATACAACTCCCAGATCATTAAGCTGACAACTCCTTGTCTTTACACATCTTATGTGTTAGCTTAACATGCCTCTAAAATTTATCTCCTTGAGTGTACTCAACAAAAGATAATTTTAGTTAAGTCGAGCCAATCATTCAGAAATATCGAATATTTTATAGTGTCAAACATATCCTTAATAGACCAGCCTTGAGTGTATTCAACAAGTTGAGACGATTTAGGACTCTCGTTTTTCATAATGATGATGGAAGGCTAATTATAAAACAACTTAATATTTTAGTGAGGGATTTATCATGCATAGGTCTCATCAATATAATAATTATATATATATAATCATGCATCAAACATGCAAATAAACATAAATATAATAGTGTGGATGATTATGGACTAAATCTATCTAGTCTTCTTGAGCCAAAAGGAAGACTAGTTGGTCAATTCCTAGGGGGTATTGCATTGAATCAATATCAATGCTCCATCTCCATGGTTTCCTCCTCTTCTTGCATCTTTAATTAGATCAGCTATAACTTGTATCCTATACTAGTTGGCACGCATGCCTAAATGAGAATTGGACTCGCAGGTTCACAATAATAATAATAACGGACTCGCAGGTCCAAAACAATTAAGAGCTCGCAGGCCCCATAATAATAACAATAGCAACGGGCTCGCAGACCCAAAACAATTAAGAGTTCGCAGGCCCATAAAACAACAGGAATTAAACCATTCAATCAATACATCCACATGGTCGAGTCCATAATCATCCACTAATAAACATTCATCATATAAATGTTTTCCTATATAATATCTAATATTATATGCAGACATATTTCAAGAATCTAGCAATTAGAAGTCGTCTAAACTATTTAGACAAATGAATCGAAAATAATTAAATAACTCATTAATCATATTAATCAATTAATTTAATTAATTTAATTAGCCGATTTATTTAATTAAAATCAAATTTTAATTAAATACCGAAATAGAGTCCAACTCAAATTCCACGATTTAGGGCGAACTTATTTAATTAAAATCAAATTTTAATTAAATATCAAATTAGAGTCAAACTCTAATTCCAAGAAGAAATTTTAGGGCTAGACAATTTAATTAAAATCTAATTCCAATTAAATGTCAAATTAGAATCAAATTCTATTTCAAGAACATATTAGGGTGAATAATTTAATTAAAATCAAATTTTAATTAAATACCAAATTAGAGTCCAACTCTAATTCAAAGAATAAATTTTAGGGCGAAACAATTTAATTAAAATCTAATTCTAATTAAATGTCAAATTAGAACCAAATTCTAATTTGAAGAGTACATGTGGAGAATTATTTAATTAAAATCAAATTTCAATTAAATATTAAATTAAAGTCAAACTCTAATTTAAAATGAATTAACATTTTAATTTAGGATAAAACTCCTAAATAAAATAAAATTCAATTAAGGGTCAAAGTTTAATATTTAAGTTAAAATCTAATTTTAACAAAAATATAAAAGTCGTCAAATTTAAATAAAATTTTAATTTTGGGTCAAAGTTAAAAGGCGGGTCAAACCCATTTGAAAATACAATTTAAAACATTTTAAAAATTCAAATTTAAAACCATTTTTAAAATTGCAACATGACCCTAGTTTAAAATTATAAGGAGGTCCTTCAATTTCGTAAATTGCAGGGAAAGTCCTTAATCTTAAAATTGCACATTGACCCCGAAATGAAATTGCACACAGGGGCTCAGAAATTCTGAAATTTCAATAATAGGTCCTCCTTTAAAATTTGCAACATGACCCTATTTCTCTAATTGCAGACGGGGGCTTATAATTTCACAAATTGCACGCCATACCCCCGCCTCCAACACCCCAAAAATTCTCCCACGACTGAAACCCTAGAAGATCTCACCCTTTTCTTGGTGCGGCGCCGGGCCATGTGCTGGTTGAGGCGGGAGACCATCGCTTGGCAGCGGTGGTGTCTCGCCACCCCCATGAAGAAGCAGCAGCGCCGCTGCGTGAGCTGTAGCGAGCGCTGCTGCTGCGGCGGCGGTGCGCCGGTTACGCCGCCTCCGCCCGCTAGATCTAACCCTTTTTTTATATAAATTGCTAGATCCAAGAAAAAGTGAATAATCAACTTTTAACTATTCAATAATCATGTAAAACAATTTCTAACAAACATAAAGTAGACTCTGATACTACTGTTGGGAATTTACTTATCATGCACAGCAGAAAATTAAATAAATTTCAATTCTCATCCAAGGATCTGCTTTGTGTTTAGATAGAAAATGTGATAGAAACTATAACTTAATTCAGATATGTAAACTCCTTTGATATTCCTGTAGTTCCAGCAATCCCGATCTGCCTCTCACAGCTGTCCAATTGTCCAGCCTCCAATGGAATCCACACAGGGAACAAGATTGAGAGAATTAGGGTTTTACTTTTCTTGTGCTAGCTAGAATAATGAAAATCTTCCTATTGTTTACAAACCCTAGCAGCTTATTTATATAAGCCCAAAAGGGTTTGGCCCGTCCCACAACTTAAGCTGGCCCAATATTTAATTAATCCAATTAATTAAATTCGGTCCATGAATTAATTAATTCAGGCCCATTAATAAGCAATCCAATTAATTAATTATTCAACGTTTGTCAATTAATTAATTGGCGGATCTCAATCTTCTAGTTCTCCTTTTGTGTGTGACCCATTAGGTTTCCAATCACGATGCCTAACGGCGTGAATTATTATTTTGATCTAATCAAAATCGATAAATCAAAACACCATTTTGATTTATCTCTAATTCACATCCGTCGTCCCATATTGACATCTAGCAATGTGTCAGGGCAATACATGTGACGAAAAATGTCACGTGGTATGACAAAACCAAACTCGTTCGTTTATCGTGAAACTATAATCCTTTCGTCAATATGATCCGATCAATTACGAGATATGGATTGTGTCAATCTCGATTATCGATCATATCTTTCATTCCACTTATTACGTCAATGTAAGTCGAAAACTCCTTTTCGACTTACAGGTACACCTTGGCCAATGATTTCGTTATCAACTTAACTGGATGAAATGTAGATCATAAACTCTTACTATCTAAGAGCAACGAATCCTCTATTGATCATTCACAACTTTCATATGATTCTTGAAATACCCGAACGATGCCGTATTAGCGGCCCTTGACAGAGCAACTTCCAATATCATCAAAGCATGACTGTCCCCACATAAGGTACTATGATGATTTCAAGTCGAAGGATCAATTCCACTACCGAACGTTAGAGATTAACCACTGACACTCAGATAGTTATCCATATGGAATCTCTCAGCGGGTCTCCAATGTTTTGTTCTATAACAAAACATTCACGTGTTCATTTAAATGTCACTACACTTTAGCTTGTGAGATCAGCTACTTACTTCACAAGTAAGGAATGCCGCACGTGGTGGTCTATCCGTAATAACGATATCCGTATCTCGTTATTACTTACGACCACAGATGATTTAAGATTCAATCATGTAATTTGTATCTCACAATCACAACTCCTTGTGATTAACAAATTACCGAGATTTGAATCTACGGACTCTATTATTTAATATAATAGATCTTGCCATAAAAAATGCATTAAATATATATCAAAAGTACTTATGCCCGAAGTTGATTGGACCTAGGGCATAATACTTACAATTTGTGACATTTGGGAAGGGATTGTTGTTCACGAAAATACGTTTTGATTTAAAACCACCGCAAGTGTACGATTTGTTACAAGTAATAAAGTAAACTTTTAGAGTCTAAATTATCGTCCCACAGAAATTAAGTAGTGACACACCCGAAAGGGGGTCAAAATAATATTCCTTACTTTTCTAAAATTTGTCGTTCAAGTAGTATTGTAGTAAGTAAGGGTCATTCCCGCAGAGGATTGTTTTCAATTACGCCAATTGCAATAAGAAAGTAAAAATGTGCAAATAAGTAAATGGGGGGAGGTTTGGTTGCTTAACTAATGAAGCGATAAACTAAAAATAGAAAAGACAATAATAAAAAAGAAAACAAAGGAAGGAATATGTGATCGAGGGGTACTCCTTCACCGCTAGAATGAATTTCTAATCGATATTCGCAAAGGATTTTCGTTCAAAAGATCAACAACAATTCGAGAATAATCACAAGCTCGATTACCTCAAACTCTCCTTACATTTTAGTTGAATAAAATAAGCTCTTTATCCAACCCTATTCATTAAACAACCTAGGATAAGCTCCCTAGATTTAATTTAACAAAAGCATTCACACGAGAGAGTCGAATTGAATTAAGCACAAACACACAAGCTCGGTTTGTTAACTTAAGTCATAATCCACCTACATTTAATAGAAAATTCCTCATAATCCATAAAAGTGTAGTTGCTACTAGGTTTTGGTTAAATTAGCGATTACGTACTAAAATTCCCAAAATAGCATATATTGTAAACAACTCAATCATCTAGTTGGCCCGCTAAATAACCGAGAAGAACAATAAAAAAAATGAGCACAATGAATTAAACACATCAATCTCAAGAACTATAAAGCACAAATTGATTTAAAATCATTCTAGGGTTAAAAAATACCCCCAAATCACAATAGTTTTAGTTACACATGGATGATTCAAAAATAACTAACAAAATACTACAACACATAGATGAAAACGAAATTAAAGGAAAAAGAAAGGCTTATTGATGAAAGGATGAATGGATGGAAGCTTCTCTATCAATGGAGTCCTTCTTCTTCTTCTTCTTCCCCATAATCATCAATGTTGAAGGAGAGCTCCCATATCTTTTCTCTTCATTTGGTTGGCTCCCACTCTCCTTTCTTACCCTAGAAATGGCCCCAAAATGTTGTATTTATATGTAGGAAGAAAATGAGATAAGTTGGGTAAAAAATAAGCCAAAACCGGGTCAAAATCGGATTTCTCGCTACCAGGCGCCGCGGCGCCTATTTCTGAAGCTTGGGCGCCGCGGCGCTACAGTAAAATTAATTTTTTTTTTTTTTTTTTTTTTTAAAGAATCGAAACCCAATTCCTCTTTTTTGTACTTTTGAACTTTTCTTCATTTCTTCTTCCGTTTTTCCTCCAATTTAGGGATTTAGCATGAAATACCTACAAAATAGAATAAACTATATTAGGTAGCAAAATCTTAATGAAAACTCACAAATATCTAAATTTAACAGCCCAAATAAGTGCGAAAATCCGCACTTATCAAGTAGTTTAATAGTATTTATCTCAACCTTAACAGAAACAAGGCATAACGGTATATTTCTATCCCCTATCGGATCCTATGACATTTTATACTATGTCAAACCTATTTTCTTTCTTTCGAATGCATAATACATGCTACCAGATTCATATAATTAACATGCACAATAATTATTTGGAAAAAGTACGTATAAATCATTCAATATCCAAAAACGTGTTTTTAGTGTCAAATATATAAAACTAAAGATGAAAATATTATATTACATGGTTCATCGATCTCATAGTACAAAATAAACTAGTCTAGCATGCTAAAAAGAGAAAAATAAAATATTGGTTGAAGAAACATCATTACCCGAGCCTGGACTGGGCACTATTCGGTTCGATTTTCTCTTCAGAATTGAACAGAAATTTTTTGGGTAATTAGTAAACGGAATCATCAGGTCCAAATATAATTTTGGAACGGTTCGGTTCGGTTCGGTTCCATACTATAATTAAATTTTTTAACATTTATAACAACACTACAGTCTGACATGTTCAATCTTAACTTTTAAAAATTAACGTATTCCAATTTAATAATATATAAATAACAAGTTGTCCAATAAGATTAATTTACCAATGTATACAAATAACAAAAAGTAGATAGTAAATTAGTAACACTAAAATATTTGTGATCCATATAAATTAGAAGTCATAGACTCACAGAGATAAAATATTTTAAAGTATTGCTAATACAATAATATTTATTTACCAACTATTTGATTTAACCAGCAATTGCTTGACTTGTCATACTAGATACTAAAAAACTCTACAAGAAAAATTGAAAAATCACAATTAACGAACATATAAAAACTAAAAATTGTTCAACTAATAAGATTTAATAAGAAAAAATATAATATATATTTTATTACATGTCTCAATGCCCTCATAGAAATTAGTCACTTCAATCTCATATATAAAAATTAAAAAAAAATTTGTTTTTATTCGGTTCTTCGATTTTGGGTTTAGAATCGAGAATCGAATCGAACTTGTCGATTCTTCATTCAGATACCCATTCGAGTATTTCACTTACGAAGAACCGCTCGGTTCGGGTCCGGTTCAGTTTGGTTCGGTTCGAAATTTCTGCCCAGTCCTACCCGAGTTAATCTTAAATGAATTTCTTGGAGTGCGTGATGATTTTTCACTTTGTTGCCTCGTATTTTGCTCTCAAAATCATTTTTTCTATTCAAAAACTGCGTAACACCTCTTCTTGACGAGTTTTAGGGTTATATAGAACCCAAGAGATTTGTTTCCATAAATATTTGCATCAAAGAAGGAATTCAAAATTTTCGTCAAAATAATGTACCATGCGACCGCATGGTTGTGAGCCAACTTCATGGCTCAAGGGTTTTGGCCCTTGAGATTCTCAGTTGCCTTCCACTCGACCGCATGGAAGTAACACCATGCGACTGCATGGAAGTAGCAATTTTCTATTTCCTTCAATTTGGTCCCTAAACTTGATTTTTCTCGTTTCTTGATCTCTTCTCCAACTTCTTCCTTCTCCTATGCTTCATGTCTTTGCTACATTGGTACTTAGCTCAATTACATTCTCGATTCAGTCTTCGGGTCAATTTTTGAATAATTACACTTTGGTCCCTGAACTTTCATTTTCTTTCATTTTTGGTCATTTTTCACTTGTTTTCATACACTTCTTATTATATCCATCAATATTGTTCTGCAAACACAATATATACCGAATTAAGTCATATTTTCACGTATTTATCAACAATTGTCCATGTTTTGTGGCATAAATAAGTGCGCAAAACACACTTATCAAACCCCCAAACTTGAACTATTGTTTGTCCTCAAACAAGATGGTGACTTAACTCTAAACAAAATATGATTTAACAACCTACTGTGTCTCAGGATTAGAATTCAGTAATCACATGGTGAACAGTTTCAACACTGCAAAATCAGATCAACCTCCACTTATCATATGCATAACCTAACACGTGTGTGTGTACACTCATGTAGACATACTCAGCTTATGATGAGTTCAAATCCCGACCTGTGATAGTCAATTTTTTCTTTTCTTCGCTCGAGAGATACACACCCCACAAACTTATTCTTTTTGCTCAATTATCCCGGGGTGTGTTATAGAGTTGAGATCTGATTAACTTAAGTCATCAGTCATCACCCTCTCTTAGTTTGGATAGATCTCACAATCACAAGTCACACTTCAACAAGTAGGGATTCTCCTATTTCTTTTATTGTTTCAATCTCTAAGACTAAACTAAATTACTTGTCTTGTATTAAAGGTACAATTCTATCAACAAAATGTCTTGTGATACTTTTCTCACTCTATTTTTTTTTCTTTTAACACATTCACATTTGCTTTCTATATACCACATGTATCGAGCTTTAGGTCGATAACTTCCAAATCAATTGACCATAGGGCACCAAGTTTTTCTTTACTCTTACATGTTTACTTGCTCAAGTTATAAAGACTGGAGAATATGTGTTTTCTCTCTTTTCTTTTTGACTCTTTCTCTCTTGCTTTCTATATGACCCATGTAGCGAGTTTTAGGTCGATAACTCCCAAATTAGTTGATTTTAGGGCACCGAATTTTCATTCACCCTTACGAGCTTACTTGCTCGAGTCATAAATGCTTTGGTAAGAGTGTTTTTCTCACACATATTTATGACATGCCCCTATTTTTTTTTCTAGACATTTAGTTTTAAAAATCAACCTCTAACTTAAAATTTTCACCTCATTTTCATCTCATCGGTCTAAGCCAATCCACACAATATAATTTCATGCATCGAATCTCTACTCATCTCAATGCTCCCTCGCAATAACTAAACAATTTCCAAACTACTAAAACAGTAGATTATCTATAAGCATAATAGAGGTTTTTGTTCTGGTTTAATCTATCATGTTCAAATTTCCTACAAATAATGAATCATCACCAACTTAACATGCCAAACATGAGTGATGTGCGCAAAAAATGTCAAGTTTCACATCGATAAGTATTGGTTAATCTAGACATGCACCATTTTCACTATCCATAGTTCATACTTATTCTCGTATTCACATCATTGTCGGCAAGGCTATTAAACTCACACAAGCACACAAACTAAAACAAATAAGCAAATACTGAAATATAATTTAAAAAAAAAATCATTTTTTTTGTGCAAACAGACACATAAAAACAATAAATCGTATGTCAACATCGATGAATAACTAAGAAGTCATGCAAATTTTACCACCCCCCAAACTTGTACATAGCATTGTCCTCAGTGTGTATAATGTAAAGTTTAGTACAAAATTTGAATGACAAAGCTGATACAAACAAAACATGGGAAGTAAGGGAGACTCCCCTAATCAAAACGGAGGTAATGGAGAAGACAGGGGAAGGGAACTTGGTCCTGGTGTATGATCGGTAAAGGTAGAGCGGTGGGTGGTGGGCTCAACATTATGGCATATGAAAAGGCATAGAATGGCTATGGATGGTGTAAGCTCGATTTGATGTCACACAGCAGTCGGTAGTGGTCGTGCATTTTCACGCCCCTATAGTACCTCGGCCACCTCAGGCCAATGAAAATTCCCTGGGATGGGAACCACATTGTCCAAAGAGAGTTGATAGTAGTCATGAATTACCTCGGGTGAGAACATGATCCATTTTTCCCTTACCTAAGTCTGGTGTATATACCCAGATCCCGGTGTGTCAATCGCACTATTAAAGTTCGCATAAAACTCACGGGCGAGTCCTTCATACACTGGGTGTGATCTCTCTACCACTTTCTCCCAGCCATAATTTTTAACGAGTGTGACCAGCTCAAAACCCGAAAAATCTGTCAGTCTCACTGACCTTTCTTCAAGTAAATCCCAATGGCTTATGATGTACGAATATCGGGATGAAGTCTCAGGATTCAGGAACCTCCTGATGCCCATTTCACCCCCTATTAGACTCGCGACGTCCTCGTCGCGCTTGATCTATCTGAGAATTCGTTGCCAGGCGTTAGGATTCTAGAGGTGGCTCCTACGGGTTCAAGAGGTGGCTCCTGCCCTATGGCGTATCACTTTGTCCCGCATAGCACTTAGTTCCCGATTTTCGGCTGGCAACCTGGCTCTGATATCATTTGTAACGATCCGGGTCCCACTTAACGGGCTGTCTCGACCGTTAGATCGACGACGTACTGTCCCCACTGTACCAACATGGGTCTTTTCAGCATGTTTTGTCCTCACTCGCATGCTCCCCGAGAAAACTTCTTAGGGGGTCACCCATCATAAAATTGCTCCAAGCCAAGCACGCTTAACTGTGGAGTTTCTAACGATGGACTTCCGGAAAAGAAGGTGCACCTTATTGGTATGAGTAGTACTTATCAAATCTTTTTTAAACTTTCCTGGTCTGGGTATTACAGTACCTGAGGTAGAGCCCACTTTGTCTTTGCCCTAGAAAGTGCGTTTTGGTGGCATCCTGCAAAACAAAGTGTGAGCATTAGACCAAAAGTGCATTTGTCTTGATTTAAATGTAATATAGATGTTATGAAATGCCAAAAAAAACCCTCCAAACTTACCAGTTTGATGATCAGAGAAAACAAGTAATGAGTGCACATGGTGTCCAAAGCGAAGTTATAATACCATGATCGATGAAAATGTGTAACAAACGAGGGTTATAATCGCAATAAGATTAACATAGAATTCACAAACCTAAACTTAGCTCAATTCACGCAAATTGTTCACAATTTATCATGTTCGATCAAGGACTTTCACCTCCGAAAACCATCGAGAAAATTCGAAATTTTTCTGAGCGATTTTCGGGCAAATGAAAGTATTCATATTACTCTAGCATTTATCCAAATTTTAGTTTAAATGGATTTCATTTGACTTAGAAACGCAAGGGATGAAGTAAGTGACATGGGATAACGTGAGGTGACACAAGCTGACATGATCTAGACATGGACGATGAAATGCGCAACAAAATTTGATTGTAAGCACATAAGGGATGTCAAGTGATTTACAAATCCAAATGGAGCCTAAATTGTCAAATTTCTCAAAATCATGCATGTTCGACCAAGGATGTTCACCCTAGGGCATCGTTGAGAAAAATGAAACTTTCCCTAAGCGACCTCCAGGCATATGAAAGTATTCATGCTACTCTAGCACATATTCAAAATTTAGGTCATTTGAAAATCGTTTGGATATGGTACCCGATGGATGAAGTAGGTGACGTGAAGTGCAATGGCCTAGTCATGTATGTGCCTATGTTTTCCAAGTTGTGTTTTTGTGGTAAATGGCCTAATTTTTAATGACAAAGCACACAATAAACATCATAATGCGCAATAGGATAATGTCCAATGCCCAATTTAAGAAAATTCTCAAAGGTCATCATTGAGGCATTTTATCGAACACAATGAAGGTAATTATGTTCAAAATTTTCAAATCATTAGGTGGTGAATCAAGCCACAAATTCCATAACACAACCACATTCATACAACCAATAATCTGCCTAATCCCATTCTCCTCAATATGTATAAAATCGATACATATTATAACATACGTAGAAGAGAAATTGGGTAAGAAACTGTACCTTTTGAGCTGAGGTTATATAGTAGTGGATGAAACCAATGAAATTCAAATATATTGGGTGAGTTCTTGATGAATGATGATGGTATTGGTGATTGGAGATGAAACCCTCAATGATGCTGATAGTGTTGTGCGAGTTTGGGAAGAAAACGGGGTGTGGAGTGTCGACCATGCGTGAGATGAGTGTTGTGAGTGTCCCATGTGTTTTTAAAAAATTTCAACCCCGTGCTTTAAAAATAACTCTATGCGGTCGCATGGAGTACAAATTCGCAGTCACTTTGGGTTCAGTCTGTATCCATGCGGCTGTATGGACTACCAGAGGAGAGAAATTTGCCCGTTCTTAATTTTTCCTGTCCTTCCCGACACTTGAAACCTCGTTTTTCATGCCCCTACTTGTTCAAATGCATAAATTGAATACATGTGGTAGAAAACTTGGACAATGTGTTTAACATGATAAAACTCGTTTTCGGCCTAATGTCTCCAAAATCTCGATTTTTCGTAATTGACGTCACTCGGCCGTACACCACCCCTACAACTTGTCAAAACACATTTAAAACCTCGTAACGTGTGTGTAAACCATGCACTTAGTTTGAAAATTGATTTTAAACAGGAAATCAATGTTTAAGCCGAAAGATTTTCGAAAATCTATTTTTGCCTCAAGATGCGTGATTTTCACACTTAACCACCAAAACATGATTTTTCGTGCCTAGCAAGGTAAAATGAGTGTGATGAATGTATATAACATGAAAAAAATTGAAATGCACTCAACTCTTCAAAAACTTGATTTTTGGTTAATTTCTCTCAAAATCTCAAGTTTTCATCTATGCTTCCATTCGACCATCCACCGTGTCCAAAACTTAGCAAAACACATTTTGAATCATATGGGGTGCGTGTATGGTATGAAATCACTTTTAGACCTGAATGCACTTATTGTCCCGAAAAAATGTAGAAAAATTCATTTTTTGACATCAAAATGTGTGATTTTTACCCCCAAATCTCTCAGACTTGATTTTAACACCTCGTGAGTCGTGCAATATACATTCAAAACTTATGTGAACCATGCATAGACTCTTTGTGAACTAATTAGATGATCGATGACCTAAAAACTACCAAAATTGCATAAAATTATGAAAAATTTAGAAGTTAATGCATAAAGTAAAATAAATAAAAAGGTAGAAATGTTGGGTTGCCTCCCAACCACCGCTAGTTTATAATCGATAGCTAGTTTAAGAATGAGGAAATCAGCAGGAAATATGAACTTCTCCACCTTTATCAACACATCTTCAATACTTCCTCATGAATGAGTAAGGGATTGGTCTGCTAGTTGTAAAGTCATCGTAGTTGCTTTCGCTTCTCCCAAACCAAGTTTTCTGGAAACAGAGAGTGACATTAAATTAATACTTGTACCTAAATCACATAATGCTTTATCAAAATGACAATTTTCAATGGTATAAGGAACTATAAAACTCTCTAGATCTTTTAGTTTTGGATGTAACTTTTTTCTGAATCCTAGCGTTGCACTCCTCAGTAAGCACCACCATTTCATGTTTTTCCAGCTTACGTTTGTTAGAGAGGATGTCTTTGAGGAAATTTGCATAACTAGGCATCTAAACGAGTGCATTAGCAAATGAAATGTTGATGCGGAGCTTCTTGAAAACTTCAAGAAATTTGCTATATTGTTGATCCAACTTGTGCTTCTTCAACCTTTGAAGAAATGGAGTAGGAGGCTCATAAGGATTGACAGAAGTGGTTGCCTTAACTCGTGGTGTACCTTAATCCTTCTTTGCAATTTCTTCTGTTTGTTGTTCAGTCTGTTCCGCTTGCTCCTCAGCTGAAGTAGGTATTGTTTCTTTATTAGTGACCGAACTTTTGACATATATCTCCAGTAATTGTACTCCACTTCTAGTTGTAATTGCCTTTACATGTTCCCTTGGATTGATCTCTATGTTGCTAGGTAAAGTTCTCAGTGCCCTATATGTCATCGAGAGTGACATCTGCCCCATTTGAGTTTCCAAGTTTTTAATTGAAGCATTTTGATCTTGGAGAGTGGCTTCTGTCTTCTTCATAAACTGGTTGTTGACTTCCATGTACTGATTAGTCTTCTCCATGAATTTTCCAAAAATTTCTTCCAACTATGATTTTTTCTCCTGCTGCTGAAATTGACCTTGTGGTTTGTTCTGATTCTGATTACTCCACCAGAAATTTAGGTGTTTTCTCTACCCCGGATAAAATATCTCAGAATGTGGGTTGTTTTGCTGACATTGACCCCATTGCACAAAATCCACCTGTTCTACCCCCTGCGTGAGAATTGGACAATTTACAGTATTATCATCAGCTCCACATTCTTTACAACTTGGTTTCTTGACATTTGCTGCATTGGCGGTCTGTGATATGCTTTCAACCTTATGAAATAATGAATCAATCTTTGCATCTAAGGCTGAATAGGTATCCACCTCGTATACACTCGATGCCTTCTTCTAAACAGCTCATTCAGATGTCCACATGGTTGAGGTAGTAGCTATAGTTTCAAACAGCTTCAATGCATCATTTATGGTCCTTGTTGACAATGAACTATTCGATGATGAATCAACCATGCTCTTGAAAGATGGAAGTAGCCCCGCATAGAAATATTGAACTTGAAGTCCCTTACTGATGTCGTGATGTGGACACTTTCTTAGCATATTCTTGATTCTATTCCAAGCTTCATCAAATGATTCTGACTCACATTGACGAAAAATAGAGATATCATGCTTCAACTTGGCAATCTTGGCTGGTGGGAAGAATTTAGTACAGAGCTTTTGAGCAATATCATTCCATATGGTGATACTGGCAATTGGTTGAAAATTACTTTGTCAAGCAATGTGTGTGGAAACCGCCTCAATCTGATGGCATCATCTGAGATACCCTGATATCTAAAGTGTTGGCACATCTCCAAAAATCGAGAGACGTGTGTATGTGGGTTTTCCTCAGTTCTTTCGTAAAACTGGTGTCCATTCTGTAAAAAAATGTATCATGTTGGTCTTCAGTTGGAAATTTGATTGCCCAAACGATGGATACACGATGCTGGACTGACTTTGAATGATTTCGGGGATCATGAAATCACCCACAAGCATGTTTCATTCGTCCACTGCTCCTCTTCATTAGTCGGAATGATTGGGTTATTTCGTTCGTCAACCATTTGTTGTTGTTGTGCTATTCTAGCTTCTCTTTATAGTTGATGAAAAGTACGCTCGATTTCTGGTTCAGCTGGAATCAATTCTTCTCCAGTTGATCTTAGCATACAAACCTGAAGTAACAAAAATTTCACAAAAGTAAGCAAAAGCAACAAGAAACGAAATTTAAC
This sequence comes from Osmanthus fragrans, assembly GCA_019395295.1. Taxonomy (NCBI): domain Eukaryota; kingdom Viridiplantae; phylum Streptophyta; class Magnoliopsida; order Lamiales; family Oleaceae; genus Osmanthus; species Osmanthus fragrans. Next base: position 14,878,900 of record CM033350.1, read on the forward strand.
AAATTAAATAACAAAACCAGAATAAATAATGTTCGAATTAGTGTCAAAATAACTAAAATTAAACTAATACTCAATCCCCGACAACGGCGCAAAAAACTTATTCGCAAAAATACGTTTCAATTTAAAATCACCGCGAGTGTACGGTTCGTTACAAATAATAAAGTGAACTTTTAGAGTCAGGATTATCGTCCCACAGAGACTGGGTAGTTTAATAGTATTTATCTCGACGTTAACCGAAACAAATGAATTTGTATGTTTTTGTAGTAAAACTACGACTAAACTAAAATACGTATGAAATTATGAGTGGATTAACTAAACTAAATGCAAGAGATGAATTGTGCAAACTTGAAGTAATTTGTGAATAACAAACGCACTAGGATCACAAATTCTCATGCAATAGTCCTTTTCAATCTTAGTTTTACAATTTGACAACACGATTGTATATGAAGAATCAATGTTCATGTTATATTCAACAATCTCTCTCGAGTAATTTTAAATATATTCTAATATGCGATCCGACTATATTTCTATAACGAATGCCAACATAAAAGAATGCATGAATTTTTATGAACATTAAACATTAACATAAGGCATAACAGTATATTTCTATCCCCTATCGGACTCTATGACATTTTATACTATGTCGAACATATTTCCCTTCTTTCGAATGCATAAAACAGGCCACCACATTCATATAATTAACGTGCACAATAATTATATAGAAAGGATATGTATAAATCATTCAATATCCAAAAATGTGTTTTTAGTGTCAAATATATAAAATTAAAGATTAACATATCATATCACATGGGTCATCGATCTCCTAGTACAAAAGAAACTAGTCTAGCATGCAAAAAAGAGAAAAACAAAATATTGGTTGAAAAAACGTCATCACCCGAGTCAATTTTCAATGAATACCTTGGAGTGCGTGATAATTCTTCGCGTTGTTGCCTCGTATTTTACTCTCAAAAACTGCGTAACCCCTCTTCTGGACGAGTTTTAGGGTTATATGGAACCCACGAGATTTGTTTTCATAAGTGTTTGCATCAAAGAAGGAAACTAGAATTTTTGACAAAAGAATATACTATGCGACCACATGGTTGTGAGTCATGCGACCGCATGGTTAAAGGGTTTTGGCCCTTGAGATTCTCGGTTGCCTTCCATGCAACTGCATGGAAGTAGCAACTTTCCATTTCCTTTAATTTGATCCATAAACTTGATTTTCTTGTTTCTTGATCTCTTCTCCAACCTCTTCCTCCTCCTATACTTCATGTCTTTGCTACATTGGTACTTAGCTCAATTATATCCTCGATTCAGTCTTCGGGTCAACTTTTGAATAATTACACTTTAGTCCCTGAACTTTCATTTTCTTCCATTTTGATCTTTTTTCGCTCGTTTTCATACATTTCTCATTATATCCATCAATATTGTCCTGTAAACATAATTTATACCGAATTAAGTTATATTTTCACGTATTTATCAATAATTGTCCATATTTTGTGGCCTAAATAATTGTGCAAAACGCACTTATCAATTGTCTGTTCGGCTTATGATTACTAGCTTGTCTATTTCCAATCAAACATGGGATAAATTCTAGCAGGCGGTTATTAGTTTTGGCTTCTTGGATTGTCATCTTGTGAACTTCGATGTCGATATTTGACTTTGTATTTTTCGGCCCAAAGCTTTGCCAATTATATTGTGTGATTTTACAAGACCAAGTATTTGTGTGCATTCCCGATCATAGAGGTCATTGTGTAGTAGTAGAGCATAAACCAAATATGAACCATCGTAGTACCTCAACGTGACATGAGCACTATATAAAGTCTAAAATCATTTATTTTGATTGTTATACTGAATTTGGCCAACGACAGGAAGATAATTGGTGCAAGATACTACATCAAGGGTTATGAGGCATACTATGGGTCTCTAAACAGAACATTGGATTATCGGTCCCCTCGTGACAAGGATGGACACGGAACTCACACGGCATCAACGGTTGGAGGCCGAAGGGTTCATAACGTTTCGGCATTGGGAGGATTTGCTTGTGGAACTGCCTCGGGTGGTGCACCACTTGTCCGACTGGCTATCTACAAAGTCTGCTGGGCAATTCCGGGCCAAGGCAAAGAAGATGGAAATACATGCTTTACGGAAGACATGTTGGCTGCCATGGATGATGCAATTTTTGACGGTGTTGATGTATTGAGCATTTCAATTGTGGGAAAAGATCCTATTCCATACAATGAAGATGGTATCGCCATTGGAGCTCTTCATGCGATCAAGAAAAATATAGTGGTAGCTTGCAGCGCAGGGAACTTCGGCCCTGAACCAGCTACCTTATCTAACGTGGCTCCTTGGATTATCACGGTTGGTGCTAGTAGCATCGATCGGATTTTTTTAGCACCTGTTGTGCTAGGAAATGGCATAAAAATAGAGGTAAACTAAGAACTCAGACATGAGAAAAAAATCATTTAACAATACTGTTGATCCTTGATTTAAGTTCCATTTTCTTCTATGAATATTCTCAGGGACAAACAGTAACTCCATATAAGCTCAAACAAAAGATGTACCCACTAGTTTATGCAGCACAAATAGAAGATCCTGATGTACCAAAAGATATCTCCGGGTTAGCTCTCTCTCTCTCTCTCTCTCTCTCTCTCTCTATATATATATATATATATATATATATATATATATTTGTGTGAATTGAATTTTGAACATTGATAATGTGCAGGCAATGTTTACCTGGTTCACTTTCGCCCAAGGCGGCAAAGGGGAAGATTGTATTATGTTTAAGAGGAAATGGAACAAGAGTGGGAAAAGGTAGGGAAGTGAAAAGGGCTGGAGGGATTGGTTTCATCTTGGGAAATAGTAAAGCAAATGGAGACGCATTAACAGTTGATGCTCATTTTCTTCCAGCCGCTGCTGTCAATTATGAATATGCTCTCAAAATTCTCCACTACATCAGTTCTACGAAAACACCAATGGCCCATATAGCACCTGCTACGACAGAGTTAGATAGCAAACCAGCACCATTCATGGCTGCCTTCACCAGTAGAGGCCCGAGCACGATTTCCCCCCACATTCTCAAGGTAAGCAGATATCTAACTAGTGCAATATAGGATCTTGATTGAGTAAAAGGCACATAAATAACTTCGATGGCTTACTTGACAGCCGGATATTACGGCTCCAGGACTAAATATATTGGCTGCATGGAGTGAAGCCTCATCTCCAACGAAACTAGATCAAGATCATCGAGTGGTGAAATATAATATCCTATCAGGAACTTCTATGTCCTGCCCACATATAGGTGCAACATCGGCACTTCTGAAGGCCATACACCCGAGTTGGAGTAGTGCTGCTATAAGATCTGCTCTAATGACCTCAGGTACCTTGACTCCTTTTGGCCAACATTTTCTTGGACTTGTAGCATTTATTTTCCAATAGTCATGAACATTTTCTCCCTGCAGCGGAACTGATTAACAATGTTGGCAAGCCAATAACTGATGCGTCTGGAAAGCCAGCAGATCCTTTCCAATACGGATCAGGTCATTTCAGGCCAATGAAAGCAGCAGATCCTGGACTCGTGTATGATGCTTCATACACCGACTATCTTCTTTTCCTGTGCAGCATTGGTGTTAAGAACCTTGATTCTTCCTTCAAGTGTCCTGTAAAGTTACCCTCTCCTAGTAATCTCAATTATCCGTCCCTCGCCATTCCCAAACTAAAAGGCACCATGACTGTAGTGCGAACTGTCACGAATGTTGGCAGCAGTAAGAGCGTCTATTTTGTCAGAGTTAACTCACCGCCGGGATTCTCTGTGAAGGTCTCGCCTTCAATTTTATTCTTTAAACATGTCGGCCAGAAGAAGAGATTCACCATCACAGTAAAAGAAAACAGTGTAAATACAGGCATGGAGAAAGACAAGTATGCATTTGGATGGTACAACTGGTTTGATGGAATCCACAATGTCCGAAGTCCCATTGCAGTTTCAGTGGCATAGAATTTTTTCTTTTGCTTTTGTGGTCAATTTCTTGTAAGCACAAGATTTAGCAACTATTCATTGAAGATGTATTTACCATCAATGAAGCCTGGCATCAATTACAGGCTCGCAAATCTGGCAGAACACAATGTGATATGATTCATACGATTAAGATACATGCTACAAAATCAGCTTTTATTGAAAACCCAAAATCAAGTGTGCAGTCGCAAAAAGATTGTTGCTACAAAATTGGAATTTACATCATACCAATTTGGGTTCGCACGCATGCTTGTGTTAATTTAAAAGAGTTGCAATTCTACAATTGTAATTACACGTGTTTGACATGTTAAATTAAATAAAGGGGTGTATAAATGTTTATTCTTGTCCTATTCGACCAATGTTCGATTGATGTGCGGATATTTTTCTAACCTTGGTTCGAAAAATAAAATCAATGTAAACTAGTAACTAATTGACTTTTACCCTGATCAAAATTCATCTTGATCATTAAATTTAAACTTCAAAACTTACCCTGTATTTTTTAAACTAAATATGAATTTCCGAAATCAAGAGGCTGGAATTAGGATTTAAAACAATGGATTAATAAATCTAGAAACATATTCTATGAATAGAATCCCTTTTCTAATTCAAGACTTGACACACAAATAGAAAGTCACAATTGGAAACTTCTTTCATTAATTTATTTTCAATCAGCGAACGGTCCGAATGACTTGTTCAAAATTTGTTTAAAATTACTTGCAGTACTGTGTAATCTTTGACCAGCAGCAGTAGATACAAACAAAATGACCATATAAATACTCCAAAATATAGTTTTAAAAAAAAAAAGTAACAATGAAATGAATTATTCAAACAAATTATTGACTCTTTCCCAGGAAATTCAAATAAACTCTAATTTTCAAATTGCTTAACGCGTGGAATTTGTCTGGTTTTAATTTAAAATGGCCATCCATGATTAGTGATTTCTTCAAATTCTGAGAATTTCTTCACGAGTCACTCTCTTTACATTTTTATAACAAACTTCATATGGAGAATACTATAAATTAGTCCAAATCATATTCATTTATCTCAAGTTTTGCTAAACAATAAACTTGTCCTAGAATTATGAAGGTCCCCTCCAGTACATTTTTTATAGTTCTGATCATTCTTCATGTCTCGGTTGCATTTGCAAAGCGGCAGGTTTTGTGTCATTAAATTATTTGCTAATTCAGCACTTTCGTTTGAATGCGGTATTGACATAAATAGCTTCCCGATTCCACAGGTATACATAGTTTACATGGGAGAACATGAAGAAAAGAGAACGTTACTCCAGACTGAAGACAAGCATTTCTCGTACCTAACATCTGTAAAAAATTCCACAGAAGCAGCAAAAGCTTCACTGGTGTACAGTTATAAGAATGTTATCAATGGTTTCTCAGCATTTCTCACCGTAGAAGAAGCTCAAAAGCTATCTGGTAATTAATTTAAATGCATTATATCAAAATTAAAGTGTTGTTTGTAGTTCGTTAATGTAATTTTTGGGCCTTTATTTCTCTACAGAAATGGACGGAGTGGTTTCTGTATTCAAAAGCCACCCCATGAGGTACAAGATTCAAACTACAAGATCATGGGATTTTACAAACCAGCTCATCAGTGGAAATTCAGGCAATATCAGCGGAAATGGAGATGAAGAAATACAACAGAAGGCAAATTATGGAAAAGATATTATTGTCGGCGTCCTGGACAGTGGTTAGTACAAGTCCCTGGAACCAGTTTTTTATATGACTGTTTCTAGGCAGTCAAAATATGATTTAAGTAAATTACTTCAATCATTAATCCTTAAATTTCTGACTGTCTTGGAATAATTACATTTTGTGTCCTAATTTCCACCTGAATTATTATTTCATTGCTTTCATAGTATCAGAGCTAAGGAAAGCTTGCAAATGTTTCCGTTCTTCGGTGAGTGGCCTTGTGCTGCTAGTCCGGACAAGTTCTTTGATTTCTTATTACGTATCAATTTTGAACCTCTACCTCTGAATTGCTCTGGCAACCTTCTGCCTCCTTGAAAATTAACGTGTTAAATTGTAAAATCTAATCCAAGAACCAACAAAAATATAGAAAATCTGAAATCTGCCATATCAATCTATTCAAAAAAAACCTAGTTTCTGGCCTATATTTTGCTGCTGTTAATTTGTGCAGCAACAGTTCTTGTGCCGGTTTCGCTTCTGGTTGTTTCTGCTACCGACTTGTGCAGCACTTGTTATTGGTCCCGAGGTCTTCTATTGTTGACAGACTTTGTGATTTCTTCTTTCTTCATTGTTGAGTCTTTTACTACCTCTAATTTTTTGTTGGTTCTCAGACATAAGTTTTATATACAATTTATGAAACTCCTAACAAAAAGATGTACCCAAATACATTGTAGTTTGATTGCTTCTGAGGTTTACATGCTCGAAAATGTTGTGTTTAACCAGACAAGATCCTCCGACCCCAAGGGTATATTTGGTATGCACTAGGGGATGTTACTAGACGATACAACAAATAATTTTTTTGCTTTTTTATCGTTCTTTAATACCATCAAAGACAATATAGTCCACCTTACTGAATAAGTCATGAAACTACAAAGTTTTGATGGTTTTAGACAGAATTAATAACTTTATCAGCAAAAGTAGATTCGAACAATGCAATTTCATTGAGCAGGAGTATGGCCAGAGTCGGAGAGTTTTAGTGATGAAGGAATGGAACCCATTCCGAGTTCATGGAAAGGAATCTGCGAATCTGGAATAGCTTTTAACTCATCTCACTGCAACAGGTAACATTAATTTTAATTTTCTATGACATATGTTTTGATTAGGATGAACAAAATATTAGTGTCTGATGTTAAATCAATCTTCTGTAGAAAATTGATAGGAGCACGCTACTATTTAAAAGGTTACGAGGCACATTACGGCCCCTTGAATGAGACGATAAATTATCGATCTGCACGCGACAGAGAAGGACATGGGACCCACACCGCTTCGACCGTGGCAGGCCGCAAAGTGCACAACACCTCACTCCTTGACGGCTTGGCCAGTGGCACAGCCAAAGGTGGTGCTCCTCATGCACGTCTCGCAATCTACAAAGTATGTTGGACGATACCCAGTCAGTCGAAGGTACTCGAGAGCACATGTTTTGACGAAGATATGCTGGCAGCATTCGATGATGCCATTGCCGATGGTGTCCATGTAATAAGCATCTCAATCACGCCATATCAGAATATCGAATACACAAAAGATGGGATTGCTCTGGGCGCACTGCACGCCGCTAAGAGAAATATTGTAGTGGTGGCGAGTGCTGGAAATTGGGGCCCAGCCCCATCAACCGTAGTAAATGTGGCGCCCTGGATACTTACGGTTGGGGCCAGTAGCATTGATCGGATTTTCAGCTCGCCTGTTCTACTGGGGAACGGAATGAAAATTGAAGTAAATTCTCTTGCATTATACTCTCGATTTCAGGTCCTTCGAATTTCATTGGCTATGCAAAATTTAAATCCTTCGACATGGTTATATGATCCAGGGTCAAACTGTAACGCCATACAAGTTAAACACCGTGCGCCCTTTAGTTTATGCTGGAGATGCAGAAGCCCCTGGAACAACAACTAATGATACCACTGGGTAATTATAATAATTTAACAGGAGCACATTTGATTCATGGAAATGATAACACCCGATAGTTATTGCACTCCACCTTACCAAACAAGCCATCTGGAAAATTTCTTGATCCTTTTGCAACTGATCTTTTCCAGGTTATGCCTTTCTGGAACTCTTTCACAAGAAATAGTGCAAGGGAAAATAGTTTTGTGCTTGAGGGGAAATTCAAGTACTGTAGAAAAAGGTATGGAGGTGAAAAGAGCAGGAGGTGCTGGGTTCATTTTGCAGAATCCTGCTGATGGAATTGGAGTATCAGTTGTTGCACATGTACTTCCTGGAACTGCTATATTTTCAAATGATTCAGCCACTATTCTCAATTACATAAGAACCAACAAAAATCCAACCGCAAGAATAGTTCCAGCGAGAACTGTTTTGGGTAGTAAACCGTCGCCATTCATGGCTGCCTTCTCCTCGACAGGTCCAAATAGTCTTGAACCCAATATTCTTAAGGTATATAGTACTTCTAGATGCTCCTTTAATCAATTGTCTAAAAGTTTAAGTTAATAATGGTTAAACTATTTTCAACACGTACAATGATTGATCTCTGCTACTGAATTACAGCCCGATATAACTGCGCCAGGACTGAATATCTTGGCAGCCTGGAGCGAGGCAATCTCTCCCACAAAACTATTCGCAGATAGTCGGGTGGTGAAGTACAACGTTCTCTCAGGGACCTCCATGTCTTGCCCTCATGTAGCGGCAGCAGCCGCCCTGATCAAGGCAGCGCATCCAGATTGGAGCAGCGCCGCCATAAGATCAGCCCTGATGACAACCAGCACTCAAACCAACAACGTGGGCACCCCAATAACCGACGCCAATGAAAATCCAGCAACTCCCTTCCACTATGGATCGGGGCACTTCCAACCCGCAAAAGCAATGGATCCAGGCCTGGTTTACGACTCAAATTACACTGACTATATTCTTTTTCTTTGCAACTATAACAACACTGTAAAAAATGTGGATCCATCATTTACTTGTCCAACGGAATTTACGTCGCCAAGTAATCTGAACTATCCAACAGTTACAGCCTCCTTCATAAACAGCGAGGTTTTAGTGCACAGAACGGTGACCAATGTCGGTGCCGGAGGAAGTGTATATAATCTGAGTATTGAAACCCCAGTTGGGTATTCAGTAAAAATTTCTCCAACAACATTGAATTTTGTGCGTTTGGGGGAAAGGAAGAACTTCACAATTACAATTAAACAAGAAAATGGGGTTACAAAAGATGATTATGCATTTGGTTCGTACACATGGAGTGATGGAATTCACAGTGTAAGAAGTCCGATTGTTGTTCTTTAGATGAATATTTTCTTTCTTTTTTTGTGGGGAGGAAATAAATTGTAAAAGGGATTTGGGCATTCTTTTTGGTATAAACGGGATTAGGATGGTCATTTTTTGTATCAAAATTAAGGGATTATTTGACAAAGTTTATTATAAAAGTTTTAGCAAATTTTGATTAAAATTGATGAAATATATGATTGAAAATTTGATAAAATTGGTGTGATTAAAATTAAAGTTTGATCAATTGAAAAATTGAAATATAATTTAAAAATCAAAATGAAAAAAAGGCTGTGGTAATGCTATTTTGAAGAGTGTTAATTTTTTAACACTTCTTTTTTCTTGATCTCATTCTGAAAAGACGAAAATTTCCTAAGTACAGGGAATTTCTACAGATTTTATATAGGATGTTAATGTGGTAGCATCCTATTCATTTGTATTCTATCTGAACTCACATATATTTTAATCATATCCATTGATTTTGAATTTATGTATCAATTCTTAATAAATTTCATGTACCCATAGCATTGATTGTCCTTTTAGTAGAACTGATAAGTCTACAAATGTTGCAACATAAAAGGCGAATTCTCCACAATTATTAGGTAGTTGATGTTGGACATGTTATAAATATTATAAGGGTAATTGGCAGAAAACATCCCCACTTTTTCAGTTTATTGTGGAAAACATCCATACCTTTCATTTTTTGGCACAAAACATTCCTACCTTCCACATTTTTTATGCTGAACGTCATTTTCACCAATTTTTACCATAAAATGATCATTATACCTTCTTATTTAAATAAAATAAAAATAAAAATAAAGAACAAATTACGGTCATACTTCCAAACTTTTTAAAAAGTGCAAATCAGTCCAAAAGTCTTATTAAAACATTAAAAATGAAAAAAAAAATATCTCTCTTAGACTCGTTCCCCGAACCACCACCACATATTTTAATTCGAACTTGCATGATGAAATTCAAGATTTTAGCTAAGATTTTGGGGGCAATTTTTTGGGTTCGTGGATTTAGGGTTGAATTTGGGTTATTCACATACTTTGGGGTGATTTTTATGATTATTCACGATTTTGATGGATTGAAAATTGTTTCTATGGGACAGAGGAGAAATGAGTGGTGGAGATGGTGGTGTCATTGGTGGTGTGAGGATGAGAAAGGAAGGAGGAGGAGGAGGAGTGGTGATTAAAAAATTTGGCCACGTGACCTTTCAAAAAACAATTTGGGTGAGCATTTGCACTTTTTAATAAAAGTTTGGGACTCATTTGCAATTTTAATAAGGTTTTTGGACTGATTTGCATTTTTTTGAAAAGTTTGGAGTATGACTGTAATTTGTTCTTTTTTTTTGTTTTTGTTTTCGTTTTATTTAAATATGAGGGTATATTGGTCATTTTATGGTAAAAATTGATGAAAATGACGTTCATCGCAAAAAATGTGGAATGTATGAATGTTTTGTACCAAAAAATGAAAGATAAGGATATTTTCCACAATAAACTTGAAAGGTAGGGACGTTTTGTGCCAATTACCCATATTATAATAATTGACTTTTACTATGACCATGATGCTCTTTTAAAATAAAGAATTTTTTTTATGGTGAACCTAGAACAATTCTAATAGATTCTTATTTATAAAGAGTTTCTTATACGTAACAGAGAACATTTTTAAATTTAAATGGTAAACGCTTCAATAATTTTCTCTATTTTGACTATATATTTTATTTTGCTCAAGAGACATTTATTGACTTCTTCTCATATTTAATTTAACATATTATAATTAAATTATGATTTGAAAATTTTAAGAAGTTAATATTGAAATCTATAGCATATTAAATGCAATTATTATAAATTAAGAATAAATAATGTATTTAGCTCTCTAAATTTGGAGAATCAAGCACTCACTATTTTAAAAAGTTAAAATAGAGATGGCCTTTGAATTTATTTTCAAGTATTATCTTTCTAAAGTAGAGAGTAACTTGGGTTCAGAGAATCTCTTAGAAATACTTCTATAAAGTAAGAATAGAGTCGAGGGTCAAACATACTCTCTATTTAAAAAAGTTAAAATAGAGTTTTTTTTGAAATTTATTTCTTAACATATGATTCTCCAAAATAGAAAGTATTCTGTTTTTCGAGAGTTTCTTAAAAATACTCTTAATAAAGAATACTAACATTTCTACCAAATGGAATAATTTGATGTCTAATGTGAAGGAACATTTGCTTAACAAACCAAAGATGTTCAGCCTTGTTTGATTTTCATTAAATTATATTTCATTTTTGTTTCTCTTATTTTTAATCATAGAATTTTTCATAAAATAATATTATACGTAAATCGAAAAAATTTCCTTCTTTTTCAACCACTCATTTTTTTTTTAAAAAAAAACACTATTCCACCCCCCATTTTCATTCACAAAAAATGGGAGCCAAACAGGAGCTCAAACTGAGTTGGATAATTCGTACTACAAACATTTCTTAATTCCCTATTCCTATTATGGATGGTAACCAAGCAGATTTAAAATACAAACCCTCTATTCAATCCTTAACAAGTTGGCTTAAAACCCCCTTATCTTGAGATTTAATAGCCTTTATCACAACCCCCCCCCCCCCCCCCCCCTTTTCTCCCGGGGGAAAAAAACTTTTAATATTACCAAAATATAATGACTATCTAATCCATCATTCCGTTTGAATCAATACAAATATAAGCCTCTTTATAGAATTTCTCAGCTTCAATTATCGTATACTTGATGTAAGTGCGAATTGGTCAACGGTGTCACATGGTAAAGGATTGTGAGAAGAATTATATTATTTTCTCCCAGAAAGTCATAAAATAATGGTAAAATTATAAGTTGCGACTCACGGGATCAACGAATTTTTCTACTCATGTAGCACAACAAGATTGCTAACTGCAGATTTAAGGTCAATTTATTGAAAAATACACTAACGGTGTCCAATATACAGGTTGCAAACTTCCTACCAAGAATAAATTGTGTGTATATCTTATATCTTAACTTGTCGATCCGTGTGTGTGGGGAGAATAAAATGCTCAATCAATTACTAACTAGTCATTTTGGTGATATTCGCTTCGATATCTCTTAATATTAGATATCTTTCTATTATTCGAACAAAATCTCTGTCGGGTTTTGATGGGCTTGAAACAACCCTTTCCTTACAAATCAGGCCTACGCCCTCACTAATCAGGTCCACACATCGCTAGCATTACCGTTCACTCATTCAATAATCTCTTTAGTCGAAATTACACCCATCATTGTAACCCTTCCTACTCGAACCTCCTATTAATTCTCGTTGCTTTTAGGATCAAAGGAAAATCAAAAGTTTTATATTCGCTAAATTTAAAAGGGTTTACGTTCGATTTTAATTAGTTTTCAAAATAAAAATGTTAGCAACATTAATAATCAATATACCTAAACTATTTCTAACAAAAAATCTATTCATCCAAAGTAATAAATTGGTATACACTCATCCTATTGTTGGCAGCAGCTCAAACAATGGGCAAACTCTCGACTCATACGCAAAATTCTCGCCACTTAATTGGCTATTTTTAGTTGTGTTAGCCAAATCTTTTAAATTGATAGACTCTTATTTCCAAAATTTTAAAAGCAAGGGGATTGGTCTATTAAAGTATTTAGTCATGAACTAAAATTATAATAGGAGTCGCGTTGTACATAATTCATTCCACATCTTTCATCGATAGGAATTGAATACTCGTACGTAAAATCAAGAAGTCCAAATTCCTATACATCATTTGAATATATAAATTCATATAAACGCACGTAATACACGCATATCTAAAGTCAATTTTCGACAACAAAACTATGGATTTCAATTTTCTAAAACTATCATGTTTATTTGCAAAAATGGCGTGAGAGTAAAATAGCATCTACAAAAGAATATGTGAATCGTCTCGAAGATATTCTAATTTTTTAAATAGTAAATGATCAAGTACTTTCAACATAGTTGAAAATATTGTGCAATGTCTATTTATATTGAGCCAAAAAGATTGACTTCTGAAAAATATGAAGATAAATTCTCTATTGATATTTGAAATTCCTACAAGTCATTGCAAATCATCTTGATTGGCCCTCAAATTATTTAAATTATTGTTCTGGATAATCCTACTTGCGTCCCAACAACCCCACGTTTTGATCCATAGACTTAATCAATTATTTTCCTTTCTCTAGAAACATTATATATTTGATTGTGCCCGACGCTTTATACTACAAGTTACTTGCCTCTCACATGAAGACAGACCCAGCACATTGATTGTGCGTGGGACCGACCTCCTTTGTGAGAGACAGTGGTGGAGTCGGGTAAATGTCTGTGTACCAATAGCTTAATTCTTATATATTTGATTAAGCCCGCAAAGCTACTTAGAAATTTCCATTTAAGTTCACACTTCATTACAAGAAATTCATTTTACTGCTAATTCATTCCTCTTGACTAATTGTTTTTTCATTTACATCTTCTTTTATATTGCAATAAATTCATGAAAGCTTAATCTCAACACAATATTATGGCTTTAATTATTCATCCACGTTAGATCAGTTAGTTATAGGGCACGTGGCCTTAATTGTCTCAAAAAAATGTTACAAAGAAAAAAAATTCTTATTTATTAAATGTTTTGAAGCATCTCCAAGAGACTTTTCAAATATAAGATGCTTTCGATTTTAAATAGTCAACCTTTAAAATTATGCTCTAAGAAACTTTTAAAATTAACATCTAATTTAGAGAGTGAGTTTGGTGAGCCAAACTCGCTATTTATAATTAAATGCGTTCAAAGTATTTTAATTTTTCAATGGAAGATATGATATAATAATTTGGAGGGAAGCTAGTGAAAATCAAATATAGAAGAAAACAATAAATATTTTTTAGAGTAGTAAAATTACGTGTTAGACATAAAAAACTATTGGAGTGCTTAGAAATTTTTACTTTCTAAATTTATAAATTATCTCTAAATTGTAGAATATGCCCTTTAAAAATAAAGAATTTATTGGAGATGCTCTTAATATACAATAAGTCTTTCTTTAGTTCAAATTTCTTAAAAATCATTTTTTTTTTTTCAAAGTCATTTTAAACCACGGTTTCATTAGATCCATTACTTTTAAATCATAAATTTTATCAACATTTATCAAAATCTACTAAAAGTTTGTTTTTTTTAACAAAATTAAATAGGGGCTAAGTTCTTAATATTTATCTAAAAATAAAAATAAAATGAAATTGTATTGTTACTTAAAAATGATAATAGTCATTTCTTTACGTCATTAAAATCACACATATATATTCTTTAACTATGAGGTGGCATGGCTTTAAAATCTAGTCCTTGGTTGGATTTTTTTGAATTTTTTTGGTGAATCGTTGCACCTTTTCTTAGGAGATGAAACTACTTCGTGCAGGGATAATTGAAAACTATATGTAGATGATAGTACTCATCCCTAAACACATTACAAATCATTCTATTATTCTTCCAACCATTAAAGAAATATAGTTTCTTTATATAATCAAAACCTCATTTATCACTGGTTCATTTGGATAATTACTTTGTTTTTGGTGTTCTTCATTGAGGCTTAATAAATTCTACAAACTATTTGCTATTTCAATCATTTAAAAGCACTATAAAAAGCAAATATCGTTTGAGGACAACGATTTTTTCATGTTCAAGTCTTCTTTGAATATATCATTTTCTTCTTTTTCATTTTTCTCCATTGCTCTTTTTTTTCTTTTTTTACCTTTTTTCTAAGCACCTTGGAGATCATGTGGTAATTTCTTTTTGAAGACTTCCTTCCTTGCATATGTGCGTGAGACTATGAAGCCTGCTTCGTCCAATGCCATCGGGCGACACTCAGGGGCGGACCCACCCTAGGACCTGGAGGGTCCTATGACCCACCAAAAAAAAAAAAAATTTCATTTTTTTTTATTTAAAATACTGTACAATTTTGGGATATAACATGTTAGATGTTAGATATAAGTACAGATTTTGAGATATAACATCTATAAAGTATACTGTAATTTTTCATTATAACATGTTAGATATAAATACAGATTTAGATGGAAAATCAGAAATCTGGCTTTGAAAATGAATTTTAGTTAATTAAGATTTGAATTTAGAGAGTTGTTGAATGTTGTGATTTATTTTGATATTAAGGTGTTGTTCTTTTGTCCGTTTTGCTGGTTTAGTTGTATGTTTGGTTCTTTCTAAGGTTGTTAATTGTCAGTAGCAACGAAGTGCTTTTACCTCTTGTAGTAAATCCGTCTAATTGTTGAAGAAACTGTTTGGTAACATGGGTTGAGACCTCGAAATTGGATAGAAATTCTTGTCTACATATTTGAATTTGATTTCGAACAGTCTAACACAATTAAAAAGTAGTTCTGATTTCAGTTTGTCAGCTTACTGCTGTAATTGGTCGGATGAGCGTTTCCGAGTTAATAATTTTTTCATTTTTACAGCAATTTAAGAATGGAAAATAATATGTACTTCAAACTTCTATCATTTTAATTGTACATCATTATGAATGTTTGTGCTACCCGCCTCCAAAAAAAAATTTTCGGGGGCAGCCCCGTGCTCCCCCCTCCTTCCCTCCTTCATCTCAATATCTTTCATTTTAGGACCCACCAGTTCTAAAATCCTGGGTCCGCCACTGGCGACACTGGTTCAACTAAAAAATATTACATCCCTCGCTTAACTTGACGGCAAACACATGGGCTATCACCTGACTCACAGTTGAGAGCTTAGAGCATCTCTAATGATGGTATAAAATTGAGTGTAAATTGATATCTTCAAAATTACTTTTGCATTCTCATTTACATCTCCCGTGGATCTAACTCCAAATTCTACTCCAATAGAAATATCTAAATCCATTTTTTGTCTTTTGTGGATGTACATCATTTTTCACATTTTTCAACGAAAAATATAATTTGAATTTTCTTTCCATCTCTCCATTTGATAGATTTTCGACCATTTTGAATTATTTTTTTCATCATACAAACGAGAAAGCCGAATCGAAATTGTTTTAGCCTATTCAATATTAATTATTTCTACTCTGCAGTCGATGAGGATTAGAGATCCAAATCAAAGTAATAAGTTTATTTTAATCATAATGAATATATTAATTAATTAACTCTGCCACCTAATTAATCTTCATTCCCATTGAGTGTTTATTTACCATATTTTAATGAGGGATGCTAGAGAATCCGGGCCTCCCTGTTTTGAACCCGGGATTTAATTCGGAACAAGTATCTTTTCCCTATTTTAATGGCATAATCACATGGAACAAATTAATATTTTAGTCTTGTCAATGTCGTAACTAAAATTACAAGTCAATCAATTATTCGATATCCTAAGGTCCGATTAAATTAATGTTTCACATGTGTCTATAAATACCGGACAAGAAAATACACTAATCTTTTCATCTCATAAAAAAATAAAACTAAGTTAAAAGCATATTTGTTTCTGACTAAAATCTAATTTTAATTTATGTTAAAGTCAAGCAATCAATATTAACTATATCTTTTATGGGTCCCACAACTTTTCAACCACACATTTTAAAAACTTCTATCACAATCTATTAAAAAAAATCTAATTTTAATCTCCACCAAATACGCTCATAAGTGGTTAACTATACAAAATGTCGTTAATTAATTGATGATAAACTTTATACTTATAGCAAATAGAAATAATATTTTCTTGAGCATTTTTTTTTTTACCCGGTTGCATTTTTGTACACGTACAAATACGTATACATTTTCACTTATGAAGCATGATATATGTATGACATGTCATCATATATTTATATATTTTTATATGGCAAAAATATGTCACTGAATAAACCAGCTGTGGATGTTGGAAATTGTCGAAAACAGACAAAATCTTGTTGGAAATATTTATAAACATAAAACTGATAGAACGTACTGGATCTTCTTAAGCTATGTAAAATAAGAAAATTATTTTTCCAATTTCCTTCTCTTCGGAGAAAATGAATTTTCAGTTCTGCTACAGTGAATTAGTTTGCATTCTGAATACTCTAAAACAACTGTCGAAGGATGATGATTAAACCCACAAAAAATGGCCAAATAAATATATCATTTTCTTCAGTTGTATGTTAATCTTGGCTTTATCCAGAAGTCATGTTTCAAGAAATCCTGTCATCCTGAGAATTGAATCCCTGACTTCTATCAAATTCCTTCCTTTAAGTCTGCCGGAAAACGCCATCATTTTTCCAGCAAGACGCCGTCCGATGATGACGTGGGGTGGGACCATTTCTCCGTCATCTCCAATATCTTCATCGAAAAAATCCGAATCCACATACCTTAACCATGAATTCCCAGACACATTCTCCGGGATATTCAACGGAACTGAATTCTTCATCTTCTTCAACTTCTTTCTCCTTCCCTTGATAGTTCTTCTGGAATTCAAATGAACTGCAAAATTGCAGTCATCGCCTGCTTCATATTCGGCATTTTCTTGAAAAATGACTTCAGATTCTTGAAATTCTTCTGCCATGAGAAAATGAGTTGCTTAGAGAATAATGGTTTGAGCTCAAGAATTGAGACTTGCAATTGATAGAAAATGAGCGAAATTGGAAGGAATTTATAGGGAAAAGGTGAAATGGTGGAGTGGGGAAGGAAAATCTGGAATCGTAGCGAGTACACTTCAGATGGGCATTGAGTGCGGAATCCGCTCTCTCTCTCTCTCTCCGAATAATTCTATAGTTGTCAGCAACAAAAATACGTTGTTACTTGCGTCTCACGGCTCTGTAGTGTAGACCTTATATTTTTGTGTAGATTTCATTTTTTTTTTATTACGCCTCATTATTGGCGCTCTCACCTACCCTGCCCTGCCCTGAGCCTTGGTAAAAGAGGTAAATCGTAAGTTATACCTCCAAAAGTACAGGATGAAAGGCTGTTTGTACACTTGCACTTACCCAAGAGCCAAATTCATATTTCAGGATTCGAACTCTTGACGCGACAACCTCAAGTAAATATGGATTTCTCCACTTTCCCTTTTTACCACTTGAAGATGTGTCCTGGGACGTAAATTTCATTTATTGACTTTATAACGCAGTTACCCATGGTTTGATTAAATTTTGTCAGCATATCATTTGTTTATATTTTACTCAAACATACTAAAAATGTTTAAAATAAAATAAATTTAAAAAAAAAAAAGTGTACATTCTCATTTTTGTCCATTTTCACTTTTGACTTTCGAGTTTCAACTGAATAAACGTACAAGTATTAACTTAATACCTGTACGTGCATTTAGAGACGACTAGATTGGACTACCGATCATGCTAAGCCAAGCCCAATTCATTTTCAAACTTACTTTTATTTATTTTTGAGCTCAGTCATGTCCAAAATAAGATCAGGTCGCGTCCAAAGAAATGAGCACTCGAGATTTCTATGTTTGTTCCAAACATATTAGCTCAAGTCCAAAATCAAAGTAACCCAATTCAGTTCATAATAGAGTTACATAATGATTTACATATAAATAATGTGTTAAAAAGAGTGTAGTGAAGTCTTTTTATATTTGGTTGAAAAGATTTTTATCAAATCATATTTTACCACATCATGTATATGTAAACTATTATATAAATCATTATGTACATATAATAGAACCGATGTTTCTGACCCACAGTCACAGATGTGTTACATGTACATAATAGTTTACATAATGATTTACATATTCATAATGTGGTGAAATATGATTGTGTCAGAACTTATTCAATTAAATAAATAACTAAAAACTACTTTTTTTTGCACCTCGTCAGTATATAAATCATTAAGTAAAAGTAGCATTATTCTTCCAACCATTTCAATTTCAATTTTAACGTTCGGCCTCTCCCACCCCCAACTTCGATCTCCAATCTCTTCTGCTCATTTTGTTTGCTCCAAATCTAAAATCATCTTTTTTACTGAAGAAGAAGAAGAAGAAGAAGAAGAAGTTGCTTATTTGAATATCGATTTCCACCTGTTTTTCAACTGTGGATAATCATTTCCTTTTAGGCTCCATTTAATAGCCTCTTATTTTTTCTAGAAATTGGAATTCAAATTCCAACTTCCACTTTTAACTTGTTTGATTGGTCAAAATTTTCATCGAAAACATTTTTCACTTTTTGAAATTTTCCTTGATTTCAAGGAATTCATTTTCCCACCACTTTGGTAAGAATTGGAATTCCACCTTTTTTTTAGCAATAAAAGAAATTTTAAGATGAAGTGTAAAAAAAATTATCCCTTTAATTGACAAATTTCATGTATAATAAAGCCAAACGAACACCAAAAATTTTCTTTTTTTTTATTTTTTTATTTTTTTTGGTAATCTAAACAAATTTTGTCCCCAATAATAAGAAAATTTATTCATTTAATTGACAATTTTCATAAAAATAAAGTCAAACGGACACCAAAATTATTATATTTTTCATCCCAAAATTATTATATTTTTCAGATGAAAAATATAATAATTTTGGTGTCCGTTGAAAAATTATACCAATCAAACACTTTTAGCCCCAATTTGGTACCCTTTTTTTCCATTCTCATTTTCAGTCACACATTTTTCAATAAAATAATATTTTTCATCACATCAATAATTTTTTCTTCTTTTTCAACCACATATTCATCATTCATCACATAAAAAAATTCGCTTTCTCTCTAAAAATGCCTATCAAACAGGAGCTTAATTATAATTCCTAATTAAATAAATTTTATGCAATTCAATTCCTTATAATTCATTTTTTTTCTATCCAAATTTCATTTTTCTATCAAATGGACCCTAAAAGTAATTAAGTGCACGATAGTTGGTCAGATATTTAAAAAAAAAATTGTCAAAAAATTAACCAATACATATATATATATATATATAGAAAGAAAAAAAATTGTTATGGCCAATGGCTTGCCCAGCTTTACACAACTTAGATCCTGTGCACGCTATCTTTGTGTTGGTATTTCTTTCGAGGTTCAATAGGCGTTAATTAGAAAAGTCAATTAAGTAGAGGCAATATGATAGACGCCATCTAACTCTATGATTATTTAAGAGACACATTTGTTCCCCTTAATAATAAATAATACTACTTTGTGCAAGGTGCATACACAATTATAAATATGCGAACTTAGAGTGTGTTTGATATTGATTTTAATGAGAATAGAATTTTTGAAATAGTGATTGATGGAAGAATGTGTGGTAAAAAAATGATGAAAAATTTTAAATTTGTGTGTAATATTATTTTATTTGAAAAATGTGTGGTTAAAATGAAGAAAGAAAAAAATGATAATGAGAACGCGAATAAAATGGGGGCCAAACAGGTCCTTAGTAAAATTTAAAGGGTTAAATTTACATTGGGCACCCAACTTTATATCTGATATTTCCATGGCCACTCAATTTGATTTTTTTCACTATGGTCACTCAACTTTATACTTAGTGTCACTGTTACCACCCAATTTGATTTTATTTCACCATAGCAACCCAATTTGTTATAACGTTTCACCATAGATGCCCAACTTTTTTTTTCACCATTTTCACTAATTTTAAAATTAGTAAAATGGTAACTTTGCATTATATATATAAAATAAATTTAAAAAATTTAAATAAAAACTTACTCAGAATAATAATATGAAATAAAAAATTATTTAAAAAAAACGTTCCTTTAAAAAAATAATAATAACTTTTTTTAAAAAGAAGGTTACTTCAAAAAATAAAATAAAACAAAAACTTATTTTAAAATATTTTTAAAAAACTTTTATTCTTTTAAAAAATTATTTTATATATATAATACTAGTTACATTTTTACCCTTTTTAAAATTAGTGAAAATGGTGAAGATAAATTGGCTGAACATGATGAAATGTTATATGAAATTAGGTGATAAATGTTATATGAAATTAGGTAATCATAACGAAACATTATATGAAATTGGGTGGATATGGTGAAATAAAATCAAATTTGGTTGTCATGGTAACATTAAGTATAAAATTGAGTGACTTTGATGAAACAAAATCAAATTGCGTGACCATTATGATACTAAATATAAAGTTTGATAGCCATTAACATATTTAACCCAAAATTTAAATCTAAAATTTGTTGAAGAATTTGGTGATAATTGATAATGATTTTTGAATTATTTATATTTATTACATATAAATAATTTAAATATTGACAAATGTAATCAAGGCATGGTATAACACAGTGTTCTTAAAATAGATTTGCTTTCTTTTCGTAAGTACTTGAGGTTTTGTTTGAGCATTTATCTTTCAAGATACAATAGAAAAATCATTAGAAATTGAGCACTTAAATTTCTATATCGATGAATTGAATTTGATCAGAACTATCACTAAAACTCTTGACAGAAAGTGGAAATTATGAACAAAAAGAACTGGAAAGAAGAGGGGAATTTTCCATGTGTATGGAATAAAGGAAAATTATTTATATAAAGAGACTCTAATGGGTGACTTAACTGACTGACTGTTTAATCTTTCCATTAATAAAGGCAATAAACCTAGGAATTTCAAGAATTTGGAAGTTTAAAAATATATAGAAAATAAAGGCAAATTAAATATGGATCCTTCTAAGGGGTTAATTTTGGTTTGTTTTGTCCAACTTTTGCGTAGCAAATTGCGCTCATACACAAGTTCAATGTTCGAAGTGCTAATTCGATCCGTGATTTGTACTCCCTATACGGACATGTGGAGAGAGTCTCTATACTACACATGATTACACCCTTAAAAAAATGCAATTATATATAAATTAGTATTTACCTTGTTAAATTTCTTATGTGGGATAAAACTAAAATAGTTTTTCCTCTAACACAAACATCTTCCTATGGGTCCACTTTAAATTTAAATTTCTCATTAACTTGAGCATCAATTTTGATAAGTAAATATAAAATTTCGATATTTTCAAGGTGGTGAGCACGAATTTACTTTGTTCTTCCAAAATGAAGGAATGAACTCACTTAAAATCATGCCAAAACATGTTCTATACATGCCATTTTTTCAACATTTTTGACCCATATTGAATAATGTCTAACTGCCTGGGGTGAGGACCTGGGGGGCAGAGAGAGAAAGAGAGAGTTGATTTGGATATGATTAGTAGAAAATGATACAAATTATTAGCTTTGTGAATTAAAGATATGTGAAAGTTATTCTTTATATGTCTACCTTGGAGAAACTATCAATGTTTTAAAAATCAACTCGAACATCGACCCAAAAAAGGTGAAGAATCAAAAGGTTTAATCGAAGTTGAACTGAGATGGAACTAGATGTCATAAATAAATAAATACGTACACAAACAATAAAATACTATGAAAACAATTTTTTTTTTAATTTTCACATTAATAATTCAAAGTAAATCTATCTTTGTTAATTAGTTCATTATCCTACAATTAGTCTCAATACTTCAAAATTTAAAAATCAATATGTTAAAATAGTTTTTTTTTTTTAAAAAGTAGTTTAAACTTATAAAAAATTATATCTAGCATTATTATGTTAATAATCAAGTGCAATTTAAGTTAAATTTAAAAATTAAATAAATGTAAAGATGGGGGTGGATATTACAGTTAGTTGTGATTCAAAATCAAATCAATCAATTAGACATACATATGGAAAAAAAGAAAAAAAAGAAAATTGATGGGCATTTTAACATTTGTTTGCTATACCAATATGTGGCATTAAAATTTTATGAACCCATTTGAGAGAATGACATCTATAAAAGGTATTCTCTCTCATTGAAAGTTTATGAAACCATTTGAAAGAAGTGTATTTATAAAAGGACTATGTCATCCAATATTAGAGCCTTCAATTGTAGTGCATGAGGCTCATTCATGAAGTTAAATTTTTTAAAATTAAAATTGACAAAATTGTAAAATGACCACCAGTTCATCGATTTACGGTTAAACTGGCATGTTCAGTAGGTTTTGAACAATTTTTATTATAATCGATTAACTGAGCATGATTGATCCAATTTTGGGTTCGATTCCCGGTTCTAATGGTTGAACTGAGTAGGTCAGGTTGATTTTGACAACACTGGAAAATATGCATGCATTGAAGCAAGTGTAGTAGAACTACTATCGTTGCGTTGGACAGAAAAACGAAAACAATAGTTCAATATTTACCTTACAAATAAGTAGCTGAAAATGAAATAATTGATTAATTCTGCTGGCATTCTATCTCCTTAATTCTATATAATTTTACTCAACTCAAAATCCTAGATATGTGGTTTTGAGGTACTATCTAGTAACTAACATAATCTAAGAAACAATGATCATGGCGGAGCTATTGTTGGACTAAAAAATCTTTTAAATTGAGCTAATATGTGAAAAAAAAAAAAAAAAAAAATGAAAAAAATTACTCCAAACCCTACATGTAAAGTGTAAACTATAAAATTCAAAAGAGAGGTGGTATAATTATAATTTCACAAATCAGATAATAATTCAAACTTTTAATATTTTAAAATTAAATTAATTTGCATACCCACGCCAACCCCCAATTTAATATTTTACAATCCTATGGCACTTAAAACAATTTAATATTTTCTAAGTACTTAGACAATATTCATATCTTTATTTCCATGGTTTCATACCATTTAGTCTCTGGTAGAAATTAAAATTTTAATTTTAATTTAAGTTAAAGTTAACAATTAATTTTAAACACGTATATCATAAGACTCACAATTTTTCAACTATATTGTATCAATTCTTATCAAAATCTATAAAAATCTTATTTTAATCCCACCAAACAAGGACTTAATATTTTAATAAATGAAAATTAGCACGTAATGTCCTTACTTTACAATATTATTGTGTAAAACGCGCGTCCATACCTTCCGTCTCCAATGTAAACAACAAAATCTATTGAAAATAGAACACTAATTATCAGCTAACAAACACTTTAACGGTTAAATTAATCTCCAGATCAAAATTCATGCGAATTCTTAAATTAAATTCCATTTGGTTTTTCACCACTATTTTCCAAATTGGTATTCAAATTTGAACCAACATAGAAGAAACACTTGACCAACTGGGAAATGAGATTTCCTTCAATAACAAAATTCTGAGTTTTGTAAGAATTGTTGTTGCTCACATACCTCTTTTGCAAGAATTGGAAAAAATATCGAAGAGAAATCGCAAGAAACTGTCCACACGTAAGGGAATAAAGAGGGAAAATTTTCTAAGATGATATTACCCTTTCATTTTGGAAAAATAAAATAAAATAATAACAATAATAATAATAATAATTGATTACATGTGTTCACTTAGCAGAGATATTGATAGGAAATTAACGGAATGACGATTTGTACAATCAAATGTGTAATTAATGATGAAAACGTCAAAAAATAGAAGGCATAAATATTTTACAAAATAATATTAAAAAATAGTCACGCGTGAATTACCCTCTTTTTAATAAATATTCGTAAAAAAGGACGGGGGGCGAGGGGGGGGGGGGGGTGGGAAGAGGGGAACTTGTCCATACACGAGAACCGTGATTTGCTGCCCGAAAACAATGGAAGCGGCGACGTCGTTTAAAAGCATCATATAATTTAGATTCCTCTCTTTGGCCGGTGTCTTGCGGCACAATTACACGCGTCAATTTTTGAGTTGTGCATCTGTGGATCAAGCGGATCACCAGCCGCCGTTTGCGCTGAGCTGCACTGTCACTTTGAAGTTTGAACCTAATCATTTCCCGAATTACAGCTTTGATACGTGGATTTGACTCCGCTCGGCTAGGTTTGTCACTTCACTTGTAATTTTTTCAATTTTTCTTTCTACTATTTTGATGTCCACATGTGAATATGTTTTCATTATTATTTGAGAAAAATAATATTTTAAATAGTAAATTTTTTGAGAATATATAGTTAAAAAGTAAGAACAAGTTTTAAATTCACGTACATAATATTTTATTGTGTGAATGTGTGATTGAAAATGTATATAAAAAAAAAATTTCTGGAAAAAAGTCCATCAAAAAGGGCTATAGTCCAAATTGGATTTACTTAAAATCAAATTTGTTTTATTGAATTATGATAAAAATATATAATTGAAAGGTTGATAAAAGTTATAGTCTCATAAAATGTGTAATTAAAAGTAAGTTTTAAGAAAAAAAAATTAATTTTAAAAACTAGTTCATAATTTTAAAATTATCCCTATTAAGAGAAGTCGTCTCTGTAATGGCCAACTCCACGCCTACTATCTAGTTCATAATTTAAGCACATGTTTGGTAGAAATTAAAATATATATTTATTTAAGTCAAAGTCAATAAGTAATTTTAACCACACGTGTTATATGATCCACAATTTTTCAATCATACATCTCATCAAATTTTATCAAAATTCAATAAAAATCTGATTTTAATCTCCATCAAACATGGGCTAAGTAAGTAATGTATCTTTCATCGCGTGTCTTTACTTCTTCGAATTAGATTGTACATTTGCATGATATATTCGATACATTGAACTCAATAATGTGATGAGCTCTGCAATTGGTACAGGGTTGGGGACAGAATTAAAAACATGGGCTGAAGTGGAATAAACGTCGACTGATGTGCATACACCTTAGCCCTGTTTTAAATCCCTATCTCTAACCCCGTACCAGTAGCATAAATCTAACATGATACTGTCTTTCCCAATGCATGAAACCACAAGAGACGTACTACACAATTTGCCACTTATTCTTTCTAAATTCCTACTTGTATTTGTATGTGTAAATACTGTAATAGTACAAT
Organism: Osmanthus fragrans; assembly: GCA_019395295.1. Classification (NCBI taxonomy): domain Eukaryota; kingdom Viridiplantae; phylum Streptophyta; class Magnoliopsida; order Lamiales; family Oleaceae; genus Osmanthus; species Osmanthus fragrans. The sequence continues at coordinate 14,904,550 of CM033350.1, forward strand.
GCAATGATTTCCTTTCTAACATTGTGGCTCCACCTCACAAGTGCATTGATGCATATACACGTCTATATATATATATATATATGAAAAGTCTTTTCGTATATGCATCTAAGTTAAAACTCCCACCTACTAAATTCACAAAGCTTATCCATATAGGAACGTCATTTTCCAATAAACAAAAACTCCATCCCTCCGCCACAACCCTAACCACTCAACACATATATCTACCCTAACTACCTTAATTAATATAATCATGCTACACTAACATATTTGATGACATGTTTATTGCCAAAACATCCACATGACAGAATTTCATTAGACTGTTTTTTAAACAGTCAATCATGTCATCCAATCATTTTTTTTACACATCTTCTTTTGTTAACAAAGACGTTAAAAACATCTAGCAACAAAACTTAATTCTAATTAATATGTGGAATATTCGTCTTCACGTTCAATCAAATACATTATAGGCCAAAAATATTACACACACAAATATGTAAGCTGCTAGTTAATTCTTATCTGTAGTAGAGGTGTACTTTGTCTAGATTGGACCCGGTTCATAACTTTTTGCGACTAAACAAAAGGAGTAAAGCTACTCGATTAAGGAAATAGACAAGGTTTGGTGACAGGTGTGGCTGTCTTTTTTTTTCCTCACTGTCAAAGAAAAAAAATGACACGTGCTCCACGTTTCATATTATATCATTAAACTTGTCCATGTAGTAGGATTGAAAAAAAAAAGTGCTCAGCTAGAACGCGAATGTGCAGTTGAAAATGAGTATGCATAAAAAAGGGTTTGAAAAATATGGTTATTAAAACCACGGCTTAGTCCCTCTTTGGTTTAGTTAAAATTTTGATAAAAAATTAAATCAAAATCAATAATTAATTTTAACTTTTATTTTATGGTATCTACATCTTTTATCAACTTTTTAATCATTCATTTCATTAATTTTTATCAAAATCTACGAAAAATCTAATTTTTAGCGTAACCAAACAAGACCTAATCTTAATTAATATTTCCTCCCCTAATGAGAGTCCATATAGTTCACAATCTTTTTAATAATTTGAAGTAAAATATTCCCATTTATTTCACGAAATGAAATTTGGATTAAAAATATAGATAAAACTACTTGTACATAATATTTGATACATAATGGTGCACATATCCTCACATGGGTATGGGATCTGAGTGTGGGGTCCATGAATGAGCCCCACACCCATGTAAGAATGTAAATATCATTATGTACCAAATATTATGTACCCGCAAGATCCTAAAAATATATCGATTGATTCGAATAAAAATTAAAACCCACGTTGTATGGAGTAAAGTCAATATTTAGATAACCTAAATTATACACAAAAGCTATACAGTTATACGACACAACGAAGCCGTAAGCTGCAAGCAACAGCTAGGAACCGGTTTCTTAGTGAGAGAAACGGGTACCACACTCAACACAGTGACGCCATCTGACAACATCCAATCAAAATCTACTCCTTCCCCATTCAATCATTTCAGTTTTTTCCTCTATAAATTCCTTCCGAAATCCCTGCTTTTCCCCAGTTATTTAACTCTTAAGCTCAAAATTGTTCTTGTATGAGCAACCCATTTTTCAATGGCAGAAGAATTTCAAGAATCTCAAGTCATTTTTCAAGAAATTGTAGAATATAAAGACCGTGAGGAGTACAGAAATGTTCCAGTTGATTTGATTTCTCGAGAGTTCCCAAGAATAATGAAGGGCAAAAGGAAGAAGTTGAAGAACAAGAAGAATTCAGTTCCGGTGAATATACCGGAAAATGCGAATAGAAATTCCTGGTTTCAGGATGTAGATTCTGATTTTTTCGATGAAGATATTGGCGATGACGGAGAAATGGTCCCACCCCACCTCATCATCGGACGGCGTCTCGCCAGAAAGATGCTGGCGTTTTCAGTCTGCGCCGGGATTAATGGGAAGAGACTTAAAGGAAGGAATTTGATGGAAGTCCGAAATTCAATTCTCAGGATGACAGGATTTCTTGAAGGAAACATGACTTCTTCCGCGGAAGGCCAGGAATAACATACAGCATAAGAAACTGAAGAAAACATTTTTTAGCCACGCTAAACAGGAGCTTAATGATATAATGTTTTCAAAAATAGAAAATATGGTCGTTTGATTGCAAGATGAAATTTGGATGGAAAAAAAACGAATTGCAGATAATTGAATTGTTTAGAATTTGTTTTACTAAAAATTGTCAATTAATTGTGTTTGATTGATATAATTTTTTACCTGAAAAATGTTGAAACTTTCTATCTTATGGTGTTCGTTTTGTTTTATTTTTCATAAAAATGATCAATTAAAGGGATATAATTTCTTACAATTGGGGATAGAATTTGTTTGGATTGTCAAAAAATAAAAAAAAAATTTGAAAATTTTTTATGTTCGTTTGACTTTATTTTTCATGAAAATTGTCAAATAGTGAGAATTGATTTTCCTTAAAAAAATCAAGAAAAACTGGTCACATGAAGCAAAAGTGAATAATCAATTCCCTGGGAAATTTGTGTAATCAAACAAGCATATAATAAAAAAAAAAAAAAAAAATTCTTCTTCCATAGAAAATTCTTACTATCAAACGGGGCCTTATCTTTACTCTTCTTCAATTATATATATTTGACTAATTATTTGTTTAGATTTAATGACTTTAAAAAATATATATTATCATTCTAGACAGCCCCTTCATTGCAACAATTCAATGTTATTTTTAGATTAATATCAAGAACTTATTTAATACTGAATATTAATTTATGTGATAAGTAAGATTTTAATTTTTTTTCTTTAATGTTGTTGAGCACTTCAACACGCTATCCAATAGAGGAATTTAAGAAAAAAATATTAATTGGGGAAGATAATGAGACGTGAAAGAGTGATAAAATATTTTGATTTCTTGTTCGTTTACTTATTTATTTCTTTTTCTATATAATATAGTTAAAAATAAATAAATACAAGTCGATCAGGTTCGAGACGGAAACATATTCCCATTTCTCATTTCCATTTTCGTCTCGTTCAATTTTTTGATTGAGCGAATTGACACGGAAGCAATGAGATGGCAATACATTTTGAAAACATTATATTATTAAGCTCCTGTTTAGCGTAGATTTTAATTTTTAATAAAATTTGATAAAAAAAAAAATGGGACCCAAAAAATTATATTCAGCAATTAAATTAGATTTGCTGACAATTTTTCAAGATAGAAGAAAATAATTGATTGAGTGTACGGATCAAAAAGTGGAGATTATCCAAAATATAAATTTAAATATTTCGAGGAGCAATCTTGATGATTCGCAATGACTTAATAAGAATTTCAAGTAAGAAAAATTATCCTCATTTTTATTAGAAGTCAATTTTATAACACAAAAAGTATAAATAAACATTGTGCAATTTTTCAAGAATGTTGAAATATACGTTTCAAACATTGTGCATTTCATGACTCGAAATCTTGTTTAATCATTTATGTATAGGAGCTTTTTACCTCGATATAATTTATACGTTGAAAATAGTTTTACTTTCTAATTTTCAATTGAAAATTCCTTCTCTATAAACAAGTCTAAAATATGTTTATTTTAAGAGATTTTCCTCTTTTTAGACGACGTGACATTCTAAACCTAGTGGGGGTCATGGATAGGTACGGGGAGATAAGGTTGCATAGAGAAGTCGGAGAAAGGTGCGGGGAGGGAAGGAGAGAGAGTTGCACAAACGAGTACTTGTGAGTTGGGATGAAGAAGAAGGAGAAATTTGAAGAAAAGGCTAAATAAAAACAAAATAATTCTAGAAATGAAAATCCTTTTTATGAATTGTGCTTTTAGTTAAGTCCTTTTTAAGTAAATTTCTCTTCATATAACTCCTAAATACAACTATAAAAGTTTTATTTTGTAAATGAATATTCATAACCGGGAGGAACAAAGATAATACCAAACAAAGAATAAATAATCCCTCATTGGGTGGTCGAATTGGTGGAGTAAGTGAACGCGGAGATTTTTGGTCACGAGTTTGATTCCTCTACCAACACTTTTTCGGTCGAGTCTATCGCACCGGACTTGTCCAGTGTGAAAATCGACTGGTTTGGTTTGCAGGCTATTGCATCAATTCGAGGGTTTATCCAGTGCGTACTCGAAAAGTAACGACTGCGAATTTGCCGTCATAAAATTAAAAAAAAAATGGAATAAATAAATATATTAAAGATAAGAAGAAAAAATATAATAAAATAAAAGTATACAGCTAAAAATATGGAAAAGACATAATCCAATAATTAAGCCAAACCTAACACTAATTATTGGGAGACAAGAAGATCCATAAAGAAGCAAAATAATTCATACATTTCATTGGTTAACATTTTCCCGTAATTTAATTCATAATATCTCGATGTTGCTAGGACTATCACTAATCTCGCAACATCTCGCGGATAAATAAATTTCGTACATGTTACACCTTTAACAAAATAATGAATTTATTGTGTCTGTGAACATTAAAAAAAGACCTGTTATCGACAACTTTTGAATGAATGAATAAATAAATTTATTAACTCATCTAATAATTTAACCTTTGAAAGGATGGGATTATCTATATTGATTTCAGATATATTTACGTGTTTTATTGAAGAAAATAGTATAAAACGTTCGATCCAGATAATATTTTTATTCTGTTTTCTTGAGCTCCATATCATGAATATAACCTAAATTAAGACATCTTTTAACACAATTTAATCTACTTCAACCATTTTTACAAATCATGGGATTTTCGATGCCATTTTGAGCAGGGAATGGAGCGACAATTTGTTTTTAAATATGTTGTAATTAATCATATATTGAAGGTTTAAATGTATTGAAGGTCCTTGAACTTTTAATGAACATGGAATCGGATCATTAATCTTTAATTTTGAGCAATTAGGTCACCCAACTTTGGTCTACACCCAACCATGATCACTCTATCTACTGTTGTTGGTCTTGTAATACACTGACATGGAGAGCCCTGCTATAGTTATAGAGATTTAAATCCCTGTAACTATAGAATAGACTCATCAAATGGCGCCAATTTTTTTTGCAATTTTTTTTTTTGCAATTTTTTATACATGATCTCACTTAGTGGCGGAGACAGCTCCTAGGAGTTGGAGGGTCCTAGAATTGAATATGTGTGAAGGGGTGGGGGGGCGATGAGGGCTGCCCCCGAATTTTTTTTTTTTTTTTTTTTTTTTTTTTTTTTTTTGGCTCCTTAGATTATGATACTATGATTAGAGATTGTATTTTTAAAAGGTTAACATGGTTAAAAAGAATAATTTGAATTTTTGTGTAATTTATTATTTTCTACTTTAAATTATATGAGATTTTACCTTAACATCATGAACTAAACAATTATACATTTTATATTAAAAAAATATTGTTCTGTTATTTTTGTTTATCATACGTTCAAATGCTGTTTTTAAACTTTAAAACAATATTGGAACTGATTATTTTATCAGTATAAAGACATTTTATTCTCTTAGAAGTGCAGAAATACCAAATCAAACATAAAACTTAATATAAAAAACTTTATCAAACAACCCCTTAGTTTGAATCTTTGTTTTGGATTAAAAAAAAAGTTGAAGTGAAATTTCAAATCGGATTGATTCAAATGAGTATCTGAATTTTGAAAGAAAATACCCAAATTTTCTTTTAAAAAAAAAAAAAAAAAAAAAATTGTCAGAAAATTGGAGGGTCTAGGTCCCCCGCCCCGGGACTCCCTAACTCCGCCCCTGATCCCACTCCCATGTGAGTAGGGATTAAAAAATCTGTAAAAAAAAAAATTTGATAAATTTCATCTGTACTTGCAAATTTTTTCTAAAACTAATGGAGGGGATTATGTGTATATCCACACCATACAACATTCCACATCCCATCTTAAAACACACTTATAAATAAATCTCAAATACATTTTTTTTTAAAAAAACATTTTATTGGCTCATTAAACAACAAACTTTCAGGAAGAGAAAACATTAGTAATCGTCGTACACGTCATCCCTCCATTTGTTTTACCGTACACACTAGAATATCACATTAGCTAGACTGATGGTGATATATGGAGTGACGACAGTTGCATGCAAATCATAGTTGAGTGACCTGATTGCTCGAACTTAAAGATAGTAATCCAATTTAATATTTAGGGTCTGTTTGATTGCAAGGGTAGAAAACGAGTGGAAAGAAAATGAATGGCATGGAATTGAATTGCCTAGAAAACGTTTTACAGGGAATTGTAATTAATGGTGTTTGATTGGTATAATTTTCCACCTGACAAATTTTTTTTTTGGCTTTATTTTTTACTCAAATTATCAATTAAATGGATAAATTTTTTTACCATTGACTTTGGAATGTGTTCCAATTGCTTTAAAAAAAAATTGTCAAAAAGCTAGAAAACGTTTTCCCACCACTATAGTGAAAAAACGTTTTCTAGATTTTGTGCATCAATCGCTTGTACCTTGGAAAACGTTGGAAAACGTTTTCCCTGAAAAATTAGTGCAATCAAACAGGTGAATAGTAAAAAGTAGGAAAACGTTTTCCACCTTCCACGAAAAACTTAGGCCTATCAAACAGGCCCTTAGTGGAAGTTTACTGACGGACTATGCATCTAACTCTACATTGAAAGGTGTTGATTCATATAATTGACTATGAAAGCCTGTTTGATAGAGTTAATTTTTTAATTTTTTAGGGAAGTAGGTTTTTTTTTTTTTTTTTTTTTTTTTATTCTAGACAATTTTTATGTTTGATTGATAAAATGTTCCAAGGAATCACTTTTCCCTCCCTAGCCACCACACATCATTTTTCCATGTGCAAGCCCCACCCCCACCCCCCACCCCCTTTTTTTTTGTTTTTTTTTTTTTTTTTTTTTGGCAATTGGAATACATTCTAAACTCAATGGTAAAAAAAAAAAAAAATACATTTAATTGACAATTTGCATGAAAAATAAAGTCAAACGAACAAAAAAAGAATTTTGATTTTTTTTTTTTTTTTTTTTTGGCAATCAAAACAAATTTATCCCCAAAAGAAAAAAAAAATTATCCCGAAAATTAACAATTTGCATGAAAAATAAAGTCAAACGGATTAGGTAGATACCAATCAAACACAATTAATTACAATTCTCTATAAAAACAAATTCTATGCAATTTAATTTCCTGTAATTCATTTTCTTTCCATCCAAATTTCATTTTTCCTATCAAACGGATCCTAAGATCCATTAAAATTTGTTTTCAGACTCCTCGTTTTGAAAGGGGTAATTTGGTTTGATGCTCTACATAAGTTTTGGGTTTTGATAATTCAGGTGAGTAATAATATAATTGGTTAAACAAGTATTTAAGTATTTTCATTATTCAGAATTTTAATAATTTCATTTTCCTTTATTTTGTTATCATTTTTAGTGAAATATTGGGAGAGAAACTCCATCATAATCTCAAACTTGGAGAGGAAATTGAATTATTCAACGTCCAGCCTTGGTTACAAAAATAGATTTCACGATGGTGTTAAGCTAATCTGACAGTGATGATTAGAGGGTGGTGGTCTAATAATAAATGTTATAAGTAGTGAGATTAGCGACGACGATGAGAAGATGAAGTGTTACAAATGTAACAGTACAATTAACGATGGAGGCGGTGATGGTGAAAGTAACAGGTTGTGTAACATTGTAACTCAATGTGTTACAATATGTATGTAAAATATTAATTTTAAAAAAAATACTAAAAATGTATCTTGAGAATAAAATAGGTTTAAAAGTAAGATTGGAATTCGTGAACTTAAAATTTTTATTGTGAAGTTCCGTTCGATCTAATATAGCCTGACAAACATGCCATACGTGTCTAGCTTTAGACCTTCTCACTGCCTTCTTCTCCCTAAAAAATCAGGTTCCTAATGAGAATTAAGAAATCAGATCCATGTGTCAAGAGGATTAAGAAGAAGTAAATTTTCTCTCCTCTCTTTTTAATCATATTCTCCAATAAAATAATTTTACACGTATTTTATTTTAATTTTTTAACCACGTGGTCTTCAAAAAATCACTATTCCAAATTGAAACATAAAAAATTACAAAACTGTAAGGAAATTTATAGCAGTCAACATATTCAGCTGTCAAACAAAAAAAATAAAATGCAAAACATAATATTCAAAGTTTGGAAATATTATTTCAAACTGATACAGCAAAACATCTTATTTTCGCTCACAGAATCCATAAAACCGGAAACTCTCATCAATTCTACATACCACAAGTTATAAAAGAGGAAAAGCAAATAATTGATTTAGTTAAGACTACGAACTTCCCGTAGTGCAATATATCACTTGCATGCACCAAGGACTGTGACCATTTGCAACTGAGAAGTACGCATTCCAGATATCTATCATATCATAGAAGAAACAGGTAAGTTAGTCCATGTGTAGTCCAGTCGTCCAGTCCCACAGCAACAATAAACAATTTCTCAGAAAAATTATAACATCAAATTAAATTGTGATGCAGTACATTTACCAAAGTAAATATAGACAATTTACTACGACACCGCCAAAAAAAAATCATTCACGTAAAGATGGAAAGGAAAATGAAGTCAATTCTTAAGCAATGAAACCCAAGAGCACAGACTGCAATGATTTTCAAACTATTTGGTGAAGAACAGTAAAAGTCTGTAGCTGCCACTAAGGAAGCACTTCGAACAAAACTTAGTTATCAGGGGGGGAAAAATTTCTAAAAGAGGCGGGATACTTGGATGAGCAATATTTTTTTTTATCATTTCCTGGAGTGGACCTTGTGTATGATACCAGTTCGGTGTACACTAACACCCCCAATATTGTATTCTTATTTGTAACCATATGGATGCCTCTAATAGTCAAGCCTCCCATGCATTGAAATAATGACAACATCCAGTTTTGGGTTTTTAGCTTAGTCAATGACCAACATCAATATCAAAAGTAGATCGTAAGCAAATATTTTATTGCCAGAATGAAAAGAAAGAAGATATGGGAGAGAACGAAGAAAACGAGGATGTTGAACCTAAGGAAAACATCATAAACGATACTTCACATGATGAAACACGGATGAAGCAAGGTATATGGGGAATCTGAAAATCTTCTTTTGCATACATATTACATTTTGCAAGATATAAGGCAATAGATTAACTTGTAACTTCCAAAACCAAGCTACCAAGGCACCACAATTTCCCAGCAATCTACTACTTTGAAAATCAGGTCTGGATTATTACATTTATCATTTTTAGAAACAAACCACATAACAATATGAAACTCTTACAGCATCCACAAAATTCATTCAAACCAAATCATTTATTTGGTTCTCTAGTGCTCGTGTACAACTCAATAGAGTCATGAACATAACAATCATATTCATCTATTTTAAAAAATTAGTAATAATTATAGGAAATGTTAAAGGACTTCAAAGTTAATACTTAATTATAGCAAAAATAACTAGAATTTCAATCCACCAAAATATCATACACCTTTATGAAAGCTATAAAATAAAAACAAAACTACATCTTTCCACAATGGCCCACGAGGAGAAGTGGGAATGCATTCTCATCTTCGTTTCGCTTAATTCAAGCCCTTCCAGTTACTACAGAAAAAGAAACCTACTTATTATCTATAAACAAATAAAGGTAGGAGATTTAAATGGAGCGGCTTGTTTGTCGCTCTCCAGTCAATTATCCTACATATATAATATTTTTTTTTTCCTATTTTCCTCATGTAGAACAAAAATATAAACTTATCAGTGAACTGATGATTATGTGGATCTCTACTATGAAATAAATTAATTATAGGTGCAGTGATTATTTTGTTAGTTTATATCCAGGGGTATTTTGTCTGATGGTCGTTTATGCTCTTCTTTTGCAAGCTACTGAATGAGTCTGGTTTCATGTGCAATTTAAGAGTTTAATATCCATTTTTTTGGGGACATTTAAGTAGCATATCTATAATCTATAATATATTAAATATCACATCAAGCGAGAATCACTTTTAGGACGATTTTAACCCTACTACAATTCAATTTTTTTCATTAATACCGAACTTTTTGTATTTCAATATGTAATAAATATTATAAAATCCTTGTCATGTATGAATTTCATGTTATTAATTTTCAATTAATTAACATTCACATTAATCTGGACTCAATGAATCTTGATTTGATGAATTTTGATCTATATGAATTTAAAGTTATTATTGATGAATTAATTTCTATTCATATATAGAAGAGTTTTAATGGGTGTTCAAATTCATGTATTAGCAATTAATTCTTATGTACCAAATGTAATATAAAAAGATTGCTCATATGTAGTATTTCATCATCACAAAAAATTTGAATCATAAAAGTTGAGTTTTGAGATTATAATTTTCTTCTTTTATATTTCTATCCTAAATTTTACTTTCTTTAGTTCATTTGAGACTCATCAAATCCTCTCAACAAATTGGTATCAAGTATGACTTTTACAGCACTTATAAAGTATTTCAGAATAATGTGCAATGCACGTTCAACTCTGACTAGTAATGATTTGGAAGGCACTGATAAGGCTTGGGACTTCCCAGCTTTAGGGATGGTACAAAGAGGAATCATATAACATCTCAATGTTACCTTATGCTTAAAGATATTACAGGGATTATATTATTTACAGCAATTTAATTCATTACATTCCTTGTAAAGCATAATCACATAGCATAGAATTTGGGCTTTATTATCATTCCTTTTTTTTGTTTTTTGTTTTTTTTGTTTATAGCTTTGTATATTCTATATATGTAAGACAATACACACAAGGAATTCATTGAGTAAATTTGGCATGATATCAGAGCCAGAAATTCACTTACCCAGCCTTTGTTCATCTTAGTTGGCGATCACGATCGCATATCAGGGGACATCTTTGTTCGGTGTCACTTCGTTCTTAGTTTCCTCGTATTTTCGGCGGCGTCCAGTGGTCGGATCTCTATCCGGTGTCTCTTCGTGTTCCGTCGGGGTTACTTGTAGTCGAAATCAGCCGGGATTCTCTTTGTTGGCCTGAATCTCGTTTGCAGCCTCTGGTTGGTGCCTGGTCGGAAGTCTTTGTGTGGCCAGCGCTTGATTGAGTCGCATCTGGGCGGTGAAAAAGTAGCCGTCATCCTCTTCATTGGCTGGAAGGTCGTTCGGTGACTGTAGAGTTAATTGGGTTGTGTACTGTGGTGTGGCTGCTGAGATCTTTTGTGTTTGAATGTTGGTTTTTGGCTATTGAATTTCAGTAGGTCGTTGTGTTGTTTATTGGGCCCTTGTTAAGTAGTTAGGCTATTATTTTAGATTGGGCATAATTTAATTAAATTGTTTATTATTAGTAGCGGCATCATCATGTCAACTGGAGTTTGAATTAGCAAACTGACTATTGCATTTGTTTTATTGGCAAGAACTATTCTTCATGAGCTTTTTACTTTCAGTTATTGGTTGAAGGTAAAACTGATCTATGGGGATATATTAATGGAAGTATTCGGCCTCAAAATCAAGAGCAAGACAAAGAGAAGTATCTTGCATGGAAAACAAAGGATTCTAGAATTATAGCCTAGATAATTGGATCTGTTGATGCTCATATTGTTCTTAATCTCAGGCCCTATAAGTCAGCCCGTGCTATGTGGGATTATTTGAAGAAAATATACACTCAAAGCAATAATGCTCAGCGCATTCAACTGGAGTTTGAATTAGCAAATTTTTCTCAGGACTACTGGTTTTCTAACATATAGACTGAGTATACGGATATTATCTATACTTCGGTTTCATCTGACAGTTTGGAGGTTATCCAAGCCGTGCATGAAGTCACCAAAAGGGATCAATTTCTCATGAAATTGTGTACAGAATTTGAATCCATCGGGTCCAGTCTTATGAATCGCGAATCTATTTCACCGCTGGATGGCTGTTTGGGTGAGTTATTGAGGAGCAGCATCATATCACTCGTACATCTTTAGAACATCAACAAAATCATGTAGCACAAATTTCTGTTCCTTATGTAGCTCAAGGGAGATTCAAACATTGGGATATGTCTAGTGTGCACTGTTACAATTGTAAGGGGTTTAGTCATACGGCCCTTTAGTGCCCCCAAAAAGTTTGCAATTATTGCAAGAAGATTGAACATGTCATTCAGGAGTGTCACATTTGTCCCCCACACAAGACTAGAATAAGTTATGTTGTTGTTGCCAATTTCGCCTCTAGTTCTGCATCGCCACCTACTCCCACTCAAGTTCTAGCCTCTCCTAGTCCCACCCAAAACTCCATCACTCCTGAGATGATTCAACAAATGGTTGTTTCTACTTTATCTGCCCTCGGTGTCTCAGGTAATCCATCAACTGCTACTTCTTCTTGGTTATTAGATCCAAGCGCCTCTAATCGTATGACTCATGATCTTCTGTTGCTTAATAATCTTAGACCATATACTGGATATCTCAATATAAACATTGTCGATGGTAACACTCTTCCTATCTCAGTCATGGGTGATATATCACCAGACTTCCGGAATGTTTTAGTCTCTCCTAGTTTATCCACTAATTTTGTACATGTCGGTCAACTTGTTGATAACAATTGCTAAGAGTAAGTGTTATCGTTCACTTCTCATGGTTTTCATGCCTCACATATTTTCGACATTGTTCATAGTGATGTCTGGGGCATTGCTCCTGTGATATCTCATGCTCATTATAAATATTTTGTTACTTTTATGGATGACTACAGTCGCTTTACATGAATTTACTTTCTCCGTGCAAAAAGTGAGGTTTTTTCTGCCTTTCAGGCTTTCATAGATAACCAATTTTCTTCTTCAATCAAGATCTTACGATCTGACTCGGGGGGTGAATATATGTCTAATGCGTTTTAATCTCTCTTACAGACCAAATGTATTATTTCTCAGCGATCTTGTCCTTCTATCCCTCAACAAAATGGGGTGGTAAAACGCAAGAATTGTAACTTTTTTGACATGGTCAGAGCTCTTCTGATTAACTCATTTGTTCCTTCTCGTTTTTGGTGTAAAGCCTTGTCTACTGCAGATCATCTCATTAATCGGTTGCCCTCTCCTACCCTTAATAATGTTTCTCCATTTTTAAGCTCTTTGGCTATCATCCCACATATTCTCATCTCCATCCATTTGGTTGTGTATGTTTTGTTCATTTACCACCACATGAAAGGACTAAACTCACATTTCAATCAGTTAAGTATGCGTTTCTGGGATATGGTGGGACTCAAAAAAGTTATGTATGTTATGATCCTAAGATACGTCGCATTAGGATCTCTCGTTCTTCACTTCAAAAATTGTTGCTTCCCTCCTACGCTATCTGTATTGCCTGATTTCTTTACAGAATCCTCTTGGTACAAACCGAGTCTCGTTTACACTGGCAGGAACGCTGCACCGGTCACTACAGCCGCTGTTCTTTGAGGAAATTAGAGTCCGTTTGATTACAAGGATGAAAAATGGGTGAAAAGAAAATGAATGACAGGGAATTGAATTGAATATAATATGTTTTAGAGGGAATTGTAATTAATGGTGTTTGATTGGTAAAATTTCCCACCAATCTATTTGACTTTATTTTTCATGCAAATTATTACCTTTTGGGATAAAAAATTTCACAATTTGTATTAAAATTTGCTTGGATTGCAAAAAAGTAAAAAAAAATTAAAAATAATAACTTTTGAAATTTTTTTGTGTTCGTTTGGCTTAATTTTTCATGCAAATTGTCAATTAAATGGATAAATTTTTTTACCATTGGATTTAGAATATGTTTCTATTGCCAAAAAGTTAAAAAAAAAAAAAAAGGATGGAAAACATATTCCCACCATACCCATAGCAAAATAAAAGATGAAAAATATGTTTTAAATGGTTGTACCTAGAAAAGGGGTGAAAATGAATTCCATAAAAAAGTTATGCAATCAAACACCAAATTTATTGGTGGAATCAAACGGGGCCTTATAGTAAATGACCCGTCCAAATCCCAGAAATTCCACAATAACATTTGATCGGATTTAATTAAAAAAAATTAAATGTAAAGACAAAAAGCCAAAAATACCCTTCTCCCAATCACTTTCACTCGATCGAAAGAGACAAAAAAAAAATTGTGCGAACCCCAATCGAGCCGGCCGTCGATCAAAGGAGGGAAGAGGTGAATCAATAATAGGCAACCCACCGTAGGAGCCAAATCTATTACAAGGTTAGTTTTTATTATTTATTTATTATTGATTATGGTTTGATTTTCAATATTATAGTTTAGACGAGTTTTGATTTTTTGATATATTTTTTTTTTTTTAGCTTATGGTTGATTATTTGTGTAGTTGATTTAGTATTTAGGCTTAGATTAGGATGTATTTGGTTATTTGGAGTTTGGAGCCGTCGAAAATGACGATTTTTCGACGTTTCTCACTGCAAAGAAGCTCGACGCGACTGTTAACAGTCGGGTTGACCGTTGAGGCCCGAAACAATCGGCCCATTGTTAAAAAGTGGGTCGACTGTTTTTAGGCCCACTTTTTAACAGTGAGCCGACTGTTTCGGCCTAATTTTTAAAAGTGGGCCGAACAATTAGGGCCCTATTTTTTTTTTTCAGGATTAATTTATTTATAGTAGTTTAATTATAATAATTTATTTTTTAAATATTTTTATATATATATAAAAATTGAAATATTGATAATTACGAAAAGTAAAGAAATGTTTAATCGCTTCAAAAGTAATTAACTATTATTTATATTTTTTATTTAATTTTAATAGTTTCTTATTATAATTTTTTTTATATATGTAATTAAATAAAGAATTTTGAAATTGATAATTACATATTAGTTCTAATTTAATTGTAATTAAATATTAAAAATATCATTTTAAAAATTAAAATTTTTTTAATTAAAAGTTAATTCAATAATATTTACATTATTTAATTAATTTTAATAATTCATTTATTCATTTAAATTAAGTAATCAATGTATTCTATGTATAATAATATTTTGTTTTTTGATTGTTTAAATTTTTTATTTATGTAATTAAATAAATAAATTTAAATTGATAATTACAAAAAAATATGTATTATTTATAACTTAATTGTAATTTCTTTTTTGCTTTATTTTTAAAATTAAAAATCTGTAATTAAAAAGAATTGTAATTAAATATTAAAAATATCATTTTAAAAATAAAAAATTGGTAATTAAATATTAATTCAATAATATTTACATTATTTAATTAATATTAATAATTCCTTTATTCATTTAAATTAAGTAATCAATGTATTCTATGTATAATAATATTTTGTTTTTTGATTGTTTAAAATTTTTATTTATGTAATTAAATAAATAAATTTAAATTGATAATTACCAAAAATATACACATTACTTATAATTTAATTGTAATTTATTTTTCTTTTATTTTTAAAATTAAAAATATGTAATTAAAAATATTTGTAATTAAATATTAAAAATATCATTTTGAAAATTAAAAATCAATAATTAAATATTTATTCAATAATATTTATATTATTTAATTAATTTTAATAATTCATTTATTCATTTAAATTAAGTAATCAATGTATTCTATCTATAATAATATTTTTTTATTGTTTAAAATTTTTATTTAAGTAATTAAATAAATAAATTTAAATTGATAATTACTGAAAAATACATATTATTTATAATTTAATTGTAATTTATTTTTTCTTTTATTTTTAATATTAAAAATCTGTAATTAAAAAGAATTGTAATTAAATATTAAACATATCATTTTAAAAATTAAAAATCGGTAATTAAATATTAATTCAGTAATATTTATATTCTTTAATTATTTTAATAATTCCTTTGTTCATTTAAATTAAGTAATCATTGTATTCTATGTATAATAATTTTTTTATTGTTTAAAATTTTTATTTATTTATTTATGTATTTAATTAAATAAATTTAAATTGATAATTACCAAAAAATACATATTATTTATAATTTAATTGTAATTTCTTTTTTCTTTTATTTTTAACATTAAAAATCTGTAATTAAAACGAATTGTAATTAAATATTAAACATATTCTATTTCTTTGTTGGTAGTAATTGTCATTCAGTTTGCTTAATGTTATGTTATTATACGTTATTCCATTATATCTTGTACGGTGTTCTAACATGGCTCATTTCGAATTTTTGTAGAATGGAATATCATTTGAACGACGAGTTGAGGCGGATAACGGGGAAAGCTACTTGGAACAGTAGCTTCGATGCTTTTACTACCGTAGAGGAGCTGTTGGATGATCAACACAGAGATATGCTTCGACAGTCATTCATCTGTCCCCTACGTGACTTGAGGGAGGTCTAGTTTTCGGGGCAGATGATCGATGCCTTATTATGTCGGTTGCTTAGTCCAGTCGACTCCACTTCGACATCGGGGACAGGGTCGCTAGTTTCTCTCCTGTCGAGTTTGCCATGATGATTAGGCTACAGATGATGGGAGATGACATTACTCGAAAAAGCAACAGGTTGATCGACACATACTTCGAGGGACATGGGACGTGCTTCAGTCGTAGTTGATCGACGTAGTCAGGAGATGTGACCACATACTAGATAGATTGAAGCTAGAATTGGTCTATATCCTGGAGAACGTGATACGATGTCACTATAAGAAGACTGCGATCGATCTCATCCACTTAGAGATCGTCGATGACATTGATGGCTTCAACAACTATCCGTGGGGCCGGAGGTGTTTCGATGACACTGTCCACGTCTTCACCAGATCGCACTTGAAACCCAAGGGGTCAGTGCGTAAATACGATGTCTATGGATTGCTCCTGGCAGTGCAGGTAAATATTTAACATAATCAAAGTAATGAAAAAAAATTATACGTAATTCATATCTAATATTTGTATATGTTGCAGATCTGGGCGTATGAGACCGTCCCGCTACTGGGTGCCCGCTATGCAAAGCGGCTGGAGACATGTTGTCTTAGGATGCATAACTGGCGATCATCCCGATAGGATGGCTGTCCATCTGGGAAACAGTTATCGACTCTCCTCGATGACCCCAATGCATCTATAGTAAATTTGTAATTTATATTTTATGTAGTTTAAAAAATCGCTACATTTTGTTAAAATAATTCAAATGTCAATATGTCAACTTGAAGTAATAACTGAGTTGACGTCGTCGATAGAGGAGGAGGGTCGGGGTTTTGTGCATGAAATAGACGTTCCGCACACCCAGAACGACCAAGTGACAGATTCGATCCTGGATTGAGATAGGGTATGTGACTTGACAATAATTTATTGATTAGCATTTTCTATGAGTTAGCAATTATTAATTTTTTATGTTGACATTTTTGTAGGAGTGCGATCCAGTTGATCGAGGATAACCTCCACCTATGGTACCCCATCCGCCGATAGTTTTACCTACGCGGAGGGCGTCACCTCTGCTTATGGGATGGTCGCCCCCTCCGCCCATGGCGTGGTCACCCCTTCCACTTGTTGCATTTCCATCACCCCATCTCGACAGTTCTCCCATTGATCTCCTACACACGGTCACAGTCAAAGCGATGATCTATATGCCCGGTTGACTGGAGTTATTGCAGGGAAGGTCGGTGCGCTGCGACGAGACTTGACGGATCAGATTGCTGATCTACGCCGAGAGTTGACGAATCAGAATCGTGGTATGACCGGCAGAGTCGACTCTTTATCACACGATGTCTATGTGCTGCGTGGCCACGTTGCAGATCTTTAGGAGAAGGTCGCATCGCTTCGACGTGCTTCAGTCGCAGTTGATCGACGTAGTCAGGAGATGTGACCACATGCTATATAGATTGAAGCTAGGATTGGTCTACATCCTGAAGAACGTGATGCAGTGTCACCATAAGAAGACTGCGATCGATCTCATCCACTTAGAGATCCTCGATGACATTTGATGGCTTCAACAATTATCTGTGGGGCCGGAGATGTTTCAATGACACCATCCACGTCTTCACCAGATCGTACTTGAAGCCCAAGGGGTAAGTACGTAAGTACGATGTCTATGGATTGCCCCTGACGGTGCAGGTAAATATTTAACATAATCAACGTAAAGAAAAACAAATTATACGTAATTCATATATAATATTTGTATATATTGCAGATCTGGGCGTATGAGACCGTCCCCCTACTGGGTGCCTGCTATGCAAAGCGGCTGGAGACACGTTGCCCTAGAATGCATCACTAGCGATCATCTCGATAGGATGGTTGTCCATCTGGGAAACAGTTATCGACGACCCCAATGCGACTATAGTAAATTTGTAATTTATATTTTATGTAGTTTAAAAAATCACTACATTTTGTTAAAATAATTCAAATGTCAATTTGTCAGCTTGAAGTAATAACTGAGTCGTCGATGGAGGAGGAGAGTCGGGGTTTTGTGCGTAAAATAGACGTTCCGCACACCCAGAACGACCAAGTGACAGATTCAATCCTGGATCGAGATAGGGTATGTGACTTGACGATAATTTATTGATTAGCATTTTCTATGAGTTAGCAATTATTATTTTTTTATGTTGACATTTTTGTAGGAGTGCGATCTAGTTGATCGAGGATCACCTCCGCCTATGGCACCCCTCCGCCGATGGTTTCACCTACGCGGAGGGCGTCACCTCTGCCCATGGGATGGCGTGGTAGCCCCCTCTACCTGTTGCATTTCCATCACCCCATCCCGACAGTTCCCCCATGGATCTCCTACACACGGTCACAGTCAGGGCGGTGATCTATATGCCCGGTTGACTGGATTTATTGCAGGGGAGGTCGGTGCGCTGCGACGAGGCTTGACGGATCAGATTGCTGATCTACGCCGAGAGTTGATGAATCAGAATCGTGATATGACCGACAGAGTGGACTCTCTATCACACGATGTCTATGTCCTGCGTGGCCACGTTGCAGATTTTAGGAAGAGGTTGCATCGCTTCGACGTGATATGTTTGGTAGAGGGAGAGAGCATGGCGGAGAAGGGGACGGAAGGGGAGACGGAGATGGGGGTCATCCACAGTTCTAGGGAGATGAGGACCTCTCGAGCTGGTTATTTCCTCAGACGGGGACTGGAGAGGTGGCGGAGGAGGGGAGGATGGATGAGGTAGCCCCGATGGCGGAGGAGGGAAGGACGGAGGAGGCTACCCCGGTGGCGGGGGAGGGGAGGATGGAGGTGGTGGTGGTGGTGATTGATGTGGAGGTGGTAGTTGAGGAGGGAGAGAGGACGTCGGGCGTGACTGAGGGTAAGAAGCGTTTTGTTGACGTGTCAGAGCAGGTGGTTGGCAAAAGGCCTAGGATGCTGTCACAGTACGTTGTTTCTCCCTACATGGCTGAGGCCAAGAGGAGGACATTTATTGATGGAGGCGTCCTAAACATGTTTAGAGAGGTTGTTAACACCAAATGGAAGGCGTTCGAGACGGGGTGGAGAAAATGGAGGCCCGGGTAAGTATTGTATTAGTTTTAGTGAATTACGATACGCTAACTCATTACATATTTGTTTAAGATTTTATCTGTTCCTATGTTCAAGGTCACCCGCACGATCGCTGGAAAGTTGATCCAGAACGTCTACAGCTGATTCCATGGCATCACCACTTCTGGTTCTTGGCTCGCCGACGATGTAAGTGAACTAGTGATATTGTTATTTATTATATGTATATAATTTTACAATTATTAGATGAAGTAATTGTCTGTATTTCTTGATGCAGCACATTGACCTTGCCATGGATCTATTGCGTGACCGAGTTGAGAGACTTCCGAAGTCCTTTTGCATCTCAGGCCCACTCATCTTGAATATGGAATTTTTTCAGGCCATTGGTATTGAGCACGAGTCGTTCAGACATTTGGGTGGCGACTACGTAGTGCCAGATTATTTGGCCGATTCAATTTTCGGGATGTCGCTGAAAGTTGGGGGGAGGCCATAGGCTGGTTGTACACATATGTACATTCCAGTCTGTGCGAACCATCACTATATTGTACTGGAGATCGTCTTCCCTGAGTCGACGGTGTATGTGTATGACTCCGATGACTCGTGTTTGACACAGAGTCAGCTCGAGCAAATCTTGGAGCCGATGGTTGTGATCATTCCCCGGATGGCTAGAGTAGTGGAGATTTTCGTGCAGGACACGACTACGACGAGATAGACTATATCGTAAGTGTTTGTTATTTTTTTTAACTTTAAAACATAGTTTTTATGTATATGACATCAGACTAACGCATTATTGTTCAATTGCAGTGATGACTGCGGCATTTATATGATAAAGTATATAGAATTTTTGAGTATAACTCATAAGGTTGATTCTATCAACCAATCATGGATTCAAAATTGGAGAAATAAGTTAGCAGCTGATTTATGAGAATTTAATTGCGATCCGTAAATTTATTTATTTATTTATTTAATCTTTGTAATTTTATAATTATTGTATAAGTGCGCTTTTTTTTATTTATGTACATTGTAATCAATTGTAGTTTTAAATTTTTACGTTAATTATATAATTTTAAATTCTTTATTTAATTATATAAATACAAATTTATAATTAAATAGTAAATTAAATAAAAATTGAATTATTTAATGTTGACTAAATCAATTTTAAAAGTGTAATTAAATAATATTTGTAATTAGATAGTAAAAATATTATTTTTAAAATTAAAAATCGGTAATTAAATATTAATTCCAAAATATTTATATTTTTTAATTAATTTTAATAATTCCTTTATTAATTTTAATTAAGTAATAAATGTATTCTTTATATAATTAAAACATTTTTTTATTGTTTAAAATTTGTATTTGTGTAATTAAATAAATAAATTTAAATTGATAATTACCAAAAAATACATATTATTTATAATTTAATTGTAATTTCTTTTTCTTTTATTTTTAAAATTAAAAATATGTAATTAAATTTTTTTTTTTATATTCTAATTAGTATTTGTAAAGACAGATTTTCTTCTTCCAGTAATATTCATTGAAGCTACAGAAAGATTAAATTAAAATTTTATATTATAATTAGTATTTGTAAAGAGAGATTTTCTTCTTCCAGTAATATTCATTGAAGCTACAGAAAGATTAAATTCGTTTGAATATCTTATGTTTCCTAATTCTAGTATATGATTTTCTAACAACATTTATATATATATATATATATATATATATATATATATATATATATTTGTTTAAAATGATCTTATCTAGATCAAAAGAACTAAAAAGCATATTTAAAAAATAATAAACATTGTGTAATTTGCTCAACCAATAAGACTATAAAATTCAAAAAAAGAGATAAATAAATCTAACTAATAAAAATGTGAGGTTGTAAATATACTTCAATTACAATGGATAAACAAAAAGGAAAAAAAAAAACAAGAAAGAAAGCCCCAAAAGGCCCAACAATTTAAACAACCAAAATGACCCAACACCACCCTTTTTCTTCTCCAACAAAAACGTTCCTCTGCAAATCTACAACAATTGTGGTAGCATCCAAGTCTCCAACAGTTTCCAGCCCTGGCCGCGTACGGTTGAAATTTTCCGTGTCCGACCCATATTTCATACCCGTACCCGTGTCATGTCGTGTCGACACGGGTACGTCGGGGAAAATGACGGGTCCGAGCATCACAGCCTCCAGATAGGTGTGGTTTTCCTTCACATAGCTCTATGTCTATTACCCTTAACTTAGTTTCTATCCCTACTTCCTATAGACGGGCTATGGAACAAGAATGTTGGCAACATGCAATGAATGCAGAACTTGAGGCTTTTGAAGCCAACCAAACTTGGGATGTTATGTCATGTCCCCCGGCTGTGAAACCCATTGGGAGTAAATGAGTATATTCCGTCAAACTTCATTCTGATGGTTCTCTTGAGCGTTATAAGGCTCGATTGGTTGCTTTGGGTAACCGTCAAGAATATGGAATCAACTAGATGAGACATTTTCTCCCGTTGCTAAAATGACCATTGTGCATCCATCGCTATCGCTTTGCTGCTTCCCAATCTTGGTCTCTACATCAAATAGGCGTTCTTACATGGAGACCTCAAGGAAGACATTTATATGAAACTTCCATCTGGTATGCCTGTTCCCTCAGCTGACTTCGTATGTAAGCTAAAACGTTCTTTGTATGGTCTTAAGCAGGTTCCTTGAGCATGGTTTGACAAGTTTCGCCGCACTCTTTTGGATTTTACATTTACTCAGAGTCAGTATGATGTATCTTTGTTTTTTCGCAAGAGTACTGCTGGTATCGTTTTCTTGTTGGTGTATGTAGACAATATTATTATCTCTGGATCTGATTACAACCTTATTCGAAAACTTCAGCAGCATCTTCACCTTGGTCATCCCACTTACTTCCTTGGCTTAGAGGTTCATACTACACCGCATGGCATCTTCTTGAATCAACATAAGTATATTGCAAACTTGATTAGGTTGGCTGATCTATCTGAAGCCTCCTCAGTTGATACTCCGTTGGAGCTTAATGTTAAGTATCGAAAAGATGAAAGCAATATTCTTCCAGATCCTACTCTATATCGAAAGTTGGTGGGTAGTCTCATCTCTCACTATCACACGTCCGGATATTTCATTCACAGTTCATACCGTTAGCAAATTTAAGGACGTCCCTCGCCATCTTCATCTGGTGGCAATCCGTCGAATTATTCGTTATCTTATTGGGACTCCACATCATGGTTTGTTCTTTCCTTGAGGGACGTCCCTTGAGCTCACTGTTTATAGTAATACTGACTGTACTGGTTGCCCTGATTCTTGTCGATCTACTACTGGATGGTATATTTTTTTGGGCGATGCTCTCATTTCTTGGAAATGTAAGAAACATGACTGTGTTTCTAAATCTTCCACTGAGGCTGAGTACCGCGCTATGTCAGCTGCATGTTCTGAGGTGGTGTGGCTACGTGGTCTTCTTGCAGAACTTGGTGTTTCCCAATCACAGCTTACACCTCTATGGTGATAACACTAGTGCTATTCAAATTGCGGCTAATCATGTGTATCATGAACACACCAAGCATATTGAAGTGAACTGTCATTACATTCGAGACGCCTATGATTCTAAGGTCATCGCTCTCCCTTATGTTTCCACTATTCAATAGGCTGTAGATATCTTCACCACATCTCTGACTCGCCTTCGTCCTAATTTTCTAGTCGATAAATTGATGTTTGTGGATTCACCAACACCAATTTAAGGGAGGGTATTATAGGGATTATATTATTTATAGCAATTTAATTTATTACCTTCCTTGTATAGCATAATCACGTAGCATAGAATTTGGGCTTTATTATCTTTCCTTTTTTTTTTTTTTATAGCTTTGTGTATTCTATATATGTAAGACAATACACACAAGGAATTCATTAAGCCCCTGTTTGGTATACATTAAAATTTTTATTTTCATTCTTCTACTCATTTTCAACCACACATTTTTCAATAAAATAATATTTTTCATTATATCAATAACTTTTCATTCTTTTTCAACCACACATTCTCCATCAATCCATTATTCTAGAATACATTCTTCCAAAATAATGTGGCTCAAACACACCCTAAGTAAATTTGGCAAAAGAAAGCTTAAAAGTGATCTCAATCGATATTAGGTACGGCTCAAACATCACAAGTTATGATTTTGAGGACTTAACCTTCAAGCACCAACTATATGACAGCAACGGGCCAGCAAAAACACTGACTTCTCTGATTTCACATCTCAACGTCTTCAAAACCAGGCATTCCTTTTAAGTTTCTCACTAGTTCTCCTCAGTTAGGATAATGTGCCCTTGGTTAAAATTTAGTATATTCGTTTCTACCCTGGTTTACAAATAAATTATGCAGCAATCAAACAATCTACTTTCCCAGCAAAGACAAACCTATGAAATTCTTTCAGCATATAAGCCCATGTTTGAGCCTCATTCTCTAAAAACTCATTTTTAACCGCACATTCTCTCGATGAAATAATTTTACATATAAACCCAAAAAATTTCCTTAACCACACTTTCTCCCAAAAAAAAATCACTATTAAAAACATTATTTCTCCAAAAAATGAGCATCAAACAGAGCCTAAGATTGTTACACAACCTTTGTATTGCCTATTTTCTCAAATTAAACTAATTAGAAGATAACTCCAGCTTTCTTTAGGAGATCATAATTGAATTTGAAACTAAGAATTAACAAGTTCGTTATGCTAACGTCTATCCCATATTCAACTTGATTCTTGCATTTTCTCCTGCACAACTGGCCACCTACTTTCTATGCCTCGTTTTCCTAATGCGCATTGTGCAACATGTGCACGATAAATACCCAATTAAAATTTTCCAACCCCTAAAAAAATACAACAAATCACAAATATTGGGTCCACTAGAGTGTCTATATAGAATATATTTCCACGAACAAGGGAGTCAAACTTTCTGGGAAAAATAAACAAGAAAGTCCATATGACACGAAGTTCTGTAGAGATTCATATACAAAGAAGAAAATAAAGCAAAACAATAGTACCAACTATATAGATTACACCAAACACCTAAAGTTTGACTCCATAAAGTGCACCTCACGCGATAATCTTGCTTAACTTCAAATTAGATAAATAAAGATAATGTCATCAACTTACAATGTCACTATAATGACATTGAATGCCATGTCCATTAGCAATGTTGCAAAAACACAATAAATGAAAAACACGCGACAACTTCAAACATAAGATACAAGATCTTACCAAGTCCACCAATGTATCATTCTAGCTGCTGACCTGAAATAAATCACTGTGATGCATTAGCCCATGGCACACAAGAATTTGAAATATGTAGCAAATTGGCACTATTCATCCTAACCCAAACCATTCCACTTCTACTATCATCACTAGTTCATTGCATGTATTCATTATCACCACCACAACACATTCCACCACTCAAATTTTTTTTTACTTAAGCTGCTGGCCCAACCATAGGCATTTGTGACACATAAAGAATGCCACAAAACACAAATTAAACATCAATATTTTAATGTGACTCAACCATATGGAAGTAACGGAATATATGGAAATTGGAGGCAACAAGCTGGAAGCAACTGCAATTTAGTTACACAGCATAGCTGGAGTTAGTTTGTTGTTAGGGTAGTTATGGTAGTTAATCCACGTGTCAATTTTGTATTGGTTCTTGCAGTTAGCTTGTTAGTTAACCGTCTATTTATACCAAAATGTAAAGCTCACTTCATTGAATAAGATCAATCAAAATTCATTTCTTTTCTTTCAATATGGTATCAAAGCAATAAGATGCTTAATCATCTCTATAGTTCTTAATTCATTGAATTCTGATCTCTATTTCGAGCAGAATCACCATGGCAACCGAAGATGCTAATCAAAATCAATCAAGCAATTCGTCATCAATGAGCAATTCTATTATTGATTATGTTCCAGTCTTTACTACCTACATCACTCGGATAATCCAAGCTTGATTCTTGTTTCATAGCCATTACCTGGAGACAATTACACCTCATGGAATCGTTCTATGATGATTGCATTATCAGTGAAGAATAAGCTAGGCTTCATTGATAGTTCCATATCATGGCCAGAAGGCAATAATGATTTGCTTTAGTCTTGGATCCGCAACAACAATATTGTGATCTCGTGGATTCTCAATTCCGTTTCCAAGGAAATCTCAGCTAGCATCATATATGCTAATTCCGCATATGAAATTTGGATTGATCTCAAAGAAAATTATCAATAGAGGAATGGTGCTCGCATTTTTCAGTTGAGAAGAGAATTGATGAATCTTATGTCAAATATACTTAATGATATTCAATAAGACTCGATGCTCCTCAATGTGAAAGCTTCTCTCATTATATAGAACCAAATCAAAACTAAATATGGTAACTATCAATTACAATATTCATTAATGGTAATCTATTAAATATAAATATTGATGTTTTATATTCTTTCCTTATTCCACTGACCTCCCCCTCAAATTGATGTTAATAAAAACATCAATTTGCAATTATGAACTGAAAGCAGTGACAGTGCTTGTGCCCACAAAGACGAGACTCAAATCATAGCAACCATCTACGAAAAATAGTGACGACAAGAGACTAAGAACAACCAATAGTGCAGAAATAACCAAAAACTACTCCAAAGACACTTCAGAGCTCACTCCCTAAGAAGAATTTCCAAAAGAAATTTACAAAGTGTGCCGACACACACAGTGAGCCCTATCTATCGAGAGAACTCTGTTAAACACATAATTAGTGTTCCAACAAAAGCTCAAACACCAATACACCAGCCAAAATTCTAGCATTATATCGTTGACTAAGATGCTGTAGTTGGAAGAAATCCTACAAAACAGCGTACACCAAAAAAACCAAGATGATCATCTTCTGAGAATCCAAAAAAAATTCAAACAATGATGATTCTCCTATGAGAATCCAAAACTCTAACTTATCACCTGAGCAATCAAAACTCAACGGTCTGCACTCCCATGTCTCCCCCTCTCCAAAATCTAGCCAATTGCCTTGCCCGACCTGAGTTAGTTTCATAGCGTCGACGTTTTTCTTCATGATTGAGTAGCTTTCTATAAGAAAAAGACAAGAATAATGTCGTTCTGGGTGATTGGTAAATTACTCCAGGAAATTCTATGTCCATGGACATGTATGGAAATGGGTGAAGAACTCTTTGAAACAAATTGAACTCATATCCCAAATTATACTGCCATACTTCTCGCACTTTAATTGGCTGCCCCATTTTCGCTGGATTAGATTTATTTTCTTTCATGATGGGAAGAAGAGAAAAAAATCATATTATTGGGAGCTTTTTGAAAAAATCCATACTTTTTTTTTTTGGTACAGAATAAGCATAAAACTGAGGAGGCTAAATTGGATAACATCCCATGTTTCTGTTGCACATCATCTTCATTAGGAGGAGACAAAGAAACACCTTAAAATTGCAGCCCAAAAAATACGAGAAGTTTTGTAGAAGACTTGATTGCATAAAATGTTAATCAAAACAAGAAATTTTGATTGGATGAGCGCACGAGGCCGCTCACTGGAGAACAGATGCTTGCAAGTTTTAATCCAAAATTAAACTCGCTATGATACCATGTCAAATATACTTAATAATATTCAATAAGACTCGACGCCCCTCAATGTGAGAGGTTATCTCATTATATAAAACCTACTAAATATGGTAACTATCAATTACAATATTGGTAGCTATGAATTACAATATTCATTAATGGTAACCTACATGTTTTATATTCTTTCTTTATTCCACTAACACCTCACTTAGGGACAATCTTCTGTAGGAGTGTATTTTACCAAATCGAAGACCATTTGGGAAGAATTGAGCAACCACAGACCTGTATGCTCTTGTAAAAAGTGTGAATGTAGAGGCACCAAAAAGTTAGTTGATCACTATCATATAGAGTACGTTATGTCCATTTTTATGAGATTGAATGATTCATTTGCTCAGGTTAGAGGCCAACTATTGCTGATGGATCCCATTCCCCCATAAATAAAGTGTTAGCATCAAAGAAGTGTCATTACCAATGCTAGGGTATCTGATCCTATGGCCTTCTATGTCAGAAATGACAGCAATAAATATGCTATCAGCCCATCTCATAACAAATACTAGAGGAATGAGAGACTAATCTATACTTAATGTGGATATTATGGTCATGCTATTGATAAGTGCTATAAGCTACACGGACATCCTCTTGGGTATAAGGCTAAACTAAGGCCTAATCCTAACCAATCAGTTGCCAATAGCCACACGAACCATGCTATGGTGAATCAAGTATCTGAATCCACTCCAAAATAGACACATGAGTAGGTAGGGGACTTTATGCAGACTTTAAACCCAGTATAGTACCAAAACCTGATGAAAATGCTAAGTACTCACCTTACATCAGCAAATATTGATGCTAAAGAAGATGCCAACTATGGTCATACATCAGGTACTAGTTTCTCCATTTCCTTTAATCCAATACTCAATTCCCTTAGATATTAGGTGGTAGATTCAGAGGCAACAACTCAAATATGTTTTACCAAATCCACATTCCATACTATGAAATCAATTCAGAATGTGTACATCACATTGCTCAACCATGAACGATTTCATGTATACTTCAATGGAACTGTGAAAATCAGTCCTGATCTGATGCTTGATGATGTGTTGTTTGTACTCCAATTCAAGTTCAATCTATTGGAGGTTACAATTCCTGTTTTTCTCTTTCACTTTCTAGGAGTGAATGTCATGCTCCACCGCTTGTGCGGGCCCCATCAATTTCTTTGAGTTTCATTCTTGCAAACGTATTCGCTAAGAACCCAACAACTAACTCAAGAGGTTACCATTACTCCGAATCAAATTCTCTCTCAATACGTTCCTCAAAAATTCAGATTCGTGCAGATTTTTCCCACATACGAAAGATGCTTAAGAGCCAATGAAGAAAGGGTGATTTTGCTTTCTGACACTTCTCTAGAGATGGAAGATGCCCAGGCACAACGAGGCAATTATCAGGGACACGCTCTACCACTGAGCTAATAGCCTATCATGCGAGCCCCCAATAGTTCATTAACCAAGGATTCATCTAGGATTGTCAGATTTTTTACTGACTCTTGCATTATTCAGGACATGCCCAACTTGAGGATGATTTACAAGGGTAAAAGAGTTGATGATCTTTACATATTAGATTCTCATCCATCTAATTCAGCTATTAATAATTGTGGTCCTGCTCATGAAACATTTGATTTTGTATGTTCAGCAATAAATAATGTAATTTCTCACATTTGGCATCATAGACTTGTCCATTTATCTTTTCAGAAACTAGTGTTGTTAAAGGATCAATTGCATATTCCTTGTGATAGTTACAAATATAATAAATCTATCCATTGTGATGTATGCCCTTTGGCTAAACAAAGAAGACTTTCTTTTTGTGTCATACAATCACTTATCTTATAATGCTTTTGATCTAATCCATTGTGACACTTGGGAACCACACTATATGTAGGCCAAAAATACTTTCTTACATTAGTGGATGATTGTACACGATTCACATAGGTATTAGGGATGACAATTCAAACTATCAAACCGAAAATCGCGGTGAACCGAACCAAATGGGACGAAAAAATCGAACCGATGATGCAATGGGGTGGATATGGTATTTGATTTTAATGAACTGGTTCAGGCGGGTATGGTATTTACACCGTCGCCTCACCTTGAACCGATTAACCGCTAAAAAAATTAATTGGTCAATTGGGATTTTCATTATTCTTTCTATTATTATGTCCAGCCTAAAATTCATTTCTGGCCCAGACCCGCCTAAGTCCAACTAACGTTACTAACCTAACCCACCCAAGATATTGTTTAGTATTGTTATGTTGATAATATTATTTGTTAAATTCAAATTTTGCATTTGGGAATTTGGATATTGTTTGCATTTTCATTTGGGATATTGTTTGTTAAATTGACTTAGTATTGCGTTCTTGTTTTCATTGACTTTTTTTCATAAATTATTTATTTCAGGTTGACGATTGGACCTATAAAAAATAATTTATTTTCGTGGTTATTAACCATCCAAACCGAAATACGAATCGAGCCGAACCGAACCAACTTACATGGTTATGGTGCGGTTATGGAATAGCCAAAAAATTGGTGGTTCGGTGATGATTTTGTTCGAACCGAACCGTTGTCATTCCTAATGGGTATACCTTATGAAACAGAAATCAAATGCTAAACTTATTATCCCCAAGTTTTTCAGCATGATTGAAACTCAGTTCTACAAAAAGATCAAGAAGTTCAATTCTGACAATGCACTAGAACTCAAACTTACAGATTTCTTTTCTTCAAAGGAAGTCATCAACCAATTCTCTTGTGTTGAGATTGTTGAAAGAAAATATCGACACCCTATCCAATTCTGGGGAGAATGTGTGCTTACAGCCACATTCCTTATCAACGGAACACCTTCTCCTATCTTGCATATAAAAACTCATTTTCCCTCCTTTATAATTCAACTATGGATCACAAATATCTTAGTCTTAGGATGCTTATGCTTTGCGTCTACTTTAACTTCCCATCAATCAAAATTCTATCCAAGAGCTAAACCTTGTGTGTTTGTTGGCTACCCTTTGGGTGTAAAAGGTTACAGGTTGTATGATGTTCTATCAAAATCCTTTTTCATTTCTAGAGATGTTGTATTTCATTAACATCTTTTTCCCTTTCATTCCATTCCACACCCTAATGATTCGATCGATCCATTCCCTGAAATTGTTTGGCCCAAACATGCTCAAGATATTGATTCTCCTTTTAACACAATTCACGATGTACAAAACACCTGTCAGTAATGTTGATGATCAATCCTTCAACACTCCTCTACAATCAACTTCCAATTCTTCCATACCACTCATTCCTAGAAGAACTACTAGAATCATAAAGCCACCTTCATACCTTAGAGCTTTTCACTGCAATCTGTTGACAAATATACCTCCATTATCAGACACCACCACTCATTACCTCTTGTGCAATTATTTGTCCTATAAAGTATTCTCACCTGCACAGTGTGCTTACCAATTGAATGTGTCTTCTAACTTTAACCCACAATTCTATCATGAGGATGTAAAATACAGTCATTGGAGGGAAGCTATGGCTAGTGAGTTGGAGGCAATGAAGTTAAATAACACTTAAAGGAAACATTCCAGAGGGTACAAACGGGTTTATAAAATCAAATATAAATCGGATGGAAGCATTGATAGATATAAGGCTCGCTTAGTGGCAAATAGGTACACTAAAGAAGAAGGTTTGGACTTCATTGAAACTAGGGCTGGACATATCCCCCGAACCGGACCCGAACCGAACCGAGCGGTTCTTCGTAATTGAAATATCCAAATGGGTATTTGAATCGAGAATTGACGGGTTCGATTCAGTTCTCGGTTCTAGATCCAGAACCGAAAAATCGAATAAGAACCGAATTTTTTCAAATTTTTATATATGAGAAAGATTAAATTATTTTAACTTTTTAAAAATAAATTAGCAAAGATAGAGTTTGCATTGAAGACACTGAGTTCTATGACAGCATTGAGACAGGTAATAAAATATATATTATATTTTTTCTTATTAAATCTTATTAGTTGAACAATTTTTAGTTTATTTATGCTAGTTAATTGTGATTTTTCAATTTTTTTTTTAGAGTTTCTTAGTATATAGTATGACAAGTCAAGCAACTGATGGTTAAATCAACTAGTTGGTACGTACTACTCTATTAGCAATATTTTAACATATTTTATCTCTACGAGTCTATGACTTCTTATTTATATGGATCATCGATATTTTAATATTACTAATTTACTATCTACTTTTTGTTATTTGTATACATTAGTAAATTAATTTTATTAGATAACTTGTTATTTATATGTTATTAAATTGGAATATGTTAATTTGTAAAAGCTAAGATTAAACATGTCAGACTGTAGTGTTGTTATAAATGTTAAAAAAATTAATTATAGTATGGAACTGAATAGACCCGAACCGAACCGACCTAAAAAAATTCCAAAATTATATTTGGACCCGACAGTTCCGTTTACTCACTACTCGAAAATTTTCGATTTGATTCGGTTCTCTTCAGAACCAAATCGAATCGGATCGTGCCCAGACCTAATTGAAACCTTTTCTCCAGTGGCCAAGCTTTTTACAGTCAAAATTCTTCTAGCCATTGTTGCCATTAACCTTTGGCATATCACTCAACTAGATGTGAATAATGTCTTCCTCAATGGGGATCTTTTTGTAGAATTTTTTATGGATTTGCCTTTGGGATTTAACAAACAATCCACTGGTAATGCACAAGGGGTGAGCAAATTGGCTTGCAGATTGTATAAGTCCATATATGGTCTCAAACAGGCATCGAGATAGTGATTTTCAAAGTTCTCTAATGCCCTCATTTCACATGGTTATCATCAATCGAAATCTGATTTTTCACTGTACACTAAAGGTTCTGGCAACTCCTTTGTGGCACTATTGGTTTATGTTGATGATATTATCATCGCCGATTCTGATTGCAAGGCTATTGACTCCTTGAAGACCTTTCTCCATAGACAGTTTAAACGTGAGGACCTTTGCCGACTGAGGTACTTCCTTAGACCAGAAATTTCTTGCTCAAGTAAAGGAATTTTCCTTTCTCAGCGTCATTATACACTCCAGCTTCTTGAGGATACTAGATTTCAAGGTTGCAAGCCAATTATCTTACCTATGGATCCCAAGATTCGTTTATGTTCATTTGAAGGAGAACTTATTGTTGATACTTCTCTATACAGGAGATTGGTTGGTCGTTTGCTTTGCTTAACCATTTCTAGGTCTGACATTACCTTTACGGTTCACAACTTAAGACATTTCATTTCTCAACCCAGGAAACGTCATCTCAATATTGTCCACCATCTTTTACAATATCTTAAAGCAACTCTAGGGCAAGGTCTTCTATTTTCAATTCAATCCTCTTTCCAGCTTCGAGCTTTCGTTGATGCTGATTGGGGGGTCTTGCCTTGACACAAGAAAATCGATTACAAGTTTTTGTGTTTTCCTTGGTGATTCTTTGGTGTCTTAGAAAGCAACGAAACAAAGAACTTTGTCTAGATCTTCTGCTGAAGCGGAATATCGAGCTTTGGCTTCAATTACCAGTGAGCTTATCTGGATTCAGCAATTGCTTCACGACCTTCAAGTTTCATCTCCTGCCCCTGCTTTAATATTTTGTGACAATCAAGCCACCATACACATTGCTACCAATCCTATATTCCATGAGATAACCAAGCATATAGAAATAGATTGCCATTTCATTTGAGACAAGATCACCGATGGCTTTGTCAAGTTACTTCGCGTCCGCATTCAACATCAACTAGTTGATATCTTCACTAAGCCTTTGCCTGCCAATTTTTTGTTCCCATTGATGTCCAAGGTGAAAATTATCAATCCTCATAGTCCATCTTGAGGGGGTGTAACGGAATACATGGAAATTGGAGGCAGCAAGCTGGAAGCAACTGCAATTTAGTTACACTGCATAGTTGGAGTTAGTTTGTTGTTAGGGTAGTTATGGTAGTTAATCCACATGTCAATTTTGTATTGGTTCCTGTAATTAGCTTGTTAGTTAACCGTCTATTTATACCAAAATGTAAAGCTCACTTCATTGAATAAGAACAATCAGAATTCATTTCTTCTCTTCAATATGAAACAATACTAGGGGGTAACTCGTAGCATGTCCTTGAACTATGTAAACATGTCACATTACTATAATGGGATAAAAATCAGTACCTACAAGCTCAAAAGCTATGGACAGACATGGAAACAATCCCAAAGGCTAAAAGCACATATGATTAATGTCAAAATTGGACTAACAACAAAACCTATCCTTAGATCAAAGTTAGGTTTCATTATCATTACCTGTACTTAGTTCTAGTTCACACCATCTCATTCTCCCATCTTCTCCAACGTGACTAAACCCCTTGATTGACACTAAGCTCTCCACATAGTAGTGAGCACCAAGCACTGGGAATTCAACTCGTCCAACTATCTTGGTTTCCCTGGTTTCCATGTCATATAAGATCAGTTTTCTATGACTTATCTGTACAAATTTTCCATTTACACTGTTGACAAAACAATAAAAGTCCACATCTTGTTCAAATGTGAACTTCTTACTCCAATATTCCTTCCCAACACTACCGTTTTCCATTGTCCATACTTGATATATTTGCCCAGGCTCTGACGAAATACGTGCTATCAGAGCAAACGTTTCCTTCCAATTCATACAATCAAAATCATTCTGCCGCCCCACTAAAGAATCAGGCACCGGAACCAGCTTTAGCACCTCGATCCTCATGTCAAATGAAGCAACTAAAGATATCCTGTTACTTTCAAAACCATCCTTTGCAAACCAATAAGCAAATCCCTTCACTATCACATCACAGGATTTCTTCAAAAGGCCGAAATTATGATCAATTTCAACCTCCCTCCAAGAATCAAAATTGGCCGACCACACCTCACACCACGTTCTTCTCGATCTACCATCTTCATAATTAGAACCAATCTTTACGACCTTGTAATCATTAGAAATTGAATCCCAACCAAATCCTATGGAAAGACAACTTGGACCTCTATGCCTACCAAGTGGAAGCATCTTGAACATTCTGGTGGAAGGGTTCCATATCAAGAGACAATTCACTGAGTTCCCCAGCATACAAATCAAGCCATTGATTGAGCCCACGTAAATAAAATCCGGGCCATAAGTGTAGGCCCGATCAAGTCCAATATTGAGATTTTTGTTTGGGGAAAAGATGAGGAGATCGAGTGACATATGCTTGTTTCGGCGGCGTAGTTCGTGAACAAGAAGGGAATGCCTTGCGGGGATGGAAATGGAGCAGTCGAGGTGCAAGGAGGAGAAGGAAGAGGACGAGATTAAGGCGCGCCATCAGGTACATACGCACTTAAATCGGAGGAGGGCTTTCACCGAGAGTCTCGAGACGATCACCACTATTACATCATCCGAAAGGCTAGTGATGTGGCAGTTTCTAGAGAGACTCTCGAGGATCTTTTACCTCGACGAGTTCTGTGTTAGTTCTAGAGAACTCTTGAGGACTCGCATACCTCGACGAGTCTTATGTCAATATGATTGACATAATCCTCGAGGACCCTCTCACACGCCACCCCCGAGGATTTAATTCTGCCATACTGTGAATATGTCCCCGAGGTGTCTTCTTCCCCGAGGACTCATTTTCATCCGAAGGTAGTTGTTGTCCTCGAGATCACTGCTCAAGATCACAGCCTACGCCTGTAGTAAGGCTCCTTTCTCTGGTTAAATTCTATCTCGAACATGTTGCCAACGTTTTCTAGAATTATAGTACGAACTAAACACTTCATTCAGATAGAACTCTTGCAGGTTGGGATATCCTAATCCTACACGGACTGTACTGCCTACACCATATAAATACAGTCACAAATTCAGAATTCAGGTACGCAATTTTTACATTATTTTCAGTTCACAGCTTTACGCTAAAATTCTCTCTCTAACTTAAGTATCGGAGGGGTAACGAGGAAAAACCTCATTGCCTTTGTTTCAGGTATTCGAAGACTTCGTTCGTGTTCATCAACTGTCTTCAAGTTCGACAATTGCCCTGGTACAACTTTTGGTATCATCATTGGCGCCGTCTGTGGGAATCTTTACCAAAAGTCATGGTTAACACACGATCAAGTCTTCCTCTTGCGAGCTCTTCCGCTCCGGAACATCCACCACCTCCTGTCGATCCTCCAATCCCACAAGAGGAGTTGTCAGGCATGCAATAACCGCAACCCGCTGTCGTCAGTGCAGGAGCATTCGAGGAGCTCCATCAACAAGTTGCCACATTAACTCAGCTGCTCACTCAGATAAATTCGTATCAGTCTCGTACGCCGACACTCGAAGGCGAGTTCATGGCAAATGCTCGACGTCGGGCTCAACCTCTGGTACATGATAATCAAGGAGCCGGGACTTCGGGCCCACCCAATGTGGCCTCGGCCTCGGGACCAGTAACAATGGAATCCGTGGACTTGGCCAGGATCATCCAGGATGGAATTACAGCAGGTCTAATACAGAAAGACAAAGGGCCAACAGGTTTTGCCCCTAACACTCCGTTCACCCCCGAAGTCTTGTCATTCTCCTTGCCAGATAGATTCAAGTATCCTCGGATAAAAGAGTATGACGGGTCTACAGATCCTACCAACTACCTGAATATCTATACCGATGTCATGAACCTACAGGTTGCTTCAGATCAAGTGATGTGTAAGGCCTTTCCTCAAACATTGACAAGTGCTGCCAGGGATTGGTTCTCCACTCTAGAGCCCAATTCCATATTCTCGTTCTCAGACCTAGCCGACAAATTCTCCGCCTTCTTTGCGAGCAGTAAGCGCATCAGAAAAATGGCAGCTTCCCTGATGCAACTTCGCCAGGGCCCAAATGAGACCCTGCGAGATTTTATGAAGAGGTTTAATAAAGAGAGACTCCAGATCCCCAACCTCCACATTACAGCGTCAGTATCTGCTCTAACATACGCAATAAGGTGCAAAGCATTCAAAATGTCCTCGTCAAAGACTCCCCCAAAATTAGTAACCGAGCTCTTGACAAGGGGAGAGAAGTACATAAACATGGAGGAGACTTTGAACCTGAGGAGAGTCGGTCCAGCATACGATAGGCCAGAACAAAAAAAAGGCCTCATGACATGAATCCCCAACAGGAAGCTCCTAGGAACAAACAGAAACAGGAATATCCATCGACATCATTCACCCGATTGAATGCTTCAGAGGCCAATATCTTGATGGAGATCAAGGATATGAAGGAGCTTCAATGGCCTCCCAGACTGAAATCGCCTCCGGACACGCGCGATCGAAACAAATATTGTGATTTTCATCGTGATCATGGGCATACCACATATAGTTGCAAAACATTACAACGAGAGATTGAAGCCCTTATCAAAAGAAGACTTCTGGATTCTTATGTTAGTCACAATAAGCGCCCGAGGAATGACAAGGATATCGAATGGGCCACAGAAGAAAGAGGTCAGGGTCAGCCAATAGCAGGAACTATTAACGTCATCATATGGGGCATTGCGTCGGGGAGAGATTCAAGCACTGCTCGAAAACAGTATGCTTGTCAATATACCTCGGCCCCCGGTACGGCCCATGACAAGTCCAAGGACATCACATTTGGGGCGAAAGACTCAGAGGGCGTATCATATCCTCATGACGATGCCTTGGTCGTTTCAGCAATTGTGGCCAACTTTGAAGTCAAAAGGATCTTGATTGATAGTGGAAGTACGGCCAACGTGCTATTTCATGAGGCCTTCACCAAAATGGGAATCTCAGCCCAACAACTGAAACCAGTTAAAACTCCCCTCCAGGGATTCGGCGGTAGCGTTGTCCTTCCGGAGGGTATCGTCAACCTCTCCCTAACCTTGGGCTCGGGTGACAGACAGGTAACAGAAATTACAGCTTTCCAAATTGTCCGTACCTTCATAGCTTATAATGCTATTGTGGGTAGACCACTCCTCAATAAGATCAGGGTAATTGTATCCACCTTCCACCTCGCCATGAAGTTTTCCACTGGAAACTGTGTTGGGGTCGTATATAGGGATCAGGAAATAGCGAGGCAGTGTTATGTGATGTGCCTCAAGGCGATTGGCACTAACGTCATACAACTTGTGGACACCGAGCTCGAGGACAGAGGCCGCTTAGCTCCAGTGGAAGAAGTGATAGAGGTCGATCTCGGGCAAGGAAAAAAAGTTTCCATTGGTAAGGGTCTTGATGAAATCCTCGTGGCCGAGCTCATTCATTGCTTGTCGAGAAATATTGACGTCTTCGCAAGGAAGGTTGAGGACATGCCGGGCATAGACCCCGAGGTTGCGATACATAAACTTAGTGTGAGCCCAGATTCGAAACCCATCAAACAGTGAAAGAGACAATTTGCGCCAGAAAGGCGAGAGGTCATTCGCGAAGAAATTAATAAACTTCTTAGTGCGGGGTTCATTCGGGAGGTCCAATACCCCGAGTAGCTCACCAATGTCGTTTTGGTGAAAAAGGCAAATGGGAAGTGGAGGATGTGCATCGAATTTACGGATCTTAACAAAACATATCCAAAGGACAGCTATCCTCTACCTAGGATTGACAACCTCGTGGACAGCACATCAGGGCATAAGTTGTACAGCTTTCTGGATGCATTCTTCGGTTATCATCAAATCCTCATGGCCGAGGACGATCAGGAGAAGACATCTTTCATGGCAGATTCCGCCATATATTGTATAAGGTCATGCCCTTTGGTTTGAAGAATGCAGGGGCAACGTATCAAAGACTTATTAACAAAGTATTCGCCAATCTGATTGGTAAGAATGTTGAGGCATATGTCGACGACATGGTTGTCAAGAGCAAGAAAGTGAATGAGCATATAGCCGATCTCGAGGATGTCTTCAACACTTTGCAAAAATACCGGATGAAATTGAACCCCACCAAATGTGCTTTCGGGGTGGCCTCGGGAAAGTTCTTGGGTTTCATGATCACCCACCAGGGGATAGAGGCCAACCCCAACAAGATACGCGCACTGACATCAGTGGAATCGCCCAAGACTAGGAAAGAGATCCAGAAACTGACAGGTCGCGTGGCAGCCTTGAACAGGTTCATGTCTCGGGCAGCTGACAGGTGCTTCCCTTTCTTCAAAGTCCTAAGGGGTAACCGAAGTTTTGATTGGAATGAAGAATGTGAGAAGGCTTTCCAAGAGCTGAAACAAACATTAGCCTCTCCACCCATTCTCACAAAGCCCGAACTTGGTGATACTTTACTTCTATACTTAGCAGTGTCTCAGAATGCAGTAAGCGGGGTACTAGTGAAAGAGGCTGAAAAGTCCCAGCAACCGATCTACTATGTGAGCAAGGTATTACTTGACGCCGAAACAAGGTATACGCTGGCGAAACAGCTTGCTCTCGCTTTGGTTACGGCTGCCCAAAAGCTTTGACAGTACTTCCAGTCCTACCCAATCGTTGTGCTCACGAATCAGCCACTCAAGCACATCCTACAGAAGCCCGATGTTTTAGGTAGACTACTAAAATGGGCGATTGAACTTGGAGAATTCGACATCGAATTCAAGCCCTGACCCTTCATAAAGGCTCAAGCGCTAGCAGACTTCCTTGCGGAACTCACTCCTAAGGCTCAGGGGCCAGAAGGGAGCTCGAGCATAGCACTCTAGAAGTGTGGGAAATTTTTGTCGATGGAGCTTCTAATTCATCGGGCTCGGGTGCAGGGGTCATTATCACGAAACCTGACAAGACCACTGAAATTCAATGTGTATTTAGATTCGAATTCGTAGCTACAAACAACGAGGCAGAATACGAGGTAGTCATCATTGCCCTAGAACTCGCTCAGAATCTCGAGCTTGAGCATGTCAAGGTTTTCAGTGACTCCCAGCTTATAGTTGGTCAGATTGAAGGAACGTTCGAAAGGAAAGATGAAAAGATGAGTTTGTATTGTTTCAAGGTTCATGACCTTAAGCGACGATTCACGATGTGCGAGATCTTAAAGATTGCACGGGCTGAAAACTGCAAAGCAGATGCATTGTCCAAGCTAGTGTTTGTGGGTGTTGATGGACTTGACAAAATGGTATACGTTAAAATTGTAACAGAGCCTAGCATTAACTCCTCATCCACCGTCATGGACATTGATCATGAGCCGTCATGGGTCGACCCCATGATAGACTTCTTGGCAAATGAAAAGCTACCCGAGGATTCACGGGGGGCGAGGAGTGTCTGGTCAAGAACGCCGAAATACTGCATAATTCAAGGAGCGTTGTTCCGTAGGAGTTTCACCCTGCCATACCTCAGATGCCTCAGACCATCAGAATCAGCCCAGGCATTGGCCGAAGTGCACGAGGGCATATGTGGAAATCACCAGGGAGCTCGAGCTCTTGCTTTCAAACTCATAAGGTACGGATATTATTGGCCCACCATGAAGAAAGACGCCCTGGAATACGTTAGAAGATGTGATAAATGTCAAAGGTTTGGCAACATCATCCATTCACCCGCCGAAGACCTCACCAACATCAGTATTCCGGCTCCGTTCGAACAGTGGGGAGTTGATATCCTCGACCCCTTTCCAATAGCTAGAGGCTAAGTAAAGTTCGTAGCAGTCGCAATTGAATATTTCACCAAATGGGCTAAGGCCGAGCCTCTAACAATAATCTCGGAGCCCAAGCTCAGGACCTTCGTCTGGAAATCCATCATTTGTAGGTTCGGGATACCTAAGGTCCTCATAACAGATAACGGCAGACAGTTTAACAATCTTCAATTCAGAAACTTTTGTGCCAACTTCGGGAACAACCACCGCTTGACATCAGTCACGCATCCCCAGAGCAATGGTCTGGCAGAAGTTACGAACAGAATCATACTCCAAGACCTCAAGAACAGGATCGGTAATGCTTAAGGTCATTGGCCCGATGAGTTACCTTCTAATACTTTGGACATATAGGACATCGTACAGGACAACGACAGGCGAAACTCCCTTCATGTTAGCCTTCGGTATTGAAGCTACAATCCCGGTCGAAATCAGTGTGCCCAACCTCAGGAAGCTTGATCCCGAGAACTCGGAATAGACAACCGAACATCTCGACCTCCTGGAAGAAGTAAGGGAGCAAGCAGCGTTGAAGGTAGCTCAATACAAGAACAGGACAGCAAAATATTTCAATAGCAAAGTAAGACCCCGGACATTCAGGTCGGGAGATCTTGTGTTAAGGAAAGCCGAAGTCGCTGGTCATGCTCTAGGAAAACTCGGACCCACTTGGGAGGGTCCGTTTGAAGTTATACGGAAGGTTCATGGAGGAGCATACAACCTCAGAAATTCCTCAAGAAGACCACTCCCGAGGCATTAGAATGCCGATAACTTGAAAATATATTACAAGTAATGTTCCCTACGCCCTTGAAGTAGATTTCTAGTCCTGCATTTTTTATTTTTTCGGGCCTACGTGCCCGTGCCCTTTACCTTTATATCATTTCTTTTTGTAATGAACTACGTTCGGTTTGATCCCATTTGGGTACGTAGGCAGCTTGGATGACATATAGATCCAAGTCCAGTTCAAAAGATTAATAAATTGAATGCTCGGGCCGATAGGCCCCTAGACATGCATTACTGTCTGTCAACGAAGTCTTTAAGCCTTGCCCGGTGCAAGCACCTTAAGTCTTGTCATACGCAAGCACTCTAAGCCTTGCCCCGCGCAAGCACCTGAAGCCTTGCCATACGCAAACACTCTAAGCCTTGCTCTGTGCAAGCACCTTAAGCCTTGTCATACGCAAGCATTCTAAGCCTTGCCCCGTGTAAGCACCTGAAGCCCTGCCATACGCAAGCACTCTAAACCTTGCCCCGTACAAGTATCTGAAGCCCTGCCATACGCAAGCACTCTAAGCCTCGCCCCGTGCAAGTGCTCTAAGCCTTGCCCTGTGCAAGCGCCTTAAGCCATGCTCGAGATGTTCTATTAGTCCTCGAGAATGACTTATGCATTCTTCAAATCTACATTCCTCGAGATCTTGTGTAGTCCTCGAGAATGACTTATGCATTTTTCAAATCTACATTCCTCGAGATCTTGTTTAGTCCTCGAGAATGATTTCGCATTTTTTAAATCCATCTTGCCTCGAGATCACATTTAGCCCTCAAGAATAATACATATTCTTGTTTTTCAAATTATTATCCTCGAGATACGTTTTAGCCCTCAAGAATAATACATATTCTTGTTTTTCAAATTATTATCCTCGAGATACGTTTTAGTCTTCGAGAATTATTCTCATTTTTTCAAATTCATTATCCTCGAGATAAGTTTTAGTCTTCGAGCATTATTGTTTTCAAATCCACTGTCCTCGAGTTAAATTTTCTTATTATGTCCTCAAGATATAATGCCAAAAAATGTTGCAAAATATCGAGCATTAGCTCGTTCATTCAATAAAAAAGGACTGTTTGTCATTGAGCAAAATACATGTGATCGGGGAAAACAGTCGGAGAAGGGGACACTACCCTATATGACCCAGAGGGGGGTCGAGGTTCGTAATATCTATCTCGACGTCATCACCATCCTCTGGACCTTCATCCTCATCCTCGTCACCTCCTCCATCCTCGGATTCCGAGAGCTCGAGGGTCTCTACGATTAAAGGTATTGTCTTCATGGCACCAACATCGACTTCGGGGTGCTTCGAACGGAGATACGCTCGAGCCTCTTTGAAGGCATGGTAGTAGGCACCTGAGGCGCACTCTGCCTTGAGTCGATCACATTCTTCAGAAACTTTGAACTCTTCCCGAGCCTCTCTCTTGTACACCTCGAGTCTATCCTCGAACTCTTTATCTTTATGTAAGAGCTCAAGCTTTAACTCCTCGGCAGCATCCTTGGCAGCCCCAACATCCTCCTGAGCCTTCTTGGCCTCGCGCCTTGCTTCTCAACCTCCTTCCTCAAGGCTTCGCGCTCAGCCTCGAGTTCTGCGATCCTTCGATCTTTGAGGGCCGAGGAGTCCTCCCTATCAGATATCCTCTGTGTCTCCTCGAGCCCCTGGATGGCAAGTCCTCGAGCCACACTCAATGCCTGA
The DNA here is from genome assembly GCA_019395295.1 of Osmanthus fragrans. Classification (NCBI taxonomy): domain Eukaryota; kingdom Viridiplantae; phylum Streptophyta; class Magnoliopsida; order Lamiales; family Oleaceae; genus Osmanthus; species Osmanthus fragrans. The sequence goes on from CM033350.1 coordinate 14,946,578, forward strand.
AAATAAAACAAGGAAAGTGAGCGAGCATTATCATCGATAATATAAATAAAAGATGAGATCGAGTCTTCGGGTATACCTTCCTCGTCAAAACCTCGAGGACTTTTACACCCTCGCCAAGTTTGACCTCCCCGCTATATTTGGCCACGAGGCCTGGGAATAGGTTGCTCTTCTCAGCATCCCTGAATAGTGAAATCCCCTCGGGGACGATCTCATCATCGTCGAGGTCGATGGTTTCAGGATAGGCTCGAGGTTGAGGGGCATGAGGTGTAGCTGATCTTTGAACCCGCGGCCTTGGGCTCGGGATTGGTGGTCGAGTTTGTGAGGATTTCCTCGGGACAGCTACGTTCTCCTTTAGTTCATGAGGCCTCTTCTTGGTTTTCTTCTTGGTCGAAGAACGAGGCTGTTGTTGAGAGGCTTCTGGCCTCGAGTTCACAAAGTTCCGGAGAGCACGAGGATTGAACGACATTCCTGAAAATCAAACACAACATATTAGTTCAAGCATTTGCTCGAGATAAAAGACTTTCAGGTAAGAACCCTACCCTAAGCACCGCTAACATCAGCCAGGTCTATAACCTCTGCCTCGATATCCTTCATGCTCGAGAACAGGGGTTCAAGCTCCACCAGCATCCTCCTACCTCGATCCAAATCCTCAGAATACTCCTGATCCTCACCAAACTTTTCAGCGTCGGGAACACCCCACTCAGGCCAGAAAAGGAGATCGGGGTCGGGGGCTACTACATAAAACCATCCTTCCCTCCAACCCTTTAAGGACGAGGCCATCTTCGGGACCCTAAATCCTCCTACGGTCGAGAGGTACCCAAAGCATGTGAATCGAGGATGTTTTTTCAACTTGAACACTAACCTACAGAGGCCGACACTAGGCTTGATACCTAGATACCTACAGGCTATAAAGAAATAAACGAGCATTCTCCATGCATTGGGAAGCAGTTGCCCGGGCACATAGAGTGCTCGATCAACAGGGTAGTAAAGAAGAGATGTATCGGCCACCTAAACCCGACCTTTAAGGTTTCCCTAAAGATAACAAACTCCCCTGGCCTAGCCTTGATTACCCTATCCTCGAAGCTAGGTGACCTAATGTCACATCCTGGCATTATCCCATACTCTCGAGCAGTACTAATGGCCAAGTGCTCTTTCAACCAACAAACCTCATCGGGGTACTCAAAGGCTTGAGCCTGAGCCCTTGGTCTTGCATCGAGAGGAATAGCCATGGGATCCAGGGTTACTCCTAGGTCCTCGTTACTACTCGAACTACTGGAACTAACTTCACTACTCGACATTACCTAGCAGGCCAAGGTTAAACTAGAAAGCTTTAACTTAAAGTCTCGAGCTACTTACCTTATGTTCTTATCGAGCACGACCAGCCAGAGAAATTTTTACAGCAGTGAAAGTGAAAAATGAGGAGTAAAACCATGTATTTATAGTAGGGGAATACGGAAGGTCAAGGATCACGATATGTCACCGTTGAAATGGGACACGTGTCAAGCATCCAGACCCCCTACTCCAACGTCATGTCAGGCTAGACAACCACAGCCTCAGTTGCAGCACTCGAGGTGCATCCGTCCCTCGACGCCTGAGCTCTTAGAACGGATGCACGGGGGCCTATGATGTGGCAGTTTCTAGAGAGACTCCCGAGGATCTTTTATCTCGACGAGTTCTATGTTAGTTCTAACCTACTCTCGAGGACTCACATACCTCGACGAGTTTTATATCAGTATGATTGACATAATCCTCGAGGACCCTCTCACACGCCACCCTCGAGGATTTAATTCTGCCATACTGTGAATATGTCCCCGAGGTGTCTTCTTCCCCGAGGACTCATTTTCATCCAAAGGTAGTTGTTGTCCTCGAGATCACTCATCGAGATCACAGCCTACGCCTGCAGTAAGGCTCCTTTCTCTGGTTATATTCTATCTCGAACATGTTGCCAATGTTTTCTAGAATTATAGTACGAATTAAACACTTCATTCAAATAGAACTCTTGTAGGTTGGGATATCCTAATCCTACACGGACTGTACTTCCTACACCCTATAAATACAGTCACAAATTCAGAATTCAAGTACGCAATTTTTACATTATTTTCAGTTCATAGCCTTATGCTAAAATTCTCTCTCTAACTTAAGCATCGGAGGGGCAACGAGGAAAAACCTTATTGCCTTTGTTTCAAGTATTTGAAGACTTCGTTCATGTTCATCAACTGTCTTCAAGTTCGGCAATTGCCCTGGTACGAATTTTGGTATCATCAGCTAGAGTTCTGCATTTTTCGGATCTGCACAGAATGTTTTTTTGAGGAAATTACATATAACTGCAGTGTCTGAAGATTAGAATTAAAAAATTAGGACCAAGTTTTATCGTTAAAAATCGGGTAGGAATATAATAATTAAATTACAAACCCTACTAATTTCATTTTTCTCACTCTCACTCTCCATCTTCTTCCTCTCCCCCTCTTCTCCCACGCCATTACCATAGATCTAGCACCAATGACCTACGCGACAGGCGTACTACCGACGACAAGCGCGACGTGATCTCTTCCTCTCTTCTTCCATCACTATCCTATACCCAGCACCGGTAGCGATGTTAACGAGCCAAACCAAGCCAAGCCGGCTCGCGGGCCCAAATTTAAGACTTGGGCTCGACGAATCGGGCTATTTTTCGAGCCCGAGCAGAGTAAAAACTCTTAGGGCTTTTACGAGCCGAGTCGGGCTGACTCGATTTTCTAAATTATTTTTTGTATTTTGAAGGCAGAATTTTTCAGAAAGTTTAATTTTTTTTTAAATATGGGCCGATTGAGCCAACGGGCCGGCCCGACTCGAGCCAGCACCCAAAAATAGGGCTCGGCCCAAGTTTCGACTCGGTTCCATCGAGCCCGAGCCGCCCGAGCTTTTTTGCCATTCCTAAGCATCGGCGACCGATAGAGCATATGCGGTGCAATCTCTCTTTCTTTTGTTGTCTTCTGTATTTGTCTATCCACTCGTACGATCTACTGACGGTGGTGGTGGTGTGGTGTGGTGTGGTGTGATGGTGATGTCTGTGGTGGTATTGTTGGTAGCGACGATGGTGAAGGTGGTGGCAGTGGCGATTGCGGGTTTGTGGTTTGTTTGTTGTGGTGTGGTGTGGCATTATTATATTTAATTAATTAGCTAATACCTGAATTATTCATTTTGAAGCTTGACATCTGAAAATTGAATTGTGTCAAAATTAACACCCCACTTTAAATTTTTTCCATTTTTCCCCATTAAAAATCCATTTAGTCCCCTTTTAACTCTCTTTAAGTCGATGAGTAATGCTAAGCATACAATGTTTTATATATAGAAAATGTATAAAAAAGAGTGAAGAATAGTTTTGTTTTATTTGATTGAAAAATTTCGATCCAATAATAGTTCACCACATGTATATGTAAATCATTAATTATATGTAGTACAATCATAAATCAAAATTCTTTATTTCTTATACGCATTTTTAATCACTAATTTATATAATAAAATATTTAACACTTAAATAAAAAAAATTATATTTTTTAACTACATGCTTGCCAAAAAATAATTATTTGAAACCTCTTGTTTTTTTTTTCCAATTTATCTTTATAAAGGCCATGGACTGTGTATATATATAGGATTTGTTTGAGCTTATTTACTGTGGAAAAAAAAAAGAATTTGTAATAATAATTTTTTGAAAATGTGAAGGTGAAAAGTTTTGAGTTCATGTGTAAAATTATTTTATTAAATGTATAGATAAAAATAAATTTAAAAAACAAAAAAAAATAGATTTAGTTTTTTATTTTCAATTTTTTAAAATATTGAAAACATGTTTTGTCTGATATTTCTGGAAACGTATTTTCTAAAATGAGGTCAAACTTATAGTAACATAAAATCTAAAATTTTAGTAAAACTAAAAATATAAAAAAATTAAAAATAAATTATAAAAGATAAAAGATAAAAAAATAAAAAAATTCAAACTCATACTGATTATTTACATAAATTTTGAAACAAATATTTAAATGAACATAAATAAAAATATTTCCAATCAATATCATTAATCATTAATTTTATTTCTATTTCCTATACTTTTAACTCAATTTATTTTTTGTTTTTAATTCACTTTTGTAATGGGAAAAAAATGTAAGATTTATCAATTTTAATGTGTGGAGAGAGAGAGAGAGAGAGAGAGAGAGAGAGAGAGAGAGAGAATAAAACTCATATTTTCTCAATAGAAGAACTCCTACTCCCTTTTCCGAATTAACTTGTCCATGCACTTTAAACTTACTATTTGATAATTAACTAATAAAAATTGTTCTATTTTTTCTAAAATAATTAAATTCATGGAATAAATTTTTAAAATCCAAATCAAGCGTGTTTATCTAATTTTCTATTTTGAAAACTAATTTTTTAAAATATAAAATCATATGCATTTTTAGCAATTTTAAAAGGAAAAATTGCGGCCGCGATTCCTAACCTTTGCGTTTTTTACAAACTTTACCTCAACCTTCAGTTTGTACCACCACGGGTCCCAAACATTTTATATATTATCAGCTGTAGTCCAAAATGATGGAAACCGTCAGTTCCACCTTTAGTTGACCTTAAAATAGAGAAAATGTTTAGTTTGATTAATTTAAATGGGGTCATTTTTGTCCAACTCTATTTTTCCCTTTTAAAAAATATTTTGGTCAGTTATAATCTCACTCTCTCTCCGTTCTCTTTCAAGCTAAGAAGTCGAAGAGTCTTCTACAATGTCCACCGAAAAAAGCCAAGAATCCGACGAAATTCCAAATGATTTTGCATGTCAGATTCGAGGCCGTCTTCCCAAACCTGTATACGGTAAGTGTTTAAATTTTGTAAAAAAATTTGGTTGCAGACAACCGTGTGTTTCGAAGTGTGATAATGTAATGCATTTTTCCTTCATTTTAAGCATGTTATTGAGCTGGAACAACATTCAATTTGCATTTTTATTCGGGTTGCTCTCTCATTCATTTCAGTCTACTAGGGTTAAGGGTTGATGATGATTTTTTGTTTTGATTGTTTTTGTCCAAATGAAAATACAAGTTATTTCACCATAAAGATGCATTATGGCGGTGTAGTGCTCTAGAAGATGTGAAATTTTGTATACGAGCATGGGAAGATAGCATACATAGACTACGTGCATTCCGATTCGTTTAATAGATTTCTCCTCGACAATGCTATGAAGATAGTAGGCAATTTTGGGAAAATGAAGTATTTGTACAAAATTGAAAAGAAGAGATTGAGTGAGGCATCGTTTTGACGGTTAAAGATGCATACTTTATGAATGTAGTTAGGTTGATTGGTGATAATAGGATTGCTGAGATGTGGTGTGTGCCCGTAGTTGATGTGTTGGAATTGCTGTGGGATGAGAAAGTTGGGCATGATATTTTAGTGATCGATGTTGACACCGGTGAGGTGTTGGAGACGATGGCAGAAAAAGGCAGAGTAGAGGTTGATATACATTATGACCATAATATATGTCATGTAATGATGCTGACAGTAATGGTGCATCTGACGAGAATCATATGGATGCAGGGCGTTTAGTTGATGAATGTGCAGGTGAAGTCAGTGACTTAGATGCAGAACATGAGGATCATGCACCTGCAGGGGATGAAAATGTGGGTGATGAACCTAAAGGTGAACAACCAGCTGTCTTCTACAATGACTATATTGAGATAGCTGCTGTAGATGACAATGAAGTAGCCCTACACTCCATGGCAATGACTTTGAAGAAGATCCTGCACACCATGCAGATCATGCTGAAGAGGATCCTGCACCCTATGCAGATCACATTGAAGAGTCTCCCGCATCCCATGTAGATAACAATGAAAAGGCTCCTGCATCACCTCAAATTGACTCACTTGATGCAGTACAACATAAGTTACCTACTGATACAACAGGGTCACCCCATGGGACAAGAACAGGTGCAAATGCACAACCTGATGATGCATTCCTTGAAGAAGGCCTAATGGAGGACTTCAATGATCCAGATTATGAGCAGGAAGAAGACGTGACTATGGATGATGATGATGATCTTTACGAAGATACATTCTTTAGATTGTCCGAGGATTTTGATATTGATGATGAAAACACGAGGATACAGAAGGACCTATAGATGGTTATGGAACAGACTACGGTGAATCGAATGATCTTAGAAGCATTCCAAGTGAAGTTGAAGACATTGGTGGGTCTTCAACAGGCAGGAAGGTGCCATGGTTTAATCCTGCGGTAGACATGCAGGATCTAAAATTCAAACTTAATTTTTAGTCTTTTACTTGATGTATATAAACACTATGACTGAGACTTACTTGACTTCTGCAAGCATGAACTTTGACAACATAAAGACGTTAAGGAATGCAATTGTGCAGTATTTGGTGAAGAATGCAAGAAGGGTTCAGTATGTGAAGCATGAAGGAACTCAAGTGCGAGTGAAATATGAAGAGAACTGTCCACGGGAGTTGTATGCCTACCAACAACCGAACAAAAGTTTCAGGATTAATACATTTAGAGATAAACATACATGCACAATGGTTTGGCAGAATAGAAGAGTGCATTCTGGTTATGATATGAGCACGGGATCAAGTTCACCAATGCCAAGCCCGGGGAAGGATCCTTTAGTGGTTGAAGGTGGACCAATGACTCGTTTGAGAACAAAATGCATAAAGGAAACAATGATATTTCAAGCTTCCATGGATGAAATGGGGTTCTTAACATCCCAAGGAACAAGTTTGAAGAAGGAACCGAGGGCTAAAACTAAGTGGAAACAAGTGATACAAGCAGCTAAAGTGGAGGGAGCTGGCCGCCTACCTTGCGACCGCACAGCATAAGTTACATGCGGCCGCATGTAACTCATAGAGTGCTCCTGGCCGTGACACAGGACTTCCATGCGGTCGCATGGAACAAACGTGAGGCCAAGTTCAGGAAATTGCGAGACTTTCTCGATTTAATTAAGATTTTATTCCTTTTTGTAGTTTAACTTTCTTGGACTCTATTTGCACGAATATTTACCTTAATTCTAGGTTAGTATAAATACTTGTATCTTCATTATTGAAGGGTTAGACATTATTATTATTTGAGAGAATTAAATTCAAAAGGCAAACTTTGGCTTCAAATCCTTGTTCTTAATTGGGCAATTTATTGAACTTATCAAGAATCGATCTTGTGGCATTCAATCCATTGGGTGAAGTCCTTAATATCGGATTCAAAAGGGGTCAACGTTTCGTTTGAATTGTTGGTTGTTTTTTATTCGTATTTCGAATCAAATCTACAAACCGAGATTAATTGGGTTTCTTGCGTTCTTCATCAATCGACGTGGGTTTGGTAGTTCTAAGCTATCCGGATTCTCATCAGGTTACTTGGCGAAAAAGTACATAAGGAAGTTCAGATCTGACCCGAAAATGTCTATGAATAGTTTTGTCGAAACAATGAAGGAGGATTGTAGATATTAAATCTCTAGGCATCAATTTTATAGGACAAGAGCTAAATGTGCAGACGTTGTTAATGGGATTGTGACTGAACAGTACAAGATCTTGTGGGACTATGGTGAGGAGTTGAAACGAAGTAATCCTGGCACTACAGTGATAATTGAAAGGTAGGGTGATACATTCAAAAGATTGTACATATGTTTGGGGACATGCAAAGAGGGTTTTAAAGCTGGTTGTCGAAATGTGATTGGTTTGGATGGATGTTTCTTGCAGAGTCACAGGGTGGGCAGTTGTTGGCTAGTGTTGGTATTGATGTAGATAACTGCATGTTTCCTATGGTAGATGCTGAGAACAGAACAAACTAGGAATGGTTTTTAGAACTTTTGACAGTTGATATTGGGATGTATAATATGAGGGCTTGGACCTTCATTTCTGACAAACAGAAGGGCTTGGTGAACTCCATAAATTTGCTATGTGAGGGTGCTGAGCATAGGTGTTGTGCTAGACATTTATACAGCAACTTCACCTTCATGTATAAGGGTTTGACATTAAAGAGCATGTTCTGGGCTACAGCACAGGCAACAACTGTGCTAAAGTGGAGAAGTTCAATGATTGAAATGAAGGACCTGAATGAAGCAGCGTTTAAATGGTTCTATGAGAAACCAGCAGCACAGTGGAGCATGTCACATTTTCAGAAATATTCAAAGTGTGGCATCCTGCTTAATAACTTGTGTGAGACATTCAACTCTTCCATATTGATTGCAAGAGAGAAGCCTATTATCTCAATGCTAGAGAAAATGAGGCATCAACAAATATTGAGGATGAATGCTAAAAGGGAAGCTGCAGAAAGATGGGATCATGCTTTTGGTCCCAGGGTTATGAGCATTATTGAGAAAGCGAATGCAGAAACGAGGTTCTTGAAGGCTGATTACGCTGTGAGCAATAGAGATGGAATGAGATGGAGTGTGAACTTGATGAATCATGAATGTGCATGCCGAAAATGACAACTTACTCGGATACTTTGTGTGCATGCAATGTCTGGTATGTTTTCAAGAAACATTGGTATATATGAATACGTAGATGAATGCTACAGTAAGGAAGCTTACTTGAGGTCTTATAGCCCAGTCATCCAACCAATGTTCGGTCCTGAGTTGTGGCTAGAGCTGGGAAAACATCCTCTACATCCACCTGTGAAGACGAAACAGATAGGCAGACCAAAGAAGTTGAGAAAATGGTCACAAATAGAGCCACCCGCCGGTACCAAAATGGCAAGGACTGGAATGAAGATGACGTATAAAAGATGTGGTAGGACGGGCCATAACAAGAGAACCTGTTCTAAGGCAGATACACAGCCAACTCAATAACAGGGTAAAGGAAATAGAAAAGTCCCCAGCTCCCAGGAGACAGCGCCAACTTCATCACAAGGCAAAGGCAAGAGAAAAACTTCTACTGAGACCGAGCGTCAGACAACTAAGAAGTGACGTAGACCAAAAAGAATATAACTTTCTGTAGAATGGTCGTTTTAAACATAGGGAGTGGAGAATCGCGAGAACTGAAAATTAGGGTAACACTGTTGAATGATATCAAGTCTTATTTAAGGGAAAATAAGTTACAAGACCATAGACAACACTCTATTTCTAACCTTTAAACCACGTTCCAAAATACAAACACAACTTCTAATTTGAAGCCTAACACAGATCTACGCACAAACCCATTTTACAAAAATACCACATACAAATCCTAATATCCAAGTCTTCCATGAACCACGACTTCTTGTACATAGGGTGTTTAGTTCAGCTTCCATCTCTCTTCTAACACGTAGAAATCCAGGGATTATGTCCTTCGATCTGTCGTATATTGGAGGGTCATACCAGTAAAAAAAGGTTGCATCCACCAACATCCTGAAGACGTGGGCAAGTGAGAAATCTTCTTCATGGGTTCATGTTCGTCCATGAGGTCTTCATTTGTACAGGATCATCGCATCTACAGACATTGCACTCCATATTCAAGCTTATATCTTAAAAATGGAAGAAAGAGAAGAATATATAGGAATATATATGATGTGAACCCCGTAGCAACGGTGACTATGAAACCCACAACTAGATTGATGCGGAACCCAAGAACGCCAAGAAACCCGGTTTTGAACTTAAACCCAACGAAGTGAACCAAAAAACCTAACGATAGCAAGATGCGCTGAACCCCTTGATTACACAATGAAGAACTCTCATACCGAAATTTGAACACACAAGAATTGATTTTGGAAGTTCGATTTGTTGTTCAATGAAGAACAAAGGAGAAAGCAAAAAGCTTTTCAATTTAATTCAATATGTCAAAAGTTGTAAAAGTAACAAAAGTGTCAAGTATTTATACTAGAGACCTAAATCTAGTAAAAAATGTGCATAAGGCAACCAATAATGTCAAAATATGGAAAACAATAGAATTCTAAGGAAACTAGGTCTTTCGCCAAAAATAGGAAATTTGGATGGATTTTATAACCAAGCGGTCGCTTAGAAAAACTGTTTCACGCCTTTTTTAGTTTCGGTAGCGACTGGACGACCCCTTGCCCTTTTACTCTAAGCAGTCGCTTAGAGGTTCCGACTGACCTTTTTCTTCGATTGCTTGTATCGTGTTGATCCAATTGGTTCCCGGCCTCGACCCCAACATGAAACTTGCTCCATTTTGCGTTCCGAACATAGTTTCATCAATAGTGGCTTTAACGAGCATCTCCAATGCCTCTTTGACTCGTTTTGCTCTCGATCGCGTCATTGTCCCTTCTTCGATAATCAACGGGTCTCGGTTTGAGCTTGAATTGGACACTCATGCATCCTGGATCATATCATCCCCTCCCTCTTCAAAAAGATTCATCCTCAAATCTGTATCTGCATCAAACAAAGAGAGATCAGCAACATTAAAGGTAGCTGAAACATTATACTCACATGGGAGATCCACTTTGTATGCACTGTCATTGACCATCTTGAGGACTTGGTACAGACCATCTCCGCGCGGCTGCAACTTAGACTTCCTCTGCTCCGGAAAACGCTCTTTTCTGAGATACACCCAGACCCAATCTCCTAGTTCCAATATCACGCGCCTCCTTCCTTTGTTCGCTTTTTGTACCACAAGCTTTCCTTTCTTTTCAATCTACTCCTTAACTTTCTCATTTAGTGACCAATTCAGCTTTCCTTGTACTATCCAAGCTATCCTGTTCATTTACAGGCAACGATAACAAATCCAACGGTGTTAGAGGATTAAACTCATAAACAATTTCAAACGGTGAAAATGTAATAGTAGAGTGTACAGCCCTATTATAAGTAAATTCAATAAAGGGTAAACACTATTCCCAACTCTTTAAGTTCTTATTTATCACTGTACGGGGTAATTGAGTCATGGTCCTATTGACCACTTCAGTTTGCCCATCGGTCTCTGGATGACAAGTCGTAGAATACAACAGTTTAGTGCCTAACTTATTCCACAGAATACGCCAAAAATGACTCAAAAATTTAACATCCTGATCCGACACTATACTCTTAGAGACCCCATGCAAACGGACTATTTCCCTAAAGAATAAATCTGCAATATTGGTGGCATCATCGGTTTTGTGACATGGTATAAAATGTGCCATTTTACTAAACTTATCTACCACAACAAATGTAGAATCCCAACCCCTTTTAGTCCTAGATAAACCCAATAAGAAATCCATTGAGATAACCACCCAAGGTTCATTAGGCACATGTAAAGAAGTATACAAACCATGGGGTAAAACCTTAGACTTAGCTTTTTTACAAGTTATGCACTTCCCACAAATTTGTTCTACATCACTTTTCATTTTAGGCTAGTAAAAACGTTCCCCTAACATGTCTAAAGTCTTTTGTACCCCAAAATGATCCATTAGACCCCCACTGTGTGCTTCCCTTACCAACAATTCACGTATAGAGCAATTAGGAATACACAACTTATTTTCTCTAAACAAATAATCTTCATGCTTATAAAATTTATCAATAGCTCCTTTATTGCATGACTCGTAAATGTCAGAGAAAGCAGGATCACTCATATACATGCTCTTAATGTGTTCAAAGCTAAGTAATCGTGCATGTAAGGAATTTAGTAGAACGTACCTTCGTGACAACGCATCTGCAACCACATTTTCCTTACCCTGTTTATACCTAATGACGTAGGGAAATGACTCTATGAATTTCACCCACCTCACGTGTCTTTTGTTCAACTTACCTTGACCCCGTAAATACTTCAACGACTTGTGATCGGTGTGGATCACGAACTCCTTAGGCCACGAGTAGTGTTGTCAAGTTTCCAATGTCCGAACAAGCGCGTACAACTCATTGTCATATGTAGGATAGTTTAAGACAGCTCCACTCAACTTCTCACTAAAATGAGCTATAGGCCTGGCGTTCCTGCATTAACACTACTCCAATACCTATTCTTAATGCATCACACTCAATCTCGAAGGTTTTATCAAAGTTAGGTAATGTCAAAACAAGTGCTTCACACAACCTATCCTTAATAGTATTAAATGCATGTTCTTGTGCATCACCCCATTGAAAACCTACAATCTTCTTAACAATTTCAGTGAGTGGTGTAGTGATGGTGCTAAAATCCTTCACAAAACGCCTATAAAACTAGCCAATCCGTGGAAACTCATAACTTCAGTTATGTTTTTAGGTGTTGGTCAATCCTTAATAGCCTTAATTTTCTCTTCATCCACTTCTACCCCATTAACACCCACCACAAATCCTAGAAAGACAAGTTTTTTCATGCAAAATGTACACTTTTTGAAATTAGCATATAACTGTTCTTTCCTAAGTACCACAAGCACACAATTCAAGTGTTCTAGATGCTCATCTAGGTTTGTGCTATAGATTAAGATATCGTCAAAATAAACAACAACAAACTTTCCTATAAAAGCACGCAAAACATGATTCATCAAACGCATAAAAGTGCTCGGTGCATTAGTGAGACCAAATGGCATAACCAACCACTCATACAACCTATATTTAGTTTTAAACGCAGTTTTTCATTCATCATCCTCCCGCATACAAATTTGATGGTACCCACTTTCAAGATCAATCTTACTAAAGATACAAGCACCATGTAACTTATCCAGCATATCATCTAACCTAGGTATGAGGTGATGATACTTTACCCTTATATTGTTGATAGACTTGCAGTATACACACATCCTCCAAGTCCCATCCTTCTTCGGTACCAATAGGATAGGTAAAGCACATGGACTCATGCTCTCCCTCACATATCCTTTGCTCATCAACTCTTCCACTTGCTTTTGAAGATCCTTTGTCTCCTCGAAATTGCTTCGATAAGCTGGTCGGTTTGGAAGGGCAGCTCCTGGTATGAAGTCAATTTAGTGTTCGATGCCTCTAATTGGTGGCAATCCACTTGGCATGTCCTCCGGAAACACATCTTTGAATTTCTGTAACAAAGACTTAACCAAACTAGGGAGGGGGTGTTAGATTCCTCAAAGTTGAGGAGTGATTCCTTGTATACCAACAACAACACTTTCTTTTATCAATTATAGCCTTTTACAACTCACTTCCACTAGCAAAGAAGTTCGCTTTCGACTTTTCTCTCCTCTCAACTGGCTCTTTTTCTTTCCTCTCATGTGGCCTCTCTCTCTCCTCCCCACTCTCGGCCACCTCACCATTTTCTCTCTTACTCACTAACTCACTGTTTTCTTTCCTTTGTACAGACTCTATTACTTTTTTTCTCTTCAACTTCTCTTAATTGAATTTGGTCTTCATAAACTTAAGCCGGTGTTAATGGCTCAAGAGTAAAAGACCTTCCCTCCTTGACAAAGCTATACCTATTTCTATACCCATCATGGTTAACCTTTCTATCATACTGCTATAGTCTTCCCAACAAAATATGATCCGCTTGCATAGGTACCACATCGCATACAACCTTGTCACTATAACCCCCAATCGAGAAAGAAATCATCACTTGTCTATTCACCTTAACTTCTCCACTATCATTTAACCATTGTAATTTATAAGGCCTAGGGTGCTTAATTAGTACCAACCCCAATTTCTCAACTAAAGTTGTGCTAGCTACATTTGTACAACTACCTCCATCAATGATCATACTACATACCTTATCATGGATGTGGCATCGTGTATGGAATATGTTCTCTCTCAGCTGCTCTGTATCATCTGCTTTGACTTGAGTGTTAAGAGCTTTCATTGTGACCATTAACTTCGCAATAGGAGCAAATTTCACTGTGTCCCCATGTTCACTAACCTCTTCCAATGGCGGCATCTCTTCAAATTCATCTTCACCATCAATCTCTACTTCCCCATCGCGTAGAATCATTGTCCTTTTGTTTGGGCATTGAGACGAGATGTGTCTTTTCCCCAAACACCTAAAACACTGGATATCCCAATTTCTGGTTGGCTGTGAGTCTGCCTTTGGTACTGTCATGTTAGTACTTTCAGTTCTCCCTTTCAACTTAGCTCCATCCCCCTTGTTATCCCACATCGATTTCCAGTTTGAGTTCGAACCCGAATTACCGAATGATTGCCTAGTTGTTCCCTTCCCCTTCAACTGTTTCTCAATTTTCATGGCCACATGCAACATGTCATCCAACTCTACATAATGCTGTAATTCCACCACATTAGCGATCTCTCTGTGCAATCCATTCAAGAACCTAGCTATAGTAGCTTCCCGATCTTTCTCTACATTTGCTCGAATCATCAGAATCTCCATCTCCTTATGGTAGTCTTCCACATTCTTCGTCCCTTGTTATAGACTTTGCAGTTTCTGGTGGACTTCCCTTTAATAATGACTAGACAAAAATCGTTTTCTCATTACTGCTTTTAGTTTGTCCAGAGTATTGATAGGACTCTCTCGATTCCGACGTCCTGAAGTAACCATTTGATCTCACCAAGTGATGGCGTAATCGGTGAATTCCAACACCGCAACCTTCACCTTTTTATCCTCAGAATAGTTATGACATTTAAAAATCAACTCTATCTTCTTCTCCCAATCTAAATATGCCTCGGGATCACTTCTACCCTTAAATTGTGGAATAACCACTTTTACATTTCCCAAATTTCCATCAACGTCACCTCCATAATCATTTCTACCCCGTCATTCAAACCTATCTCCTCTATGTCTTATCCGTCCCATCTCAACTCATTCGCACACATCTTCTCCCCATTCGCTACCTATCTCATGTTCATCCATTTTAGGAACCCGCCTACCCGGTCCCCTAGTAGGAGGTACTTCCACCGGCTATTCCCTATTAATATTCGTCATCGAAGTACTCAATTTCTCCATCGTTTCTCCCATATCCATCAATAATAGCTCAAACCGATCCATCCTATCATTCTGTTTATTGGTTTGATTACTGTACCTGCTGGAATTTGAACCTTCTATGTCAGACATTCTCTCAATTTCTGCCTCACTAATTTCGCTCGAAATCACTTAATTGGCTTTTACCCTCTAATAAGCTCACTCCCTGCCTTTTACCATTCAATTGCTTTTCCCAAGTGCTTCCAAAGTCAACAAATAACTTACCGGACCAAACTTGTGAATTCAAATCGAATACAATAAGGAATGTGAATTAAGAGTAATATGGAGACTGAAATTTGGAATGATGAATTTAAGAAACTAGATAAAGTTTAACTTTGAATTTGGACACCACTTACATGAAAAGATTTAGATAGTGAATCAGAACTTGTAAAAAAGGTGTTGGCAGTAATTCAAACAAACAACTCAACTTTTTTTTAAAACTAGTACGGATGAACAGTACCGTATGGATGAATAATATTTTTTAACACAAGATTAGGCTACCAACAAAACACAAAGTGGATCTAAGAACTCAAAAGTGAAGAACGACGTAATAACAAGAAGAAAATTTGGATATGATTTTTTTTAACTCAACAAAGAAAAATAAAAGATAGAACCTGATTAGATTGGAGTCAAATCTCTTACACCAATTGATGCAAACCCTGTAACAACGGTGACTACGAAACCCACAACTAGATTGATGCGAAACCCAAGAACGCCAAGAACCCGATTTTGGACTTAAACCCAACGAAGTGAACCAAAAAATCCAACGATAGCAAGATGCGCTGACCTCTTGATTACATAATGAAGAACTCTCGTACCGAAATTTGAACACACAAGAATTGATTTTGGAAGTTCGATTTGTTGTTCAATGAAGAACAAAGGAGAAAGCAAAAGATTTTCAATTTAATTCAATATGTCAAAAGTTGTAAAAGTAACAAAAGTGTCAAGTATTTATACTAGAGACCTAAATCTAGTAAAAAACGTGCATAAGGCAACCAATAATGTCAAAATATGGAAAGCAATAGAATTCTAAGGAAACTAGGTCTTTGCTAAAAATAGGAAACTCGGACGGATTTTATAACCAAGCGGTCGCTTGGTTATATTCCAAGGGGTCGCTTAGAAGAACTGTTTCACGCCTTTTGAGTTTCGGTAGCGGCTGGGCGACCGCTTGCCGTTTTACTCTAAGCGGTCGCTTAGAGGTTCCGGCTGACCTTTTTCTTCGGTTGCTTGTATCGTGTTGATCCAATTGGTTCCCAGCCTGGACTCCAACATGAAACTTGCTCCATTTTGCGTCCTGAATATAGTTTCATCAATAGTGGATTTGACGAGCATCCCCAACGCTTCTTTGACTCATTTTGCTCTCGATCGCGTCATTGTCCCTTCTTCGATAATCAACGGGTCTCGATTTGAGCTTGCATTGAACACTCCCGCATCCTGGATCATATCAATATAAGACCTAGAAAATGGAGGAAATGAGTTGAAATTAGTACAGTGAAAAGGGAAAAATAGAGTTGGACGAAAATGTCCCCATTTAAATTGGTCAAAATATGCATTTTCTCCATTTTTAAGGTCAACTGACAGTGGAACTGACGGTTTCCGTCATTTTGGATTGCAGCTGATAATATATAAAAGTTTTGGGACCCGTGATAGTACAAATTAAAGGTTGAGGTAAAGTTTGCAAAAAATGCAAAGGTTAGGGACCTCGACTGCAATTTTCCCTTTTAAAAATAGACTCTCAAAATAAAAATAAAAATTGAAAATAACTAAAAATTGAAACACGAACAAAACGTGCTCTAAAATTTGACTCAAATAGTATTTAATGATATATCAAAAGAGAGATGTCTCATTTGTGCCCTTTTTTCATTAATTATTTAGGGCACAATTTTTATATATTTATTCAACTCTAAATTTGTCTCTAATAAAATTTTTAAAATATTGTATATTTTTCCATATTACATTCCAAAATTATTTTTATTAAATTTACTCATTTAAACACCAATATATCCAAACGTTTATGTATCCATCTCATTCTAAAATTATTCTTATTACAATTTTAATTTTTTTAAAAATATTTTATTCATCACATTATATATCAATATTATTAAGTAGTTGTTGGGTTTTGATACCTAATAAATTCCGAGCTATGTTGTTAACGTGAAATTATATATTTCATACGTCTAGGCCGTTGAATGAAATAAGTACCAACAACCAAGTACAAAAGCTATACCAGGTCCAATTGTATTCCCTCTTAGATGGTTTGAATTTTGGCCCGTTTAGCTTTCTTATTGGTTCAACTTAAAGCTTAACCTAGCCTATTTATAAGGTAACAACCCTCGCCATTTTTTTGTGTGATTTTGTGTGTGTATGAAGGAGAAAAATGGCTGTCATTGAGAGAACAAAAACCAACAGACTTGGTGCCCAAAAATTGGTTGATTCCTTTGTAGATTTTTTTATCTCTTCCTTGCCTTCCTTTGTGGTGTTTTCTCCTTGCCTTTGTCGTTACAAATCAACACCGTTATCTTGTCCTTTTGTGGATGAGATTGAGAAGCAACTGGGGTGAATATATTGGTTGTGGATCGGAGCCGGTTGGATTGGTTATTGGTAGAGAAAGATAACATGATACTGAGCCCAGAAAACACCAATTTGACGACCCTTGGAGCAAGCTTCCTGGAAAAATGGTATCAGAGCTTCAAGGTGCTGGATTTGGCTTGTGAAACATTCCAAAAATATCCAGGAAACAGGTAGAAACGAAGCAAAAATTAGATCCAAAAACTATCCAAAATATTGCCCCAAATTAGCCTCTATTTTCGTGATTTTCGGCCAATCTAGAAAGAGTTTGGCAAACCTGAGACCATTGGTGTGAGGTGCAGGTAGAGACGATTTCGGAGGTCTAGCATGTGGTTGGCGATGCATGAAACCCACGCGCAAAGAGAGTGGGTGGAGCATGAGGGCGTGTGTGGCATTTTCTGGCAGAGTTTTCTTCTGATAGATTGTTCTTAACATTATTTTTGACATTCTGGTGTTAGTTTTTTTGTTTCAGGTTATACATCGAAGACTGGACGATTTTGTTCTTCGTGTATTAGGGATTCGATCGTGGTTGGTTGATTTCTACAATTGCTAAAAACTTTGAGACGAATAGTGGTGGCCCTAAAGTGATAAAGTCACATCTCTCGTAATTTACGGACTCGGATTAGTCCGCTCTGGTATATTTGCTTATCTCAATTTAAATTTCAGCATTAACACGTTATCGTGTTGGGTGACAATGTGATTGAGGTTACTGTGAAGGGGTAACCATTGTTTGTGCAAGAAATTTAGGAATTATTAGCTCTATTTGAATTGTTGAATATGATCAAAAGTTGGTAATTGATTTTGTACTATAATTGTCACCTAGTCACTGTGTAAGACTACATTGCGTGAGAATTTGAGTTTTTGTTAACATACCTTTGTGTTGGATTGATTATTCTGTTAGAACACCTGAACTTGACCCATTCTAACATTCACTTGATCTAAGATCGTGAATCTTACAAAATCTTGAGAATTTAGAACGGTATATACTGCGATCTTATGATTGCTTTATGTGACCTAATTGTATACTTTGGTTGTTCTATTTTCTAAAAATGTCTTCGCATTTCGAAATTAGAATTTTCAATGGGAAAGGAGATTTTTCAATTTGGCAGCAAAAGATGATTT
The DNA here is from genome assembly GCA_019395295.1 of Osmanthus fragrans. Taxonomy (NCBI): domain Eukaryota; kingdom Viridiplantae; phylum Streptophyta; class Magnoliopsida; order Lamiales; family Oleaceae; genus Osmanthus; species Osmanthus fragrans. Next base: position 14,965,027 of record CM033350.1, read on the forward strand.
TAGTTCAGCAAAAGGTTTCAAAAGTCATAAATGGTAAATTGCCTGCAAATTTGACAAAAGCACAAAAAGAAGAGTATGATGAACTTGCTTACACTTCAATCATTTCACTTAATTGACACTGTTTTGAGGAAAATTAGAAAATTTTACTCTACAAAAGAACTTTGACAAAAGTTGAAGGACTTATATTTGTTTTAAGTCCACTCCTAATAAATTATTTTTTCTTGAACAATTTTTCAATTTTAAAATGTATCATTCAAAAGATCTTGATGACAATTTGGATGTTTTTAACAAATTTGTTCAAGATATTGTTAATTGTGATAAGAAGGTGTCTGAAACCTATAAGGTCATTATTTTGCTTAATTTAATGTATGATTCATCTAGAGAGGTTAAGAATGCAATTAAGTATGGTCGGAACACTTGAACACCCGAAATTGTCACATATTCCTTTAAGAGTAAGGACATGGAGATTAAAGCTGAAAATGAAGATAAAATGAGTGGTAAGTTATATATGATGAGGAGTAGAATGAAATTTAAGCAAATGAATTTGGGTAGAGCTCAAAATAGTAGTGATTCGAGTAATAAGGGTGGTAAGAAGAAGGACAAGGGACATGACAAGTCTAGTAGTAGACGGTGTTATAGTTGTGGTAAGTTTGGACACTTTATTAGGGATTGTACCAGGAAGAAGGATAAGCAGAAGGGTAAGATAAGAGGTGAGACGAATTTGGCTATAGGGTTGAGTGATGACCTTAGTGAGGTTTATTAAGAGTAAACCTAGTTATTGCATTGCATCTGTGTGTAATCATTTATGCATGTGTGTGATTGCTTAATTCTGTTGCATGATTATATGTTGCATTTCAATGTGTGATATGTGCATTTGCATGAATTTGAAGCAATCTGATTACTTTGTGTAAATGTTTGCATGCATAGTAGGTTGGAATGCATTAGCAGTGAATTATGTGTCTATTGGTGAGGTGAAATATAGATACCTAGGGGTATATTGTGATTTGTACCGGGGATGTGGAGTGTTACATTTGGATCACGAGTGGAAAGGTGATTAAATGTCTAGTATCATTTATCTGTGAAGAGACCCTGATCAGGTGGAGTATGAGAGAGACACTTCTATCGCTTCTGTTAGGTGGAGTCTCGTTATCCACGTAGGTTGGGAGAAGTGATGTCGTGATAGAGGATTATCCCGAGAACTTAGATCTATTGTGGCTTACCATTAAACATGAGTTTAGTGATCATCTAGTGAGCATGATGGGCGATAAGAGAGAGATATATGCTCCTAAGGAGTGAGCAACACAAAATGAGATATGATAAGTGTGGTGAGAACTTTTTGTGTGGTTATTTATGCATTTGTTCCATATGCGTTGGTCACCTATTGATTAACTTAGTGTTAATCTGTGGTTCTGTGTGAACGTGTTTTGTTTGAAAAGATCTGTGTTATCCTATATTATATTTTCATCACATTTTTATTTGTTCTTGACTGATTACTGTAAATATTTGCTTCTATTTGGGTGTTCTTGACCTTAGCTCTGATGAGTATATGAAGTAGGTATGGTATGTGTTTCACGTTGGAAACACGAGGTAACATCTGTGATACTAATTTTATTGGTTACCTTGATCATGCAAGTACTAACTATGTGTTTTGATTGCTTGCAGATTTATTAGGAGTCAATGTGGAGATTTGTTGGGTTTTGATACCCAATAAATCTCGGGTTATGATGTTAACGTGAGATTATATATTTCATGGGCCTAGGCGATGAATGAAATAAGTACCAACAACCAAATCCAAAACCTCTACCTGGTCCAATTGTATTTCCTCTTGGATGGCTTGAATCTTGGCCCGTTTAGCTTTTTTATTGGTCCAACTTAAAGCCTAATCTAGCCTATTTATAAGGTAACAACCCTAGCCATTTTGTTGTGTGATTTTGTGTGTGTATAAAGGAGAAAAATGGCTGCCATTGAGAGAACAAATACCGGCAACCTTGGTGCCCAAAAATCGGTTGATTCCTTTTGTGGATTTTTGATCTCTTCCTTGCCTTCTTTTCTAGTGTTTTCTCCTTACCTTTTTGGTTACAAATCATCACTGTTATTTTGTCCTTTGTTGATGAGATTGAGAAGCAATCAAGGCGAATATATTAGTCGTGGATCGGAATCGGTTAAATTGATTATTGGTAGAGAAAGGTAACAAGATACTGAGCCCGAAAAACATCGATTTGATTATTTTTAAAAAAACAAAAAACAAAAGAACCAATATAAACAAGAACCAATCCCAGTAACAAATGAAATACACTAAAACACAAACAAAATCCACTCGCAAGATTAGTTAGTTTTAAGGCCTTCATTTTATTTTTAAAAAAAAAATTCACTCAAAACTCTTGGACTTTTGATATTTTACCCGACCCAAAAAAGAAGGCTATTTTAGTTCATTTGATTTGAAAGGAAAAAACTCATATCAAACAAAATCGAACGAAAATAATCAGTCAAACAAATTAAATGAAAGGCCATTAAACATTGGCGTGAAAATAAAAATGAAAGAATAAAGCAAATTTACATTATACCATAATAGATCACTACCAAATCGAAGCAGCTCTTTGGCCGATTCAAGCGTGTTTACTAAAGAAGCTATAGATTAAATGGAGTCATTAGTCAATGGATCTTTACTATCTCGAATTTCTTCAAAAATCGCAGTTAACAGCTTCAACCTCCAAACTAGATTCGTATACTACTACTTCACTATGCTTCTATAATAAAAAAAAAAATTGCCAAAATTACGTTATTTGTACTATTAGTTTTCTGCGATAATGCTACATTATTGTTCTCCACTGTGATGATAAAAAAAAAAACAACCAAAAATCAAAAATCTCGACCAAAATGCAATTTTGAAAAGGAAAAAAAAAATCCTTAATTAAGACTAAAACTAATTTTTTTTCTCCCTTGTACTAACATCAGATGACATAAGATTTAATAATTTCTTATAATTACAAAAAAATTGTTGATTTTTAGTAGAGGTCATGAAATAATTGTTCTGAATACTTTACAAAATCTTTACCAAACTATGTATGGTGTTTCATCTGCAGTGACTAGAGTATCCACTAGTGAGTTATATAATATATGTTTCTCAAATATTAAATGAGAGTTGATGAATTGTGGTTGAAAGAAAAAGAAAGGAAAAAAAAAATAGCGAAAAATTGGCCCATGTGGCCGCATGGCTTCGTCAGAAGCCCCTGAGGGCCGCTGTGACATAACTATGCGGCTACATAGATTTGTCCTATGCGGCCGCATAGTTCTAAAAAGTGAACATTAGACAATTTTTCTTGAACTAGTCTAACACCTTTTCAACCTCAAAATTCCATCTTTTGAGAAAAGTTGGCATTCATACGAAAGTGTATGAAGTAATTCTATAAATAGAGATAGAATTCATGGTTTAAAACACATCAAATTCTCTATTATGCTTTAATATATTCTCCCCAAAACTCTCTCAAAATTCTCTTAGAATTATATTATATCTCTTCTTTGTTCTTTATTTACAGGCTTCAAAAGTGCTGTTTGCAACCCGATTTTAAGACTTGAAATCCGCTAAAACTATTTGTGTGTTGATCCTTTAGCATTCTCATTATCGAGAGGACGCAAATAAAGTTTTTAGGATATCATTCTTTGTAATTCGAGTCTTCTTCATTTCTTTATATCATTTCATTTTTTGTATCCATTTGAAGGCCTTGTTGTTTCCTTCGACGAAAATCCTACAACATAGTGTCTAGTATTTCCTCTGAGCATTAATAATCCACAAGTCAATTTTTCTTATTTTTTATGTGTGTATAAGCCAACATCCATTCCATTATTTTTATCTAGTTCTCGACTCAGCAGAATCGATCACTACTAAGGTCTCGTTCATATATGGGGTTAGTTGGTCTGTTCATAAACTGCTCCAATTGATGAGCATGTTGTTGTACCAGTTGGTTAAAATTGCCTACTCGTTCAAGCCATCCTTATTATTTGAAAATGTAATTTGAAAATGTAATTCTTATCATTTTGAAGCAAAACCATTAAGTTCACATATAAAAATCTTGCTTCAGGTAACTCAAATTATTCGTGTAAAAATTTCTTTTGTATCTTATTAAAGTAAATATTAATTATTCTAATTTTTTCGTTTGGAAATTGAAATAAAATAATATTCACTTCCAAAAGTTATAAAAATTTGGAAAATGTTATGAAAAGATAGAAAAAATGAGAAGGGAGAATTAAAATCAATAAAATTGTGTGTATTTTATTAAGAACAAAATCCTTATATTTATATGTAAGAATAAGGGATACAATGGTAATAATTTTTAGGGCTACAGGGATACAACTGTCATTCACTAATAAACTTACCATTTACAACATTCTCCCTTAAGTGACAAAATATTTTCCTAATTAAAATATTATTTGATAAAACTCAATGGGACAAATAAATCAAACGAAGAAAAAATAGTATAATTATTTTGGAATATTAAAAATAAATGGTACCTCATTAAAACATTGTTAGGAAAATTCAGTGGGATAAAACATAAATGAAGGAAAAATAGTGCAGTTATTCCCCCTGATGTTGATCACTGAAAATCTTTTAATCGACACATTCCAATCTTATTAACCAATTTCTTGAATGTAGATGTCGACAACACTTTTGTGAATAAATCAGCCACATTGTCACTTGAGGGAATTTGTTGAATATCGATGTCACCATTCTTCTGAAACTCATGTGTAAGAAAGAATTTTGGAGAAATATTCTTCGTCGTGTCACCTTTGATATGGCCTCATTTGAGTTGTGCAATATAAATTGCATTGTTTTCATACAAATTGTTGGACTATCTTTTATTGAAATTAACCCACATGATGCTTGGATATGATGGATCATGTTCCTCAACCATACAAATTCTCGGCCTGTTCATGGATTGCAATAATTTCAGAATGATTTAAGGATGTTGTTGTCAATAATTGCTTCACAGATCTTCATGATATAACTGTTCCTCCAAACACATATCTTGTTTGTGATTTAGCTTTATGTCGATCAGAGAGATAGCATGCATATGTATATCCCACTAACACGGATCCCAACTTTTGGGAATAAAATAATCTCAAATCAATAGTACCCTTTAGGTAACGAAAAATTTATTTAACACTATTCAAATGTCTTTGAATTTGTGTAGAGCTATATCTTGCAAGGAGGTTTAAAAAAAAATTATGTTCGGTCGATTGTAGTTTGCAAGATAAGTTAATACTCCAATTGCACTAAAATATGGTATTTCAGGACCAAAAATATTTTCTTCATCTTCAGTGGACAAAATGAATCATTTTTCACATCAAGTGATCGAACAACCATAGTTGATACCAATGAATGTTTATTATCCATATGAAAACATTTTAAAACTTTTTTCTGTATATGTAGATTGATGAACAAATAATCTTTCTGAAAAATATTCAATCTGCAATCCAAGACAGAATTTGATTTTTTCCAAATCCTTCATCTCAAATTTATTTTTCAAACAATCAGCAATTTTGTTGAGTTTTTCAAGAGTTCCAATTAAATTTAAATCATCAATATAAACCGCCACAATTACAAATCCAATATGCATTCGGATTGTTTCAATCCTTATAAAGATCTTTGCAATTTAATTAAGAGCACAGTTACTACATCCATAAGGTGCATATCAAGCATTTGTAACACAATCAAACTAATTAGGAATCTAAAAGTGATGGTATCCATTATGGGAGAATATGTTTCCTCGCAATCAATTCCTGGTCTTTGTGAAAAACCTTGAGCTACGAGTCGGGTTTTGTATCTTATAATTTCATTATGTTCATTTCTTTTTCGTACAAAAATTCATTTATATGCTATAGGGATTATATTTTCTGGTATTTGAACTACATGTCCAAACACTTTTCGTTTTTCTAAAGAATTTAATTCCACCTGTATAACTTCTTTCCATTTTGGTTAATCATTTATGTTTTGACAATCTTTAACTGATCGTGGTTCAGAATCCTTATTTTGTATAATATCAAGAGCCACATTAAATGCGAAAAATATTGTCTATAACATTATTACTTTATTCCCATAGTTTATGAGATAACATGTAATTTATCGAAATCTCATTATTTTCGAGCACTTGTAGTTCTTCAGGAACCATATTTTCAACATTTGATCAATAAATCTTTTCTAATGTTATCTCTTCTAAAATTTTGGTGGTTTTTCTTTAGTACTTTTCTTTTTCGAGGTACAGAATATTTTGAACCAACTGGTCGATCACGTTTCTAGCGTATTTGAGATTCATTTGTTACAGCAGATTGTTCTGCATGGCCATCAATTTTTGCTGAAATTTTTTTACTAGTATATATGATTTTGTCACATTTCTTGTGTCAACAAATGCATATGGTAATTGATTGGCAACCTTTTACAAATGAATGATTTTTTCAACATATTGCTCATATTGATTGTTGCGGTGATCATAGTGAGATAGAGTTATATTCATTCCAAAAAAATTTACATTGTTTTTAGAGTATAGTTTTCCCCCTCCTAAAGTCGGGAAATTCATTTAATCAAACTAACAATCTGCAAAACATGTAGTAAATAAATCACTCATTAAAGGTTCAAGATACATAATAATAAATGGTGAATCAAACCTACATAAATCTCAATTCTTTGTTGGAGACCTATTTTAGTACGTTGTGTGGGTGAAATAGGAACTTGGACAGCACAATAAAAAATCCATAGGTGAGAAATGTCAGATTCATTATCAAATGTCAGTTGCAAAGGTAAATATTGATAATATGCAGTTGGTCTAATACGAACCAATGATGCAACATGTAATATAACATGACTCCAAACTCTAAGAGTTTTGTTTTCATAAGTACATTATCTATCAATAAGTTATAGATGTTTAATAAACGACTCTACTAAATCATTTTGGGTATGGACATGCACAAACGAATGTTCATTAACAATCTTAATTGACATACAACAATCGTCGAATAGTTTTAATTGAGTAATCGAGGAATTGGGCTCGCAATTTTATGATTTGAGCAAGTTGTCTAACAAATGCTACATTCCTATTAGAAAGCAAGCAAACATGTGACCATCTTGTAAAAGAATCAACTAATACCATAAAATAACGAAATGATCCACATGATGGGTGTATTGGTCCACATATATCTCTATGAATTCTTTTCAAGAAAGTTGGAGATTCAATATTGACGTTTGTAGTCGAAAGTCTAATGACTAACTTGCCTTTGCGAACAAGCTACACTTGGATAATCATTAGGTAAAAGAATCTTCCGATTCTTTAAATGATATCCATGTGAATTGTTCATTATTCGATGCATCATAATAGTTCCTAGATGTACAAGTCGATCATACCAAAGTATAAAATTTTTGGGTCAACGAACATCTGGTTAGTGACAATTTTTTATTCAATCATTTTTATAAATATATAATACATGCCAAATAAGAGTATATGAAGTTTTTCTTTTATCTGCTTCTGACCAAATACAAAAGAAGTTATGCAAATATATCCAACATTATTTTCTTGCATCGTTTTAATGTGATATCAATTCAATGAATATCTTTAAAACTAAGCAAATTCAGAAGAATTTGATAGAATAAAGTGCATCATTAATATATAATTTTGTATTATTTGGTAAAATGTTACAAACTCTTTCGGAGGCTTCAATGATATTCGATGCACCTGAAATCGTATTAACATTATTTTCTGCTAATGTTAAGTCTAAAAAATATTTTTTGTTTTGAAGAATAATATTTATAGTTATACTATCAATCAAGCAGGTATCTTGACAACTTATCATGAATCTATAAATATAAAAAAATAAATATATATTAAAAAAGAATTTGAATTTAATTTTGAAACGGTAAACATAATTCAATATTGTGAAATTAACGTTACGTAATAAAATTTCATTTTTTTGCGAAAAGTAAAAACATATTTCAAGCTAAATCTCTAATATAAGGAGAAATACTAGAGATCTAGAAAATAAGTTAATATATATCTTCCATCACACTACCTCCAATCAAATGGTCAATATTCTCATTTTGATTGGTAAAGAAATCAGAAACATCTAAATAAGTCACATCAATCGGATCATCATAATCATTAAAATTTGTATCCACTTTTCCCTTTTCCTTGATTGATTTTTGGTAGAGATCCACAAGATATTTTGTCGTACAATAGGTACGTGTCCAATGTCATTTTATTCCATACCTAAAGCAATTTTCTTCGTGCTCTTTTTTTGATGTGTTACTTTCGTTTGCTTTGTACCTTTTGGAATTTTCGCCTTATTGTTGATAATTTTGTTGATTATTTCATCCTTGGTTTATTACACATGCACGTCTGTGTCCGTGTCTACATCCATGTCATTGTCTTATTTACATCCATGTCATTGTCTTGATATTGCATTTGCTTCAAGCAATGGTACAAAACCAGTTGGATATAACCCATGATTTTTCATCAACAATTCATTATTTTGTTCAACAACAAGCAGACAAGATATAAGTTCTGAGTACCTTTTGAAACCATGCTCACAATATTGTTGTTGTAGAAGCACATTTGAGACTTGAAAGGTGAAAAAACAATTCTTCAACATATCTTCATCAGTGATTTTTTCTCCACACAATGTCAATTTTAAACATATTCTTAACAGTTTAGAATTGTACTTACTGACAGTTTTGAAGTATTAGAAACGAATGTGCATCCACATATAGTGAGTTTTGGGGAGGACTATAATCGTCTGATGATTAAATTTTTCAGTTAAGTTTTTCCAAAGAGTATGTGGATCTTTTTCAATGATATATTCAATTTTCAATTTATCGTGAAGATGATGACAAAAGAAGATGAGTGCTTTTGCACGATCCTGTAGGGATTCTTTGTTTCTTTCTTTTATTGTCACTTCCAAACCTTTTGAAACAAGATGGATATCAACATCAAGTACCAATGATAGATAGTTTTTGCCAAATATTTCAAGTGCAGCAAACTCAAGTTTTGTGATATTTGTCATTTGATTAACTACACAATAGAGCAAGGAAAAATATAATTAGTTTTGAAAAATATGATTAAACATCACATAGTAGTTAATCAAGTAATCAATGTCAACATGACATAAGTTACATGCTTTCATTCAAGGATAAATACTAATTTAAAATAATATATTTTTTGAAATTTGTTCTAGTTTGGGAGCATGTTATATTTTATTATTACTTTTTCAAGAGCAATATGTCAATAATCTTCTGGAATATTAAAAATTATAATTCATGCTCTTCAGAAGCAAGTGATATTCTTCAAAAATATTAATTATGATGTCGTGCTACTTTAGGAACAACAACAAATCATTTATAATAGATAGATCTATAATTAATATTCTTCTAAAATATTTATTATAAAGTTGTATTACTTCAGAAGCAACAATATGATAGAATATCAATTTAAAATTTATAATATAACATCTAAAGTTATTTAATCAGGTTAAAAATATTAATTACCAAACTAACATGAATATTCAATAATCATTATATATATATATATATATGAACAATCATTAAGTAAAGCAGACAACACAAAACACAAAATCGGAGTGAATTGCCCAAATAATCACTGAACTTTACACCATGTTTCCATAAGGTCACTGAACTTTAAAAATCATCCAACTCTTCTCATTCATCACTAAATTTTGCAAAAGTTTTCCAGGGATCACTAAATTAGTGATCCCTGATAAACCTTTTACAAAGTTCAGTGACCCCGTGAGAATTTTTTACAAAATTTAGTGATGAATGGAATGGTTTTAAAATTCAGTGACCCCGTGTAAAACTTTTGAAAAGTTCAGTGATGAGTTGGGTGATTTTTAAAGTTCAATGACCTTGTGGAAGCATGATGTAAAGTTCAATGATTATTTGAGCAATTCACTCCACAAAATTGGGTATGATGTGTATATATAATTAATTTAAGTTGATTTAGAAAACAAACAAGAAACTGTGATGGGTATGTAATAATTGCGGTAGCAATACACACAAAAGGTTACAAATAAACAAATATTTTACATGAATTGATTTCCACTGAGTTGATTATGCATGAAGAAACCCAACATATAACGTAGTGGTGGCAGAGTTGCAAATAAAATATTCACGTGCATTTAAGAAAAAATTTACAAGTCACCAAATTAAGTTCGTACATATGACGTGTTATGAAAAAAGAAAAAAAGAGAAAAGAAGGAACTAAATTCTTATGTATTTTATTAATAACCAAAATCCTATATTTATAGATAAGAATTAGAGATACAATTATAATAATTTTTATGATTATAGGGATACAATTGTCATTCACTAATAAACTCACCATTTAAAACAGAAAATGTATTTTTGAAAGGAAAACTCTATTTTTGAGAATAATATATTTTCTTATTTTTCAAAATAAATTGTTAAGGGCTGTTCTCTTTGCCCTTTTTAAACCGTTTTCTGTTTTCGATTTTTCAAAATAGTAAAAACGCGTTCTCTTTCCCATTTTCGAAAACGAATTTTTGAAAACGAGTTTAAAATTTACAAAGAAAACGGAAAATAGAGAAAAGTCGTTTTTGCTGTTTTTAGTTATAACCAACGCAAAACTTCAAAAATACGGAAAACACATCTTTAACTTAACAGTGTGGTAGCTAAGTTGGTAGAGTGCCGGATTTCTTAAGGTCGCGAGTTCAAATCCGTTTCACTGAAAGAGGAATTTTTTATTTTTTACTCCCACTCTTTTTTATTTCCCCTCCCACTCTCTCTTTCAGCGTCTTGTATACTTCCCTCCAGAGACGGATGTAGGGGGGGCTGGGCAGGGCTGTAGCCCAGTCCCCCCCCCCCCCCCCCCCCCACACAGTCCATTAAGGCAAAAAAAAAAAAAAATTATGTAAAAAAAAAAAATTTTATGTGTACTTTTTTTTTTTCACGTATTAGCTTAGTCTCCGATCCAATCCCAGATCCGTCCCTCCCTCTCTGTAGAAAGCAAGCTAGCTAGACCAATTCTCTCTGCACCAAATTGAAGGAAGAAATGGTAACTTCATCTCTCTGCATGTGTGAACTCTGCATAGATTTGAGATATATAGTGATATGAGGGCTCAATTTCAATTATGTTACTTAGGGCTTTGTTTCTTCCAATTTTGTGGTGCTCTACACTGTTCTTTTTTAGCCTTTTATTTTAGTTTCCGTAAGATTATTAATTCTCAATTATTTTGCAAGCCTGTTGAAGATGAAACCATTGTCAGTCCATGAACGTTTCAGGAAGAAATTCATACTATAATTTTCCCCGTTTTTACCTTTGTTTGGTCTGTTTGTACTTGATTAGCAAATTAAAAGGTAATTATTCAAAATAGGGACCTTGCGCTACCACAGGGATAGGCAAATTATCTAATGTTATTGTACTGATGAAGAATAAAGAACGGATCAAGTTACTATGTTTGACTTGATATTGTTTTAACATTTGGTAGAATAAGGAAGGAGCTGCTGCTCCTATGTTCGGATGGATGCTGGCATTTAATTTGTTTAACTATTCAGTAGTATATTGTGTTTAGAAGCAAATTTGAAATTTTGGTACAGAAGTTTTTCTGAGAATCGAGATAAAATACGTTGTGATAGTGTAGAGCATTTATATGTTTCTACAGCAGGTCGAGATTGAATGACTATAGATAGATGTTTAGAAGAAGAGAGGGAAGACATATCAGAAGATTTATAGGAAGAAAAAACTTCAACCTTCAATTAGAGAATAAATGTTTAGTCTTTGCACAATGAAATATGGAAGCATGAAGGCAAATTTCTCTTTTTTCTTGCAATAACTACTTGGTATTCTGAAGTCAGAGGATACTAATTGGTTAAAACATAAAGTAATCCGTGCAATTTCTGTTACACTGCAGTGGTTTTCCAGTTTTCATTTTCATGTCACCTTATATTAACTGCAACTATTTTCAGCTTCAATTGATGTCTAATCGTCCTTCTTAATGATATCACTATTCTTTGGTTTTTTACCTTCGTCAATCTGACTCAATGAGGTTATGATTTTCAGTTATACTATTCTTCGTTTCTCAATAGTCTGACCTTATGCAGTTTCTGATTTTAGAACATTCACGAACTTCTGACATTTTTATCATACATTTAACTGAAACTTTCAGTTTGGCATCCATGTTTCTTCTTTATTTCATGGAATGTCTGTGAATGTAGTTTCCTGTAATTTTCTGTCGGGATGCTCATTTCAGAGACCAACATGTTTGGTGGATGATCAATGTCGCAAACAGTTTTTATTGTGAAGACATGAGGTTTCTGAAATAGAAGACAGGGATCTGTGAGTCAAGATCCATGGCCTGATCTTTCCATTAATATGAGCTATGCTCTGAGATGCATTCTTAAGTACTTGTCCAATTTTTACGTAAGCTGAGACAAAGACGCTTCCATTGTTCTTGCTATAGAAGGATCTCAACAGAAATATATCTGTGTGAAAATGGGAAGGGAAATCCCTCAAATAACCGAGTTTAATATTTGAGCTCTGAGATACAATAATCACCACCATTTAGTAGAAGTTGAAATTTTGAAGCATTTTGATCGTTACCTGTCATTGATCTTGTTATTGTGTTTGGATGAGTTTATAGTAATTTTATTCAAAATGATGAATTTGTTCACATGTGCATGGGCTATCGCTTTTTTATTTATTCATGTAAAAATGCTTTATAAATTTTTGTTAATTCGTTAAATTAATTTTAATGGTCATTACTTATTTGTTAAAATACTTTGTTTTGCTTATTATGTTATCATTTTTTAGAGTATCTCCAAGAGACTCTTTAAAAGTGGAGTGCTCTCTATTTTAAAGAGTTAATCTTTAAAATTTTACTCCAATAGACTCTTCAATTTAACATTTTAAAATAGAGACTGGGTTTGGCTCTTCACCTCTCTATAATTTAATGTTTCAAAGATTCCAATTTCCAATGCACAATTTATTGACTTAATTAATTAAATATATTTGAAAAATAATAAAATTATTGGAGGAAAGATAGTAAAAATAAAAGAATGAAAAAACAATTAATACATATTAGGAATGGTAAAATTAAATGTTAAAAATAAAGAGGCTATTGGAGAATTTTAAAATTTTTGTTCTTAATTTATAGATGCTCTTTAAATTGTAGAATATATTCTTTAAAAATAGAGAGTCTCTTGGAGATGCTCTTAGTTTATGTTCCACACAAGAGTAGAAAATGGTTTCTTTGTCTGAAATCAAATAGCTCAGGAAATTTGTTACATTTGTATGACAAATGTGATGATGACAATATATGCATTTTTTTTTTTAGATAGAACATAGAAATAGGATAAAGCATTTGAATTAGACGAAAAGATTTTAGCAACGCTATCTCATTAATTCTTTTCCAATCAATCGATTAACATTACACTATTAAAATTAATTGAATAATCAGATTTTTTGAATAAAATATTATTAAAAAATTCTTAAAAAATTATTAAAAAATTCTCAAAATTTCAAAGTAAACAAGTTTTTCAGTTTCATATTTTGAGAAACAGTTTTTCAAAATAACGAAAAGAACACATTTCAGCAATTTCAAAACAGACATTCAAAGCACAAAATACAAAATAAATTCAAAACTCAAAATTGAAATACGAAGAGAACGGCCCCTAATATTTTTAAAATTAATTTAATTCATGGAAATAGTTGTTTTTCATTCTAAAGATAAGGAAGTCAAAAATTTCCATTATTATTTATAAATTTTCGAAAATAGATTAGTTCCATATTCCAAATTTTCTTATTTATTTATTTTATAAAAAATTGGTAACAATGTTGAGGACAAAATGTGGTTTTAACTTAAGCCGTGTTTGATAAGCCCTTTTTTTTTTCCATGAAAAACCAATTCTATTTCTCACTTTTGACCTTTTTGATAGCACTTTTTTTTCATGGAATTGATTTTCCAACTTTCCTTTACCCGTGCACATTTTCCTTTATTTTGTGGAATTAGTTTTCCCACCTTTTAGGTATTTTTTGTTTTTCAATTTTTTTTTTTGGGCAATAGAAACAAATTTCATCTTTAATTGTTAAAAAAAAAAAAAAAAACATTTAATTGACAATTTTCATATAAAACAAAGTCAAACGAACACCTAATTTTTTTTTTTATTTTGCCAATTCAAACAAATTTTATTTCTAATTGTAAGAAATTATATCACTTTAATTGACAATTTTCATAAAAAAAAAAACAAAGTTAAACGAACATCGAAAGATAAAAAATTTCAACATTTGGAAAAATTATATCAATAAAAAATAATTCATTGATAATTTTCAATTAAACAAGTTCACAGTTCAATTCCCCTTTAAACTAAAAAATCTAGGGTTTAATCCGTGGGGGTTCCTTTAAAAATGGCCCAGTAAAAGGCCTTAATTCCACTGACTTTTTCATTAGTTCATATTTCCACTTTGGCTTGTTGGAGGTTTAAAGACAAAAATGCCCTTAAATGAATAAAACAATTACAAATTTTGGTTTTCTTAAAAAGATAATATTACCCTTTTAGTTAACAAAAAAAAATCAAATACTCCCTACATAAAATTACAAAATCTACTCAAACACAGATAAAAATTTTCTCATTTTCTTCACTCTAGAAATCTAAAAAATATCGATAGCTGAATAAAAAAATTATTTCTTTAATTATATAAATTTAATTTGCTAATATAAAATATTTAATTTTGATAATTACCAAATTAAAATTATTTCTTTAATTATATAAATTTTATTAAATTTCCTAACATTTAATTATATAATTATTTATTTCATATTTAATTTTGGTAATTATCAAATTAAAATTATTTCTTTAATTATATAAATTTAATTTGCTAATTTGATAATATAAAATATTTAATTTTGATAATTACCAAATTAAAATTATTTATTTAATTATATAAATTTTATTCAATTTCGTAACATTTAATTATATAATTATTTATTTAATATTTAATTTTGGTAATTATCAATTGAAAATTCTTTATTTAATTATATATATTAGAAAATTAAACAAAAAGAAATTACAAAGATTGAATAAAGAATATAAATATTATTTAATTAAATTTGAACAAAAGTGAAGATTCTTTACAAAGAATATTTAATTAAACAATTTTAAAGTAAAAAAAGTAAATGAAAAAAAAAATTATTTTGTTAATTTCGTTGAATAGAACACTTAATTAAGGTAATTATCAATTGAATTTTTTTATTTAATTATCTATATTGAAAAAATAACCAAAAAGAAATTACAAAGATTAAATAAATAATATAAATATTATTTAATTAAAATTGAACAAAATTGAAGATTCTTTACAAAGAATATTTAATTAAACAATTTGAAAGTGAAGGGCATCGTCGTCGACTGGACTCAGCAATTGACACAGTAGGGCATCGATGATCTGCTTTGAGAATTACAGGTGTCTCTACTCGTACAGGGGCCACAAAAAGGACTGACGAAACATATCTTTATGCTCTACATCCAACAGATCCAATACTAATATGTAACTGTTAAGGCTACAGTTCCAGGTATCCTTACCTGACATATGTCTCAATGTCGCATCCAAATGGTACTCCATACTGTAAAAATTTAAATTATTAGCCCATGAAACATTATATAATGGAATACAACACAATCTCAAAAAATTAAGTGAACCGAATTCTAACAATTATACGAAAAAAAGAATTAAATAAAATATTATGAGTAAAAAAAGAGAAAAAAGAATTATCAATTTAAATTTTCTGTTTGAATTTCATTTTTGGTAATTATCAATTTCAATTTCTTCATTTAATTATATAGATAAATAATTTAAAGAAATGAAAAATATTAAAAGTAAGTAAAAGATATAAATTTTATTTAATTAAATTTGAAACATTAAAGATTTATTTACAAAGAATATTTAATTAAAGAATTTTATATTAATTAAAATATTTAAATGAAAATAAAATAAGAATTTGCTATATTTTTTAAAAATAATATTTCATTCTCGTAATTATCAATTTAAAATTATTTATTTATTTATTTAATTTAATATATAAAAATTAAAACAAAAGAAATTTATTAAAGTAAAAAAGAATAGAAATATTATTTAATTACGTTTGATTTTTGGTAATTATCAATTTAAATTTCTTCATTTAATTTTATATATATATATATATATATATATATATATATATATATATATATATATATATATATAATTAATTAAATGAAAAAAAATTATTATTATTTAATTAACTTTGAAAAAAATAAATATTTATTTACAAATAATATTAAATTGAAGAATTTTAAATTAATTAAAATATTGAAATGGAAAAAAAAATAAGAATTTGCTAATTTATTACAAAATAATATTTCATTCTAGTAATTATCAATTTAAAATTAATTATTTAGTTAGTTTTATATATAAAAATTAAAACAAAAGAAATTTATTAAAGTAAAAAAGAATACAAATATTATTTCATTACGTTTGAATATATATATATATATATATATATATATATATATATATATATATATAATTAATTAAAGAAAAAAATATTATTATTTAATTAACTTTGAAAACAATAAATATTTATTTACAAATAATATTAATTAAAGAATTTTAAATTAATTAAAATATTAAAATGAAAAAAAAATAAGAGTTTTCTAATTTGTTACAAAATAATATTTCATTCTCGTAATTATCAATTTAAAATTAATAATTTGGTTAATTTTATATATAAAAATTAAAACAAAAGAAATTTATTAAAGTGAAAAAAATACAAATATTATTTAATTACGTTTGATTTTTGGTAGTAAATTATTAAATTAAAAAAGTTATTTATTTTATTTTTTATATGCAAATTAAAATAAAAGGAAATTATTAAAGAAAAAAATACAAATATTATTTAATTACATTTGGCATATACTATATTAAAAAAATAATATTATTTAATTTTCGTAATTATCAATTTAAAGTTATTTATTTTATTATATCAAAATATTCAATTTTATTAATTTTCTTTTATATACAAAAATATAGAATAAGAATTAAATTCAAAAAATTAAATTATTTATTGTTATTAAATAAAAAAAATTAAAAGTCAACAACCGGTTAAACGGCTGTTAACAGCCAATTTGACCGGCTATTAACCGCCTGAAAATCGGTTGTAAACAGCCGATTTTCTGATGGGTATTTTGGGATTTTCGTCCCTGTTGTTATTTTTTTTGTTTTTTCATTTTCTTTTTTAATGTATTATTTGGTCAAAGGCCAATGTGGAACTATGGGCTCTTCAAAGAGTATTTCCTCTAATCGGAGTACTTTTAAAATTGACCTGATAAAATGGGAGATTTTTAGGATTGACCTCTTTGACTATGCCTTTTATGAAAAGTAGTAAAATGTCTATATTACCCTTAATGAAATGAATTTTTGTATATTGTAGGATATATCCCTATCTTAGAATATTTTTTCAATTTTGTCATGTATTACTTCTATCTCGAATTCTAGCATATAAATCCATCCTTTAATCTAATATATTGACATAATCTTCCATATATCTATCAAAAATTTTCCCAAATATATAATATTCTCAGATGATGATTGATCTATTCTTTCCATTTGATTGATAATATTATTTATTTTTTCTAATAATTTTTTAATAAGTTATCTAATCCTTCAATTGTATATCTTGGCATCTTATATAAATTTAAACAATGCTAATAAAATAAATATTAAATACAAATATTTAGATAATTTAAACATGCAAATATTTAGATGAGTAATCCTAACGATTCTTTAAGATTTCAGAAAATGTCTTTCTAAATTTAACAAAAATAATAGTTTTACTTTAATTTTGATCTCAAATCTTTATTCTTAGAATCGAGTAACATTCAGGCTTTGGATCTGCAAATAATTCTCTTCAATGGCCTCCTGCATTTACGGGATAATTGCTATTCCAGCTTTTCACCTTCGCTGTGTCAATTCTTTGAATTCGGACTATAGATCTTAACTAAAGAAAACTCTCTTTCTGTTAAAGTAAGAAAGAAATTTTTTTTCAATCTTTCAAGAATCTATGGGATGAAGTGTTTAGAAACTAATGATATCCTTTTAAGACAATTTGGATATGAAATAACTTGGAGTTTTATTAATATCTAAAAGCTGAAATATGATTACAATAGAAGACAAAAAATTGTTTGGCTAACTCACAGTTCGAGTGCTCAACCAACTCTGCATTTTTCATTAGCCCAAAAGCTTCTATTTATACACAAATCTGAAGATAAATTACATCATTGCTTACATCATATTAACTATATTTTATTGCCTCGTGCTTTTCAACAAGAGCCTCATGGCCCCTCCATCCTTTGCTGTTTTGTTACATCTTCTTTGATAAAGGATACAGTCATTCTATAATTGTCCTTCAAGTCTTGTCCTTACATATAGCTGGTAAGGTTTTCCTGTAACAGTTTGGACACCTTTCATCCATGTATTTATCATTTTTATCTTTATCTTCTAACACTGTCGGCAAGTGGGGCAGTCTTTTGTTTCACATGCCCTCTGTAATGTTGAAATGGTACCAGGAATCTGATGCGTGTCAAATTTGGTGATAAAATCTTTTAAAACTTCAGATTTTTAATTCCCATCATTAGTCAAAAGTGTCAATCCGTTATATTGGCATATGCATCTGTATTTTCTATCATAAAAACTTTTTGCTATGTTATAAAGGACTTTGTATCCAACCACTCTTCTATTTTTTATCCATGATTTTGTAAACTTTGGTAATGGTTTATCAATATTCCCTACATCCATTTTGAATTTTTTTCCAACAAGTCCAACATGTCCAATGGTGATTATATGTTTTGCTGGATAGAAAATTCTATCTTCGACTTCTGGACTGATCGTATAAAATTTTAGATAAATAGATCGTCCATGTGCATATCTTGAGACTTTAGATTTGAATATATCATCAAATCTATCTATTTCTTTAAGAGATTTATCTGGATAAATTAAATCCAAATATCCATAATCAGCTGCCATTTTAACCATGACTAGATCATATTCTTTCATCATAACTATTCTTGGATAAACGTGATCGTCGGGTGAAATAAAATATGAATCACTTGTTTGTAATTCATAAATTATTTTAGTAAATGTTTTATATTTTTCTTCTTTTGAAGACAAAGGGATTTCATCTTCTTCATCTGGTTGTATCCGAATTGATCTCGTATGCTCTTCATTGATAACAATCTTTTTAGGATTATCACCAATTCTTATCTTTCTGGGACTTTGGATTATAATATTTTTCTTTGGTCCACTGCTGCTTCCGCATGGTGGATCACTTCTTGGTATCTGTTGATATTCCTGTTTGGTATCATAGGATTGTGCCAAAACATCAACCCTTGTATTTTTATTTGTATCAATAGACATTAATTGTGCTTCAAGAGCATTAATTTTGTCTTTCATTTCATTGGCAACTTTGACGTGGGATTCACTGATCTCAAGTAATAGGTTGAAATTATTACTTAAGATTTCAGCTAATGCCCCCATCCCAACTTTTATATCATCTGCTTCTTCTTTGGCAAATGCTGCCGCAAATTTCATCTCTGATATCATTTGTTTAATATTATCCATCTCCAAATTCAATATTCCTGCTTAAAAAATCAGCAAGATAATTATTTGTATATTTAATATAGATAATATCAAAATTATAGAATGATAAATATGTTTGCCATCTATGTAACCTTCTATACTGGGGTTCCATTGGTAATTTATTTCTAACAAGTCCTATAACTTGAGAATTGTCAGTTTCAACAATAAATTTTTTAGATAATAAGAATAATGAAAATTATTTTATTCCTCTAATAATTGCTAATAATTCTTTTTCATGAGTGGTATAATTTATTTCTGCTTGATTAAAAATTTCACTTGAATATCTACATATTTCATTTAAATTTGTTTTTAATATTGCTGCCCAATATTTATCTAAGGCGTCAGTATTAACTATCAAATTATTCTTTTCATTTTGTAATCTTGATTTTGGTAAATTTTTATATTCTTCTTTAAGTAGTCTAATTATTTCTATATGTTCTTCTTTCCATCCTTTGGTATTAGTTTTTCTAAGTAAAATTTGTATTTTATGTCTCTTTTTTGAAAGATTTTCAATAAATCTTTCTGCATAATTTAAACACCCTAAGAATTTTTGTATTTGTTCTTTGAATTTTAATTTATCAGGAAAACTTTCTATCTTTTTAGATATATGAGATTTTAATTTTATTCCATTCTTATATATAATTAATCCAAGAAATTCTATCTCAAATTTTTCTATAATAACTTTCTTTTCAAATAAGACTATTCCTTCTTTTTGACATTCTTTTAAGAATTTTATAATATGATTTTTATGATCATTTTTATTTTCTGAACATATTAGTATATCATCAACATATACTAATAAGAAATCATTATATTTTCTAAAAATATTATCCATTCTTTTTTGAAATATTTGGGGTGTATTTTTTAATCCAAATGGCATAACTATCCATTCATATTTACCTTGAGGCGTGATAAATGCCGTATATGGTATTGATTCTTCTTCCATTTTAATTTGTCAAAATCCTGACTTACAATCAAATTTTGAATAATACTCTTTTCTTTTTGCAAGGTTTATTAAAACATCTTTATTTGGTAGAAAATATCCATCAAATTTTGTGTATTTATTTAATTCTTTATAATTTATTACCATTTTTTATTTTCCTCGTACCTGTTTAGAGTGTTTTATTACCATAAAGACTGGACTACTATATGGTCCATTGCTAGATCTGATTAATTTCATGTTTTTTTAATTCTTCAATTTGTTTTCTAAATTCTTGAGTATCTTGTATAGTGTACATCATTGGTTTTACTCTTATTATTACATTTTCAGTTAATTCTATTTTTGCTCTTGGATGTTCAGGTTTCCAATAAACTAATGAATTTTCATTATAGACATTTCCTATCTTTTTTATTATCTCTTCTATTAATTCTGATTTTTCTGTTGTTTGTATTTTTTGTATTTTAATAGTTATTTTTATTGGTATTTTTATTGTCTTTTCACCACGTTGGGATGACTGAACTCTCTATGGCTTAAATTCTCTTGAAATTTTTAGTAGATGTCCACATAGTGTTTTTAATATAATCATATAGTTATTTTGTTGGTAATATTGAAATTGTTGAACAAAGTCATTTCCTAATAATATATCACATTCTAATACATCATATGCATATACTTTGTTTATAGTTATTTGTTTATTTCCTAATAGAATTTCTACCTTTTCTTTATTTTTAGTAATGGGTGTCGATATTTTCGTGACACCTGTTATTTTTATAGTATTATCATTGTTCCAATTTTTTAACAAAAATGTCTTAATAATAGTTATATCACTTCTTGTATCTATTAAGGCACATGTTGTCATATTAGTTTTTACAATAGTAATTTGTATATATACTCCTAATGGAAATGTTATTACATTATTCATTCTTTTGGACAAAACAATATCTTATTATTATGTGTTATATAGATTACTTCTTTATTAATATTATAATGATTTAAGACTTGTAAAAAACTCATTCCTAATAATATATGGTAATGATCTCCCATACTATTATCTACATAACATGATATTATCATTTCTTCTCCATCTAAAACTATTGGTATCTTTACTTCTAATTCACTAGTGTGTGTTTTTTCATCAAAATTGATATATTTATAAGGTTCCACCCTTCTTTTTGTTAATCTTTTATCTCTATTTCTTGATATATGGCAGTTTGCCGCTCCCGTATTAATTATGATATTTTTTCCTTTTATATATTCTATTCCATTAAAATATTCTCCATATATTTGCATACTTCCTATATTCCTTTTTACCATTATTTCTCGACTTATGCTTGGTTTTCCTGGTATCATAGATGTACTATTATTTTTTTCTTAATATTCCATCTTTAAACTCTATTAAAGAATTATTTTCTATTTTTTCTGTTACATCTGATTTTGTTTTAGATATTTCAAATTCATATATTTCTGGTAATATGTTTAGTTGTTTGTTTAGTTCTACAATATTTAATATGTTTTTACATTCTTTGTGAATTTCTATATAGGATTTTTTAGAGTAAATGTTTCCAAAATTTGAATTAGTATATATATATAATGCCCTATATTCTATAGTCATGATATGATTTTCTTCTTCCATAATATCATTTCTATGTATTTTAAAATATAATCCTAATACTTTATTAAAATCTTTATCTTTTATTGATACACAATATTTTAGATAACATGTAAATATTAATTTTTTGTATGCTAAATTTTCTTCTATAGTTCATAAATGGCTATCACTGGTATTTAGTATTCTTCCATCATGTAAGCTTACTGTTATTGGTGAATCTATCCCTTCTCTAAATAGGGATTTGAACATTAATTGTATTCCTGGAAGGTAAACATATTGTATCTTTTCTTTTTGTTTTCCTTTTACTTTTGCCATTAATTGGTCAACTGTAATTTTGTTAGTAATGCTAATTTATGACTTCCTGAAACTGTTCTTATATCTACTGATTTTTCTATCTTATGATATTCACTTATAGATATTCTTTCCCTTCTAAATATTTTATTTAATATTTTCCATTCTCCTAATTTTAAATCTAATGATAATTTTTCTATTTTCCTAAATGTTATATTATCGAATGTTACTTTTAATCCATATCCTTCAGAATTTTCTATTTCTTGTTTTTCTTCTATAGTTTCAGTTTCTTCTATTTCGTGATTCATTCTGATTCTGATATGTAAACATCTTTTCCTTCATATTTATTAATATCTGTTATTTATTCTAAATCACTTTCTATTTCTTCATATTCTTGTTGCAAAATTCTAATTTTCTTTTTAGTACAATCAGGACTTATATGTCCTATTTCTCCAAAATTCCAACATTTACATTGTTTTTTATCCTTCTTAAACTCTTTTCTTTTTGGTTGATATTTTCTTTTATAGTATCTCATATTTGGTTTTTGATATTTCTTTTTAAACTGTTTATATTTTTTATACTTTTTTGGTTTGAACTTCCTTCTATATTTTCTTTCTGGTCCACATCCCCAATTAATAGGTCTATCTATATTTTCACAACAAATCCTTGCTAATTTTCCCGACTTTTTCATTAGTTGTCTATTCTTACATATTTCTGCTAACATTTCAAATAAGAATTTTATTCTACTTCCT
The DNA here is from genome assembly GCA_019395295.1 of Osmanthus fragrans. NCBI lineage: Eukaryota > Viridiplantae > Streptophyta > Magnoliopsida > Lamiales > Oleaceae > Osmanthus > Osmanthus fragrans. The sequence goes on from CM033350.1 coordinate 14,988,298, forward strand.
AATATATCTGGTACAGGGTTATCTTTTATATACTTCTCATATTCTATTTTAAAATATATGTTCTATGTTCCTGGTAACTTAGCAAAATACATCTCTAGATATGATCCTTGATTTTCATTACTATAAAATTGGGTATAATAGAAACTTTTAAATTGACATGTATATTCTTTTATTTTACACATCATATATCATAACAGAACACAAAAAATTATTTAGGTAAATAGAAAAATTAGTGTTCTGATAGTTTCAGCCTATCAAAAAATCCATTCTAGACCTGTTAGGTTCAACCTCTTGACTTTGTACCAATTATTTTTACTTAAATATATGGTACGACTTTGGTTGATCGTATCTGGTATCCCTGTCTGTTTACATCAGGATTGTGAGGTTAAATATCCCGTGACATCTCATACAGGAGGACTAAAGCTGGATTTAGATGGTGAGAGAAATAGCGGTTACATATATGTGTACAATTTTGTAGCATTTATTTTTTATTTGAGCTTTAACATGTCATTGCCAATGATTTGTAGGGCATGAGAGTTTTTCCAATGAAGACAATTTTCAGCGAAGTATCTCTTCCCTGCCAACAACTGCTGCCATTGATAAAGGTGGCTATCACCTAGATATTGAAATGCATTATTAGTTTCTTGGTGGAAGACCACATCTTAATATCCATTTTTATTTTGGCATTAATCTTACTCCCATTGGCAAACACAGATACATGCATGGATCAATTCCAGATGTAAGAAAATGATGTCAATTTTATTCTTTTTGTGTCTTTGTTTTAGGATGGACTTCACTTGGTAATATGTCACCAAACAAGGCTTTGCGTGCTGCAATGTAAAAAAGCCGCTTTGCTGATATTATCGTCAAAGCTAAAAATCACTCTCTTCGAAATCATGTAATGAATTCTTATTGCTTACTGAAATTCTGGCATACATACTAGGTTGAGTTGTTGAGATCTGTTAATTTTGTGGACTTACTAATTTCTCTATTTCTGTTGATTTCTGATCAGTATGAGAAGATTAATCCTGTAAATAGGCAGAAAGAAAGGGAAATACTGGAAAGGCAACAACGTGCAGGTGATCTAAGCATATCCTTGATCTGTAGTCATGTTTTTGTGTTAGAATGTTCCCTTCCCGTGAAACCTCCAGTGTATGGTTTTTACTTTTTTGGGATACTGATATCTTGTATTGAATTTCTATGTGTTAGAATGTTCCCTTCCTGTGAAACCTCCAGTGTATGGTTTTTTCTTTTTTGGGATACTGATATCCTGTATTGAATTTCTTTTTCTTGATGATCAATAGATGTGATTCAAAGCATTTGTCCGAACATAAAATTTTAGTTATATAGACTCAATTTGAAGCTATTCTGGTTTGTGAATGAAATTGAAGATGGTTCAATAATTTTCATTTAGATATCTAACATTCATTCTGTTCTTTTCTGATATGAGTATTGCATTAGTATTTCTCTGCCTTTGGTAATATTTTGTTTGACTGTCTGCAAAGAAGGCTAGGACTGCAGCCGAATTTAGTGCTGCTAAAGCAGCCTTAAGAATGAAGGCAGAGGCAAAGTCGAAGATGCAGCATGAGAGAGAAAGAGAAGCTGCTAAAATTGCAGTAGAAAAGGTCGTTGATGTAGGATCATTGGGCTGTATTCTTTGGTAGAAGATGTGGCTGGAGAAGAAGAGGGAAAGAAACAGACGGCAGCAAGGAGGGAGGGCCAGAGAAGAAAGAGAACACAGGGGAGGGGAAGGGAGGAGACAGATGTCTGCAACACACAAATCAATTCATTTCATCCAAATCTGTCTCCCACTTACACAAAAGGTGGTACATATCCAAAAACATAAAGACTTGGGCCAATACAAAACAGGCTCAATGCAAAACATCATAAAAAGGGCTTGGGCAGCCCACTTTCATAATACAAGCCCAAGACAAAATACTAAACTAAGATGTCCTCATCAGTCATCCTTTTTGTCTTTTCAATTCTTGGTCTTGTGCAATTCTTATTTGCCTCGTGGGATACTAAAATTTAAAATTTCTGTTGTTTGATATGTAGATTGTGGAAAAACTGTTGGCGTTGATGAGAATCAAGAGATTATGGAGGAACTTGAAGCGATAATGGGAGCCATCAGCAGTGGTAACTTGAGAAACCCTCTGGAGCAGCTTGGGCTTTACATAAAGGATAATTACATGGAAGATGATGAAGAAGCAATTTTGCAAGGAAAAGAGGGGGAAATTCTTTCATGGCCGCCCTACCTGCCCCTATATAGTTTTCAGTATTCTTATTGTGGGCTTTAGGGAATGAAAGGCAACATTTAGTCTTGTTTGGTGGATATTAAAATTAATTTTTTTGTGAATTTTGATAAAAGTTAATGAAATGTGTGATTGAAATTAATTATTGACTTTGATTTAGCTTTTATTTGCTCACCTTTCGTTTCAAAATATATTTTTTTCTTCTTTATTTTCAACCATATTTTTCAATAAAATAATATTATATGTAAACTAAATTTTTTTATTTTATTTTTTAACCACACATTTTCCATCAACCACTATTTTAAAATATATTTTTGACAAAAAAAAAAAGGGTTCATACAAAGTATTAAATTAAAATTTTAATTTTAATTCTTATCAAATAATGGATTAAAGTACAGTACAATTTGTGAATAATTTTACGTAGATGCTGTCAAACAAACATTGAAAGGACAACTTGTGCATGATTTTGTGATGCAGCTATCAGTAGTTTTTTTTTTTTTTTAATTATGCCCGATTACTGGCGCCTCCACCTACCCTATCATGGACCTTAGTGAAAGAGATAAATCGCAGGTTATGCCTTCAAGGGTATAGGATGAAAGACTACTTGTACACTTGCACTTATGAGCCAAATCCATATTTCAGGATTCGAACTATTAACGCGGCAGCCTCAAATAAAGCTGAATTTCTCCACATTCCCCTTTTACCACTTGGAGATATGTCCTGGGGGCGCTATCCAGTAGTTATTACTATTAGAATGTGTTGTAAACGAGTATACCCAGCATAATTTATTATTATTATTATTATTATTATTATTATTTTAATAATGTGTGTTGACTCCAATGGTACAAATTCGTGATATTTATTAGGGTTTCGCTGTTTCTACACATCTCGGATGATAGCCCCCTCCAAAGAGGGGAAGGTCCGTCTCCAATAAAAAATCGTGGACCCCCCTCTAGTGAGGAGGACTGTCATTCCTAATGTACGTATAGAAAATTCATATTTATTAAGTTGTACTAGGTTTATTTGGTGTTCTAAAAGGCATGTCCTAGGTAGGTTTTGGTGTCAGGAAAATAGTCACGCATCGAAAAGTGTAAAAAAAAAAAAAGTGTCAAAATGGAGACCAAGCGTCTGTTTGAGCTCAGTTTTTGTTCAAAATATATTTTAAAATAGTATTTTATTGTAAAATATATGATTAAAAAATAAGGAAAAATTTTAAGTTTACATGTAATATTATTTTATTGAAAAATCTGTACATGAAAATAAAAGAGAGAAATATATTATGAAAATAATGGATACAAAACAAGGGCCAAGTACTTTTTTCCATGTTTTATTTTTTGTCCAATTTTTTAAAAGGTAAAATAAATTTAACTAAATAAAATCAATAATTATTAATAGCCTTGTAAATTATAAAAATAGATAATTAATGGTCTTAGAAACTTGAGTTAAAAAAAAAAATGGTCTTAGAAACTAAACTAATATTTTCTTGATGGCATTAAAATAAGAAAATGTTTTATTACACTTTAAGTTCGTACGACTCGACCTATGATCTTGCCAACTTGTCTCTCCTCGTGCCTTTTAAAACCTTGGGTTTTTAATATTTCGTAAAGAAAATTAATATTTTACAGATATGTTAATTTGGGGAATAGTTCATCTGTATGAAATGATTGTGCACAAATACAGCTGAGGCTACCTATCTGCAACTTTTTTCCTGGGAGCATAAAATGAAAAAATTACATTGACATCTACTTAAAAGTATTGGCTACCATCCTCTTGAAAGTATGTTAAAATTCAGAAAATTTTTGTGTGAAGAAATTGGTGGTACAATTGGGCTTTACAAGTAAGTGAACCTGGCCCATGTTCTGAAAATTTAAAGGAAGCATTAGGCTGAAGATTTAACATCAAATGGAGGCCCATTTAATGAGCAAAAACCGGGTCAGAAGTGCTGTTTGCTAAAACACGATTTCATCTTTTAAATGGATGGCCAAGATGATAGATCAAGATACCAAATGGATGGCTGGATCTAGTGCTTCTCGAGACTTCCATTAAAACCGACCTAGGGCTTGAGATTATTATTGTTTTTCTCTCATTTCTCTCACAGAACACGGCTGCTCTCTCTCTCCTTTCTCGCGACTCTCTCGCCTTCTCTAAAACCGCCGCCTGATCTCCCTCTCTTCTTGTGTTCTGTTGTAAATCAGTAGTATAGGCTTGTTATACCATGGTTCTTGTGTGAATCTATGGAAAGCTTGTGTTGATTCCTTGTGTGGATGTTTGATTTCGAGTTCAAGGGAGTATTATTTAGGGCTTCTTCTTTGAAACCGAATCTTGAGTGGTTCGAATGGTTTGTTGTGGTGTAATCGGTTTTGGAGACTTTGATCTTTGCTAATATAGTGATTTCTTCCGGTTTGGCGGAAGCTCAAAAGGGGATTAGGGATTTATCCCGAACCTCTTGCCTTAGGGCGAAAATCTTGTGTTATTTACTTACTTTATTGTTGTATTTCTCGCATATTGTGTTCGGTTTTTTTGTGATTTATTGTGCTTGAAGTTGGCTGATTTTTGGTTGAGTCTTTACAGTGGTATCAGAGCTTCTGGTCGAGGTGCTTGGGGTTCCGTGCAGACCGTTCCCTTCTGGTCCGATTGGTCGAGTTACTGTACGACTGAAAATAATTTCACGATTCACAGTATACGGTTTTCTGTTCTGTAACCCATCAAGGGGGTTTTGGTAAGATCTTTACAATTTGAGTTTATTGTAATGATTCATTGCATATAGTGTTTATACATTAGAGTGTATTGTACATTGTGTTTTTTCAAAAACTCGGTTTAAGACTCTTCTTGGCAATACCTTTGTCCAGAAACCGTGAGTTGTCTGGAATCTGAGGGTTGTCTTGATTTCGAGTCAAGAATCGTGATTCAAAACCCCTGTATGTGCACTTTAATATGGTATATTACATTTGTGATGATTTATACAATAGATCTTACTTGAAACTGTTTTTGTGAATCTGTGAAAAGTGAATATCCTGTCTGGCATTTGTATAATTCCTAATTGTGTGTCTCCTGAGAGCTGACATTCTGGTTTTATAACTTGATGGGTATAAGTTCTTTGTTATAAGACTTTTTCAAACTGCGTTCATTAACTTTTTCACTCAAATCTTTTGAAAATAATGCCTGCTTCAAAATTTGAAATGGAAGTTAATGGCAAAGGAGACTTCAGTCTCTGGCGCCAGAAAATGCGAGCTCTTTTAATGCAACAAAAATGTGCAAAAGCACTTGATGAGTCGTGGCCTGAGGGTCTAGATGAAAACAAGAAAACAGAACTTGATGAAACTGCTTGGAGTTCTATTTTCTTGCATTTGTCTGATAATGTTTTGAGAGAAATTGGTGAAACAAAAACTGCTGCTGAATTGTGGAAAAAACTTGAAGATACATATCTGATAAAAACTATTCCAAATAAAGTGTATCTTCTAAAACAGTTTTTTGGTTTTAAAATTGATTCTTCTCTTGATCTTGATGCAAACTTTGACAGATTCAATAGATTATCCCGTGACCTTGCCAACTGTGATGAGAAACTCTCAAAAGATCAGTTGGCTGTGGTTTTATTGAATTCAATTGGTGACAAATACAAGGATGTCAAAAATGCTATTGAATATGGTAGGGAAACTCTAACCACCGAGGTGATAATAAATGCCTTAAGAAATAAGGAGTTAGAGTTAAAATCTGATAGGAAAGAATCTATTAGTGGTGTTAATCTGATGGTAAAGTCTAGGTCTACTCCTAAGACTAATCACCCCAATAAGAAGTTTGGTCAAAAGAAAAAGGTTTTTCAAAAGGATAAAGTGAAAATCAAAGGCAAAAAATGTTTTTACTATCAAGAGGAAGGTCATTTTATCAAATATTGTCCTAAGAGGCTTAGTGACAATAGGAATAGGTCTAAATTTGATGGTGATGCAGCTCTGGCCTGCAATAATGAAACTGATATAGATGAAGTCTATGTTGCTGTTACTCACCAGCCATGTCAAGAGTGGATTTTAGACTCAGGTTGTACTTTTCACATGTGTCCTAATAAAGAGTGGTTTGCTGATTTTGAAAATGTAAATGGTGGTCAAGTTTTAATGGGTAATCATATGGCATGTCAAGTTAAGGGCATATGAACTATCACTTTAAGAGTAAATGACAATAGTGTCCTTGTCCTAGAAAAGACCAGATTTGTACCTGATCTTCAAAGAAATCTGATCTCTTTAGGTGTGTTAGATGACCTAAACTATGACATTATGATTAATTCGGGATACATTAAAATCTTGAGGAATTCACACTTAATTGTGGAAGCTCCCAAGAGACATGGACTTTACATTTTGCAAACTAAAAACACTTTAATTCCATTTCAGCAGCACTTACCGTTTCTAATGATAAATCACAAATATGGCACAAGAGATTGGGTCATATTAGTGATAAAGGGTTGCAGATTTTGAAAAAACAAGGTGCCTTTGGTAAAGATAACATTGAAAAACTCAGTTTTTGTGACTATTGCATTCTAGGAAAGCATAATAGACTACCATTTCTGCCTAGAATGCATAAATCTGTGTCTATTCTTGAATACTTGCATGCTGATCTTTGGGGACCAGCCAATGTACCTACTCATACTGGTTTTAAATATTTCTTGTTAATCATTGATGATTTTTCAAGAAAGAATTGGGTATTTCTGTTGAAAACAAAATCTGAAACTTTTATTGCCTTTAAAGAATGGAAAAATCTGATTGAAAATCAGACAGATAAAAGGATAAAAGTTTTAAGAACAGATAATGGGCTTGAATTTTGCAATTATGAGTTTGATGAGTTGTGTAAAATGCATGGTATTTTAAGACACCGAACTGTTACACACACTCCACAACAAAATGGCTTAGCTGAAAGAATGAATAGAACTTTGCTTGAAAAGGTTAGATGCATGCTTTTAAGTTCTGGTCTTCCTAAGCTATTTTGGGGGGAAGCTACAAAAACTGCTAGTTATCTTATTAATAGAAGCCCCGCTAGTGCTATACAATTTAAAACCCCTGAAGAAAAGTGGAGAAATAAGCCTATTGACCTTAGCAACTTAAGAGTATTTGGATGTGCAGCCTTTGCACATCAATATGAGGGGAAACTTGAACCTAGAGCTCTTAAGTGTGTCTTCTTAGGTTATGGTGAAGGGGTAAAAGGGTATAGACTATGGGTAAGGGAAACCAAGGGTTATAGGATCATAATAAGTAGAAATGTGGTCTTTAATGAATCTGATCTGCCTTGTTTAAAAGTGAACAGCAACTCTGATCCTATAAATCAGACTGATAGCATAGAGAGAGAGGCTGAAATTGAGGTGGAGCAAGTTGAAAATGATAATCATATGCCTAATATTCAGATTGGAGAGCTAGAAACTGAAACTGATGTTGAAACACATAGTAATAATGAGATTGAGCAATCTGAAACTGATTTAGAGACAAATCAAACCTTAGATGATTATCAACTAGCTCGTGATAGGCAAAGAATACAGATTAGACCACCCGTGAGGTTTGATGATGAAGTGCCTTTGCTTACCGTTCAAAGTTTTATTGAAAATGAACCTAGTTCTTATAATGAGGCTATGAGTAGCCAAGATTCCAAGCATTGGCGTGATGCAATGCAAGATGAGATGGAATCTCTTAAGAAAAATAAAACTTGGATTTTGACTGAAAGACCTAAGGGGAAACGGGTTGTTGACTGTAAATGGATCTTCAAAATAAAAAGAGGTGAACAAAATGAAAATGACATTAGATACAAGGCTAGACTAGTGGCTAAGGGCTTCACTCAAAAGGAGGGGATAGATTTTAATGAAATTTTTTCTCCAGTTGTAAAATTTACTACTGTTAGAGTGATATTAGCCTTAGCTGCTCAGTTTGATTGGGAATTTGATCAATTGGATGTCAAAACCGCTTTTTTAAATGGTGATCTTGATGAAACAATTTACATGGAACAACCAAAAGGTTTTGAAATAAATAAAAATTCTGACCTAGTATGCCTTCTTAAAAAATCCTTATATGGTTTAAAACAAGTTCCAAGACAATGGTACAAGAGATTTGATACCTTTGTGCTTGGATTTGGGTTTAAAAGAAGTAATTTCGATACCTGTTTATATTGTAGAGGAAATGGTGGTGAAAATGCACTCTATCTTCTTCTTTATGTGGATGACATGATTTTAGCTAGTCATGACATAAAAGAAATAGAGTTCATTAAAAACAAACTGAAATCTGAATTTGAAATGAAGGATTTAGGTCCTGTGAGAAAAATTCTGGGTATTGAAATTAAAAGGAATAGAAAAGAAGGCATACTTAGTCTAAGTCAAAAATCTTATGTTTTGAAATTGGTTGAAAAGTTTTTTATGATTGATGCTAAAAGTGTGAGCTTACCTTTAGCAAATCACTTCAAACTTTCAAGTGATCAATCTCCCAAATCTGAAACTGAATTAAAAAGAATGTCAAAAGTGCCTTATTCTAATGCAGTTGGGTCTGTCATGTATCTAATGGTCTGTTCCAGACCTGATTTAGCCTTCTCCATAAGTGTGTTGAGTAGATTTATGTCAAATCCAGGTGAAACACATTGGGAAGCAATGAAGTGGCTTCTTAGATACATTAAGGGAACTTGTGACTTGGGTATTCACTATAGAAAACAATCTGATGGTGTTATCTTGAGGGGTTACACTGATTCTGACTATGCGGGGGATAGAGATAATAGGAAGTCTACTTCTTCTTATGTTTATACCTTATGTAATTCTTGTATTAGTTGGAAATCTCAACTACAGAAAATTGTTGCTTTATCTTCAACCGAGGCTGAATATATTGCTGCAACTGATGCTATAAAAGAGGGTATTTGGCTGAAGGGTTTGTTAAATGAATTTGGTTTTGTGAAAGATGTGGTTTTATTTTCAGATAGCCAATCTGCCATTTATTTGAGTAGAAATCCTGTTTTGCATAATAGATCTAAACATGTTGATGTTAAATTCCATTTCATTAGAGATGTAATATCACAAGGTATTGTGAAACTTGAGAAAATTTCTACTCATTTTAACCCTGCTGATGTTGGAACTAAAATTCTGCCTTTAAATAAGTTTTTGGACTGTTTAAAGATGCTGAATATTGATACTTGCTGATTTGTGTATCAGGTACTGAGCAAATGATGCCAATAATGGGGAAATCACTATAAATGAAGCTGAGATCATTGTACCAAGGTGGAGATTGTGAAGAAATTGGTGGTACAATTGGGCTTTACAAGTAAGTGAACCTGGCCCATGTTCTGAAAATTTAAAGGAAGCATTGGGCTGAAGATTTAACATCAAATGGAGGCCCATTTAATGAGCAAAAACCGGGTCAGAAGTGCTGTTTGCTAAAACACGATTTCATCTTTTAAATGGATGGCCAAGATGATAGATCAAGATACCAAATGGATGGCTGGATCTAGTGCTTCTCGAGACTTCCATTAAAACCGACCTAGGGCTTGAGATTATTATTGTTTTTCTCTCATTTCTCTCACAGAACACGGCTGCTCTCTCTCTCTCCTTTCTCGCGACTCTCTCGCCTTCTCTAAAACCGCCGCCTGATCTCCCTCTCTTCTTGTGTTCTCTTGTAAATCAGTAGTATAGGCTTGTTATACCATGGTTCTTGTGTGAATCTATGGAAAGCTTGTGTTGATTCCTTGTGTGGATGTTTGATTTCGAGTTCAAGGGAATATTATTTAGGGCTTCTTCTTTGAAACCGAATCTTGAGTGGTTCGAATGGATTGTTGTGGTGTAATCGGTTTTGGAGACTTTGATCTTTGCTAATATAGTGATTTCTTCCGGTTTGGCAGAAGCTCAAAAGGGGATTAGGGATTTATCCCGAACCTCTTGCCTTAGGGCGAAAATCTTGTGTTATTTACTTGCTTTATTGTTGTATTTCTCGCATATTGTGTTCGGTTTTTTTGTGATTTATTGTGCTTGAAGTTGGCTGATTTTTGGTTGAGTCTTTACACTTTGTATAGACAAGTTCTCAATTGCAAATGTATGAATCTCCAAGAACACACTTTCTAATCCAACGGCCATTGTGCCCAGCAAGAGACTAAAACAGACGTGAACTAATGAAAAACTCATATTTAATGTAGACTAAGGTAAATAAAGAATTCCAGCAGAAAGTTCACAGTAGCAATACTTTACAAAATGATTAAGAGCTAGAAACTAGTAGAATTGTATTCAACATGCTATCAAACCGATAGAACAAATGCGACAGCCGCTTAGTTGCATCCTCCTAGTCCCTGACCACTACACGATTGCAAGGTAAAATGGTTTCTACCGCCTGTCTTATGCGTCCTCGTGCATTATAATGTCAATCACTGACCGCCAAAGGAGCAGAGACATCTTTGATACACAATTTCTGCAAAAGAAATCATCCTCAGGAAAATGGGAAAATCACATGAGGTATGAACTCTATTCTGTCAGTCTAATCTAGAAAATCCTTCCATTGTTTTCCAATTCTCGTCTGCGAAAAAAGTTAATTCCACAAGAATCGCTGCAGAAAAAGGCTTGAACAAGAAAAATTCCCATAAACACACAAACCCAAAAACAGAGGACAATGAGCCTTCCAATGTCCACGAAGGAGGTTGTCATTCCTTCGGTTGTTGCCAAGTTGTGCTATTCAACATAGGACGTTGAGCCTTCCAATGACCTTTCTCCTTACAAAAGTAGCATTCGTCTTTAGCAAACTTCAAGTTTAATTTGTTCTGAAAATTGAAAGTTGGTCTAGAAGGAAGTTGCATAACAGAGAGATTTTCTTCCGGAGACTTGAGAGAACAAGACTTAAGATATATCTTGTGAGTCAAAAGCTCGTGGACCACTGAATCAACAGAAGGAATTGGGTTACGACATATAATTGAAGATCGGAGTGCATCAAAATCATCAGAAAGAGCCATCAAAAATTGAACTAGACGTTCTTCTTCTCTATGACTAACATATGGTTGAAATGTTTGAAGCTCAGCTGGTTCCATGAGAGCCAACTCTTTCCAAAGATTAGTCATGACAGAATATAGCTCCAGAATACTCATATTTTTCGGCCCAATTGCACGAATGTCTGATTCTATTTGATACTGTTTTGCCAACTTGGGTTGCGTATACAATGATCCCAAACCTCTTGAGCTGTTCCATACTTTGTCAATTGTGCACGTATTGAATACTCTATGGAGTTCTTGATCCAAGTGATAATTTTTGAATTATTTACATCCCAAACACGCAACGAATCTGCATAGTTTTCTGAATCATCTTTCGTAGGTCTAAGCAATTCACCACTAATATAACCCCACATCCAGCGGCGAATCCAGCATAAAAGTTCAGTTAAAGCGGAAGTTGACTTTGACCGTTCACCGTTGACCGTCGACCGTCGACAATCATCCGATCCGGCCGGTCGTTTATGAAAATTCGATTAAATAATATAAAAATTTATTGAATATATATGTAAATACACTCAACGTAAAAATTATATACATATGAAAATATAGTTCAATACAACCGAAATCTCAAAAATACAAAAAAAAAAAAAAATACAATGCAACGTTACTCTGTAATTGTAAGCTTAGATTTTCGTTTCGGTTGAAAAAATCGTTCCATATTCTGCAAAACTAGGATTACTAGGATTACACATCTAGAACTAGGATTACTAGATATAGATTTTCGTTTCGGTTGAAAAAATCGTTCCATATTCTGCAAAATGCCCAATTTAATTTTCAATTAGAATATCCAATTTCACAATTACAATATCCAATATATCAATTCCAAATTCCTATATCCAATATCCAAAATGCCCAATTTAATTTTCAATTAGAATTGATAAACAATTTCACAATTACAATATCCAATTTCACAATTCACAAATACAATATCCATTATCCAATTTATCAATTCTAATATCCAATTTATTCACAACTCAGTCACATAAACACGGCACAAACACTGAAAGTCTGAAATCCAATTTTACAGTCACAGAATTTCACAGACTTACACAGTCACACATTCACACAGTTGAGCTCACAGGCTTGCAGCATCAGTGCATCACACAACTCAGTCTCACTGTCTCAGTCCACACAATGCCACAAATCACAAAAAGAAACCGGATTTACCTCCTACGTTGAACGGTCGAAGTCGTGGTTCTGGCGAGTCCTGGCGAAGACGCGAAGCTGCGAAGACCAAATCTGCGAAGTCCGAAACACTGCAAACGCACCAGAAGGTCCAAAAGCCGTCACGCCAGTTACTCCAACAGTCCAACAGCTCCACTCTCCAACTCCACTTCTCCAACCAAAGCGAGTTTTTGCACTTCGTGGCTTCGACTTCGCCTGTGTAAGTGTGTATATCAACTGGATTTCTAAAAATTTGGAAGAGTAGGGTTTGGACTTTAGAGTCTTCTCCTCCTCAATCGCGATTCGTGGGTGTAGGACTTGGGAGTGCCGAGTGTGGCTGTGTGGTGTGGGTAATGGGTTAGGAATTGGGATTTGGGTTTGGGCGGTTAGGGATGAAATTGGGCCTGGAATGATATGGCCCAATTTTTATTTTTATTTTAAATAACACAGGCTACACAGCCCAATCCAACCACCAGCCACCATCTCCGATTCTCCGGTCGTCTCTAGGGGTGGGGGTGGGCGTGGGGTGGGTTGGGTTGGGTTGATTTTTTATCCAACCCAAACCCAACCCAACTTGATCGGTTTGATAAAAAATCAACCCAACACAACCCAATTATTGATTTAAACCCAACCTAACACAACCCAACCCAAACCGATTTTGATCGGTTTGGGTTGGGTTGGGTTGGGTTGGGTTGGTCGGTCGGTTTGGGTTTCGGCCCCATCAAAGTTAGATTCGATTTATTTGTTAAATTTGGATAATTTTTTAGAATTTGAAATTACTTGAAAATCTACGCATTTAAACACACATGTAAGGAATTCTTTCTAAAAATAATGTATAAATAAGTTTAAAATTTAAGAAGCATTTTCTTTTTACAATTTTTTGAAATTCAATCACTTCATTATCATGTCTTTAATTTTTATTTTAAAGTCAAATGACATTGCATTTTAAATAGTGTTCATGTGAATTGGTCTATGTAAAAAAAAATTGACATTTATATATTATAAGTCATTATCTTATCTTTACTATTATGTCTATTTAATTTATTTTTTTCATCTTAGATATTAATTTTTTTAATTCATCGGGTTGGGTCGGGTCGGGTCGGGTCGGGTCGGGTTTTAATTCATAACCCAAGACCCAACCCAACCTTAAATTCAATTTTTCAACCCAACCCAACCCAATTGAACTTAAAAAACCAACCCAAACCGATCGGTTTGGGTTGGGTTGGTCGGATTGATCGAGTTTTTGTCCACCACTAGTCGTCTCCCTCATTCCATCCCCGGCAGAAGCCCAAAATTTCGGCGATTCCAGCAAGAACGGCCGCTCTAGCTCGCCATGAGCTACATCCGCCCCTGCCCACATCATTTTGGTTTTCAAAAAAAAAATTCATTATGCAACTCCAATATGAATAATTTCTGCCATCTAATGTCACACAAATAGATTCAAACAAATCATCTATTTCGCCCTCCATTTTGTATACCCAGCAAATACAACCAATACCAAACAAGATGCAAAAAAGAGCAAAGTCTTGGAGTAATACCAAATTTTAGAATTGCTTTGATTAGGGCTGGACAAAAGTCCCGAACCGAAACGATCCGAACTGAATCGAACCGAGCGATTCTTTTGAAATTAAATACCCGAACAGGTACCCAAATCTAGAACCGAAAGTTTTGGTTCGATTCTCTGTTCTAGACCAAGAACCGAATAAACGAATCTTTTTAAATTTTTTATATTATATAAATCAAATTATTTAACTTTTTCTAAATAAATTAGCAAATTAACAAATTATTTTCAATTAACAAATTAACAAATAGTTGGTAAGTATTAACAATACTTTAAAGTATTTTTATCTCTATGACTTCTAATTTATATTTCTTTATTTTATGTAGATTTAAATGTTTGAAACAAATGAATTATTGATATGGAATGGATCACCGATGTTTTAGTATTAATATATGATTTTTGATATTTGTATACATTTGTAAATTAATCTTATTTACAACTTGTTATTTATATGTTATTAAATTGAACTACGTTGATTTGTAAAATTAAGATTGAACGTGTTATTAGTTATTTTTATTATAAATGTTAAAAAATTTAATAATGGTACAGAATCGAACGGAACGGAACTGAACCGAACGCGAACGGGTCCATAATTATATCTGGACCTGACGGTTCTAGTTACTAAATACCCGAAAATTTTTGGTTCAGTTTGGTTCGGTTCTCTTCAAAATCGAACCGAACCGAATCGGACCATGCCCAGCCCTAGCTTTGATTGTTGCCTAGCCAAGTTATATTTTGTACCTCCAGTTACAAATCGCTTCGAAATTGTCAAAATGAAGCTTCTCCATTAATTTTTCCCTCCATTGCATCATGGCATCAGAAGATTAAAAAAGAGAAAAAGAAAAATCAAAGAGAATAAGAGAAAATGAAAAGAGGGTTTAGATCTAGGGTTTCTTAGGTAATGAGGATTCACAGGACAGAGGGATTTTATAGCTTTACATGAAAATGACTATGCTGCCCCTGTAAGTGAGATGAATAATAATAAAAATAATAATAATAAAATAATTTATCGATTTCTTCAATTATTTCAGCTGGCTGGTTTCTTCTTCTGGTCTGCTGTTTGGAGTTGGATTTGTTATAAAAATTATCTAATTTTAATTCTATTTACAGTTATGGATAAAATAAATGCACGAGTAACAAAGGTTTTCTTTAGAAATTTTGCGTGGTACACTTTTCTAATTGCCACAATATTGTCCATGTACTCTCTTAATTGAAAAAGCAAATCATAGCACCAAACAGTGATATGATCCAAGTTACGAAGTTCAAAGAGGGTGTC
This sequence comes from Osmanthus fragrans, assembly GCA_019395295.1. Taxonomy (NCBI): domain Eukaryota; kingdom Viridiplantae; phylum Streptophyta; class Magnoliopsida; order Lamiales; family Oleaceae; genus Osmanthus; species Osmanthus fragrans. The sequence continues at coordinate 15,003,521 of CM033350.1, forward strand.
GTTAACAAGCTGAAGACCAAGTTGCATGTCGGGCTTGGAAGAATAAACGAAGTGGAACAACTTGATTCGAACAATGGACGGAGGGGCAAAAGCGTTGCACTATGCGATCGCATAGTGAAACACTACATGCGGTCACATGTAGCCAAACAGAAAAATTCAGCAAGGCAAATAAATGGTATATACAACCGCATAGACTTGCTCTATGTGACTGCATAGCACAGCATAGACAAAAGATTTTTCAAATTTCACGAGACATTTTATTTTAGTTAAAACTCTAATTTTTGATAACTTTTGTAATCTTTTAGACTTTAATTTCGTTTCAACTAGGGTTTTATGAGTTTCCTATATATAAACTCATTATTTTACATTGAATATAACATTATTCATATCAATTGAGAGATTAATTTTATGAGCATATTTGCTTTAAATTCCTTATTCTTCATTGAACAAGTTTCGAATTTATCAAGAATTATTTTCTTGTGGCATTCAAAATATGAGTGAGATTCTTAACTCTTGTAATCAAGAGGTCAACATATTGTCGCAGATTGTGTTGGCTGCTTGGTTCAATATTTTTGGGTTAAACTCAAAACTTTGATTTCTTGGCTTTTTTGGGCTCGAACAAATCTCGTGTGAATTTTGTAGCTACTATTTCTACGTGGGTTCGCATCAGTTGGTATTAGAATTTGGGCTTCAAAAATCAAGGTTATATCATTTTCCTTTGTTTGAGTATTTTGTTTTCCGTTCTTTTCATTCTTCTCGTTCTTCGTCTTCTTAAGTCTTTAATCTATAAAAATTTTAAAAAAAATTCAAAAGTTGTTTTTGTACTCATTTATCACTCAAATGAGTTTTCGTTTCTTTTGCTAGTATCGTAGTAAAATTTTCAAGCAAAAAAATTGGAAAACAAATTGAAATTCAAAAAAAAAAAAAAAAAAAAAATTACCAACAGCATACAATTCATCTTTGAGACAAAAAATACATACATCAGTCTTGTCCAACAAAACTTCAAGAACCACCTCCTTGAATTAAAATAGTTCTCATTCAGCGGTGTCAAATTCTTTTGCTTTTTTCCTTTTTCTTTCTTCTTGAGTATTCTAAGTTACAATTCTCACTCACATTCCAGTTTGAATTCTACGAGAATAAAACTTGGTTAAGTTCGAATTAGTTCTTTGAAGTACTTTGGCGAAAGCATTGAGTGGAAAAAAAGGTAAGAGTGCTAAGACTATTAGAGGGAAAAAAACAAATTTGAGTTATACACGAGCGTAAAACACGTGAGGCATATATTACTTAGATTTAGAATGTCTGGAAGAGATGATTTTACATTATGCAGGAACAACAATCAAGTCAACATATCGGAGGAGCTGATACGATGGTTGGAAATGTTATTTGAAGATGTGAGGGACGGGTTGGATAGGCAAGATGTGTGGATGGAAAGCCAAGACTCATTGCTTGCCAATTTACGTAAGGATCATCAACCTTGGGGAGTTTCCAATACAAAGAGACAAGGTGGGTGGGAGCTTAAGGTGGAGAATCGTGTAGAATATGAGGCAGACAGTGATATTGATGAGGGACCATTAGTGGATACTGAGTTAGGAAGAATGAGGGATAGATGAGTTGAGCATGAAATGAGGGGTAGAGATCTTGTGGGAGATGAAGTTGAAGGAAGTATGTGCAACATCAAGATGACAATTCATTCATTCAAATGAATGAGTGATCCGGAGATATATTTGGAAGAGGAGAAGAAGATCGAACTGATATTTGATTGCCACAACTACTTGGATGAAAAGAAGGTAAAGATTGCAGTACTTGAATTTACCAATTATGATATTACTTAGTGGGATCAAGTAGTGACTTCTAGGAGAAGGAATTGTGAGAAGCCTATTAGTACTTGGGAAGAATTGAAAGCTATCATGAAGAAGATGTTCGTGCCTAATCATTACTATAAAGGGCTTCATAAAAAATTACAAAGCCTCTACTAAGAGTCTAGGAGTGTTGATAACTATCATAAGGAGATGAATATGATCATGATTAGAGTGAATGTAGAGGATGATAGGGAGGCCGCTAGGGGTCGATTTTTAAATGGGTTGAATATGGAAATAGCTAATGTAGTGGAATTGTAACATTATGTTGAGTTGGAGGACATGCTACATGTGACTATGATGGTTGAGAGACAATTGAAGAAGAAGTGAACAACTATGTATCCATCGGGTTCTAATCCATATTTGAAATCGAATTGGGACGACAACAAGGAAGATAAGGTTGTTTCGAAGTGCAAAGCTGAAATACCAAAGGGAAAAGTGAAAGATGCTAGCAAGGTTACTTCCAAAGTAGAATCTCAACCATCTAATAGTCAAAATATCAAATGCTTTAGGTACTTGGGGTCGGGACACATTTCTTTAGGTGCTTAGGGTTGGTGGGTGTTCGCTGAATATTATGCCGCAAGCGCATGAGTCGAGAACAAGTAATAAAGTGGACCTTTTTAAGTCCGAGTCGATCCCACAGAAAGTGTTGAACGCAATTACAAGCACATTTATTTCAAATTAACGAAACGAACACACACATTTAAAAACTTGATTTTTTAAATTAAAAAAACGACAAAAGACACGATTTTAATTAAAACTTGAAAGGACACTTAAAAAGTGAAAAGATTTTTTGATTTGAGAGATGTCGAAATTTATGATTTCGCTTAACCCTTATTTCATTAATATCAAGTCTATTATGCGTCGATGCAAATTACCAAAATAAATAGTTAGACCCGATTTTTCAATTTTAGTCAATAACCTCTGTCAAGTGATATTAACCATAATTGATTAAATTATACCACATATGTCTATGTTGATACAAAATTAACCAATTGCAATCAATTGTTGTGAAAATACTCAAAGGGTCACCTTGGGGTAGGTATATATGTCTATATACCCAAACGCGCATAGATATACTATACAACCCAGGATATTAATTATTTTGGTCCAGTTGGTGTAACAATTTCTCAATAATTACCCCCAACTACTTAAACACATCATCTAGTGATCAAGTAAATGATAGTCAATCAAAAACAATAATTAATACACCATGAACTTGATAAAATAAGTATCATTCAAAACATGTATAGATATTAATGAAACTTGGTTAAGCTAATACATAAATTTCAACACAAAAGACTTAGCTCATTATACAAATATGATAACAAAGGAGATTATTTATACAATACATTACAAAATAATGAAAATAATACAAACGTATAGATACAACCCTTTTTGTTTGGCTTTGAATTCCTCCAATGTTTCTCCAAGTATGCTTTGATGAAATCTCCTTGTTATACTAATCAAAACTCCCAAAATAAGCTAAGAAAACTAAGGAAATGAAAGTGAAAAAGAGAGAGAAAAATGAAAAATGTCTAGCACAAGAGGGAGAGTGAATGAGAGTGTGAGAGGGAGAGATATTATGATAATATATATAAGCCATAAAATATAATAGAAATAATATATATATATATATATATATATATATATATATATATATATATATAGGGATATTTTTAGACACACCAAATATCTACCAATAAACAACAAGAAAATATTGCAAGTTAGATCAAAAACAAAAGTGGACGAAATTTAAACCGCCACAAAATTTTAACTCTATGCAGCCGCATGGTTATATCACAAGCGGTCTCATAGAAGAACCAAAAATATAATTGACGTCTCGGTTTAATGCTTGCGGTCACATGGTTATGAGTCATGCGACCGCATGACTCATTCCAAAAATCAAATTGCAGCTCAGTCCTTCCAGATTTGCAAGCCAGGTCCCTCATCTTTAATCATGTACAATTTGGTCCTCAGAATTTGACTTTTATTTCATTTAAGCCCTTGATAAATTGCACTTCAAGTCCTTCAACTTTTTGTCTCGTGCACCTTAGTCCCCAGCTTCACAAATTTGTACGTTTTAAGTCTTTTTTGACTCATTTTAGCTTCATTCTCCTTCTTGTCGGGGTTTTAGCCTACAAAAGTAAAAATTACACAATTATGAATAAAAATTTACTCAATTTTATCAATAATAAAGTCCCAAAAAGTGCCAAATAAGTGTGTAAAAACACACTTATCAGTGGGTGAGCTATTGGTCACAAGGTGAGCTCTTAGTGCTCAAATTAAGGCAGATGATTTGGAGCAACAAAAGGAGAACAAATTCTGTATGCGGTGCCACATCAACAATAAAGTATGTAGCATGATTATTGATGGCGTAGTTGCACTAATGTGGCTAGCACTACACTTGTTGAAAAGTTGGGGTTAACTTTGTTAAAACAACATAAACCTTATAGGCTTCAATGGTTGAAAGAATGTTTAGAGGTTAAGGTGAATAGGAGGGTACCGATGAGTTTCTCGATTGGGAGGTATAGCGGTGAAGTGATTTGTTACGTAGTTCATATGCATATTGGGCACATTTTGTTGGATAGGTCATAGCAATATGATAGAAATGTGAAACATGATGGATTCAAGAATATGTACAACTTTGTAAAAGATGGAAGAACTGTTACTCTTGTAACCTTAACACCACACTAGGTCTACGATGACCAATTGAGATTGAGAGGTGAAGAATAAAAGAAAAACAAAGCAAGGAGAGGCAAAATGAGAGTATAAGAGAAGATAGAGAGGTGTCTAATTATGAAAAAAAAATAGTAGAGCCACAAGAGAGAAAAAGGAGAGAATCTTTTGAGAGGAGAGAAAAATTCAAAGTGGGTCTCTATGCTAGGAAGAATGAGATTGAGAGTGCTTTGGTGAGGACTAACAAACCTCTCTCCAATTTGGATATTTCTTTATTGCAGGAGTTCAAAAGCTTGTTCTAGGAAGACTTAATTAGCGGAATACAACCCATTGAATATCCAATTGATTCGATGCAATTGAAGAATTTGACAAGCATTGAAGGAGGAGCATTCAACAACAACATGGTAAAGTATCAATACCCCAACATGCATCTAAATTTTATATGAGAATAATAAATTATTTGTCGCCTGCATTCATAAGAAATCAATTACTAGTTTATGATATTCTAGTAAGTTGCAAAAATTTAATTGAGCATGATAGACAATTGTGGTGCATTGTTGGTGATTTAAGGCATGAGAATTTGTATTTCAATCTTGAAGTCCTTAACTGTTCGGGTTCGAATTTATGGAATACGTTAGGGACTAATCTAGCATTATCTAATACTTTTACCACATGTTTTGATATGATTTATAGTTTAAATCCGCTAACAGTGTTTGGTTTAATTCCCTTAACTATTGTTGTAAGTGGTAGTTTAGATATAAAGCAAGGGATTAAGTTATTTGCGTCTCTAGGTAGCAAACGGAAAAAGCGTAAAGTATTCAAACCAGGTAATTGGATTTGGATGTTTAGGCCAAATGGGTGCATTCAGATTGCAAAGAAGGTCAAGGTTTTATCCTAAAAGAGATGAACCATTCTGTATCATCGCAAGGATTGAAAACAATGGGTACAACTTGGATCTGCAAGGTAAGATTGTGATCATTGGCAATTTCTATGTTTTTTTTTTTTTTTTATCTTTCTCTCTTTAATATAGGTACGGATTTGAGGTTGAATCATTTCGAAGAGGAAGGGGATGATGTGATCCAAGTTACGGAGTCTAAAGAGGATGTCGTTAACATGTTGAAGATCAAGTTGCATGTCAGGCATGGAAGAAAAAACAAAGTGGAACAACTTGAATCGAACAATCGACGGAGGGGCAGAAACGTTGCACTCTGCGACCGCATAGGGAAACACTACATGCGGTCACATGTAGCCAGGCAGGAAAATTCAGCAAGGCAAATCAATGGTCTATGCGACCGTATAGCACAGCATGGACATGCGATTTTTCAAATTTTGTAAAATCTTTTATTTTAGTTAAAACTCTAATTTTTGGTAATTTTTGTAATCTTTTAGACATTAATTTCGTTTCAACTAGCGTTTTACGAGTTTCCTATATATAGGACTCATTATCCTACATTGTAAATAAAATTATTTATATCAATTGAGAGATTAACTTTGTGAGCATATTTGCTTTCAATTCTTTGTTCTTCATTAAACAAATTCCGAACTTATCAAGTATTTTTTTTCTTGTGACGTTCAAACAATCCGGGTGAAATTCTTAAGTCTTGTAATCAAGATGTCAACATATTATCGACGATTGTGTTTGTTGCTTGGTTCAATATTTCTAGGCCAAACTCAAATTTTGATTTATTGACTTTTTTGGGTTCGAATCAATCTCGTGTAGATTTCGTAGCTACTATTGCTACGTGGGTTCACATCAAACAAGAAGCGAAAAAATCTATCATGGTTCCCATTGCAAGATATGTGACTTTAAATCCCACATCAAAAGTATATGCTTTCAGTGTAATTTATATAAACTTCGGCTTTCAACTTCAATAACTAGTTTTTGAATTATGGCTCTCTCAAAATCTATATCAATGTGGTTTATGCATTTTGCTCGGGGCATAAATATGATATTTGTTGTTGCCTCTATACAGTATGTATAGTTTAAATGATGAAATTTTATTGGTTCGAAAGCTTTAAAACATTTGTGATTTTCCATATCAAGGAGGAGGAGAAATACCGAATTTCACATACCAGTTGTGTACAAAAACTTTGTTAAACAGAACAGAAATTTTGCTTAACAGAGGAGAAGAAAAGAAAAATGTTTTTCAACTATAATTTCACTTCATTTTCTTCTAATAAATCTGGAAATACATGGCTATATATATAGCCAAACTTACACAATTTTAAAAATACTTTCTAATCATTCTATCTACTACAATTAGACAATATTTAACAATGTACTAACTTGTAGTAGCTACAACATAGCCTAAACTTTTACATCATTACAAGAGTTAGACATTAACTAAAAACATGTAACTAAATGAAACTAAAAATACAATAATTATGTGACGACTAAAAGTCACAATTCCAACACTCCCCCATGACATTTTTGTTGAAACCATCAAAGCATTCTTTCAAACCATTTTTTTGTGACTACAAGCTTGAGTTTTCTTGTTTTTCATTTGATCAAAGCACTTTTTGGTTGCAACTCTATATCCTAGTTGATAGCTCTTTGCATTCGAATCAACCACATATAAAAAAATTTCAACCTTGCATCTTTTCTTTCCTCAGCGGTTTACTAAATTTCCTTTGAGCTTACCGAATTTGGATTCAAGTTACCGGATTTAAGCAAATTAAACTTACCGAATTTTAGCTTCACATACCTAATTTTATTGACTTACCATATATCGGCTTACCGCATTTGTGAGCTTACCGTATTTCAGCATTTTATGCATACCAGATTTGGAAGAAAAATGAACTTACCGTATTTGAAGATACTAGTTTTAGTTCACTTACCGTATGTCACTCAAAAATCAATACCGGGTTTTGGAATACCGGATTTCACTTAAGTGTAAATACTATATTTGGCTCTTACCGGATTTCACTAAGCTTGCATACCGTATTTCAACTTCTTCAGCTTACCGGATATTAGTGACTTATCGTATATGCGCTTTTCTTCAAACTTATCGTATATGCAAGCCATTTACCGATTTTTCCAAGTTTTTCAGCCATTTTCATCACCATCTGAGAGCTTTATTTTCCCAGAATTGCTGCTGATTTTTGGCTTACCAGATATGGACTTTTTTACTTGAGCATACCATATGTGTCATTCACTTGAGCATACCAAATTTTGCACTTTCTTGCTTAACCGGATTCACTCTTTTTCTGCACATACCGTATATTCTCATATTTTTCATCATATACCGTATTTCAACATGAGCTTATCGGCTTTCAATCTTTTTCCAACATATACCAGATCCACTCTTAGCACATACGAATTTTCTCATTTTTCAGCATACTAGATTTTTCTTTGCCTTCAACATACCGGTTTTGCACTGTTTGCTTCTTTAGCTCTTCTTACTGATTTTTTTTTCACTTCTTTTAGCACTTTTTCTACCATTTTCTAAGATCAATAGGGCTCTGATACCACTGATGGAATTTTATTGGTTCGAAAGCTTTACAAAGAAAACTCTAAAACATTTGTGATTTTTCATATTGTGTACAAAAACTCTGTTAAACAGAACAAAAATTCTGCTTAACAGAGGAGAAGAAAAGAAAAAAAAATTTCAACAATAACTTCACTTCATTTTCTTCTAATAAATCTGGAAATACATGGCTCTATATATAACCAAACTTACACAATTTCAAAAATATTTTCTAATCATTATATCTACTACAACTAGACAATACTTAACAATGTACTAACTTGTAGTTGCTACAACATAGCCTAAACTTTTACATCATTACAAGAGTTAAACAGTAACTAAAAACATGTAACTAAATGAAACTAAAAATACAATAATTATGTAACAACTAAAATGTCACAATTCCAACATTAAGACTCTGTTCTATTTAATGTGGTGTTTCTTTAACTTCATGGCTTATTTTTCCTCTAGTTCACAAATGAATTTCATGTTTTAGCTACTAGCAATGATTGGAGAACAATTTGATTGCGGAGTTGTTAATGTCCGAGCTAGGCAAGAAAAAATTGCCATCTGGACCAAGAATGCTGAAAATGAAGCTGCTCAAGTAATTTGGTTAGAGACAATAACTGAATATGTTGTCTATCATTTCTGTTAAAAGCAATTGTGTGATAGATTAAGGGTTCATTTGTCCTTTGTGGGATGAATTATGGGTGCATTGGGAGCAGGGGACGATGACCTCATCCCACCAATTTGTAATACGTCATTTTTTTCAGCGTGCTCTCTTTAAATTCTAGACTCTTCCTTTCTCTGCCCCAAATCCCAATTGATTTTGTGGACGAATAAACTTACATATGGATAGATACCTATCAATATTAATTCTTTTCGTTAAGGTCTAAAAATCGACAAGGGTACAACGTATGTCTAATATTCGTTAAGAGGGATGTTGAGTGATGACAAGCATGTTAAACATTGAAACTGGGTGAATAGTATATTGTTGATATTTTATGCAGTTAATTCAGTTTATTTACTTACTGAAGCTATTGGTATACGTATATATTGCTTTTTCCTTTTTACATCTATATTTATGGAAGTTTTGCATGTTGAGGCAGCCTTATGAACTTTACTTGTTTTGCAGCTGAGCATTGGAAGACAGTGGAAGGAGTTCCTAGAATACAACGACACAATTGGGTTCATATTTCATGTAACTTTTCCCAGTTTTGCGAGAATTATTTTTCTGCAGAAACATGCATCAAAGTTGCATATTTTCCTTTGGTTGGTGACTGACCAGCTCTTATATTGCAGGAAGGCACGATGGAGGAAAGGGTTGCTAAAAATCGTTACATTGTGTAGCTGTATAATGATTTAGGATGAAGAGGGATGAACTAGGTAGCATTCACATTTGTCGTAGATGGGTTGACGGCATGTTGAATCCAATGTCATTAGTGGCTGGCCTTCTTTGGTTCTTTATTTACGCCTAGTTTCAGTCTCTCCTATGATAGCCCCTGAGTTTGAAAACGAGTTCTCCTAGAATCTAAAGTGATATTTCGTAAGACAGTGGTCTTCGAAGTTCTCCAATGCCCTTCTCTCACATGGATATCATCAATCAAAATCTGATTACTCACTTTTCACAAGGGTAAATCCTTTGTAGCATTGTTGGTCTACGTTGATTATATCATCATCACTGGTTCTGATCATGCAGTTATCAACTCTTTGAAAGTGTTTCTCCAGTCAGTTTAAACTTAAGGATTTAGGCCAGCTAAAGTACTTTTTGGGACTGGAAATTTCATGTTCAAAAAGGGGGATCTTTCTATGTTAGCGCCATTATACACTTCAACTTCTTGAAGATACTAGTTTTTTTGCTTTCAAGCTAGTCACTTTACCTATGGATCCCAAGGTTCGCTTATGCTCATTTGAAGGTGATCTCTTGCCTGATGCTTCCATATATAGGAGATTGGTTGGTCGCTTGCTGTGATTCCCATATTCTGTTAAAAACACTTGACATTATTGTCTATATTTGATTTCATCCCAAACATGATTAGATGTTAATTTATGCTTATGGGGATATGGTACTGGAAAAGGAAGCATTGGTTTTATATTTGAACGAGGAAGTAGTTACTTTATAGGAGGGAAAGAATTGCTCTGTGGACAAAGAATGCGACAAATGAAGCAACTAAGATAATCTGGTAGGAGAATATTAACTGACAATGTTGTTTATTGTTTCTCTCAAAAGCAATTGTGGAATGGATTCTGGTTTCATTTGTCCTTTGTAGGACGAATTGTGGGCAGGGGCGGATCCAGCACCTGGTGAGCCCCCGCAGCCGCGCGTGCTGGATCCGCTGGGAGGGGCTTTTTTTTTTTTTTTTTTTACAGTAAATAAACTTTTAGTTTATATTGCTGATAATTCATTTTATTTCCAAGCATGGCTTGTAGTTCAAATGGCTAGGGCGTCCATCTATATTTCCAAAGTTTTGGGTTCAAATCTCTTCACAACCATTATTGTAAAACATTTTAAGTCTGTACAATTTTTACTAAAATTAATGCCATAGGAAAGGTTGGAGGGGGATTCGAACTGTGAGATTTTGTTAGTTATACTCAAAACCCGACCATTATGGCAATGGTTGAGAGTTTAAACTAAATTGAAATATGTTAGGTTTTAGCGATTTTAATGCAATTTCAATTGTAAAGATTCAAACATGTGTTCTTCCTTTGAATTACACAAAATTTGGCCACAATGTCAATTGATGAGTACGGTGAAATTTTATAATAGAATTTTATATGTTCAATTTGAGCAAAATAATTGTTATATTGAAATTTTAGGCATTGTTTGATTCCCATTTTTTTCAAAATACATTTTTCTCTCTTCTTTTCAATCACACGTTCTTCAATAAAATAATATTACACGCAAATTCAAAAATTTTCATTATTTTTAGCCACATATTCTCCATCAAAATAATTATTCCAAAATACATTTTTTTACAAAAAATATACATTAAACGAGCTCTTAATGTGTTATTACGATAGAGGATTAACAACCGCCCATGTTAACTCAAAACGCTGGATTCGCCCCTGATTGTGGGTTCACGTATAGTCAAATATTATGTGCTTTTTCAGTTAAAGAATGATATTCGTATGTTTCCTACAAAATTACATGACATAATTAAATGAAATTTTCATGATTATTGGAGTCATGGTAGGTAAATCATCTAAATGGTGTGAATGGTTTCCTATATGCAATTTTAAGTAGAGTTATTTAAGCCCCTGTTTGGTGGTCTTTTTTTTTTTTTGGAAAAACTTTTTTTTGAATAGTGAATTTTTGGAGAATGTATGGTTAAAAAGTAGGGAAATTTTTTAGTTTACATATATAATATTTTATTATGTGAATGTTTGGTCGAAAATGAGTATGTAAAAAAAAGATTTATGAAAGAATGGGAGACCAATGAAAGCTAAATTGATTCAAGATTGAAGCCTGTCATCTTTCATCATGGACTAGACAATGTGAATAGTCAGGACATTGAGAAATATCTATAAAGGCAATCCAAAAATCGGTCCTTGGGATTTTAACTCTCCTCTTTGCTTGCTATGCTAGATTCGTCATTATGCTGCCGAGAAATTAGTCCTAAGCCCATCAAGAAGCATAGATTCGTCGAGAACGAATACCAAAGATGTGGCGCCTCAATCCTGAACTAGAGTATAGAGCAACCAACGATACATAGACCCCATCTGTCATTTTCACAAGCGCATGTCATAACTTCCCTTTTCAGTAATCACTCCATTCTTCACACTGAGTTACAACAATAATAGTTCTATTCACCATAACTCTATCTAGCACTTCTTGAACTATACGATTTGATGCAGCATTGAATGCGCTTCTTGCTTCGTCAAATAAAAGGATTTTATATCTTATACAGTATTGCTAGATCGAAAGATCCTTTTGCTTGATGAAGTAACTATAACACCGGATGTGTACAGTGAAATGCTAGATAGAGTTATGGTGATAGAACATCTATTGTGTAGCTCATTGCCTGACTACGACAATGCACGGTTGGAGCCTGGAGGACAAAATAACGTAAATAAAGTGTGTTTGTCTCTAATTTTCATTTTCTACAGTTTGAGCTAAATCTTAACCTTAATATTTTAATCGAGGTTGGCCACAAGGAATGCAAAGTCAAGAAAAATAAGATAATTCAGTGACGAACAACATATTTAATTAATCTGGAAAAAATGTCAATGACTGATGCTGTACAAAATATAGAAAACCTGAAAACCCATAAAAAAAATATATTGAAACCTACACTCGATTATTTAATTTTATTAATTTAATGTAATCCAGTTTTCAGGGTTTACTCCCAAATCACGTAATCACCGTCGCCTATTCTCTTTTATTTATTTTCCAAGCACAGTTCTCCCTGCCAATTTTAAAAGTCCAGACTAGTGATAACACCAGTTCAGGTGCTGAACTATGAATGGATCTTGCGGGTAAAAGTCTTCCATTTCTGCGGCTGCTTGTCACATGATTTTGGTGGGACCTTTGAAAATACTCAGGACCCATTGTGCCTAATTATATGAACCACTTTTGATATTTAATGAAATAAAGTATAGGCACTGTCAATAGAAAATTCAAATATGTTTATTAAAATGCAGACACGTAATCTTTCAACTATTAAATACAGAGAAAGAGTTTAGAGTGGAGAAGAAAAATAAAAGAGGGAGAGACATTGGCAAAACCAGAGGGGAAATAGTGCTTCAGATATGGAACCAAAGTTGAAAAATCTAGGCAGCTCTTTAGAGGTGCCTAATGTGCAGGAATTGGTTAAGGAGAAATTGATCACTGTTCCAGCAAGATACCTGCGTCCTAATCAAGACCATCTCATTTCTTCCTCACCCGGAAATCAAATTCCGGTGATTGATATGCATATCTTGACAGAGACAGATTCAGAGATTGAAAAACTGCACACTGCTTGCCAAGAATGGGGTTTCTTCCAGGTACAATATCAGTTATTTCAACCTGACATGGTCAATCTGTAGGACCTCTACTTGATTAATGGTTGTTGAAATTTACTTGAAGTTCAACAAATTTCAAGATAAAATTGATTGAATCACTTGTCTTGTCTTTACTTGTACTTCTTGGTCCAAAACTCGATCACAATGAAAAGAGTTTCTTTGCTACAATCCAAATGCCCTTTTTGTGATGATTGTATGCTCAAAAATGATGATTTCTTGCCTTTAATTTAGCACAATTTTTCCATACGAATTTTTGTGTATTTTCTTGAGAGAAGTCTTAACCTCCCACTTTCATATCACTATTGAATCAAGGGAGTTTTAGTTGATTATGGGTGGTGTGAGTTATTTTCAGTCTAATATTCTTTTATGTGATCACAACAATAATTGCTTGGCTACTTGAAGTTGATCAACCATGGAGTAAGCTCTTCAAATGTGGAGAAAATGAAGTTAGAACTTCAAGAATTCTTCAATCTCCCAATGAAGGAAAAGAAGAAGTTTAGTCAAGAGCCAGGGGACGTACAGGGTTATGGACAAGCCTTTGTTGTATCAGAAGAGCAAAAGCTTGATTGGGCAGACATGTTTTATGTAATCACCTCACCAATCGAATTAAGAAAGCCTCACCTAATTCCCAAGCTTCCTGCTAAATTCAGGTAGAGTTTTACATGGTACTGAACAAAATTGGACAATCTTGTAGCGTCTTATCCAGTGCAATCTTATACCGTGTGAAGAGGTTACAAAACAAACCTCAGTGCTCTCTTAGTGGCGTAGGGTCGTTCTGATATTCCGATTAACAAAAGTCACCTGCAAAAGTGAGGACGGGGCTCTTCTCCCCCGTTGTACCTCCGGCGTGAGAATTAGAACCGAATTTAAAGATATCAATTGAGGAATTGAATTCGTGAGGAGAGCTTTGATAGTAAAAATTCACTGACTCCATACCTGACCCGCCTTCGGGGTATTTATAAGAGGCTGGAGTTGCATAACTGTCTGGCGGTTGCAATGCCACGTGTCCCACGTTGTGTCCCCATATTTCCCACGTTCTGAGATGGTGGCCACTACTTGTCTAGTGGTTGATTTTCTTTGTGATAACCGCTAGGCGACCTCCGTCTAACTTGGTGATCTCCCGTGACTAAGTATTATAGAGTGTCCTGTAGTGGTAGGTGACTTGATCTGTGCGTTGAGCTCCCGCATGAGGTCGATGGCTCCGCGTGGTAGGCATGGGGGTCGACCTTTCATAATGGTTGAGTGTTGTGTTGGCCGCGTAGTTGTAGAGCGCCCTAGTACATAGGGGTCGATGGTCCAGCCGCGTAGTGGTAGAGCACCCATAGGGATCGAAGGTCCGACCGCGTAGTGGTAGAGCACCCATAGGGGTCGACATTTCGACCGCGTAGTGGTAGAGCACCCATAGGGGTCGACTGTCCGACCGCGTAGTGGTAGAACACCCATAGGGGTCGATGTTCCAGCCAGGTAGTGGTAGAGCACCCATAGGAGTCGATGTTCCAGCCAGGTAGTGGTAGAGCACCCATAGGGGTCGACGTTTTGACCGCGTAGTGGTAGAGCACCCATAGGGGTCAACGTTCCGGTCGCGTAGTGGTAGAGCACCCATAGGGGTCGATGTTCCGGCCGCGTAGTGGTAAAGTGCCCATAGGGGTCGACGTTCCGACCTCGTAGTGGTAGAGCACCCATAAGGGTTGACGTTCCGACCGCGTAGTGCTTCATAGCATAGGGGTGTCTCATAACTTTTCTTCACGTGGTGGTGTCGCGGGTGAGTTTGGTCCCACCCAACATCACCGTGCATCAAACATGTGGTTACTTGGCTCTTCTATTCTTGATTTTTGCAGGGATTCCATTGACGAATATGCAGAAAAATTGAGAAAAGTTGCCATGAAAATCCTAAACTTAATGGCCAAAGCTTTACACATGAAAGCTGAGGAAATGAATGAGGTTTTTCAAGAAGGGATGCAAGCAATGAGAATGAATTATTATCCTCCCTGTCCCCAACCGGAGCTCGTTACGGGCCTCTGCCCACATTCTGATGCGGTTGCACTCACCATCCTCCTCCAAGTCAATGAAATTGAAGGTCTCCAGGTTAAGAAAGATGGAGCTTGGATTCCTGTTGTACCACTCCCTAATGCTTTTATTAACAACATTGGCGACATCTTGGAGGTATTTGTACAAGATCCAATGGCCTAAAATCATTCCAATTATAAATTGTTCTCAACAGTTTGTGTAGCTATAAATTCTATTGTACTCATTGAGATCTGTCGAGTCTGTATATTGTTTCTGTTAGATCTTATCAATTACTTGTTTTTGACAGATCGTAACTAATGGGATTTACCGGAGCATTGAGCATCAAGCAACTGTCAACTCGAAGAAAGAAAGGCTATCCATTGCCACATTTTTCTATCCAAATGTGGATTGTGATTTAGTTCCAGCACCAAGCCTTGTGACTCCAGAAACTCCAGCAAAATTCAAAAGAATCAGCTTTGCTGATTACATGAAGGGATTTTTATCGCGTGAACTTGACGGGAAATCGTACCTTGACACCATGAGAATTTAGGGTGGTTAAGAAAAATATGACTCTTTTTCATGTATGTTGCGTTCATTAACTGAGAAATATAGTGCCAGCTGACATTTTGTATGCGGGTATGGCTTCTGTGATCTTTACCCAAAATCAAGTTGCTTTGATTCAGTAAATCTGTGTCAAACTAGTAAAAGAATGGTCCCAGTCTAGTTACTCAAGCAAGGCCCTTTTATTGAATAGCCAATTTAAAATTCACACAAAAAAGCATAATAATTTAGGAAATTGTATATGAGAAGTTGCAATGTTAATAAACACAGTCTTGAAATAGTTAATTATTTCGTTACGTGATTTCTTCAACCACATGAAATGTGTGGTTGAAGAGTTGTAAGTCCCATGAAATATGTGGTTAAAATTAATCGTTGACATTGACTTTTAATCCCTACCAAAAAGGGTCTAAATCAAAGTTCAAAATTTTCAGTTATGTGAGCCAATGTCGTACAGAGTGGTGGATCGCTTTATTCTGAACTACAGTGTAGAGCAACCAATGATGCATAGACCCCATCTTTCATTTTCATAAGCACGTCATGACTTCCCTTTTCAGCGATAATTCCATTCTTCACAACAGCAATGGTGTCTGCCCCCATTATCGTAGTCAGGCGATGAGCTACAACAATGGTAGTTCTGTTCACCATAACTTGATCTAATGCTTCCTGCACTATACGTTCTGACTCAGTATCCAGTGCACTTGTAGCTTCGTCGAGCAAAAGAATCTTTGGATCTTTCAATATTGCTCTTGCTATAGCAATTCTTTGCTTTTGTCCACCAGACAATTGAATTCCTCTCTCTCCAACGTTAGTATCATATCCTTGAGGCAATCCTGATATGAAGTTGTGTGCATTCGCAGCTTTTGTTGCTGAAACAATCTCTTCTTCTGTTACGTCTCCCTCTTTCCCATAGGCAATGTTTGTGCGGATTGTCTCATTGAAGAGAATAGGTTCTTGACTCACTAATCCCATTTGTTGCCTCAGCCAACTTAACTTGAATTTTCTGATTTCCATTCCATCCAAAAATATTTTGCCCAAGTCGGGATTGTAGAATCTCTGTATCAAACTGATAACTGTGGACTTCCCACTTCCACTTTCTCCAACAAGAGCCATTGTCTGCAAAAACAAGAATTATCTAAATTCAAACAAAACGACAATCTAAAGCAAGATAGGAGAGATCAGATATTGATCTATTTGGTAGAGTGAACAATACCTTCCCGGAAGGCATACTCAGGCACAAATCCTTGAAGATTTGGATATCTGGCCTTGTTGGATACTGGAAGCTTACATGTTGAAATTCAATGTCACCTCTAACACTAGCCAATGTTGTGCCTTCTTCGCTATTTGAATCAATTTCGGGTTTACTATCCAGGATCTCAAATATAGAAGCAGCAGAATCCTTAGCTTTGTTCACATCTGGAGCCATTGCACTAGTTTGAGAAACTCCAATAGCTGACATTGTTAGAGCAAAGAAAACCTGCAGAAGATTTGGATTCAATTGAAGACAAGTTCAGCAAGAGAATGATAAGAACAAGAAATCTTAAATTTACCTTGAACACGTCCCCAAATGATGCTCTCCCATGTTGAATTAGAACAGCTCCAATGTAGAAACAGAAGGAATTTGTGCAAAATAGAGCAAAAGAACCGGCTCCAAAACCTGCTCCACTAACAAGTCCAATCCGAACTCCTTGCTTCACAGGAGCCTCGCATTTTTGCTCATACATTTTCATTACCTTCTCTTCTGCACTAAATGACGCGACAGTTCTGATGCTGCTCACAGCATCATTTGCCACTTGACTAGCTTCTTCATACATCACCTGAATTTCGTATATTGCATCTTTACTTAGATGTCTGTATATATAAACACAAGTTGTAATTGAATGATCATAATATAAAGTTAGGGTACAGAAAAAAAACCTTGGCATCTGCACTGAACCCTTTGTAGAACCTCATCTGAAGGAATCCTTGCAAACCAACCAGGGGCAGAACGAGAAGGATTATGATGGCTAGCAACCAATTAGCTGTGAAGGCTATAACGAGACCTGCTATCACCGTTGCTATATTCTGGACTATTAGCGCTAAAGCATCGCCTACAAGGCTCCTTACAGTCGAGGCATCGGTAGATAACCTTGCACCAACAGCACCACTGCATCCAACGAACACTCCCCTTTTAGTTTTAATTGAATACAAGTAAACAATTTAATTATTACCAGTAAAAGAATTTACAACCTTGAGTTGCAAGGATTATCAAACCAACTAATCTCCTGGTGCACTACCTTCTTGAATGACAAAGAACGAATTCTTCGTATCAACTTACCACCAGCAATTCCAAAAAAGGAATTTTGTATTGGTACAACCACCAAGGTACATATGCCAAGGACAACTAACATGACTGCCCAAAACCTGGAATCTTTCCTAAGCTTGTGTGCAGGTTCAAAGAAAATTTTAATAGCTGATGAAAGTAAGAGTCCAAATATTGGAAAAACTACGCCATGTGCCCCAGCTGCCAATGATCCTAGCAGCAAATATGGCAACTCAGGTTTGTTTAAATATGCAAGGCGTCTAATAGAAACTTTCTTATGTTCCTTTGAAACTTTGAGTTCCTTTTCATCTCTGGTATCTTCAGTTTGAGCTTCTTGATAGTCAATATGACCAGGAACACCAAAGGGAGAGGGGAGTGATCCGTTGCTTGTTGATCTCCTCATTGAAATTCTCTGACTCGAAGACTTGCTTAAGTTGCCATCTAAGTTAGAATCCATTTTCCGCAAGTCTGTCCCTTCAATGTTATCAACCTGTTTAGTACCTTCTTGCATTCGAACAAGCTGGGAGTATGCCCCGTTGGGATTTCTTACCAATTCAGCATGAGTACCTTTGCATAATTTTTGACAAAATTATTTTCAAATTGATTACATATGCTTAAACTCAAAATCTAATTCAACAAATTGTGATGTTTTTACCTTGTTCTACTAGTTTTCCAGCTTGCACTACTGCTATATGATCAGCATTTCTTATAGTTGTCAGACGGTGTGCAACAACCACAGTTGTTCGGTCTGTCATAACATTTTCAAGTGCATCTTGCACGAGGCGTTCTGATTCTGAATCCAAAGCACTTGTTGCCTCATCAAGAAGAAGGATTTTTGGATTTTTCAGAATAGCTCTAGCAATTGCAACCCTTTGCTTCTGACCACCGGATAGCTGAGTTCCATGTTCACCCACCATTGTATCAAGCCCCTGTAAACACGATATTGTTATTTTCTCACGTGTAAAAGCCAATGTCAAAGAAAACTGGGCATGCATGGCTGGTTCAATCAATATAACGGTAAAGACGTGTTACCTGGGGAAGCTTGTCAATGAATTTGCCAGCATTAGCAAGTTCTATTGCTGTTCTAATCTCTTCATCAGAAGCATCTTCTTTGCCATACAATATGTTTTCCTTCAAAGTAGTTGCAAATAAGATTGGTTCCTGGCTTACAAGTCCCATTTTTCCTCTGATCCATTTGAGTTTCAACATCTTCAAATTAACTCCATCTATAAGAACTTCTCCAGCATCAGGATCATAAAATCGCTCCAACAAGCTAATAACTGTGGACTTCCCACTTCCACTCTGCCCAACTAGAGCTGCAGTTTTGCCGCTTTGAACGTGTAATGAAAAACCTGAAAAAATCTGAACTTCTGGCCTTGCTGGATATCTGAAATACACATCCTTAAGTTCAATTTCACCTCTTATATCTTCCAACATAATTCCTCTGTCATCATACGCATCAATTTTCGGTTTCCGTTCAATAGCCTCAAACATCTTGTATGCTGCTGCCTGACCTGCTGCAAATGCATTTATACATGGAGATGTCTGTCCAAGTGATCTGATTCAAAAATATATTAAGTGAGACAGTGTGTTATGCTCAAACTAATAAATGCAAGTTTGGTAAGCACTACTGAACAGTACTAGATAATATAATAAACAAGATTTGATGTTTTACATACATTCCACCAGTCATTATGGCCATCATGACATTGATAACCTTTCCACCATTGTATCCTTTCTCTATTATTAATTTTGATCCATACCATATGGCTAGTCCATAAGTACTAAAGACAATTAGTAAAACAGTGCCAAGTCCAATGCCTGAAGCCAACCCTTGCTGTACAGTGGATGCATAGGCTATTTGCAATTTGCTATCATACTTTTCTTCTGCTTTCTTCTCTCCGGTGAAGGATGCGACCTACAATTGATAAACAGAAGCATAAAATATTTCAGGAATTCACTTGTAATTTGAGATCAAATGCAAACTAGTTCTGTATTGATTGCAGCATGTTAATTACCGTTCTGATTGCTCCCACTGTTTGTTCAACCACATTTCCAGCTTCCGCGTAGGCAACTTGTCCTCGACTCCACATCTTCGTCATAAGCAATGACATGCATCCTCCGGCTATGGCGAGTGCAGGAATGCAAGAGCACAATACTAAGGAGAGAAGCCATCCTTTACAGAAAGCAATTATAAAGCCTCCAATGAATGTTGATGTAAACTGAATGAATTTCCCAACCTGGGAAAATAATTCGTTAGCAAGGTTCTGGTAGTTGGCATATACATGTTTGTTACACACTATCAAGCTAGACGATATGATAAACAAGATTTTAGTTTCTTTTTTCTTCTTTAACATTTCCATGTCCAGTATTGTGAAGTTCTACGACGAAATAAGTGAAATGTACTCAAAGTTTAAGAGCTCACTTTTTCGCCCATGGCCTCTTGAATGAGAATTGTATCCCCAGACATCCTCCCAATGACCTCTCCTGTCGTTGTTTGAGTGTCAAAGAACTCAATATCTTGCCTTAATAGGGTTCTCAAGTACAACCCTCTTATTCGAGATGCACGCCTTTCTCCACTTACCATCCAGCATGACATCTCTGTGATGCGCAAGCAAGCATTTTCCATTAAATTCATTTGTGGAAATTCTTGAAGAATGTAAATACCAAAATTCACAAAATATTAAATTATGGGAGGAAATAAATGCAGCTACGAGTACGTACGAAGAAAAGAAGCTATGCCAGCTCCCATAGCCAAGTAAACATATTTGAGAGAGACCTGAAAATTTCCAAGATAATGTGAGCAATGCCCTCGTAACTTCTCAACAGTGAAAGCAATTTTTTATCCAGCTTTGATCAAGGTATCCTAATTATTTTCTAGATTCTGAACCAGACAAGACTTATTATGCATGCTAAAGTAGTAAAACCAAAGATACCAAGAATATTGACGATAATCAATTTCCTAAAATTTACCTCCTTTTTGCTCAATTTACGGAATTGCTTATTACCACCATAACTTTGTGTTCATCACCAATCTTTGTCCCCAAATATGGAAGAATTGAGGAAAAATTAATTTGAAGAAAGCGAAAAAGAACAATTTGAAAAATGTATAAGTTCAATTTCAAATAATTAGACCGGGTCTAGTTTCCTTCCATAAAATTTGAGAGCTCCTTAAAGACGAAACATAATTCCAACTTCTTTGGATCAGAAGACTTTAGTCTTGTTTATTGTTTCCAACAGATTTCATATTACAATAAATTTATGCATCATTTTAATAATAAAAAATTACCGGAATAATTTGTTCATATATTTTGAAAAAAGCCTTAAAACTTTCCAGTTTTCTTCTAACATACAGATGGAAGGAGACCACTCAATTCACATTGCTTATGGCTTAATACGACAAACATTTACTCGTAAGTATAAACTCTATTCTTAAAAGGAAAGAAAAAATGACCTTCGAAACTTCATGCACTACGTGAGATGGATCGGTCCCTCCGAAAGAATTGATCATCTGGCCGAAAATAAGAGTCATGATCGGTTGCGTCAATCCATTGCCAATGGCAGAAATCGTTCCGACGATTATAAGAGCAATGTCAAGCCTATCTGAATAAGCAAAAAGCTTATAGAATGGAACTTTCTGATTTTTCTTCCCGGATCCTTTCTTCGTTGCCCGCCCTTCATCCGCCATTTACCTTTATCAATACAAATACACCTAACCTCTCTCTCTCTCTCTCTCTCTCTCTCTCTCTCTCTCTCTCTGTATATATATATATATATATATATATATATATATATATATATATATATGTATGTGTATGATTTCGATGAAAGAATTGAAGACACGGACTTTGAATGATCGTCGAAGGCAAGATTTGCGATTACGTGTGAGTTTTAGGGTTTTTAGTTACAAAGTGCGAATTCGAAGTCCCTATTTTTCCGCAAACTTTGTGACGACTCAATTGTATTGCATTGCATGCTTCTAGAAGAGAATTTGGGACGAAATTTGACTCTCCAATCACTGTGGATGAGTGATTCCTGTTGGGCTATTAATTGTAAATTTATAATTTTCTAATTATGGTTATCTAATAATTAATAATTATCATAAATTGCGTAATACAAAAGAAAAATTAAAATAGAGAGCAGAATTTGACTCTGAAACTTGTTCATGCACATAATGTGACGAGGCGTGAACTATGGACACACTAAATGCACTGAATTTCTCTAATTAATATTTCTATTAATACAAAATAAAGTTTATGTTTTATATTTTTCTTGCTTGCCCATTGCAGAAAGGTCAAGGAAGTCGGTGACCTAATGATAGGAGAGCCGACGACCGAAGCCCCCGGTAAACCGATTCAAATTGAAATTGTCGAGCCATCCATAACTATTAAATTGAGTTCATGGATTTGTATATGCCACAAAAAAGAGTTTTCTTTTATGAAACAATCGTGTGGTTTGTAAGCATTGGTTGTCTATAAAGAGTTTTCTTTTGGGAACAATCAATGCAAAATGTGTGGAGAATCAATCAAAAATCGCAGTTAAAAAAGATCATAAAAAATCTCAATACTACACGTAACAAGCAAATGGATCTGTTTTGTTTCAAATGAAGATTATATTATTCAATTTCTTTCTTATTTTTCAATTGATAGGAAAGATGAAATGCTAAAATGAATAGTCTTGTAAGGGTGGAGCCAGGATTGGATCTAATATTGGGCTGCAAAATTTTAAACTGAGCCATATGTGAAAAAAAAAAAAAACTACCTAAATTTTTTTTTTTTGGGGGGGTCTTGGGGGAGGGGGGGGACTACAGCCCAGCAAGTCCCCCCCCCCCCCCCCCCCGCCCCTGGTCTTGCTTCTATCCTCTTAAAAGCTTAACAAATTCTCACCATTTATTTAAAGGAAGAACTTCTCCTTCAAGAAAAGAATAAATGCTTTTAGACAAATTTCTGAAGTGGAATTTCACAATTAGACATCTAACCCATAATCGCAACAACCCAATTGCAAGAATTTATTCTTTAGAAAGTGGGAAAAAAGATAAAACGAAACTCTTTTCGAATTTTTATTTGTGAATAAAAATTTTAGATCAAAATTTGTATCTCGATCCAATATATTGGAAATTATGATCAAGGATTCTTTATCATAAAAGAAAACTCTTTTTTGTGGCGTATACAAATCCATGAACTCAATTTAATAGTTATGGATGGCTCGACAATTTCAATTTGAATCGGTTCACCGGGGGCTTCGGTCGTCGGCTCTCCTATCATTAGGTCACCAACTTCCTTGACCTTTCTGCAATGGGCAAGCGAGAAAAATATAAAACATAAACTTTATTTTGTATTAATAGAAATATTAATTAGAGAAATTCAGTGCATTTAGTGTGTCCATAGTTCACGCGCCGTCACATTATGTGCATGAACAAGTTCCAGAGTCAAATTCTGCTCTCTATTTTATTTTTTCTTTTGTATTACGCAATTTATGATAATTATTAATTATTAGATAACCATAATTAGAAAATTATAAATTTACAATTAATAGCCCAACAGGAATCACTCATCCACAGTGATTGGAGAGTCAAATTTCGTCTCAAATTCTCTTCTAGAAGCATGCAATGCAATGCAATTGAGTCGTAACAAAGTTTGCGGAAAAATAGGGACTTCGAATTCGCACTTTGTAACTATAAACCCTAAAACTCAAACTTAATCGCAAATCTTGCCTTCGACGATCATTCAAAGTCCGTGTCTTCAATTCTTTCATCGAAATCATACACATACATACATACATACATATATATATATATATATATATAGACACAGAGAGAGAGAGAGAGAGAGGTTAGGTGTATTTGTATTGATAATGTTAAATATAGAAATAAAATATGGAGTATTTTTCATTGTAATATTTTCTTTTAGTGTAGGATTACTTTCCATAGTAGTTTATTGTGTAATCTTTCATTTTATATTTATTTTCTTGTACAATTATTTGTAACCCTATAAATAGGATCTTCTACATTATAATATTTACAAGACCATAATAATACAATTTATATTTCTTAACATGGTATCAGAGCGGGTTTAACTTGGTCTTGGGTTAAACTTACAACACAAAACAAAACAAAAAGTTTTTTTATTCCTCTTCGGCTCTTCCACATGGCCAAATTTATGGATATATAATGTCACTTTGGACTGAGCACTTGGGAAATCTTGATGATTGCTTAAAGGAGCTTGAAAGTTTGGATTGTATGAAGTATGTGAATCGTATTGCTGAAACTAACTGGGAAAAATATGTTGCTGACGAATTCACTCCATTGCAAGGCTATCTTCTCAAATATTCGACTGACATAGATGTTAATGGAAAGGTAAATCCATTGCCCGGTTTTAACCAAAAATAAATAAAAATAAATAAATTTGTTTTTTTTTCTTGGGATTTTAATTCTATTTTATTTGGAGGGTCGGTACCTTGAACTTTACCGGCACTCCCCCTACCTCTTAAACTAACTAGAGGTTTTTTTTTTTTTTTTTTTTTTTTAACTTTGAAGGGTCGGTACCTTGAACTTTATCGGGCCTTCCACTGCCTCTTAAATTAACTAGAAGATTTTTTAAAACTTTGGAGGGTCGGTACCTTGAACTTTACCGGCTCTCCCCCTACCTCTTAAACTACCTAGAGGTTTTTTAAAATTTTGGAGTGTCGGTACCTTCAATTTTACCAGCACTCCCCATACCTCTTAAACTAACTAGAGGTTTTTAAAACTTTGAAGGGTCGGTACCTTGAAATTTATCGGCCCTTCCCTTGCCCCCTTGATACATTCGGAATTTTCTTATGCTAAAAAAAAAAAAAAAAAAAAAAAAATGTCCATCAAATATTTTCTTCCAGCAAACAAAAAATCACTTATCTCCATCAACAATGACAAAGACCTCAAGTGCTTGGAGTTCTTTAATTTGGAAGATTTGATTGGATCGATTTCTTCAAACTCAATATTCTATCTCATATTGAGTTTGAGGGGAGGGTGTTAAATATAGAAATAAAATATAGAGTATTTTTCATTGTAATATTTTCTTTTAGTGTAGGATTACTTTCCATAGTAGTTGATTGTATAATCTTTCATTTTATATTTATTTTCTTGTACAATTATTTGTAACCCTATAAATAGGATCTTCTACATTGTAATATTTACAAGATCATAATAATACAATTTATATTTCTTAACAAGGTAAATGGCGGATGAAGGGCGGGCAACGAAGAAAGGATCTGGGAAGAAAAATCAGAAAGTTCCATTCTATAAGCTTTTTGCTTATTCAGATAGGCTTGACATTGCTCTTATAATCGTCGGAACGATTTCTGCCATTGGCAATGGATTGACGCAACCGATCATGACTCTTATTTTCGGCCACATGATCAATTCCTTCGGAGGGACCGATCCATCTCTGTGATGCGCAAGCAAATTGCAAATAGCCTGAGTCAAAGAACTCAATATCTTGCCTTAATAGGGTTCTCAAGTACAACCCTCTTATTCGAGATGCACGCCTTTCTCCACTTACCATCCAGCATGACATCTCTGCGATGCACAAGCAAGCATTTTCCATTAAATTCATTTGTGGAAATTCTTGAAGAATGTAAATACCAAAATTCACAAAATATTAAATTATGGGAGGAAATAAATGCAGCTACGAGTACGTACGAAGAAATGAAGCTATGCCAGCTCCAATAGCCAAGTAAACATATTTGAGAGAGACCTGAAAATTTCCAAGATAATGTGAGCAATGTCCTCGTAACTTCTCAACAGTGAAAGCAATTTTTTATCCAGCTTTGTGTTCATCACCAATCTTTGTCCCCAAATATGGAAGAATTGAGGAAAAATTAATTTGAAGAAAGCGAAAAAAAACAATTTGAAAAATGTAAAAGTTCAATTTCAAATAATTAGACCGGTTCTAGTTTCCTTCCATAAAATTTGAGAGCTCCTTAAAGACGAAACATAATTCCAACTTCTTTGGATCAGAAGACTTTAGTCTTGTTTATTGTTTCCAACAGATTTCATATTACAATAAATTTATGCATCATTTTAATAAAAAAAAATTACCGGAATAATTTGTTCATATATTTTGAAAAAGCCTTTAAACTTTCCAGTTTTCTTCTAACATACAGATGGAAGGAAAGAAAAAATGACCTTCGAAACTTCATGCACTACGTGAGATGGATCGGTCCCTCCGAAAGAATTGATCATCTGGCCGAAAATAAGAGTCATGATCGGTTGCGTCAATCCATTGCCAATGGCAGAAATCGTTCCGACGATTATAAGGGCAATGTCAAGCCTATCTGAATAAGCAAAAAGCTTATAGAATGGAACTTTCTGATTTTTCTTTCCAGATCCTTTCTTCGTTGCCCGCCCTTCATCCGCCATTTACGTTTATCAATACAAATACACCTAACCTCTCAATTCATGCACATGATGTGATTATTAATTCTTTCCGCCAAAGAGTGATGAATTGTGTGACGCGTGAACTATGGACAGATTAAATGCACTGAATTTCTCTAATTAATATTTCTATTAATACAAAATAAAGTTTATGTTTTATATTTTTCTCGCTTGCCAAGTGCCGAAAGGTCAAGGAAATTGGTGACCTAATGACAGGGGAGCCGGCGACCGAAGCCCCAATGAACCTATTCAAATTGAAATTGTCAAGTCATCCATAACTATTAAATTGAGTTCATGGATTTGTATACGCCACAAAAAAGAGTTTTCTTTTATGATAAAGGAATCCTTGATCATAATTTCCAGTATATTGAATCGAGATACAAATCTTGATCTAAAATTTTTATTCACAAATAAAAATTCGAAAAGAGTTTCGTTTTATCTTTTTTCCCACTTTCTAAAGAATAAATTCTTGCAATTGGGTCGTTGCGATTATGGGTTGGATGTCTAATTGTGAAATTCCACTTCAGAAATTTGTCTAAAAGCGTTTATTCTTTTCTTGAAGAAGAAGTTCTTCCTTTAAATAAATGGTGAGAATTTGTTAAGCTTTTAATAGGCATAAATCTGTTTAATTGAGCCCGGATGCCAAAAAAATGGAGGATAGAAGCAAGATTGTTCATTTTAGCGTTTCATCTTTCCTGGCAATTGAAAAATAAGAAAGAAATTGAATAATATACTCGTCATTTGAAACAAAACAGATCCATTTGCTTGTATTGAGATTTTTTAACTGCGATTTTTGATTGATTCTCCTCACATTTTGCATTGATTGTTCCCAACCTTACTCTTTATAGACAACCAATGCTTATAAAAGTGGAAGTGAGGATAAACACTCATGTGGTTTGTAAAGATTCCTCTTTTAAATATAAAGGTAAATTCCAACGTTTTGAAAATCAGTCCAGGCATCCACCTGGAAAAGGTGAAGGGTCAAGGTCAAAAGATTCAATCGGGGTCAAATCGAGATCGAACCGGATGCAATAAATAAATAAATACACACAAACAATAAAATACTTTGAAATCGATCATTTTTATAATTTTCTTATTAATAACTCATAGTAATTAAATCTATGTTTGTTAATGAGATTCATTATCAAATGTAATTTAAGTTAAATTTGAAAATTAAATAAATGAAAAGATGGAAGTAGATATTAGTATATTACAATTTAGTTAGTCGAGATTTTCAAAATCATATATTTGGCTTGGAAAATGGTTTTGATGGGCATTTTGACCTTTTTTTTGCTTTACTACTATCACACGTTGAAAATCTATGAAAACTTTTGAAAGAAGTGTATCTATAATACCAATATCCCACATTGAAAATTTATGAAATCATTTGAGAGAATTGCATCTATAAAAAAGGCATTCCATTCAAAATTCATCTGTGAACCTTTGATAATTATATATTGTATGAGACCCATTGATTAAAAAAGAAAGTTCAAAAATTTTAAATTAAAAAAAAAAAAAATATTAGTATAACCGACACTAGTTCACTAGTTAAATCGATCGGTTCAACAAGTTGTAAGTGATTATGTGCTAGTTGGTTAACCGAGCATGATTGGCCCGATATTGGATCTGGTTCCTTGTTCCACGAGTCGAACCGGCCTGGCCTGACTGAATATATAATAATACCAAACAATCATATTAGATGTATTTATTAGATACAATTAATATTTAAATGATTAATATGGAGGTTGATGGCGCCCATATATCACCCTGTTAATTCTAAAATACAGGAAATTCATTTCAGATTTTAGCTAGTGGAGGTCTACTGGTAAATATACACTAAGAACAAACAAACAAGTGAACCCATTGAAAGGATCTTCTAGTTTTTTACTATCATTATTAAGCAGGATGAGTTAAGTGATCATGTTAGATGAAAATAATTTGAGGATATCGAACTTCTAGGTTAATATACTATTACTTATAATTGTAAATTATGAGTACATATTTGAAACATAACATATTTCTTCTAATATGGTGAGAGCAAATGATTAAGGAATTAAATTTTGGTCACCCATGTAACAAAATAATGATTATTGTAGAGCCTTCAATCACATCCACAAACCCGATATTGTATTAATATTTATTTTTATCAATATTTTATTTCTCCTTCAAGGAGCTGTAATAAATTCAACAAGATAATTGAAGTATTACATGTACCAAAAGTAAGTGAGAGATCAAATTTGTAAGGGATAATTGCAGCAGAAGTCTCAAACCTTTTAAACACTAACAAACATTCCTCTAACCTTTCATTTGTTGCAGTCGACACCCCAAACTTTCAAAATGTTTCATTTAAGGCCTTTTTGGATGAAATCCGTCCAATTTACTGTTAGTTGATCTTACAAAGTGATTTTGACTGGAGTATCTTTCCATTTATCACATTAAATAATTAAATTAAAAATAAGAAATAAGAAAAAAAAAAAAAAATACACACACAATCATCTTCTTCCTCTCGCCACCCTCACTCACCCTCAGGCCCCAATGGTTAGCCACCCGACTTCCTCCACCTCTACCTCAACCAACCACCGGCCACCATCATTGCTGCTATTTTCTCCAAAAACTTTCGCATATATATCATCGGCATTCTTGGGATTGAATGGGAAATTCGGGTTCAGATAAATTAGAAATTGTCTCGATTTGATGATTAATCGGTACAATTGATTCATGATCCAATGTATTACCAACCTGAATTGAAGGTGTTAAGGTCAAATTTGATAATTGGGACAGTGTAGAACTGTCAATTTATGAATGTGATACTTCAATAGAATCTTTGTCAGGAAACTAAATTCACACAATAAATTGATTTACAAACAATAGAGAAATTTCTTTAAGGCCCTTCATGACTATGCTACTGGTTTTAACAACATAATTAAGGAATTCAACAAAGTTCGGGCATTTAGATTCAGATTCTTCTTGGAAGTATTAAGGAATTTAACTTTTATAAATCCAAGTTTTAAATTCAGTAAAGATATTCAATTTATAGAATAGATTTCATGCATAAAATGACCAAAAAGAAGAAAATGAACAAGCGATACTATATTGTATGTTAACAAACTTTGAAAGAAATTAATAATTCAAGTGAGAATTATTTTTTGGACGATTTTAGCCTATTAAAATTCAATTATTTCAATAATACATTACTTTTTATTTTTTAGTATGTATTTAATTTGTTTAACCATTTAGTTACCGTCAATGTACATGTACATTTAATAGATTCATTTCTTCTGTGTGCTTTCATTAATGTATGAATTTCCTATTATTAATGCTCAATTAATTAATATTCACATTCATTTAATTAATATTAAAATTTATTTATGCATTTCAATGTTATTAATTCTATTTATAAGTTATTTTTTAGAATTTCACATTCAATAATGTATTTCATTATTCACAACCATGTATGCTATTTAACATCCAATTTTACTTAATTGAAAATTAAATAAATGATTTAACATTCATTGTCACGTATATATTCCCTAGTTCTAATTCTAAATTAGTTAACATTCACATATATTTAAATATTACTTTTACAGTATTTATAAAATAATACACGTTGATGAAATGTGTGATTAAGAAATTGATAAAAGTTATGAACCCTATAGAATGTGATTTAAAATAAGTTTGAGAAAAAAATAAATTTTAAAAATTGGGGACTTAACATGAGCTTAAAGAAAAACATTATAAATCCAATGTACATCCGATCTTACAAAATACAAATATTATTTGTAAAAGATAAATTATTTGATTTTTCAGTTCGACGACTGTAAAAAATTTTGAGAAATTCATAAATCTTGAAGGTAGTTCATATTTGGCACATCTAGAAATCTTCAAGTATGTAGCTTACAAATCTTGAATGAAAAGCTTGGTGATATTTTACACAATCTTTAAAAGAATAATAATAATAAATAAATAAAAATTCATTCTAATAATGTGTTCTAAACTAGTAAGAAAAGAGAAGAAAATTAACAGAATAAAATTGTTTTTTTGTTATACCAAAACCTTATATTCATAGGTAAAAATTAGAGCTCCAAACGTACAATAATCATTCATTAATTAATATTTAATTTACAACATAAAATACTCTATTTTTATTTTTATTTTTATTTTTTAAATCTCTTTTAAGAATTTTTAATTCAAAATTTTACTTTTTTGAAAGTAAATTACTAGTGTGCACTGTTCTAAAATGCGCGTCTAGGTGGTGCCAATGCACCGTCTAGGCGCGATGCAAAAACGTCAAGCCAAATGGCTTGACGCTTTATTTAGCGGTCAACAACAATCGTTGACCGCTAATATGCGTCTAGGCGTGATTGCGCGCATTATTAACTTCGTTTTTTACATTTTTTTTAAGTTAAAATTTAAAAGCTGGTTTCTTCACTTCGTTTGCCCTAAATTCAAAACAACCTCCTGAAATCTTGAACAAAGGAAAACTTTTAAAAATTTCTATCTATTTACCTTTTAGTATTTACATTTGAAACTTATCCTCTTATTGAAAACTTTGATAAAATGTATAAAATTCCTAAAAATCTATTTTAAATGTTTGGTAAATATTATTTTTAATTATTAAATAAATTTTTTGATTGATTAAAAATTAAAGTAATATTAAAATAAAAAAACGCTTTTTTACACATTTTTACGCATTTGTCTCGTCTAACCTCGCCGAACCCATAGTTTGACTTTCAAGCATCGTCACGCATTACGCTTTTTAGAACACTGCCACTGTGTAGTTAAACTAGGATTCTGTTTTTACTTTTTTATTGACCATGATAAATGGATCACATTACATTGAAAATTAATGGGCCCCAAGGGTAGTAGTCTAGTAGATAGGAACACTACATAAGACTTACATATAACAATTACTTTTCAAAGAGTGTGTTTGACTCATTTAATGAGAATAGAATTTTTGGAATAGTGATTGATGGAAGAATGTGTGGTGAAAAAATGAAGAAAAGTTTTAAATTTGTTTGTAATATTATTTTATTTGAAAAATGTGTAGTTGAAATGAAGAAAGAGAAAAAATGAGAATGAGAATGAAATGGAGACCAAACGGGCCCAAAACTAACAAAGTTGTCAAATTATTTCAAAAATTAGGTGGTAAATAAAATTATTAATTATTAAATAATAATATAATATACATTAATTATTTTCACTTAATGTCACCTCACCCATTTTATCCTACCACCCCACTACACCACATTCACTTCTCCTCTCCATCAGGTCCTGCGACCGTTCCGATGACAATGACTGCTCCGGCAGCAGTTTTTTTTTGTTTTTTTTATCAATGACCCGTGATTACGTGATTAGTTCTATTGAATTTGTAATCTTGCATATCGTGACATATAAAACATGACTTGTAATATATATATATATATATATATATATATATATATATATATAAACATAAAATGAAATCAATCATATTAAGATGGTGTTTGGTGATGATTAAAATTAGATTTTTAGTAGATTGTGATAGAAGTTTTTGAAATGTGTGGTTAAAAAGTTATGGTACCCAAAAAAAAGTGGTTGATATTGATTGTTTGATTTTAACTTAGATTAAAATTAGATTTTAATCTGAAACAAACAGGCCCTATGATCCCTTATGAAAAGGTGGTGGTGCATTGATGATGGCTGTAAATTGTAGGTTTTGGAACATTGGAATTTATATGTGTGGTGATAGTTGTGGTCATGAGGTATCAACTGTGTTTAAAAAATATATTTGCGTGGCGATGGTAATGGTGCATTGCAAATGATGATAGTGCATTGGAGTTCATTTATGTGGTGGTGGTGAGGTGGCAGCAATATTTTGGGTATTGTATAAGTTGTTATTGTTTATGACAATATCTATGTTATCTGTGACTAACTGTAACCAAATTTGTATCCAATGTGACTGTTTGTGACAAAGTCAGTCTAATTTGTGACTGTATGTGACCAAGTCACAGTTAATTTGGTCACGTACAATGACTTGGTCACAACCAGTCACGATTAAGATGAATTTGATCACAGATAGTCATAATTAAGATGAATTTAGGTCACAGACAGTCGCAATGAAAATAAACTTGGCCACTTGTGTGATGGTGGTGAGATGGTAGCAATGTTTTGAGTACTATATAAGTTGTTATTGTTTATGATCATATCTATGTTATCTGTGACCAAATTTGTATCCAATGTGACTGTTTGTGATCAAAACAATCTAATTTGTGATTGTATGTGACCAAGTCACAGTTAATTTGGTCGTATACAATGACTTGGTCACAACTAGTCACAATTAAGATGAATGTGATCACAGACAGTCACAATGAAAATAAACTTGGTCACAGACAATCACACTAAACTACAATTTGTATTTGCCAATCATTTGTTTCAGAATTCTGAGGTTTCTCAACATGATTTTTGAGAGGATTTCTTAGTGGTGAGCTGCCAACCACAAATGTATTAGTCCTTGCACCCTGCATCAGCAAGCATTTTAGCTAATTTTCATAGTAGTTCTTGGTTTCTTCAAGAGTTTGAGTAGCTATCATTTGGTTCAGTTGCTGGGCAGCTCAAGCGAGTCCATGGCTCTGTAACTCGTTTGGCATCGCAGTTGTAGCAATGGCCTCTTTAACATCTCATCGGAGCAAGAATTGAGGGAGATTTCTCTCAAATGCAAAAGAAAATGACCGAAGCTTTTGTAATCGCGGCCGCCTCCACAGACAAACAGGCGAGAAGACCCCCAATCACCCACCACCACCACACAAAATGCTATTGCTACCTTACCACCACCACTACCACACAAATCTGTTACCTCCACCGCACCGTCGCCACTCGAATCTGTACATACACTCCGCACCACCACTACGCCAAATACTTACCTGCAAATGCACTTGTAATGCCCTCTTGTCGCTATCATATTGTCGATTAATCACTCTTCCCCTCCATCTCCCTCATTGCGGTGGTTGAACCAGCATCGATTCACTGTGCTAGGTAGGTTCCACACATATTGCACTATCATTATTGAAGAATCCATATACAAATTTGAAATTGGGTTCCCACAAATTGAGGTAAAGGGCAAATTCCACGAGTCCTCTCTAATGGGTTTCTTGACATGAAAATAAAGGTATTGGTGGATTTGACCTCTGATTCTGAAAGAAGGTGGAGGTGGAGGCGAAGGGTGTTGCCAGAATTCATTTTGCTTTGGTTCCCTTTCTGATCTGTTTGTAAATAGAGATTTAATGGGTTTTTCAATTAAGACCTGAGTTTTGTAAAAAAAATCTTAATCACTCCATTTATGATTATCAAATTTTAAATCTATGGTTTTGGGTAATTTTCCCTAGTAGATATACCTCAGGGCCCAAGTGAGACAAAATTTAGGCTTAGACCATCTCTAGCGTTGCATCAAATTTTACACCATTTTGTACCAAATTTTGCACCAAACTAAAATTCATCTTCAACCATTATACCAAAACTTACACCAAATGAACAGTGTTTAATCATTTTCTTCTCTTTTTTATTCTTAATGATTTATTTATTTGAAATATTATTTATTTATTTATTTTACAAATACATTAATTACTAAATAAATAATTATGTTAAATTAAGGAAAATATTACATTCATGAATAAATATAAAAAACATAGTACAATTAGTAGAAATACTACAAAAATAAAAAAATATTAAATCATGCCATTTAAAAGTAGTTCAATGCATTTCAAATTTCGATATTATGATATTACGAAATTGAAATATCATTACAATTTAATTCTCGAAATTCGTATATTCTTCCCACAAATGATCGATTAATGCATTTCAAAGTACAATGTGAGTCTCTTTATCCTTGATTTGTCTATGACGAGCAAGAAATTCTTAAGATAAATCTAGATTAATATATGTATGTGGTTGTTGTAATATATTTCTTGTTCACTTTAAATAATCGTATTTGCTATATTTTAAATTTTTTTGTATTCTTATTTTAATTAATTATTATTATTATTATTATTATTATTATAAAAATAATAAAAATTATTGTATTAAAATATATATAACACAAATGACATAAATACCTTCAATCAATTGTTTTGATAAATGGGAAAAAAAATGGTAAATTTGACTTTGCACCTTTTTGCACCAAAATGATGCAAAGTTTGGTGCTCCATTGAAGACCATTTGCACCAAATTTTGGTGTTTGGTGCAATGGTGCAACCATTGGAGTTGTCCTTACAGCCCAGAGTATTATGCCAATAACACAACCTCAATACACATCCAAAAGAACAGTTTTAAACGTGTTCTCAAATACACTGCAGAACTGAACCAACATATCAAGCTCATAATATACATCTGTATAAGTGTATTTTTAAATGAGAGGGTGAACTGCCAAACAAATTGAAAAAGATTTGGAAGATTTCAAAAATTGACCACCGGCCGAGCACGAGGGTATAGTTCAATAGACATCAGCAGCTGTATAATTTATGGGAATTCTTTGGCGTTTCTCAACATATGCAGTCGGCAACCAACCAGCTCGGCCTTTGCATTCTCCTTCTAACCATCCAGACGGACTCACCTGAATAAGGCATAAATATATTAGAAAATATTGTACAGCAAACCAGGGACTGTCTTGAACTAATACAAAAAAAGTATGGTATCGATTGCCGTGCCCGTGTATATGTAGCGAGAGAAGTATTTAAGAAACCATTAAATGGATGTGTTGCTGATAAATATAGCCATTTAGAGGTTTAACTCAAACAAAAGACCAACCAATCTATAAGAATCTCGAGATTGGGATATTGAACGCCGAATGGAAGAGATATTGTGCATTCAAGCAGATTATAAAGTTAAGTTTATGACCATAGAACTAAATATGATATGCAAGAGGTTACATCATGCACACACTCAATTGAACTCAATAAAGCTTGGAGGCATACACACTCATGCATATGAAAAAAAAATCAGCGAAGGAAAAAGATTTATCAACGTTCCGAACGACAACATAATATCCTACTGCCAAGCTCAGTTCCTTCTCTGATGCAGCATCAAAAGGATGTGTTGCCTGCAAATTGTATACACGTGTTATCAGTGAATCATGGGATAGCAAGGATTTGCCCCCATCAAATACATTGTTAAGGCACTACAAGAAGACCTTCATGCACTGGATAACATGGTATGCTGAAATATTTAGCTCCGTTTGGCCCCCATTATTTGAAATTATAATGGTTGGAATAGTGTTTTTTTTTTTTTAAGAATAGGTGGTTAAAAAGGAAGAAAAGTTTTGAAATTATGTGTAATATTATTTTTTTGGAGAATGTGTGATTGATAAGAAGAGAGAAAAATGAATTATTATAATTTTAATGGGGGCCAAAACAAGGGCTTGTTATGCTACCCCTAATAACCAGTATATGTCATACAAAACTGTTGTGAATAGGAAATAAAATTCAGACAAATTACAACCATGTGTAATTGTTTTGTTTCTTTTCAAGAACCAGCATTACCATTGTATGGAGTCTTTGTGCTTTAAAAAACTATAAAAAAAATGCAGAAGTGAAACTTGAACATACCTCAGTGAGAAAGTACTTTGTTTTCTCTGAAGAGAGATTGAGAGGATTTAAGGGTGGAGCAGCCTCTTTCCGTTGTTTCTCCAAGACAATCTACACAGAATTGCTGGCTACCACATTAAACACCATAAAAACATATTTTTCTGAAAATATACAGATAACCACAGACCTCAACTTCAATATTACCAAGAATAGTAGCTACTCTCTCATGATATATCCTTTCACCTTCAACCTATACAGAAAAAATCACTTTAAACACATTGCATTCATGTGATCATAGGAAATAATATTGAGTATCAATATTAAGAGAACCTGCAATACATACCATAGCAACTAGTCTCTGAAATGTAAGCCTCTGCTGCTGTGATTCTACAGCAGCCAATGCAGCCGCTGCTTCTTTACCAAGTACTGCCATGTTGGCTTTCAGTTCGTGCATTCTAGATTCTGCTGCATGCAGCTTTGCTACATTTTCTGGTATAGGAGATTCCCTTACCCGTGCTTGTCTTCTAGAAACTTCTAGCGCTTATGCATATGGTTTAATTAACTAAATTATGGTGTTATATTATAACGACAACAGAATAGGAGATGATTTACATATGTATAGGCCCAAAGCAAACTTTCTGATTCTCACCACTGATTACCTGCGCCTCTGCGTCTTGTCTCATTTTACTGTAACGTTGAGCAAGATGACGAGCATCTTCGAGAGGAGAACCACCCATCATTGCCCTCAGGAATTCTAACACCTAAAATGGCATGTTTGGAAATTATCAAATTTAACTAGTCAAATAGAAAAAATTTCAAAAATCCAACGATGTTAACTGTTAAACCATTCCCAAAAAGGACATACAGTGCTGCATCATGCAATAATCAATAGTATGTTCATACATCAGATATCATTACAGAGGGTTAATGACTAAAAGGGAAAAAAT
Source organism: Osmanthus fragrans (assembly GCA_019395295.1). Taxonomy (NCBI): domain Eukaryota; kingdom Viridiplantae; phylum Streptophyta; class Magnoliopsida; order Lamiales; family Oleaceae; genus Osmanthus; species Osmanthus fragrans. The sequence continues at coordinate 15,040,302 of CM033350.1, forward strand.
CTTCCAAGAATTGCATATCATGAGAATTAAAATACAAATGGACTATGACATAGCGTTCTCAGGAATAAAACCAATTTCTGGATACAAGATATAACCACATAAAATTGCCTGCGTGCAAATGAGGTCATTTTCCACGATATCTGCCATGTAACTCTTAATCGGCATCCCAACATTAGTCTGCTTGAACCATTGTGCTCAATGTTTTTCTCTACTTCAGTCTTGCAATGTTAGTATCCAACACAAACAACTGAGAATTTTAAAACCTAAACTCAACTATGTAAAATGACTACTTTCAATTCAAGTATTACTAAATTGTGTACTGGCAAACTCCGCAAAACAATGCCACCTGTATACCAATACACATTGCCTGAAATAAATCCCTCAATCAAAATATTTCAAATATACCTCCAACCACCAAACAAGATATCGTGGTCTATGAACATTTTATAAAAGAACTATACAACCGACCTGGTTAAACAACAGTCTGTTCAGGTCTTCTTGTTCCTTCTCCACATGTTTACGTGCCTCATCGTATATGGATGCAGCCTTAGATAGAATCTGATCATGGGCATTTTCAACCCCATATTTGGAACAATCTTCTGATAACTTTGTTCCTGAATAGCATAACACTATAGAGCATTAATATAAATGTACATGATGAGCACTTTACGAAGTTAATCTCCTGCCATCAATTTAAAGGCTAATGTAAGTTAACATCAGAAATTATCTACACTCACCGGCTTCTATGTATTTATACCCTACAACACTGAAAGCTTCAGCTGCTTTGATAAGTTCTTTCTGAAAATCCTGCATAAGAAAATATGACACTGATTAGTACCTAAAATTATCTTTCGTCGATAAGTAACCCCAGGCTCGAATGATTTATAACAAAATTAAGATTGTATTAACATATAACACAAGGAAGCTTGAACAAAAATCATTAACTTCAACAATCACTACATCACCCTTTAATATCTCAAACATGTATATACAAGACTGCGTAGCCTTAGAACAGAAATATTATCTCAAACACTCTACCTGTCATTTTTCTTCCTTTGTTAGCAGTAATATATAGTTTTAACTCAAAGTAATTATAATATAACTAATAGGTAGTCTTATTTTAAAGATTCAACAAGAAAAAATAATAATAAATAAAACTAAAGTTGTACTATATAAATGAAGAATTTTACAGAATTTTATTAATGTGGCATCATAGAATACTGAAAAGATGCTTTAAATAATATGTGCACGCGTATAGCAACTGAAGTAACAACACTTAAAAAGAAATTATGAATTCATGAATAACAATAGTAAAATAGTTACCCTTCCAGAGCGAGTAGACCGGTACAATTTCTCCAACTGGTGATGCGTTTGCATCTCAATCTCATCAATAACCATAACCTCCGAGCTTTCATAGCCGCTCGCACTGAATTGTTTGATTACAACCCAGAATTCACACAGCCCACATAAAAAATAACTCCAAAAATGGAAAATTCATAACAAAATATAGGTTATTGTATATGCTAATTTACTCCATAATTCAAATCTATAAGTAAAAATGTAGAAGGGAGAAGGAAATGGTAAATGGGACCTGTTGTTGTTTGGCCACTTGTTCTCTAAGTTTACTGGCTTGCTTCCTCAAAGCATCCATTGCTATATGTCTTTTAACGGCAACAATGGATTTTTGATGTACAGGTATTGGAAAAACGTTGTTTCGATCTAAACCACGTTGTTTGTCAGATCTCAACAAGAACAGGGTTTATCCAATTCAATGCCACAGCTCGCTGAAATTTCCTCCTATCCCCTCAAAAAATGCGACTTTGATATATTATGGAAGCGCGAATTCTAGAAACGTGGATGTTTGAAAATGCAATATTGGTCCAAATTGGATTATTAGAGAAAAAGGAAAAAAGAAAATCGTTTGTCTCGAACAAGAACTTAAAATGGTACATTGCTTGTCTCTTTTACGGGCTGGCTTTTAGCTGGATAGCTATATTATATATGTCTCATTTTGACAATTTTTTAAACGGTTTATAAATAATAATATAAAAAGTTATGACAATGATTTCTATAAAGTGTGTGAATAATAATAGTAACATTAATGAATACGTGGTTAAAAATAATGTTTGATATTGATTGAATTTATAAATCATATCCAAACAAAGGCTAAGTTATTAACTAGGGATGGCAATTTAATCCGTCCCGTCCCGATCAGATGGGGCCCGTCCCTAATAGGACCCAAAAAATCCGCCCCGACGGGTTGGTAGGGCAGGGTGAGGATGCCCCACCCCGAACCCGTCCCATAAAAAAATAATTAAAAATAGAATTTTAATAAATGATTAGTTTTAAAATATTGTTGAATGTATTTACAATTTTATAATATGTTTCTAATCCAACAATTATATTATACAATTGTCAATTTAAAATTTTACATAACTAACAATTGTTTGTATTATTTATAAATTCGGTTATTCAATCTTTTCATTATAATTAAATTATATAATCTGAAGTTACGAATCATAATAGTTAAATAAATATTTTTTGCTTATGAAAGATTTATACCAATTAATCAAAGTATGTTAATATCTTGATCGAAAAAATTAGAAAAAAAAATCAAAATATATAGAATGACCTTTAGATTTTGGATTAAGGGTCGAACTTAAAAATTTAAATAATAACATAACTTGAATTTTTTAAAATGAAAAAAAAAAAAAAATTAAACGGAGCAACAAATGGAGCAAATTCTTGCCCCGTCCCCGCCCCGTCCCGTCTCAAGCGGGGCAGGTCACGGGGCGAGGCGAAGTTGGAGGGAGGTGGGGCGGGATGGAGGTGCCCCGCCTCGAACCCGCCCCATTGTCATCCATATTATTAACCACATAATCAGTGAATCTCAAACAAAAAATTAAGATATTAGCTACATATATCAGTGAATGTCGGAGTTGATTAATGAATTAATCAATTGATAAGTTAGGGTCCATTTTATAACAACATTTTTCATGAAAAATATCACATCTGGGGAATTTATTTTCTATCTTTGTTGTTTGATACGAAAGTGGAAATAGAGTTTGAATTCTAAGACACAACCACTTTAAACATGTTTCTGGCAAATTTCATGGAAAATCTATTCATATAAGGTACTTGAGAAAATCTTTTTCAACTTACATGAATTTCCAATTGTTGGGACCGAGTTGTAAAAATATGCGGGAAAAATGTTGTTTGTAAGTGATTAACATAAGGACAAAGTTTAATCCGCATGAGCGTAATTAAACATTAAGGGTCCATTTCATTAGTAAAGGTGGAAAGGCAAACCAATTCCATGTAAGTTGGAAAATAAAAATTCATATGAATCATAGGAAATCATTTTTCCATGAAATTGGTTGAAAACAAGCTTAAAGTCATTATACCTTGAAATTCGAATTCCATTTCCACTTTCGTATCAAACAATCAAAGTAGAATTCGAATTCCTCGAATGTAACATTTTCCATAGAATTGATTGCTATTAAATGGACCCTAAGATTATGGTGAGAAGTGGAGTATATAAACTACAATTCAGAAATAAAATCGAAAAGACGAAGAAGCAATATGAAAATGACAATTCGAGGCAAGTGATAACACTTTCTCCTTAATACAATATTTCCCTGCAACGGTGCTTACGGTTCACGACACTTGTCTCCCAAGATACAACGGATTCGACTTGTGGTAGTAGCACTACAAACCACAAGTTTCAGCGAACTTTTAATGGATTTCTCTCTCTACAAAGGAAGAACTTTTGGAATGAATTTGGGAGAGTTTTGGCAAGAAAGTTATGTTATACTTGATGCACAAATGGTATGGTATGCAAAAGGGACTACCAAATGGTCCTACATATAGAGGATAAAGGGGTGTGGCACGAAGTATTGTGAGTCAAAACTCAAAAGATGCGAGATTAGATTTTCGCCAACTGTTTGCCCGTTTTCTCGCTCGAGCGGTACTTACAAAGAGTTTATTGCTCGCTTTTCGCTCGACGTCGCTCGACCAACACCTTCACTCGAGCGAAAACACCTGTCGCTTGAGCGATAGTGTTATCTGGCTTCCTCTAAATTTCTTTCCAACTTTGGACCGCAATTTCTCATTCATCCGAAATTGATTTCGACACGCTAAATATACACGATAATCAAAATTCTCTTTTCGAAATAGCAAACCATTTGCATAAACAAATCATGTCTGAATATTTGATCGAAATTGACATGAAGTCACACTTTTCAATGTTTGTTTTCGATTCTTAACCAATTTTACGAGTTTCCAACACCAATTCCTTTCCACATTTGTCAATCAAACATAGCCTTATAGTTGTACTTTTAAATGGATACTTAAAGGATTAAAATCAAAGTTCGAACGAAGGGAGATAGTCATTCATTATACTTTGGTGATCAAAATTGACGATATTATGTAAAAACGTAATTAAATACAATGTATTTAAAAATTTGAGTTGTGCTATTTATTTAACCTTGGTTTGGTTCAACTATAAAAGTAGATTAAAATTCAAAATCAACAATTAATTATAATCACAGATTTTATGATACCAACAATTTTCCAACTACAAATTTCATCAACATTATCAAAATTTATTAAATTTTTTTTTTTAATCTAAATGAAATAGGGACTTATAACTAATTGGGAGGCATGTTCAAAGCGACACTTGAGGCTTGGGTGCAATGCATTTCGAGCGCACATGTCAAATGTTGCATTTGATTTTTCTTCATAGTTTTTCAGATGCACGTTACGTAGTATTGAGTTGGTTCACGCCAAAGTCATTTATCTAACTTGACCTAAGAAGCAAATGACTTATTCCAGATGAGATGAAAATATTTGATGATCGAATGTGATAACTAAATATGAGCAATGAAATAAAGACAAAATGATGCAGACTTTAGCATATGCTTTCAACTTTCAAATGTTTAGCTAACTTTATTCAATTACTATCAAATTGATATAATTCAAGACGTGATCTGTTCTAAAGAGAAATATGTTCAAATTTTAAAGAGAAACATGATAAGATACGCGTTTTGACGGGAACACGATTTGTCACTTAAATTTGTCTTGAGAACTATTCAACTACGCTTACTCAACAAATTATGCTTATTGTTTAAGAAATGATGTGTTTAAATTTTATGGATGACATGACTTGAATAACACAGTAATATTCAACAAGTCTACGAGCATAGTTGTGGGCTAATTTGGGTTTGGACCGGCCTTAACTGGACCAATTTTTAAGTAAAGTCGAATAATGTATTGAGGGTACAAATTAATTCGATGAATTAATTGAGGAAGAAATAGAGTGGAGCCTAAATTGCTACAATTTTCCCTATACGGATTATCAATGCAATTAATTTTCCCTATATGGATATAAAATAAATGATAATACCTAAGGAAAGAAACTGAATATTTTGGGTAATCTTTACTTTCTCTGAACCTCCAAATCAAAAAAGAAAAACATTATAGACATTGAACCGTCAAGTTGAATTAATGGAATATTTTAGTGAGTAATGCTATTCGTAATGAAGATTATCGATAATTGTCTTACGTGACATACATATTATAGTTTGTGATTTGATGCACAAATCAATAAAAGCTATCATATTAATGCATCAAATAATAAAATGTCACATATGTGTTTAGGACAATTACCGATAGTTCTCACTACGAATGGTATTAATTTTAGCCCCATGTTTGATTTTCATTGTTTAAAACTCTTTTTTTTACATGATCATTTTTAATCACACATCTACAAATATATTATGTACGTAAATTCAAATTTTTTAATCATACATTTTTTTTAAAATATTATTCAAAACTCTTTAAAATAAAAATAATAACCACCCAGCAAGGGCTTAATGTGAAATCGATTTTTAGTTCCTGTTTGATAGTTATTTACTTATTTTTGAGGAAAAAAGAATTTTTTTATGTGATAGATAGTGAATATATGGTTGAAAAAGAAGAAAAATTTATTAATGTGATGAAAAATATTATTTTATTGAAAAATATATGATTGAAAATGAATATAAGAATGAAAATAAAAAAATAAGACGGAAGTGCTATGCGTACATAATGGTGTACCAAATGTATTACACTCCCCTCACGTGGAAGGGGGCCCACACACAATAAAATATTTGTAGGCTCTCTCTATGTAAGGGAGGTGTAATGCATTTGATATATTATGAGGTGTACAAATAGCATTTTTTTAAAAAAAATGTGTACCAAATGAGTGTTAAGTGTGGAATTTCGGTCACCTACCAACTTACATTTACTCGGCCGACTTCAAGTCCTTCGTGGCCACGACGCGTGGATGTGGCCACACCTAATAAAGAAAGCCCATCGTTCATTAATCAAGAAAGAAAGCCCGATTTAAACAAAATGACAAAATCATGAGTTGGCACAACAGAAGCCACTCGTTTATATATAAATTTTTTTTTTCACTTTTTTTTTTCTTTCTGAATTTCAATCTTGACCTTCAAACAACTCTAGCCAATGACACTTCACTTCTTGGCATCCCATCATTCATGGTTTTAATAGTTTTAATTTTTGTACAAAAAAACTATTAGAAAATTAATAAATATTGGTAATTATTTTATGTAAAACAAGATCTAAATCATTAATAACTATGTCAGATTGGTAAATCAATTGTCACATTGGCCTCATCGTTATCGGATGTAAAGATAATATTAAATGATAGTTTTATTTAAGTATAAAATTAAATGAATAATTTAATCAGATATATCAAGTATGATAATCTAAACGGTGCTTTAACATCGCTTGCTAATAGTATTATTCTTATTGTTTATGACATTAAGCGCCTGTCTAAACTTCATTTTGGAGAGAAGTGCGTCTTAGAATAATATTTTTTTGAAGAATGTATGATTAAAAAATTTGAATTTTCAAGCAAAATTATTTTACGAGAGAATGTGTATTTGAAACAAGTTTTAAAAAATGAATTTATGAAAAAAGGGGGTCAAACATAGGCTAAGATGTTTTTAATTCTTGTTTCAATTAGATAATATTTCAGATTAGTCAACCGAAACAACTATTAAAAAACATTATTATTATCTTAAATTGAGAGTGATGTGATTTACAAAAGAAAATGGACAAAATGAAAACAAAACCAAAAATAATAGTTCCATGAGAAGTTGATGTGGGATTTGGGAAGAATGAATCCAAGGGTTTGAAGGCGAGATTGGAAAAACAATTGCGCTACACACACGAACACGGGGATTCCCTTGCAAATCAACAAAGACCCCACTCCATTCTTGCCCCCGACCACGAATCTGCCACTCCCATCTTCCTTTGTATTGTACGCTGCTATAATTTTGAATTTCACACCCACACAAAATCAAGAACTAGGAGAGTGAAAGTTCAAGACAGAATCAAGAATTTCAATAGAACTAAGAATCATGCCATCGGGTGCTAAGAAGCGTAAAGCTGCCAAGAAAAAGAAGGAAAAGGAATTATCTTCAAACTCCAATCAACCTGTTTCTACTGTTTACTCTCATGGTATGTCTCTATACCCCACCTTTCGGAATATATAAGTATTTGAGATGGAAAAGAAGAACTGGTTTGAGTTTACTTTAATCTCTTTAGAACCATGTGCTTCTCAATAATTCTCTTATCTGGTTGAACTTTACAGTTGTTTTCTTTATTTTGAAATGTGGGTACCCCCAATTCTGGTTGCTTTACTTGATTTAGTACCATTTCCATCTATATCTATGTCTACTCTCTCAGATTAGTATAGATCTTTATTTTGAAGCGTCTTTATATAGTAATTGAAAATGGTTTTAGAGATGTGGTGTGAAGTTAGATTTTTTATCAGTGTTTTTTGGAGAAGGGCACTTATAATCTGTATAGAGATATAGAGTGGTCAGTTGTTTCTTAATGGTTACTGAATTCTAATTTATCTTTTCTGGATGAGATTGCTTTCTGGATAATTGTTAGTTTGTGTTACGTCTCTTGATTTTGCATTAAACTTTTCTGTACCAATCAAACAATGATAGGAGATGATGATTTGAAGCACCAAGACGATAAAGAGACGGACGGTGGAGAGCTCAGCTCTCCTGCGTCTCAGGACCACCAAAGCCACCGGCAACATTTCACGGAGGAGGAGGAAGAGGTGGAGAAGAGAGACGACTCTTCAAATTTTGTGTTCATTGAAGGAGTGAAAAATGAGGGTGTCGGAGAGCAAAAAATGGTGGCAGAAGAAGGGAGTATTGTTCAGGTTGAAAAGGAATTGAAGAACAAAGGCGAATCCCGAAAGAAAGCCGTTGTGGTTGAGCATGATGAGCTCCCGGAGAAATCTTATGATGGAGGTGTATCAGGGAGCTCTAGTACTAGCAGCAGCAGCAGTTCGGATTCTGAATCACATGGTTTTGACAAGAATAAAGCTACCATATTCGATTCTTCAGTTGATTTAGCTAAGGCAGCAGATTCTTTGTCTGGGAGGTGGGCTCAAGCTATTCATGTTGCTTTGGAGGAAGAGGCTGATGATTCAGTTCTGCAAACTTGCACTGTTAATGGTTCAGAGAAAATTTCATTGTTGAACGAGGAAATGGAAGTAAATACAAGTGCTTCACTAGATATTTCGAAGGCTTCTCATGTCTCAGAATCTGAATTGAAGGAAAATTTGGAAATTTTGAAGTCTGCTGAAGAGAGTGTTGCCTTTTCTGCTGCTGGCTTGGATGCGGCACCTGACAGGGAGGCTGTGGAAGCAATTGTTCAATCAGCTGAAAATGCTGCTGAAACTTCAGATGCCAAGGAGTGCACAATACAGGAGACGGATGACAAATTGACTTTGTCATGCAGTGTACCTAGAGTTAATGATAGTAATGGAGCAGAACACGAGAAAGATTCTGAAGTACCTAAGGTATGTGACCTCATTCTTCTTTTACTTGATTATCTTACTTAGTCATACAGTTAAATCAAAATGAGAAAGCTTAATGCATTACTAATTTATCTTAACCTTTTCTTTTTCTTTCTGAAACGTTTGCAGCCAGTAGTAGCTCCCACTCTGCATCCAGTGCAAACTACTTCCTGGAAGAGTTGTTGTGGGCTGTTTGAGTTGCTGACAGGGTCTGGTAGATAATTCAAGGTTAGTGTTGCCCCAGGCTTTAATTTTTTTTTTATCATCTTTCATTCTTGAAAATTTGCTAAAAATAAAATATTGGTTTAGTTTATGTTATTGGAGTTTTCCTTTTTTTTTTTGGGGAAAATTACACACATACATACATGTATGCATTTTAGGCTTCTTTTATAATTGATGCTGAAGATAGTAAGGGAGATTGGATTAGAATTTTTGAGCTGCTTAGTTTGATTTTAGTGTCTGTTTTGGAGAAATTGAGAGTGACGAAAATGAGTTTTGAGTGCGGCTGAGGAAGGTTCAGCTTCGGAAATCCATCTTCCAGCTGATATGTAGATTGGGAGATGTTGGATGAATCAAGTTTTTCTTCCTCAGGGCAGCGCTGTTTTCAGGGGTTTCGGGCAAACTTTATACGATCGTGGTGTGGAAAACACACCAGAAAGTGGTGTTGAATGAGATTTAATCTCTCAAAATGGCGAGCTTCATTTTAAAATTCGAGGGATTCAGAGGATTTCACAGGGGATTCGGGACGTCATTATGGGATCGATTCCTACTCAAAAACAAAGATGAGTAGCATTTTTGTTGACCTGGTCCTTTATGCTATTTCACTATATCCCCTTATTTTTTACATGTACTTGGTTTGGGTGTCAGGTCTATAAGCATTCAAAGTTTTGGAATCATTGATTTTCATATTTGAGTACATATGAATATCACAAACAATTAATCAAAACCCTTTTTCTGTTACCATGGGGTATATACAGTATTTAACATGCAAGTTGAGCTTGTTTTATTGTAGCTAAGTAGACCCAACGGCTCTTAATGCTACACGTGGATTAACAATGAATGACGCATATTTGGATATAGATAGGTAAATGCACAGCATGAAGTGGTTAAGATCTACTTGGTAAAGTGTTTTTATTTATTATAATAACTATGAAATTTTTTATTAAACGCAACTCTTGTGCTAGTAAAGTTTTATGATTTTTCTTTTTCCTAAAATCTCTGCATTCTAATAATTCTTTATAACATAAAAAGTAAAATGTTAAAAAAAATTACTTTACAAGAACACAAACAATCAAAGAACCTGTATTTCTAAAACATACTATTCTTGGAGTATCGTCAGTCATTACCCAAAAACACGAAAAATATTCACTAAACTTACTAGCTTTCTGTATATGTCATTACAAACCCTTAGATAATCTCATTGGTCACTAGTCACATCAATCTCGACAAAAAACCCACTTTAGGATGTTTTATGAGATTTTTCTGAATAGTCCTACACCTCTCTAAAGTTAGGGATGGAATATGCCACGTGGAGGAATGTGACTGCTGTAGCTGGGTTATGTTGATTAGTAAGAGTTTTCGTTGTGATTGTTGTAGCTATGAGATGATGCTAGTCTCCTACTAAGCAAAGTATTATATTTTAAGATCTGTTTAGCTTTCTCTCTCGGCCTATATACATCTGGTTAACCTAAATTGATCTTGTAGTCCATGATTAGTCATCATGTACTGTCAAAAAAATTTGTGTAGTTTCTGGTTAACAATTTTGCACAATATTATAAATTGGATGTTCAGATTGGATCTTTTCTAGTCAGTTTTGAGTGCTTTGCTGGAGGGAAAAACTTTGAGAGTTATAAACTATTATAGAAGGTTGTATCAACTAAGTTCACTCATGGTCGATAATTTTTTAGTGAAATATCGTGCTAGTCACTGAACTTCATTTTGATTCAAGCTGTTCGACAAGTAATTTCATTATCTTCTGTATTCTGTACTCTCCGCAGTCCCTGCTTCGTCCGGCATTGCCAACGAATAGGGGCTAGGAAATAATTAATGTTGCGTGGTTTTGGGATTTATCCCCCTGCCTCTCCTCCTGTCGCCCCATTGACATCCCACTTTTGTAGTCAGTTTTAAACAAGAATGTTTACTTAAGCTCAATGACCAACTTGAATTTCACTTAAACGGCAACACCTACTTTGTTGCTTTCATACACGGCATTGTTGAAGAGGTCGATCTTCATTCATTTCTGTACATCTTGTGCTTCTCTTCACTCTCTAAAAGCCAAGACCAGATTTCTTGTCTGAATAGCTTCTTAAATTCTGATATCTTCGCATTGATGCAGAATCAGAGCATGCGGCACATTGAAGCTGGAAGGATTTTCATTTAAGAAGTTTGCGATCAATTCTTCTTTTACTATCAATGGTGAAGAATAATGAAGTAGATCTGACTACAGAAACAAAGAGTTTTTCATTAGTATTATGCCGAAAGCAGCTTTAGACGAGTTTCTGTGTCATTGCTTTCACATTGGTTTTACAGCCGATAGACTTTTTCTTTATTGTTGTGTGTGATGTAACTGTTTTCTTAGTGATTGAGGAAGCAGTGGATTTTGAAATTTACAACTTATAATCTTAAAATTATTACAGTTTAGTTTCTTGATATATTCCTTCCTAGTGACGTACGAATAATCAGATTGATGTCTTTTGTGTGACGCAACTGCAATATCATTCTTGCGGGTTATTATTTCATATCAATCGCGCTACAGTGATCAAATTTTGTTGACATGCGGGATGATCGACACTCACATTGACGGACCCTTTTTTTTGGATTTTTTTATTCACGCGGAACTCACGCGCGTGTGAGAGGATGTGTGAGAGGATGTTAACCATTATGTCAACAAAATTCGGGCAAAGTAACATAATCCTATTTCAGGTTGGGGTTTAATGTTCTAGTTGAGAAAAAAAAATTGAGTTTATTCGGTTGCAGCATGTGTAGGGGTGTTAAGTAGGGCGAGCCAAGTTGCTCTCATGGCTTGGCTCGGCCTTCTTGAAACATTCGCACAATCCGCTCATTGGCGTGCATGAGTTGGCTCATGAGTCGGGTGAGCCTGCTCGCTCATGAGCTCTTTGGACTGCATACTAACCAGCTCGTCTCAAGCCAATGAGCTGCTTGCATATTAACTAAAAAGTACAATTTTCGACTTGTCCTATTGAAGGGCAAGTCCAACTTTCTTAATGTGAATTGCTCGCTCTCAGCTCGTCCCATTCAATATCCTTAAGTATATTGTAACCTCAAATGAAATTTTTTGGGATTTAAGTTGTTTAACTATGGCATTAAAGTTAAAAGTTATGGTTTTTTGCTTTCATGTGAGACTTCTGTGTTTCTTTATTCAACCCTATTTCTGTACATTTGGCTTAATTGATTATCTATTACTCTAGGCCCAGTTCTTGTGCACGCCAAATTTACTGCGGATTGAAATCTAAATCTCAAGTCACAGTTGTGTCAGGTGAAAGAGAATAAATGTGCCGTTTCAATATTGTCCAATGTCAAAAAGCAGTAATAGTTGATTGGACAACGTAACAATGGAATCATATCAACTTGGAGACTTGAATGAATAGCATTACTCAAAAGAGCAATTTTTTACTGGAAAACCTTTTTACGCTATATGTTCTTTACACTCATCGCGGCTTTATTAATTGCTTGTTATTTAAGTTCTCCCAAAAGGTAATGGAGGCGTGCAAAGGTTTCCTCTTGTTATTTAAGAAGTTCCAAATCTCTGTCTTCGCCAATCAATCATCGATAAATACCCGTGAATTAATGAACTTAATGTAGATACCAAAAATTACAATAACATTCAAATGTATGGAGAAGTACATGTAACTGTACAAAATAAAGTGCTCTTTGGATATCTTTCTTATTGGAAAAAGATATCATCTAGAAACATCAAAATCACCTTAATTTTTGTATCGAGGTTATAACATTTCGAAGCAGAGATGAGATGGAAAAGACTATGGTTCCATCCCAAGGATAAGTCCTTCCAAGTCTAAAAGCTCATTCATCTTCCTGGCTGCGCAACCTAGCAAACATGTTAGTGACACCAACATCAAGCTGGGCAGCCCGCTTCTCAATTTCTTTCCTCTTTTTGGTAGATACATTGTGAGCAATTTCAGCACAGTATGTCCTGATTCAATAGAGCCAACTCAATTAATTTGTAGAAAGTAGACATAGTAGACAAGCATATCTATATAAATGCCGATCAATCCAAGTGAGGGACTTGGAATTATTTTACTTACCTGTTGAGCATCATCAGTAGCTCTTGTGGCGTTACGCACAAGAAACTCTCGAAACCATTGGGAAGATGGTGGCAAGTCTTCTCGTAAGACTCGAATCCAATGTTAGGCATCAGAACAGACCACTTTGAACCCGAGAATCAATACCAGTCATACCACGGGCAGACACTTATAAACTTATGAATTTTCAAGACTTTCTGTGGAAAGAAACACGTCAAAAAAGAAAGAAAATCTGTATCAGCAATCTCAGCCGAAAGATGGTGAATACTTTTTGACATAATCACTGGAAAGTCCGGACCTATTATTAGACTTCATCATGGATTGCAGGACCAGATTTCAAAACTTTGAATAAGAAAATTAATCTTGAATAAATCTAAAACAGAAAAAAAAAAAAAAAATTAAGAAAATTATTGAAGAAGAATATTGAGATAAACAATAGAGATCAGATGGTAGTGCATGTTGTTATAATCATCATTCAATTGCAGAATAGGTGGATAAGCATCCTCGCGCCTCTTTTTACATATCTCAATCATCTACAGTACTAAAACCAAATATATATATATATATATATATATATATATATATATATATTATAAAACTCGAAAATCATGAATAAAGGAAGCAAAATAAAATTTGAAGAGGAATCTAATCAAATGTTAATTAAGAAAATGGATGAAAATAATAATTTTCACAATGAAATGTGAAAATAAGGGTGAAAATATCAAATAATGAAAGGTATGGACGTTTTACACAATAAGATTGAATGATAAAGACGTTTTGTGCTAATTACCTTAATTTAAAGTAAGCCCTTTTTATTAATATTATTTAGAAATACAAACTTATCCTTGCCTTTAAATGAACTATAGTTAAATACACAAAAAATAAAAGGAAAAAATTCTCCTCCAACGATTAACTCAACCACTTTACATCTAACAACCATCATCAACACCATCCCAAACACCAGCCATGCCAAACCCTAGCCACATTACCACTTCTATCTGTCAAGTTCTTAACTTTGACCCCATCTATTATAAAGAAATTGCTTCGTATAGAGTTGATTTCATTTTCTTTATATAATTGCACACATTAAGAAGGGTTTGGACAATTTCCAAATTGAATAATGTTATCCACATCGGTGGTGTTAGAACACTGCCACTTAATGTTATGTAATTATCACCGAAATTGTTGTTTCACACTAATGGTGCTGAATAGTATTACTCTTCCAAGTTAAAATTGTAGTTCGGATATTCATATTTCATAAAATGCATGAGAGCAAGACAACGTAGATTCAACCACAAATTATACTGAGTTATGAACTTAGATCTTTCAAAAAAAATAAAAAAATTACAATAACTTTTAGCAAGAAATAAAATGGGCATAAAGTCTTGCCTACAACTCCATTGCCAATAGTAGCATTTGATGAATCTTGAAGCATTTGCAACCATGCAACGTTAAAATACTATATTTGGAGACTACCAAGTACCAACTAAAAGAAATACACATAACAACGGTAGAAAACAAAAGAGCATCCTAATCTTTAGAAGACGGAAGACAAAGAATAGAATCGCATTATTAATTTGGAAACAACAGAAAACTGCGAACCACCATCACCAATCACACCTACGTGAATCTCGAAAACAACCACATCCATTTTCGTCACAATTTTCACACACACAACAAATCACCACCATTCATATCAAAAGATGTAAATAATTTTAGATGAACATTTTGAAGATTCGAAATTTAAAAAAAAAAAAAAACAAAATTATAGCTTACTGGGCTGCTTGCATAGAAAGTGACTCGATCAAAGACCCAAACTTAATTTTTAGGCCTACTGGGCTGGCTAGACATGTCCATGAGGGTAACGGCCTTACAGCCTAGCCCGCACCACAGAAAAGTAACACCACCAGTCTAGTCTACTAGCATCCACAAAGGAATCAGTTCATTTGCAAATATAACTCACAGTATCGTTAGTGAAGAGTCGCCTGTTGGCTGTATGGACCAAGGATGTGCAATTTGTACAAGATTATTTTTCTATATGCTTTTGAAGCTATTGTAATATACATCAGTTTCTACATTACTCTGCAGCATCTAATACACAGACCTTATTGAGAGGACATCCATCCAAGCAACTGTAAATTGAACTTTGGAATTCATAAGAGTTGGGGGCAGAGGGTATAACATCAATCCAATCCTTTTCAACCTTCTCCACATGTGAATTTAAGCTAAGAACAGCATCAAACTGAAGCTTATCTATCTGCTTCACCAATCTCTTCATGAAATTTATGGAGAATATCAGATCGAAATCTTCCTCTAATGTCATATCCTTGATGAGTCGAATTCCAACATTTGCTCTGCACGAATCAACAAGGCCAAGAAGTGTATGACTATTTTCATAATTTTTATCGATACTGCAAACCTGCAAGAAAACGGCATGCAAAGAACACATTATTAGCCATATGCGATATTCTTTCATTATGATTAAAAGAATGAAGTCTTACCCATTTAAGACCTAAAATGGCCTAATATTGGTGTAAATGAAGTTAACACGGACACCCAGTGTATGGTTCGTTGGTATGATGAACAAGATTTTAACTTCTTTTTCTCCTCTAATACTGTCTAATGCTATCCGATGCACCCTACTAAACATGCCATCAATATCTTCTACTGTCCTACTGCTAATGGGATGCAGAAGTGATAAAATCATAAAAGATAAATATACCAAAATGTTCGAGGCTGAATTGTTTTAAATTTAATTTCCCACATAAAACCTGAAGTTGCAAAGAAAATATGCAAAATAATTTAGTGAAGTGTCTCACCTTAATATACTCCACACCTATTTCAGCAAGATGCTCCATCAAGTTCTGTGTGGCAAATGAACTGATAATGCCTCCAGATCCAACAGGTGTCTGGAGGAACTCCCATGGTGACTCCATCAATATCTTATGATTGTTAACTCCTTCAAGTGAGCTACTGACAACTGGAAGCTTCTCTTCTTCCAAAAACCAGACCTATAAAAGTTCAATTCCTTAAACGAACAAGAACAGCATGCACGTTGACTAGAGACTACACGACATATATAAATTAGAATTAACCTCAGTGTACAGGGGGGTTACAGGGCCCTCACTGTAGCGCGGGCCCCCCCATGTATTAAAAAAAATTTGCGGTGAGGCCCACAATGTGAGTGCCCTGGCAGGGGCCTGCTTGTACATGAAGCGGGTCTCTATAAATTAAATAACACCCTGTCAATCTTGTGAGATTTAGTAATCCTTGAGACTCCACAGAAAAGAAATAAATGACTAGCAGATAAATATTTCGACAGCCAAACTGGACACTTGAGAAGCAGAAGTGCCACAGGGTTGCAGTGTCTAAGAATCTGAAAATTTTAGGGCCTGCATGAAAAAGCTTTTGATAAAACTTTTAGCATATTTTTGATAAAAGTTGATTAAATATATGGTTGAAAAGTTGATAAAAATTGCAGGTTCCTTGAAATTGTGTTGTTAAAAATTGAAGTTTGACCAATTGAAAAGTTGATAAAATTTTAGCAAAGTTCTATCAAACAAGCACTTCGTTTCCAAGACAAGAACCAAGTTCAGAAACCACCATTTTGAACCTATTGCTGCTTTCTTCTCCATCCAATCGAATGTGTTTAGTGAACTTCCCTCAGTTTGAGAAACTTCATTTCACTCTGCTTTTTCTAAGGAAATCTCAACGAAATCTTGAGGAGATCACTTCATAACCACGATACAAGTTCATACAGGTGTACAACCTAGTTATATCCATATATATATATATATATATATATATATATATATATATACACACATACAGACATATGTATGTATACACACACACACACGCATGTGTGTGTGTGTGTGTTGATGAAGTATGTGTCTAACCTTCTCAGAATCAAAATAAAAGTTGTCGTGTACTGAGAATAGTTCCTGCAGAGAACCCACTGAATGAGCAGGACAGACCAATATCAGAGGCACAGATGATCTATCTTCTGTCTGCAATAAGAAACCCAATAATTCAGGTTATATGCACATCTCACAATTGACTACCAAGGCAATCATATTTTGTAACACTAAAATAAGCGGGAATCTGGAGTTAGAAGTATTCTTTTGGTACTTCTATGCAGGGAGAAAGCATCACAATACTGTCCTGGGTAGAACTAAATCTCTATGTCCAAGTAAATAATGCCTAAAAATTACTACAAGATAATAAAATCCTAAGCTAGTTATTCAAGTTGAAATACAGGTGCTCAAAAAATAAGAAGAAAATTTTTTAAATAAGAACATTTTATTTAGAATTCAGAATTCTGATTTTTTTCCTGAGCACCACATATGATGACAGATCATGTCAAAAGATCACCTTTATAAATCTCTGGTCGTCATCTAGTAACGTCTTTACAAGCAGACATGCATTCTTGTCTCTTTCAGAATTAACCGGACTAAGATTAGAACTCCTTTCAATCTCTATGCCTTCCTTCAAAACTAATACTGTGGCAATCTTTCCCTGAGATGTCAGGTGGTGACCCTTCCTTAGCAGTTTGGAATATAGGTCAGACTGCTCCCAGCTCCCAGCAGAAACAGAATTGGCAGATACTTTTAGTGTGTTTCTCATTGGTACTGCATTCAAAATCTCTAGCAGATTCTGCCTGTGTCAGAAGTCAAGAATACGAGAAGTCAACGCATCTTTACCGAAGTTCTGTTTCATATTCTTCAAAAGAATATTTTTATTGACATATGAAAAAATGGCGCATACAAAACTAAACAGACACAGAAATTGCGACATAATAAACAAACTTGCATTTAAGGCTCCTTTTGTTTGAAAGAAAAATATCTTCCAGAAATAATTGCATATTATGATGTTTACAAACTAAAATTGCGGCAACAAAATAAATAAACTTACATTTAAGGCTCCTTTTCTTTAAAAGTGTTGAATGGGCTTGATATGAACATTTTAGAGAGAAGAAGGTTATTGTCTTCCTCTCTTTAACTTCCATTATCTAGAGAAAATCAAAAATACAAATACGGAAATACAATAAATCCGATTATCCTATTGCCTAATTTACGTTATTCTATTTTATTTATTTTCTTAACACTATCACTCAAGCTGGAGCTTATATATCATATAAGCCCAGCTTGGAACAAATAAACTTTAACCGATTATCATTCAATGACTTTGTAAACATATCAACAAGTTTATCTCCTATTTTCACAAATGGTGTACTTAGATCACCACTCACTATTTTATCCCGAATAAAGTGACGATCAATTTCAATATATTTGATCATTTCATGAAAGACTGGATTGGACGCAATATGTATAGCAACCTGAGTATCACAAAACATTAGAATAGGAGTAGAAGGTGAGAGATTGATTTCTTGAAGAAAATGTTATAAACACGTCAACTCACTAGTAGTATGCGCAATTGCCCTATATTCTGCTTCTACACTTGACATTGCTACCACATTTATTTCTTACTTTTCAAGAGATGAGATTATCATCGAGAAAAGTATGTAAACTAGTAGTGGATCGTCTATCTAACGGAGATCCTGCCCAATCTATGTTTGTAAACCCTTCTATTCTAATATGTTCATTTGGTTTATACAATAATCCAAGACCTAAAACCTTTTTTAAATATCGAATAATACGTATCACGGCTTCTCATTGAGAAACTCGAGGAACATCCAAGAGCTGATTAATGACGCTCTCTACATAGGAAATATCTGGTCGTGTGATTGTGAGAGAATTCAATTTTCCAACCAAACAACGATATTTTCCTGGTTCTCCTTCATCTTTCAAAAGTTTCACATTAGGATCCATGGGAGTATTGGACAAACTTCAAGAAATCATGTCTCATCTAATAGGTCAGGTACATATTTTTTCTGATATAAGTTGATACGTGTCCGGGACCTAGCGACTTCAATACCCAAAAAATATCGAAGTTTGCCTAGATCTTTAGTTTGAAAATGTTTTTGTAGAAATGTTTTCAACTGGGCAATTCCACCTACATCACCAATTATTACAATATCATCTAAATAAACTAAAAGGAATAATATAGCCGCGCCAGTTTGTAGATAAAATACTGAATGATCTGTCTGACACCTTTGAAGATCGAATTCTATAACAATCTCAGAAAACTTTCCAAACCATGCCCTTGGTGATTTTTTTAACCTATATAAAGCCTTTTTCAACTTACATAGTTTCGGTACTCTCCCTGAGCAACAAGCCCAAGTGGTTGCTCTATATAAACATCTTTGTATAAGTCTCCAATTAAAATAGTTACTACCCAAGATTAGCAACAATAAAAATCAAAACGCAAATAGAAGAGAACTTAGCAACAGGAGAGAATGTCGCATCATAATCAACACCATGTGTCTGTGTGTAACCTTTGGCAACGAGTCGAACTTTTAAATGATCAACAGTTCCATCAGGATTGATCTTCGACACATAAACCCATCTGTTACCAACAAGATGTATCTCAGGCGGTGGAGGAACGAGTTTCCCAATTTTATTCTCATGTGAAGCTATCATTTCTAATTCCATAGTCTTTTCCCACTTAGGACCCGATAAAGCCTCTCTGTCATTGTCTTAGGTACAAAAATACTAGAAAGCTAATATGTGAAACACGAAAACGAAGGTGACAACGAGTTAAAAGTGACATATTAACTGATAAGATGCTTAGTTACACAAGTATATGTATCTTTACGGAGAGCAATGAACAATGATTCAGAATCAGAACAGATGATGGACGCTGTAGACGGCGGGTGATGGATGGGGCCATAAGTGCGGGTAGTGTAGATTATCTAGTAGGAACTTGTAAAAGAGGAGGTAGTTCCTTATAAGAGAAGGACAACTTTGATGGAGACGAGTCTAGTTCTAGAGAAATACCAACTGGTAGGTATGGTATGAGTAAACTAATATGATCCTGAGTGAATTCAAAAGACGTACCATGATCAAAGAAATAGAGAGTGGACTCATCAAAAGTGACATCCACACTTACAAGTAGCATTGTAGAGAAGGATTGTAACACTGATACCCCTTCTGTGTATAGAGTAACCAAGAAAAATACATTTCATAGAACGATAGTCGAATTTGTTACAACCAGGACCAAAGTGATAAGCATAACAAACACACCAAAAAACTATGAGAGGCAACGAGTACTATGGAGAGAAAAACAAAAGAGAGAATGGAAATGCACATATAAAATAGAGGATGGCATGCGATTAATGAGATAACATGCAGTAAGGACAACATCACTTCAAAAACGTTTAGAGACATGCATATGATAAAGAAGAGCATGAGTAACTTCTAACAAATGGCGATTCTTGCATTCTGCTACTTTATTTTGTTGTGGAGTATATGTGCAAGATGTTTAATGAATAATGCCTTTGGAAGAGAGAGATGGTGCAAAAGTAGACATATTCTTTGGCATTATCTTACCGCAAAATACAAATTTTCTAATTAAATTGAGTTCTGATCAAAATACGAAAGATATAAAAAATAGAAAGTAACTCATAACGATTTTTCATTAAGAACAACCAAGTCATACGAGAATGGTCATCCACAAAAGTGACAAAATATTGAAATTTATTAGAGAAAATATTGATTGGTCCCCATACATCAGAATGAACCATCTCAAATAAATTAAAAACACAACTAACAGTTCTTAAAGGAAAAGACACACAATGATGTTTGCTACACTGACAAGCTTCACATTTAAGGAGTGATACATTACGAAGACTCATAACTTGACGTTTAAACATGGAAAGAAAAGGGTGATCAAGACGACAATGCCACTACATGGGCGAAACAGAAGAGTGGAGAGCTTAAGGAGGAGAAACTGATGAAAGATCTAGATAATACAAGTCACCAACTTCATGCCTCGTACCAATCATCTTCGTCATGAGATCCTAAAAAATACACAAGGAAGGATAATGTTACAGAATATTGAAGAGTTGTGATAATTTTACTAATAGGGAATAAACTAAAGGGAAAGCCAAGAACATGAAGGATGGCCAATAAATCAATATTAGGACTAAGACGGACATTGTCCGAGCCTACAACACTGGTCCGGAAACCAAGCAAGAGTGACACATTTGGAAGAAATAACAGGTAATCAAGAAGAGAAGTAGACAAACCAGTCATGTGTTCAGTTGTTCCGAAATTTATAATCCATGGATTGTAAGAGGATGGCAATAGACAGTGAGAAGATGCAGTACCTGACTGAGTGAGAGTGGCCATAGAACTGGAAGTAGCCTGTTTATGAGATAAGAACTTATCATACTCATCCCGTGGTACTAATAAAAAAATCAAATTCTAGTGTTGAACTAGAGTTAGCCAACAATCCAAATACAAGGTTATAACCTCATTAGACGAGACCTAATTGGCAGATCCAGATGATTTGCCATGTAAGTCCCAACAATAATCAAAGAAGTGACATATACGACCATGGTGATTACATTTTCGTGGTTCACAATTTCCCAAGCTACCACTAACTAATGTTTCATCCACCCCGAAAGTTAACACCACATCCACTCCGATCTCTACGTCCACCCTGAAACCCAAGCAATAAAAGTAGAACGATCTCTGTTGGGTATACTATCCGAGAGAGTAGAGCACTGAATACGAGAGAATGTTTCTACCAAACTGGAAGCTCTTTTCCACCTAATATATGTGCCTAGACTGCTTCAAACTCTTGCGAAAGACCAATAAGAAATTTAACAACATCGATATCTTCCCTCTGTTTTTCCATAACCTTCGGACCAAAAGAGAGATTGATGTACATTCCTTTCTTGACACCGTCAAAAGCTTATTATAATATTCAACGAGACTAGAGGAGCAATTCTCAAGCCCAAAGTATTGTTTACACATCTTATAGATTCGAGTAATATTTTTAGTCCAGAAATGTATATGTTTGAGATGTTCCCAAATTTGCTTAGCATAGACATATAGAGGCAAAAAAACCTGATATGAGGCTCAATACTACTAATCATAAGTTCAATGATTGCATTATCCTCTTGATCCCACAGTTCATTGAGAGTAGAATCAGCCTTTGCAGAACAGTGTCTGAAGACTCAGCAGACGGCTTGTCTATAATTAAGTGGTAAAATAAACATTTACCACACAAAAAAACCTCGACGCACCTAGGCTAATAAGTGTACTTTTTTTCATTCAACTTTTCAGGTGTCATGGGTCCAATTAGGTTTAACATCTCTGTTTTGGATAACATGATGCTATCCACAAACCAGCCCAACAATAAACTCAATAGAAATTAAACCAACCTCAACAATCTAATAATTATCCTAACAAACTGTTACAACTTATTGGGTAGAACTCACCCTCAAAAGCTAGCCAATGAAGGGAGGGTGCCCAATGGGTTATAAACCCCACATCTTCATCCCATACTTTCAATCTGGGACAAGTCTCATACCTTGCAATGGGAACCATGACAAACCACCACGCTCCACAGTCCCCGCGCCCACTACGGCAGGCTTTGCACTAGCCATTGTTAGTCCCGGGCGAACACTGCTATACCGACGTCACCTCCGTCGCCGCACGATTGCAACCAGGAGACATGGTGGCTAGCTCTAATACCATTGTTACAACCTACTGGGTAGAACTCACCCTCAAAAACTAGCCAACGAAGGGAAGGTGCCCAATGGGTTATAAACCCCACATCTTCAGCCCATACTTCCGATGTGGAACAAGTCTCATACCTTGCAATGGAAACCATGACACAAACCCAATGATTAAATGAGCGCACAAACCAACCAATAGAGCCCAAAAATAATCAAATCACAAACTAGGGTCCCCCAACAGCAATTAAAGCCCAGTCATAATAACTTGTTAGCCCAACAGTTGAAATAACTCCAAAATAATTAAAGCCCAGCAGACTTCATTTTCAGCCCAAAATTTGAACCCACAGAGGCTAAACAAAGACAATAACCACCTAAAGAAGTGAACCTGTGCACACCCCTTTGCGTCAACAGAGGTGATTATCACCACATGAAATCCCACTATACGGCAGTTGAATAATCATGAAACCACAGAACAACAGAGTTACAGAATCTCTATAGCTAGACTGTTAGCTAATGGAACACCGCCGTTGTTAATCGACGACAAAAATAATACTACTGGGGCAAAGACTACACGCCTTTAATCAACCATATGGGACACCGACTACAACACAAGAAGCGACGGACAATATTTGAGAAGTTGACTGACAAAAAATTGAAAAAAAAAAAAAATTGGGGGTGAAATAGAGGCAAAGCGGCTTGCAATGAAAAAGGAAAAAGGCAGACCGCCAAGCCTTAGGAAATATGCTCAGTTATCATGTTGAACGGGCTTGATATGAACTTTTTAGAGAGAAGAAGGTTATTGTCTTCCTCTCTTTAACTTCCGTTAAATAGAGAAAATCAAAAATACAAATATGTAAATACAATAAATCCAATTATCCTATTGCCTAATTTACGTTATTCTAATTTATTTATTTCAATAACAAAAAGTAAAATATTTTCCAGAAAAGATTGCATATTTCTAGCATTTGGACACCCTAAAATTCTTATAAAACATTTGGCTTAGGACATCTCAGGAATGACTAAATCTTGATTATGTAGGTCATTTCACAAAAACACCAGTGACTTATGTGCACCACTACAACATTGAATGCCTTCACACACTGCTCCCATTGTCTGCTTCACCAATCCGCTGGAAAATATTTTATTACCTCAACCAAATAATAGAAATAAATAACTCATCACTAAAAAAAATTTATATGAGAAATGTTTTCATTTAGATAACATTTTACATTAAAACAAACAGTAAGAGCAATGACATTAACATTTTTTCTTTCATGACTGATCCATATGATATAAAGCCTCATCACTTCAAGATTACATGCACAAAAGTGTTTTTAAGATAATTACCACTGCAATTGCATAATCATGTGGGCAGGATACACAATCAAGAGGAACAGATGCCTAATAGTCTCTAAACTGAAGTGATGAATCTGCTAGTGTTCGAAGCAGTATAGTCCACTAATGGCCAGTTCATCATAAAAGAATGCAAGAACACCAAATGTCTTGCTTAGCATGTAATTGTTTCCTATCTTCATTTTGAAAGGACCGAGCTAATGAATATATCTGACAATCCTAAATAAACACATTAAAGTTGATGCATTTTTCATAACTATAAATAACAGACAAGGAAGTTTACCTTGTAGAGGGGGTCTCAATATTTTGCATAGCCTGTCGAAGCAACTTTGAATTTACAGTTACTATCTGATTCGCAAGCAAGTTCCTCTGGTCTTTCTCTCCATATCTAAACCCATGAAATACATGTTGCTGTTCCATCTCACAGAGTTTCTTTTTGGCTGCTATGAGGCGTCTTTGGAACTTTTTTCTTTCTTTCCATTCCTATAGTGGAAAACAGATATTGTCAGTAGTAAGCATGCTAAATTACAGATCATGAATAACACAATTATGTAAAAATATATAGATTTGACGAAACATGTTAATCAGCAAACTATAAGAACCAATATAAGCAAATAGCGGGTAAAAAACCTGAATGGTCCCCAAACATTACACCATGTGCCAAAAAATATCCTCTAAACTATTAATGGACTTCTTTTGTCCCTCAACTTTAAAGGGGACTAACAAAGTCCATTATAAAATTTGAGGATTTTTTTGCACAAGGTGTAAAGTTTGTGGACAGTTCAGGTTTTTAACCCGCAAATAGCACAATGCTAGAGTATGCCTTACAAGCTCGCGTCTTTCTTTCTTGGACCTCTCATCATGACGAATATTTAACTCTAGGAGACCCTTAGGAGGAGTAATCAACATTTCTCTTTTCTCCATATCAACATTTGGAACAATTGCTTCAACAAATGGTACCCACACCAAAGGACCAGAAGCACCTGCCTCAACTTTAGACTTTCCAGTTTCGTTAGGTATATTATTCATGGAATGAAGCCTAACACGTAGAAGATCGCTTGCTCCACTGTTAAAAACTTCAACAACGGTTCCCACCGGTTCACAAGTTTCCTGAGACAGTTGAAAAATATCTATTGCTATGAAAAGAAGGTAACTGAACCTTAATCAAAAGCAATAGTATTATATGATCATACTGATAAAACTGTTTGTATCAGTAACACTGCATAAACTCTAAAGAAGATTTCCCATTATTTGAATCAACAGTCTGATCAAACTAAGGATTATATATGTTGATAGCTAAAAATGAGAGATGATTTTTAGATCAACTTTTAGAGAAAAAGGATATTTATTGCCAATAGAATTAGAGCAAAGTACATAATTTGCATAAAGGGTTAGTGCTGGAAATGAAATGTCGCTTTCAAATGAGTCTTAGCTCTGCCTTGGGAGGGGACATTGGTCCCTATTTATAGGAAGGAAGACCATACCACTTGGCTGCCTCATACCACTTCAGCTGCATGCCATCCTAGAAATGCATGCCACTTATCCAGATTTTTGTTTCTTTGATTGGTTAGTAAGGCCGGCCTCATAAGGTTATCATTACACATAGGTTTCAGCTATGTTATGATGGCATTATATCAAGTAATAATTACTTGTAGATGATTGGTTAAAAAAGAGGTACTGACGTCAGGATTGCCAAGTGTCATTTTTGGAGTGGTTGATAAAAAGGTGTGACAGTGTGGCAATGATTATGCATAATTTTGTCTCGGCGTTCATTTGTCTGATCTGATCTAGCGAATAATGCATCCGACCTCAGCATTTAGAGTAGGCTCAATGATCTAAAAATATTTATTTCAATGAAGGGGAGGTCGGACTCCAACAATATATGTATTTGTTTCATAATTTCTTTAGAATCTAATAAAAAATGCTGTGAAATTCTTTGAAAGTACCATATAATGGACAGAATTCTGAACAGAAATATCAAACAAATAATATATTTTTTCTTTCAAATTAATTAGCAGTATTAGCACAACAAAGACATTTGGAAACCACGAACCTTAAGAACAATTGTCATTCCAATAAGGTCATGTGTGTAGAACTCGCCTTCCTCTAACACGGGTCTATCATCTTTTGTTACCAACATAGTTGACCCTACGAGTTTCTGTGCCTGAATCAATAAATAAAATAAAGCATTATCATGATTGAATCTACCATTAAAATTATACTCTAGGCGTTAAATCACTTCATTAAGTCACCTGTTCCACTGTGTCAATTTCGTTGAATTTTAATATCCAACTTTGTCCTGGGTGTCCACGCCCCTCCACCAGTTCAATTTCTTGAAGGGACTCATTTCCTGAAACTTGCTGCCTCAACCATCGTCTTCCTCGCTAGAAAGAATAATAACCTCCCTTCAGAGATCATGAACCACAAACATTTACTCAACTATTTAATGACTTCTCTGTTGTTTTTCTACCTTGGAAAAGCGTAGATCGGGAAAATCAGTGCTAAGCTTCACTCGAACCTCTCCTTGAAGCCCATGAACACTAGAAATGTAACCAACTTCCACAAATTCTGAATCAGAAGAACTGGTTTCAACAATCTCTTGAGTGGCTGGATTTGGAATCAACAAGTGAAAAACACGAAGATTCGTGGTGTAAATTAAACATAGTTAAAAAAAAATCCACATGAACAAGGACTCTACATTGATTTTCCAGAGAAATCTATTCTATATCAATACTATTGGAAACATCTCCATTTCTTACAATTTATAAAGCACAACTTTTATATTAAGGAACAGACAGGTTACACACTTACACGACCTGTTTATATCACACAAATAATGGAATTATTAAATAGCAATGTGGATATCACTAATCCTAACCAGAAGTTTAAATAAATAAATAAAAATTGGGCATAAATATCCATATTACATGATGTCAAATAATACAATCTCAAATATAAGAAGCCCCCAAAGAACAACAAACTCCTTACTACACCTGATTACCAAGAGTTCCCTCCCTCAATCAGCAAACTTTACAAAATTTAACACCCACCCATTTGAGAATGTACAAAATCAAACATGCCCATAGAAAAAAATAACCAAAAAAAAAGGGACAAAAAGGCGATAATTTGTAGGTAAAATTACTACCAGTAGAGTGAAGAGCAGAGTGCGTAGATTGGCATATATGCAAAGAAGAAGACACCAATTTACTGGGAAATGAAGAAATAGCAATAGAATTCACGTGATTTTTTTGAGAGATGTGTATATCTGTAAGGAGCTGAGAATGAGAGCGAGCTTGAAGAACAACAAAGAATCGAAGAGCCCTGCATTGTGTTTCCGTTTGGGTCACAAAAATAAGATAGTTAAAGCGGTCACCTGTAAAATATCTGGGACAATCATCACATATGAAGTGGTTCCATAATTTTTTTATTCAACCTCCTCCTGAATGAGTGATTATCAATCAATATTATCAATTAATATTGTACTTGTAGCATGATTGAATATCTGATAAAATCAGCTAGGCATTCTCGCGTTTCCCTATTCTTTAACTTTTTAATTTTTGTTGAACTCATGCCTCAACGTACGGTATGGGAAAATGGTTATTTCGCCCCCGTTTGATTTTCATTTTTTCACCATAAAAATGAAAAATATAACCATTATCCATCACATCCAGTCACTATTTTTGACTTTACATCTCTTGTGTGGATCCATAACGACTATATTTTTCATTCTCATTTTACAAAAAATGTGTATCAAATGATCAAAGGGTGATGACGAATCGAGAGGATAAAAAATTGTCAACAAAATTTTCACTTGGTCCAAAATAATAGAAATAGTGAGTTCAACTTTCATTTAAAATCCGATTTGAGAAATTTTTTTCGGTATTTTATTAAACTTTCAATTCATTTCGACATCATTTGAATGTCATGCGGCTATTTAATGTTCAATTAAATGCTCTCTATTAGCTTGGAAGATGGGTGATACAATTTTAAAATGTTCGATATTAGTGAAACAAATGGTAGGTTGAGAACATAATCGCACCATATAGAAAATTCACAGTAAATTTGGTGTAACCCTAATGTCCATTAAATAAGAATATAACACCATTGAGGTTAAACGCCTGTCAATATTGTATATATGTTATTAAATGACAAGTTCAATTCAATCTACAATATATTAAAATTGTGGATTGAGAAGAAATTTTTGCATATCAATTTTACTTTTATATATTTAGTTATATGTCAGTTTTAACCTTATAAAATTAATATAATATTATTAAATATAATTTAACTTCATTTAATATCCATTTAAGTGTAATACTCATAGTTTTATATTGGATTACTTATAATTTTACATTAATCAAATTAAGTTTAATTACTTAAATTACATTATTTAAATTAAGTTTACTACTTCAAATCGAAACTCACATATATAGATGTAATTTTATTATAATTATATAATATAATATATTAAAGGTTGCTTTAATATAATGGTAGATTAATTACAATATAAAATAATATTTATTATAGTTTTAATATAAATATATATGTAGACGAGTTTCGATTTTAAGTGATTAAACTTAATTTAATTAATATAAAATTATGAGTACTTTAATATGAAAAATGAACTTTATACTTAAAAGGAGACTACACAAAATTAAACTCCTATTTGATACACATTTTCTTTATTTTCATTTTTCTACTCATTTTTAACCACACATTCTTCAATAAAATTATATTTTTCATCACAACAATAATTTTTATTTCTTTTTCAACATATATTCACTCATCCATCACATCAAAAAAAATACAATTTTTTCAAATTAATGTGTGTCAAACAGGAGCTAAATTGTAATTAATCTATTATTAATGCTACCTTAAATATATTATAATATTATTTTATGTGTACATGTGTGTGCGCGCGCGCGTATTATATTAGTTAATATTTATATAAGTGAATTTCACTTAAAATCAACATTCATCTACTTATATAATTATATTATAATTACAATATATATAAAGATAAAATGTGGGGATAGATAATAAACATTCGATTTACCATTTTGTCTTTATACAATATTGTCAACATTTTCATTCAAAGATTATAAATTGCACGTTTAATTAAGGAATAATTGCAGCAGAAGTCACAAACTTTTTAAACACTAACAGACTTTCCCCTAACCTTTCATTTGTTGTAGGTGTCACCTCAAACCTTTCAAAATATTGCATTTCAGGCCCTTTTGGATGGAATCCGTCCAATTTACTTTTAGTAGACCTAAAAAGTGATTTTGACCATATTTTAATATTTTATAAAAGGACAAAAGAGAAACTTTCTATTTATCACATTAAATCATTACATTCATTAAATTAAAAAATAAAGCAAAACAAAACAATCATCTTCAACCATGGAACCCAACTTCCAACCACCGTGGTCTCCAGGGGCGAACCCAATGCAAGCCGAGTGTAGCGCGGACGCCTACACTAGATCCATCCATGTTGCTGCTGCTGGCTTCGATGAGAGACGACGAAGACGAGACGGTTTCAAACTTTGACCTAAGTACGGAGCAGTGAGAGTGAGGAACTCGGCTTCCAATAGCTTGCTCAGTTGATTTCCAGTCTCCGCAATAGTGACCGTGACCGCTGTTCATTCTCTGTTGGACCTCCGGCTTGCTCAAGTGGCTTTGGTGATTGTACTCTTCGTAGACTGGAGTCTCATAGAGAAAGAAAATCTAAACTTACTTCAGTACACAAAAATGGAGTTAATAACAGCCAGGTTCAAATTAAACAGAGAGTTAGATGTGGTAGGATTTTCAGTTGCTTTAGTATCACTTCATCTTCATCATCTACATCTTCCCATTGGGCTTCATCTTCAACTGAAGGTTCTGCAGCAATAGCCACTGTAGGGAATCTTTCTCATGGGAGGAGTAAAAGTTGGGGATGGACATTTGCAAGCCCAATAGAGCTTTCAGCAAGCCATCCAAGAGGGATTCTTCTTCTTCAAATAAGAACGCTACTCCTAATTTGGCTTCAATTCATTCCTTGTTGGTTGCTGGGGACTGAGAAATTAAACAGAAAATAGTCTTAGTTTCTGAGTAATTAGCTGATACAGTATATACATTTTTACTTATCACTATGTTTATTAATGTTTGTCGTGAGTACGCTTATTTATCCAAACCTGAGCGTACATTTTCTAATTTCACCCACACTGAACAAATTTCCTAGGTCCGCCCCTGGTGGCCTCCGTATTTTTGTACTACTACCATTTCCTCATCAACCACTAACATCCCCACACAAATAACAGCCCCAAATCACATCAAAATCAAACCAATTTTTGTCTAAAAATCGCCTCTCACGCACGATTTTCTTACAAATTCAACCCAATCCATGGATGCACATGTTCATTACACCTCATAGGTTGCTCAAGCTCATCAAGACACATATATACATGCTTCCATAACAACATCATACATGCTCCCATGACAACCAACAACAAAGAAAATCGAAATTTATAGCATTTTTTCGAGACAACAAACTCGCGGCCGACAAACTCATTTTTTGGCAATGGTTGTGGTCCCCATGATCGCGGAGACCACCTGTTCTGGCATCCTCTCATCAAGATGCACTTATTTCAACCATGGGTTATCAGCAATTTGGGCACTAAGTGGACGAACAAGTCGAGACGGATCATACTCAAGGCAGCCCAGTTTGTCCCCTTTCAATTGAGGGTTCTACACTGCCCCAATCATCAAATTCAACATTAATACTTTCAATTCAGGTTGGTAATACACTGGGTCATGAATCAATTACACCAATTAATCATCAAATCGAGCCAATTTCTGGTTTATCCAAACCGAATTTCCCATCCAATCCTAGAAATGTCGATTATATATATGCAATTGTGATGTGGTGGATGGTGGTGGCAGGTGGTTGGTTGAGATGGAGGTGACAGAAGTCGGGTGGATGAGGACTGGGGGTGGTGACAGGAAGAAGATGATTGTGTGTGTGTGTGCATTTTTTTTTTTTTTTTTTTGCTTTTCAATTCTTATTTTTGATTTTTCAATTTAAGCGATAAATGAAAAGTTATTCTTTTGCCCATTTCTAAAATATTAAATATGGTCAAAATCACTTTTTAGGTCAACTAATGGTAAATTAGACGGATTCTATCCAAAATGGTCTCAAATGCAACGTTTTGAAAGGTTTGGGGTAATAACTGCAACAAATGAAATGTTAGAGAAAAATTTGCTAGTGTTAAAAAAGTTCAGGGCTTCTGCTGCAATTATCCCTTTAATTAATATAATAGATAATATAACAATTTAAATACAAAGGACAATAAATTGAAAAGAAAAAAATTGATTAACTATGATCAATGATTAGAAGGGAAAGAATCGAAGATGGAAGAAATTATCCATTAATTTTAAAAACCTTACTAAATACTGCTTATAATTAGGAGTTATTTGTCATTCTCATATTTGTATCCATCCCAGTAAATACAAGTTTTGTATCTCAATTACACATTTTCACTAAAATCAAAATTTTAAGTATTAATAAAAATTAATATTACATGTTCTAAAAAGTAATTACTATAGTATTTGATATTTTATTATTATTGCATGTTCATCTTTGTATAAGCATAAAAGATGACGGCAATTCAGTTACTTATCAGATATAAATATATAAAGAAGAGAAAAAGATTTTTATCTCAATACATTTAAATGGAGAATTTTTATTCTTCCATTTATATTAATCCCATTCAAAAGAAAAAGAAAACTTTTATTTTAAGATTTTTCACTTCTATAAGACTATATCTATTTTGAATGTAACATTGATTTTTAATTTAAAATAAATATGTTATGGATTAATATGACAAAGATTATTAGTATGTACTTTTGTTGTTTCTAAAAGTGTTTAGATAATATACATTTTGTTGATACTATTTAAGGTAACAAATTTTATTTTGCAAATAAAATGAGTAATTTTTTTTTTTGAAAATCATTTAGGTACCTTTAATTTATTTATAAGTAAACATTTTAAACTTAGTCAAATGTATATCTTTTAAATCGATTCTTCTACACACACACACACACACACACACAAAAACATTAAAAATATTATGCATCATTCATTCCGTACATAAGACGTGTAATGCCCATGTTTACTACTAGTATAAGAAAATAATGCTATTAAATACTAGTGTTGCTTTTCTCCAATTTGGGTGATAATGGACGTTCTCTTATACTTGTCTAGTGAATTAAAGATAAATTTTAATTTATTGAACAAATTTAGTTAGATACATATTGTCATTCAGATAGGCGTTAAATACCACAGTTGTTAAATAACATTACTTGATGTAAGGACACAGAGCCATTTATTTTAGCTTATCATTTAGCCTTGCTTGATGGTCATTATTTGAGAAAAATAATGTTTTGAATAATGATATTTAGAAGAATGTTTGTGGCTAAAAAGTACCAATTTTTTTTTAGATTTACGTGCAGGATATTTTATTATGTGATTGTGTGGTTGAAAATGGGTATGTAGAAAAAATAATTTTCAAATAATGATTGTCAAACATGGGCTAAATGTCACGACCTTAATTGATATTTTAAGAATGGTGATGTTATATAACAATTATTTGAAATGTACAATTATGGTCAAAAGTGTAATTTTCTCCAATATGGTTATACTACATCTATCTCATTAAGATAGGATTGCTTTTATACTCACACATATTAAAAAAATATAATTAATATAGTTGAAAATATAATTTTCTTTACATTTTTCTTAATATATCCCTACATTAAATAATAATTTAAATACGATTATTTTATATTTATTCATAAGAAGGTATACTAAATATGGATATATTAGAAAACAAAAAAAGTATATATACTTGTAATAAGGAAAATGGCCTATAATTTGGAACAGACGAAAAAAAAAGATCATGCCTATTTTTATTAAGACGGGTGGACTACTTGTTTAGATGAATACATGTTTTATTAATAGCTTTACATCAAATATGATATACCAACTACATTATAGTATTCCTAAAACTTACTTTCGTTGATTCCTTTATTTACCTGGAAATGCCAAAAGAGTACTCCGATATCGCAATTGTAAGTAAAAAACAATGAAAATAGAAAAATGGACAACGCTCGTATACAGATAATGCTCGCCCTATGCTTATGGTTGTGTATAGTGTTAAGAGAATGGATATATTAAGATAATGTATAGTATTATTTAGAAGTGTTGTATCTTCTCATTTCACTCCACAAGCTCGTTCTTTGATGTTGCAAGCCGAATCGCCATATTTCCTCTCAATGTGGGCCTTAAAAAGTTGAAGCCATAGACAACTAATAATTACGAGACACTTAAACATAATTTTTTTTAACAAACATAATAATACTTGAATATTTAATTAACATACATATTCATACTTAAAATGAAAACTTTGCACAATTCAAATATAGAGTATCGAAAATAAAACATTTCTCACAACTTGTGAGATTTGACTTATTATATAATATTTAGACTTTTTAAATTTTGATATAAAAAATTGGCGATCGAACTATTCAAATCAATTTTTTTCAACATTTTTTTTTTCGAAAAAAAATCATAGTTAACCCATCAAGACCTTAAGTTTTCTCGCACGCGTGTTTGAAATTTATATCTCTACTTTTCTTGATCAGTTAAAAATTTAAGTTACCAGAAATAGTCCTAACTTCTAACATTAAGAAAAATTAAGTAAATTAATATATTATATATTCTAATAACTCCTACTTTCAAATATTAGCAGTTGAGCATGTCATCAAAGACAGAACAACTTCTATGTGCACGCACTTGAGAAAAAAACTTGTAAATGTAATAAGTATTTACTAGAAGAAATAATATAACGTAATTCTTGGTTGAAGGTGTTTCATTTAAATTAAATAACATTATCTAGGAACTTAACTTTTCAGAAAAAGTTATCCGTATATCATGTACGAACCAATGCCCCTTCATGCATAATATATTAAACACCAAATGCATGTGGTAACACCGAGTATTGCCACGCTCACGATGGACATTATAACTCATGCTTACAACAAGCATTAGATCATTTCTATTTTAAATATACTATGAATCTACTTGTATTTCACTACAATATAAAAGATGTTTGTTTCTTGGCACTTTTTTGGGACACGTGTCGTCCATACCTATCGTCAACATAAACGGTGTCATTTTGCAAAAAATAAAAATAAAAAATGACTTCTTGCTAACGATTTAATTTTCGAAAGTCGAAGCAATTTCTACGGAGATGACCAACCAAGAAGGTATTGGATACTTGTATTATTATATCTCCTTTGCAGGATTTTTACACTGTAATTTTTTGTGGTGGAGGACAGTGGGTTGTCCAGTTGATGATGTAGAGATTGGTCCAAACCCTTCTATTGAAGGTGCTGATGGGGATGAGGGTGATGACACGGCTATTAAGTTCGTTGACACATTCAAGCTACATGTTTAGTTTATGCATAATCTGTATTATAAATGAATTCTATGTTAACCTGGTTATTAAATATAGGAGCGGCCCCCAGTTGACAAGAAGCAATTTGTTGCATACATCAAGAAGTATATCAAGCCTTTGACACCACCCAAGCTCGAAGTAGAGAAGCAAACGGAGTTCAAGAAGGGTGTTGAAGGGGCGACTAAATTTCTGCTCTCAAATCGTAAGTTTAACATAACATTCTTTTAACATGTTTGGTAAGGAGGAGATAATACCACTTGAAAGTATTGAGTAGGTGATGACAAAATCTTGGGTTTTTAAACAGATCGTAGGTTCATTTTGGATAGCTTCTGCATTTTGTAGAATTTTGTAGAAGTACTTCCCAAATTGGCTTCTTTTGGAAGCTCTTGTAAGTATCAAATAAACCTTTGTCAAAAAATTATCCAAATAGATTTAAAAGAAGTTTCTTAGTTTCAAAATCCACTTTAGGCTTTCAAGAAGCCATCCTAAACAGTTTCTATTTTAGCCAACCATATGCTTACAGTTACATATTTCCAAATTCCATATCTAACATCATCTTGAAATTACATTGAGAGATGCACACCTCCCATTTGAACATCATTTCTTTATAGACATAGCTTGGGAATCCAAAGATCCCCAACAGGTCTAGGTGGAAACCAAAAATCCCTTCTAGGATTAGATGGTGCTTCTACTAAAAAATATGCAAGCCCATATTGTAATTATTAGTAAAACAATATGGTGTTCTTTTGGTTGTTGGATCTTTGTTCTCTAAATTTGTATGTTTTATTTGAAATATTTTTTTATTATAATACCATTCATTTTAAGAGGAGATTAATGATGGTAGTCGTTTCGAGGATGGCAATCATATTCCATTGGTCATAGTGGGTGGTGACTGTATATAAATGTCTTTGATCTAGGATGTAATAGATAGTGATTTTAGATCTTTAGGTGAAAGTAGGTCAATTTTCAATTTTATGAAGATTTATTTTTAACGATGTTATTTGTAATATAGCTGCAACAAGCCTACATAGGAACCCTAGTATTTTCAATCTCTAACTTCTTGACAATTGAATATGTTGTTTTAAGGCATTAGTCCTCTTGTTAGATTATACTATTAAAAAAAATAACAATTAAAGTTCTCATCCTTAGGAGTTTAAACTAATGTAATTAGGTTTCTAACACGAGCAACTTTTATCTACAAATAACTAGCTAAAATGTGCCGAGCATGAACAATTAACTCTTCATTTAACCTCCAAAAATATACATCATAATATAAAAGAAAATCATAAAATCATTACATGTATTAGTTAAGAATACATTTGTAACGAAAAGTTCAATACAATTAATACCAAATCTTCATATGAAGAATAAAAAATATACAAAGAAAATAGACGACGAGACGACGAGTAACTTCATTTAAACTAACTCATGAATATATTTCACGTTTACAAATGAATTTCTCTAAAATTTACATACATTTACTTTCAACATTAATGTGCAACGCACGTTAACCACGCTAGTTATTATAAAAGAGGAACTCCATGGCCCAAAAATGCAAGGTTAGTTTCCAAATTCTGAATCATGTCCAAACTTTTCTTATGTACTAATTTGATCGCTCTTTCTTCCACTTGTTATTTAGGCTATGTTTGATTAACACATTTACCATGAAACATGTCACATCAGAGGAAAATATTTTTCACTTTGACCGTTTGATTGCAACGTGAAAATGGAAAATATTTTCCAAGGTACTACCACTTTAAGTTTGTTTTCAACAAATTTCATGGAAAATATTTTCCTGTGGTTTAGGTATTTTTTATTTTCCAATTTAGATGGAAAATGTTTGTCTTTTCATATTTGCTATCAAACAGACCCTTTGTGTAACTGCTCAAAGTCAAGATTCAGGGTTGCTCCAATTGTGTAATTAATTTAAAATCTATATAACTCACTAAAAATAGCTATAAACTTTCAATCTTTATGAATGCACACTCCATGCTTTCGTTTTCTTTGTTCATTTCAATTTTCATTCATTTGTAACCTGAATTTTGATTAATTCAATTGACTACAAATGCTTGTGAGAGGACGATTCAAAAGGCATCAGAGATTCTTTGCCTCCTTCAACATTACCTTTTGCAAAAAAAAAAAAAAAAAAAAAAAAAAAAAAAAAAAAAAAATATATATATATATATATATATAGCCTTTTGAATTTTTTTTAGGCCGCTTAAATGTTGAGGCCCCAGTTTATTGCTTAGATTGCTTTGGTCCAAGGCCGAGCCTGCTTCCACCCAATTTGGCAAGCTGGCGGGCGACTCGCATGGTCAAATTGTTGTTAAACGAGTCGTGTGTGATTGAGTTGATGAACAATTATGTAGTTTTAAGTGATATTAAATAATAGACATAATTAATTTTCACCTTCTCCCTTTTAATTGAGCATTTCACTTAATGCCACTAAACATGAGTGCTAGAAGCATTATTCTACGGGTATTTGCTAGAAGCATTACTCTACGGGAAAATACATTTGATAATCATAAAAAACTTTAGGTATAGCAAATTCTACAAGAAAAAAATTATAATATACAGATTGTAATATTGTTGCTGTTAGTGTTTGTTTGAAAGTGTTCAAGTTACGATTCAAACAATTGGCCCCACAAATGTGTAGATAAAAAGTAGATAACAACTATAAATCCAACAAATTTATTAGTAGAGTTGCCTTATCGATTTGGTGGATGTGGGTCCCAAGTCACTGCATTAAAGTGTATTACAACTGTACTAGACAATAAATAAATGGACTCAGTACCACATAACTCACAATGCATCTCCATTAATAACGAGTAATGTTATTTAGTCCCAGTGCTCCACTAGGGTTACAATCCCGATTTAAGTGATATTACTGTGATATTAAATGATAGGTTGAATTAAATAAGTTATTTAATTTTACATTTTATTCTGCCTATCACCTAACGTCACCTAAATCGAGGTTATAATCCCAGTGGGATTACATAACATTATTCATTAATAATAGATAATATTATTCTTAGGGTAATTATTCACACAATAATTTTTTATGACTGCACCACATTTAATTACAAGAAATGTTTTCATTATTTGCTCATTTTTCCTTTTATATCCTCAACTTTTTTCTTAGCACATTGATATTCTTAACTTTCAATTAATTAACATATTTTGTTTTTAATTGCAATTTTTTATCCAAATATCTTGCTAACGTGAATTGAAAAGAGGTGCAAATATTTTGTTTAACTTTTATAATAATTATTTATTTCGATTAATTAAAAATACGAGAAATAAAAATGTAACAATTATTTTGGATGAAAATTGTCTCTATGGACAAGATGTGAAAATTAATAGAGGGTTGGTGATAATTATTTTTTATTTTCTATTTTTAAAAAAGTTGAGAACATAAGTGTCAAAATAAAAAAAGCTGAAAGATATTTATTACAATTAAAATGTAGTGTAAATAATCATTACTGCAATAATTTACAAACTTGAAAGCAAGCATCAAACATTTATTCATATTGTGGACTTCATTTTTCGCCCTCACGACCACGTTTGTGTACAAGCTTTTATAATTGCTTTTGTTCTAGTTTATTTTTAAGTTTTATAATACGAATTTATATATATTCATTCACATGAATTAAGGCCCCCATTTGATACATATATTTTTTGTAAAATGAGAATGAAAAATATAGTCGTTATGAGCTCCACACAAGAGATGTAAAATCAAATATGGTGGTTGAATGTGATGGATAGCAATCATTTTTCATTTTTATGGGGAAAAAAATGAGAACCAAATGGAACTAAATCTTTATAGTCGAGTATAGAATCAATTAATCTATATTTGACTCGTCACCAACCGTATAACACCTCATCGCTGAATCCAACTAAATAAACAGTTAATGGAAATTGATACTCGAAGTGTGTAGCTAATTTTAACCTACACGTTTTCATGCACATTTTTTTTGGTAATTACATTACAAGTGATGATTTTCTTTAAAATGAAATAAAATAAAATAAAATATTAGAAGCTCGCAATTATCCAAATTAGACGCAGGTTAGATTTGCATAGTGAAAAATTAAAGAATTAAACTTATCCTATTATCTATAAAATATTCTTAATCTTAATATTCTATTCTTAAGCGTGAAAATTGTGTGTGTGAATTCATACGGACACCAACTCTTAATTAAATCCAGTTAAATTCGCTTGAATTTAAAGTCCCACCCTCTCATTAACTCCGTTTCTCTCTTCATCATCATTTTTGTCGGCTCCTTTCCTTCCCTTTTTGGCATTTTCCTGAGTCACATTTTTTTCACACACTCCCTCTGTATCTGTCACAATTTGTATGCATTTCTGTAGTAATCGAGTTAGTGAAGGAAAGGGTAAACGAACGAGAAAGAGATAGTTTTCTCTGTTGCTTTTTCCTTTTTGTTTATGGGCTCTATCTATATTGTTTTTCTTAATCAAAGATTCAGACTTTCTATGGTTTCTTGAATAATTACAGCGATTTTGGTGTTGCTCTTGTGGGTTTTTAATGAATTTTGTTATTGTCGAGGTACTTTCTCTCCATTTTTCTTGTATATATGTGTTGGCGTGTGTAGAAATATATGTTTTTTTTTTTGCTTGATTATAGCGGGTTGTCAGAATTCATGGCAAATGGGTTATAACAACGATGAATTTTGGTTTTTCTAACAAATGTTGTCTACTTTTGTTGTTGAAATTTTGTTTGTGAGATATATTTTTGATTAGTTGATGTCAAACTCGTGACTTCTGTTTTCAATGAGCCTCGGATGTTGGTTGTTTGTACAAAGCTTTGCTCTTGATATGCCCTAATTTTTATCCTATGCTGATTTTTTATGCTGAATTATTTGAATTTTATTTTGATGTTGATGGAGTGATGATCATGTGGTATTTCGTGTTTGAGTTTATTGAATCTTGTTTGTCTGCTGGATCATGAGAAACTGTAATAATGGACATTTAATAAATCAAGATTTATTAGGGGTATTCTCAAGTTGCTTTTTAAAGAGCAATAAATTACATTTGAGATAACTGATCAAATGGCTTGATCAAATTTGTTTGGTATTGAATGTTGCTTGACAACCTGTGTCTCGTTGACCTTTAGTTTTTACAAGCTTCTTGTCAGTTATCTATATAACATATGTCGTTGGGATCACTAGTTTTGTGCCACTTTCGAAATCATGCGGTTTAACTGTGTGATGTTGGATTTTCACAAAATGCTTGTGATGCCTACTGACTCCTGCAGTTATTTGTCGTTTTATGTCCG
The DNA here is from genome assembly GCA_019395295.1 of Osmanthus fragrans. Taxonomy (NCBI): domain Eukaryota; kingdom Viridiplantae; phylum Streptophyta; class Magnoliopsida; order Lamiales; family Oleaceae; genus Osmanthus; species Osmanthus fragrans. The sequence continues at coordinate 15,080,200 of CM033350.1, forward strand.
CTGAAGCATTAATGAGCTCACTTTTGCTAAAATCCTTTGACCTAGTCTCGGGTTCAAATTTGGTTTTAGCGGAGCGGTATGTGACTTTTTGTTTATTTAATACTTGAATAACTTTTCATGCTTTTTAGTTCTCTTGTTTTGCAAAAAAGGTCATGCCATGCAATAGATTATTGCAATTGCCGACAAAAAGTTAGATTGTGAATATTGATTAACAAAACCAATTTCATCTGATAGGTCTTCTGAAGATTCCGTCAACAAAACCATCTGACGAAATGGAAACTAGGATACGGGATATCTTTCCCAGATTTGGCACTTATCGTAGTTCCAGTGATGCTTCCCTTTTCTCAAGCTCATTGCCCGTTCTTCCCCATGAGATGTGTATGCACTATGCATAATTTAAATTTAATGCATCTGATTTGCTCAGCAGGAAATACTTATTTTGTTTTTCTTTATTGAATTGGGTTGCATACAGTGAACCTGAGGGAACCAGAGCATGTTCGTCCAATCGAGGGCATCTCGTGCGGCTTGAACAAACTTCATCCTGAAGTTGAGTACAATGACTTGCTTAAAGACATTGAACATTCTGCAATTGGAAGCTTGCTCCCTGACGATGAGGATGAACTTCTAGCTGGGATAATGGACACTTTTGACCTTGGTGGATTGCCTAATCACATGGACAACTCTGATGAATATGATCTTTTTGGCAGTGGAGGAGGTTTGGAATTGGAATCCGATCCACAGGAAAACTTGGGTGCGGGTTTCTCAAAAGCGAGTCTATCTGATGGTGGTGTTGGCAATGGAGTGGTTCAACACGGTCTTCCAAATGGCATGGGAACTGTTGCTGGAGAACATCCTCTTGGAGAACATCCTTCCCGAACATTATTTGTCCGAAACATCAACAGTAATGTTGAGGATTCAGAGCTTAGATCTCTCTTTGAGGTAATTCGAACTAGTCAGCCCTTGTTATACTTTCTTGTTGGTTTCCCTAGTATCTTTGGTCTAGGATGTGCTGTATTTGATCTCTCATTGAGGATTCAGCACAGTTTCATGAGTTAAGTAGTTAAAAAATTGTTTCAAGGATAGCCCCTTTTTAGGGGTGAGCACCGGTTCGGAACAAACTGAACCAGGGACAATGGGAATTCTACATAAAGAAACAAGCTGTTCCATGTGTTGTAATGGAAGAGTGTAAATTTAGGCTTCCAACTGTCAATCAGTTTTAGGAACATTCTTCCATTTTCTCCTTAAATTTGATAGAGTTACTAACATACTCTCATTGTGCAAATTTCTGTTTTCGTTCTTGTCAGCAACATGGTGATATCAGAACTTTGTACACAGCATGTAAACATAGGGGGTTTGTGATGATATCTTATTATGATATTCGTGCTGCTCAAACTGCTATGCGAGCATTGCAAAATAAGCCACTCAGAAGGAGAAAACTGGACATTCACTTCTCAATTCCTAAGGTTCTGACTTCTGAGTTATCCTCGTCGAAGTTTTTTACTGTTGTTATGATTGCCATTTTCTGAGCCCTTTTCCCTCTTATTTTAGGAAAACCCATCAGACAAGGATATTAATCAAGGAACTCTTGTAGTTTTTAATTTGGATCCATCAGTTTCTACTGACGACCTCCGCCAAATTTTTGGTGCTTATGGCGAGGTCAAAGAGGTAATTAATTTTATTTTCTTTACTATTTTTTCTCATCTTTATTTTTCAAAGTTCATCTGATGATTGGTTGACATCCTTTTATATATGGTATCAATTGTCTTATAGCAGATAAGGGAAACACCGCACAAGAGGCATCATAAATTTATTGAGTTTTACGACGTCAGATGTGCAGAAGCTGCACTTAGATCCTTAAATAGAAGTGAAATAGCTGGGAAACGAATAAAGCTAGAGCCTAGCCGCCCTGGGGGTGCACGAAGAAGGTTCACCTGCTGATGCATTTACTGATTTGCTTCGATTGTTCACTATTTTCTAGAATTAAACATTGATAATATCGGTGGATAGACCATTATTACCAACCGAAAAGTGTTAGAGACTGAAACAAACTCTATTATAAGCATTGCTGTGTAAAGAATTTATCTCAATTGAAATCCATGTTAGGTGATGACGTCACTTTAACTTTATGATGCAAATTGGCAACATTTACATGCTTAAATGACTTTTATCTTAAGAATTCCATGCTAGGTGATAATGTCACTTTAACTTGATGATGCAAATCGGCAACATTTAGATGCTTAAGCTCTATTTGTCTACCATTATTTTAAAACTCTTTTTTTCTCAAGCTCATTTTCAATCATACATTATCACAATAAAATATTTTGCACGTAATTCCAATTTTTTTTCTGCATTTTGTGCATAGTAATTAGATTTATGGTCTTCAAGATGTAACCTCTTAGAACTTGTATGCCTACTTTTCACTTAATAGAGATGTTAATGATTTATGCCTTGTACTTCTAATCTAATGTTGCAAGTGTCTTGTACCTTAGTCTGATGTTACAGCCGAATCAAGATCTTGAACAAGACGAGTCTCGAAGTTTACGCCACCAAGTGGGCTCACCAATTAGGAATTCTCCCCCTGGTACGTCTTATAAAGGTTTTCATTATTAGTAGCTTAATGCTGGAGATTTTATTTTATTTTTTTAATTAGTTTTCTTACATTTCGGGCAGGTGATTGGCCACTGTTTGGCAGCCCAATGGAACATAGCTCAATGAGTCCACCAGTAGGAAAGAGTTTTCCTGGATTGGCTGCCACTTCACAACTTTCGAATTCTGCTAAGTTGGCATCCATTGGCAATGACCATTCGAGGTGTAGTCATTTGGAACATTTATTGAAAAATAGATATTCAAGCCAAAGAGGTGTATTTGAACAGTCCCATTCATTTCCTGAGCAAAAATCAGGTCTTTATTCTGGAAACATGCCCTCTTTTGTCTCTTCCAGTTCAAATAGACCACATGTCGAGACATTGTCTGGGCCACAATTTCTTTGGGGAAGTCCTAAGATATACCCCGACCAGTCTAATTCGTCTTCCTGGAAAGCACAACCTGTTAGACATCCTTTTACGCCCAATGGCCACCAATGCCTTTCATACACTGATGATGAGCATAAATTTTTAAACTACTCATCTCAAAATAACCATAACCATCATAATATTGGATCTGCTCCATCTGGCATTCCCTTTGAACAACACTCGGGGTTTTACCAGGAGTCACCGGAGGCATCATTTATGTCTCGTAAAGATTGGAATTTCATGGTAAATATGGATGCTCGCGGTGCTATGAATGCTGGTACTGTTTACAGGAACAGATTGGAAACTGGTTCTTCTGGTTTTGGCATGATGTCTTCTCCTAGACTTAGTCCCATGTTCCTGGATAATGGTCATTTTCCAGGATTGGCAGCCATGGACTTGGAGGGTCCAGCTGAACGTGGGAGGTCCCGCCTTGTCGTGAACAATGTGAACCAGATAGATAACAGGGAACAATTTCAGCTTGATTTGGATAAGATTAGAAAAGGTGAAGATACTCGAACAACTCTGATGATAAAAAATATCCCGAACAAGTAAGAACGTTCAAATACTAGTTAGCTATGAATGTGAATTCCTTTTTTGGTTTCAAATAGAATATTAAGTACAACTTTTGCTCTTCATCTTTCTGTAGATATACTGCCAAGATGTTGCTAGCTACTATTGATGAGCATCATAAGAGTACTTACGATTTTCTCTATTTGCCCATTGATTTTAAGGTAAACTTATTGCTGTACTTAATGACAATCATACGATTCTTGTGATTTATTGAGCTTGCTGAATCTGACATTTCCCTTAATGCGGATGTAGAACAAATGCAATGTCGGCTATGCATTCATCAACATGTTGTCTCCATCAAAAATTATCTCATTTTACGAGGTTTGCTTTTTTACAGGAATATTTATATTTTATCAGTATTATTTTAAATAATTGCTGTATAGTATGTTATTAAATTATCAGTCATCATTATACATTACATTTTCCCTTTTTGATAAAATTGCAGGCGTTTAACGGGAAGAAATGGGAGAAGTTCAACAGTGAGAAAGTTGCTTGTTTAGCATATGCTCGGATCCAGGGAACAGCAGCCCTCGTCGCTCACTTCCAAAATTCTAGTTTGATGAATGAAGATAAGCGTTGCAGGCCCATTCTCTTTCGTTCAGAGAGCTCTGAATCTGGAAATCAGGTAACTTTAATGAATACGTGAAGAGGAGGACAAATATATACTATATTTCATAAATTTTTATACATTAAAATTTGTTTTGTGGTGATTTCTCTTCTTTTTATGGGGTAGATTTTTCGTAATTGGATTTGATTTATTTCTTTCATTACAATCAGCCAAAGTAGCATATTGTAACAAAAGTGTTGGCGTTGCTGCAGCAGATGATCCAGGGACATAATTTTTCCAGTAATTTGAACATGCAAGCCTGTCAATCGAAGGAAACAGACCCCACAAATTCACCTGGAAGCTCGAACAAGGGTTTCTTGGGTGCTGAGGTGGAGAAGCAATAGCAAAGGATTCAGAAGCAGAATAGGAAAAAGAATGTGTATACAAAGTAGGCCGAGACCCTTAGATAGCAGTACATATTTTTGCACCATGGTTTGGCATTTTGATGGGAAGGCAGAAAAAAGTTATCTAAAAGGATACTTTGTTGTCAGTGTGGATGGGAAGCATGCAGGTGAAGATAGCTAGCTATCTACAAGGTGCAATGCATTTTGTAGATTTCTTATATTTTTTCAGACTGGAAATTTTAATCTTGAATTTAGTTGGTTAAATTAGTTTTGAAGTTTGAATCTTTTTATATGTTAGCGACTGTGTTACATTTGTATAGACAGAATTCTCAACATAAATGGAAAAAATATAAGTTGGGATTCTGCAAAACTATTTTGCATCAATGACATGTTATGGAATGGAAATGGTTTGTTTTCAGTGTTTGATCCAGGATTTAGGCATACAGGGCCCTTCCACATATAAAGGTGATTTCCTATCCAGTGTATTGAAAATTGACCCAATCCGGTCAATTTGACTGGGAAAATGGGGAACTGGTCCTGTTATAGCGTAAAAATAATGTTTAATCGGTTTTCTAGTTGATGATTTTTTTATTTTTTTTTTCAAATATGAGGGACAATTCAACTTTGAAACATATCATGCTATGTTATGAACATTAGCGACATTATAGAACTTTGATGTTGGAGAATTTGATATAATTATTATCATTGCACTAATATAAAATATCTTATATTGGTAAACTCTATACTTTGTAAATTTTTGAAGTGGATGCAACTTATATCCAATGTTTAAACTACTGGAAATATATTTCAACTGACAGCGCGCTCTCAGAATTTGGGTAGAAAGAAGAATAAAATTTGAAGGGGTTAATTTTCAATTTTTCTTAAGAATTTTATCTATTTCACACGTTTAACTAAGATTTCAAAAATTTGAAAAAATACCCCTATTTGGGCTTCATTAAATTTTAATGCATTTTTTTCAATCTTTTTTTTAATCATATATTCTCCAATAAAATAATATTATACGTAAATTCAAAATTTTTCTTTGTTTTTTTAATCACATATTTTTCGAAAAATCACTATTTCAAAATATTTTTTTTTTCTCAATAACACATTTTAATGGGGCCGAAACAAGGGCTCACAGAATCAGAAATCTCAATGTATCTTGATCAGCAGACGTAGCTTGGAATGAGAGTGTAGCGAGAGTAAGGAAAGTGGTTGTGCATACACAACATTCACAAGAAGTTAAACATATATGTTTTAGAACATAGAATCAATGGGCAACATTTTCCACGTAGGCCATCAAAAGCAGGTATGGACGATTTAAGACAAATTTTCAAACAAAATTATTTAAAACAGTTTGGAATTTTTCCAAACCAAACCAAACAACTTTAATTTTTAAACCAAAACCAATCCAAACTATTTTTTTTTTTTATGGATTTGGTCCGATTTAAAATCATGATTTAACAAAGAAAAAAATTAATGAATATTAAATAACTTAAATCATAAATATTAGTCTAAAATTTCACGTTAAAACATAAATTGTATCATTAAAAAAATTACAAATCAAAGTTATATAAGTATAATCATTAAGATGCAACACATGATATAAATATTTTTCCATCTGCAATTGTAATATACGATTTATTCTCTACATAAATATAAAAATATAGTACATGAATTCATTGATTATAGTTAAATGATATAAAATAACTAATAAAAGAAAATGAATAAAATTTTTTTAATACAATAATACCTAGATACTGTGACTTTTTTGTGAATCATCCAATGCTTCCACTCCATCCAAATATTGACGAATTACTTTAAGGGAGCCTAGCAATTATTAGAACAAATAACTATCAATAAAAACATAGAAAAAAATTACCAAAAAATAAAAGAAATTGGATAATCTACCTTGAATTTAGGCAAAATTTGAGAAAATTATTAGTAGAAGGAAATGAAATGTGCAAGTTTAAATTAAAATCTAGATTTAATTGTCCGTTTAATTGTAATTAAGGATCGATGAATATGATTTAACAACAGTTATTCAACGCCTTATCCAATTTGAGGGATTTACTTTTATAGTTGTGATAGCTAATGGGCATTTGAATATAATTTAATTAATTAATTGAGGTGTATAATTGTCAAATTAAGTTTAATTGAATTATATATAATATGTTAAATTTTAATTGAGCTAAATAAAATTTAGACTTATTTATTTTCAGATATTTTTTGTTTCTTTTTATTTTTTCCTGTAAACAATTTTTAAATATTGAAACCGAATAAAAAAGTTGACGGATCCACGTGGAACCAAAATAACAGTTTCAATTCGATTTTGTGGTTTGACTGTTTCATTGTTCGATTCAATTTACTAACAAATATAAAATATAATAGTATTCTTCATCATATATATACTTGCAAAGAAACAAAATATATACATAATCACTTGCAACTCTTGACAATTAGAAGGTGTACTGCATCAAACCAACAATACTAATTTATAGGCAAGGAGAAGTAAAGATTAGCGGGATTGGCTTCAGAAGTGATGGAATAACCACAAGAGCTTCATCAAACAATACTCGAATTATGAGATAAAACTGCATCAGCTGCTTAAATTCGAGGTCGAACCCCTTTATCGTGATTTCAGTGTCTTGAATTCAAGATCAACGAGGAAGTAGCATTTATTCTGATCTCTGATATAACAAACATTACCATTCATTATATTGAGTAGTTTTTGAGAAAGGTTTAAAGCAATCCCTTCTTGTGTTGTCCATTGACTTTTTGCTCCGTTCATGTCTTCAATAAGAGTACGAGGGATGCCATTTCCTGGGTGAGCCATTCTACAGAAATGGAAAAGAGAATATAGCGTTAAATGCAGTAAGAAAATGATAAGAACTATTTTCAGATAGTAGATTTACACAGTAGTAAGCACATCAAAATCTTTTACAAAATTCTGATGTTTATTTTGCCAATTAACATATTAGGACCTGGATTCATTCACACAATATTGATCTACTTAACCGTTATGATATACATGCATTTATAGTAAAAGGAAATTCCGGGCAATATAGAGCCTTAAGCGAGAAGAAAGAAAACACCTAATGAGCAAAATATTCAGGTTAACAGTACCTAAATTGTATATGAACAAACTCATTCCCGTCTTGTATCATCTCTAATCCAGGAGAGACCTTAATTTCAACCCAACCATTTGGAGAAGGTGCATAATGCACTATGCTGAGCAAGAAATCTGACAATGCCAACTGCAGCTTAATTCGATCCCCAAGTAAACATAGAGTTTTGATTTGATCAGGGATATCATGGAGAAGTTGTAAATTCTTTTCCTTTAACAAAATCATAACTTGACTAGCAATAGCATCGATAATATTTCCCAAAATAAATTCTTCCATCTTGAGCTCAACCCTGCTGCTGGAAATGGGAGAACATTTAATACTAGAAAGCCTTTTGTTAGATAAATTACCAAGACAGAGCTCAAAACATGAATCTATGGTACCTTGCAACAATTCAAAGGCTAGGTGGAGAAATAGGAGAGTAGGACAGAATAACAGTGAATTATCAAGAACCAAAATATAGGCCTAGTTGAAATAAAAGAGACCCTCAAAAATATACTAAGCCTAAAAAAACTGAAGTTAATTAAAAAGTAACTTTCAAGTCTTAAGCTTGGCCAAACACATACCCAAGCTTAAAAGTTACCTTTTTTGACAAACAAGTTTCAACTATTTATAAGTTACTTTTCTTTTCTAGAAAACTTGCTTATATGAAAGTGAGTCCTTACTTTTAAGAAAAGTAAGCTCATGGCGTTATCACAGGAAAACTGAGACTCTTTGAATTAGGGGCGTTGTGATGTTGATAAAAGTTAGTGGGTCCCATAAAATGTGCGGTGAAAAAGAGATGAAAGTTGTGGGTTCAATGAAATGTGCGGTAAAAAATGAAGTTTGACTAGCTTTTTAACAAACAAGCTCTTAATCACATCCTGAAGTTACAGATATGGCTAACAGATTGCGAGAGGGATATTGTGGAATGTTCAAATTAAATACTGCCTTTTCCATCGAAATCATTAGAAGCTATGCAACCTACTTCTTAAAGACATACACCACTACATTATTAAATACAAATGTTCAATGCAAGTGAGAAGATTTTAAGGTCATGCCAAATTCTCTGAAAGTAAACAACTCTTATTTATATACAAACATTACGCATCGATGCCTAATTGCATACACCTCAGAATTCAACATACTAATGTCAGATATAAGAATCCATCAAAGATTATATAAAGTAGAGCATGACATGAGGTAATCTCTATGAAATAGGTGATTTAGTTCTAGCAGCAGGAGGGAAAAAAAATACGGAGACGTATTCCATTCTCTATTTTTGAAAGAATGCATAAAATAGTTGAGAAATATAGCTTGAAAAAGTTACATCTCAAACTCATAGAAGATATACTATGAAAAAAGACTTACCCGTCTTCTAAACTTTGAAAATGCATATCCTCTATAATAGATAATATCTGTCTTTCACAAGCATCACTAGTCTCAAGAAACTGCTTCTGATTCTCTGAAATATCAGAACCTTCCAGAAGCTGGTGGGTGAAACGGATTCCGTTCAAAGGATTTTTCATCTCTTGCATAATGTAAGTAAACTCTTTGAGTTTTGAAAGATGCTCCTTCTCCTGTTCGTCGTCTATGGACTGCCGTTGTTTTATCTCTATAATCTGCAAGAAGCAGAAACACCCAACAGCATTTCCAACCTCGTCCATTCTCTTATTGGCCATCAAGAACACCTCTACAAACTCTCCTTTTCTATTGAAAAATCCAAAAAGAAGCTTTTCGGTGTCATGGCCACTAATTGCTCGGTACAGTAAAATCATAAGTTTAGTGAGCACGTCTTGACCTTTGAGCTGACAAAAACTTCCAAAAACTTCCCCTGCCAACATTTTACCAACAACTTCATGTCTCCTCCAACCTGTTAGTTTTTCCATGGCTGCATTCCATTCTGAACAACAGGCATTCTCATCGGTAGCAAATATGGGTGGAATAAGTGGATTTACACTTTGTACAATAGCCTTATAATCCCCTTGCAGACGGATGAATTTGTCCATCACAATTTTTTCAGATGTGATATCCTGAGCCATGAAGCACACACCTACAATATCATTTTTATAGTCCCTACTTGTGCATGCATTAGCCAGAAGGTAAATGTCCGAATTTGGGGTTTGTATCCCAAACCTCAGCAGTTTCACCTCGACATTTTTGTCCTCCTCGCCTAAATTTAAAGTACATCAAGTTGAGTGAGAGAGAGAAAGGTAGAGTGAAGGGGTGGGTGATTGAGTGACTCAACTCGATGGTTTTGGAACAATTAAAGATGGAAGGGCCTAAGTCGAGAAACCTGAAATACTCGAATATAAGCCCCAGTTTGAGCTCCATTCTATAAAAACTCATTTTTTCCCTAACTTATTTTTTCAACCACACATTCTTTCAACACAATAATTTTACATGTAAACCCAAAACTTTTCTCTACTATTTAACACATTCTCCAAAAAATAACTATTACAAAACCTATTCTTTCAAAAAATGGGGATCAAACACACCCTAAATACGTTGCATATAGATAGCTTCAAACCAGATTGATCTTTTAGAACACGTCGTGGATGAAAAACTGCTCAATTTTTCGTATTACTCTATTTGATTGTGTCCTTAATACCATATGCATTGAGAGGGAAGTTGGTGTCTATATCACGTGGCCAACTCTGCAGTGGTCAGAACAAAGTATACTATTCCACAGATACAGCTACCCTAACTTTAAACAGAACATAGAGAGAAAAACAAATCAGTGATGCACAAATGCTACTTCACTTATATAAAAAATAGAAAAAAAGGATAAGACTTCCAATTTTCCAAGATGGTTTATGAATAAATGTATGAAGTACTCATAAAAAATGGAGCGTCTTTGACGTCTTTCAGACAGCTTTTAGCAATTGATGGCAGAAAATAATTACCTTTTAGAGCTCTGTGCAGAAGAACTTCAACAACACCGCGTGAGTCTTCATGAACAATTTCATTAACTAGGGATTTCCCCATAGCTTGAGAAGCTTGTAATCCTGTCAATTCACTCATTTTTGCATTCCATCCATTAATCAAACCACATGAATCAACCCCAAAAATTGGAGCAATGGCTGTCTCTATCAATTTGACCATTTCAACTGCCATAGAAGTAAGTTCATCCACCTCTGGCCCGTCCCAAATTATTCTGTTGAGAATGTATCGTGGGTTTAGAACCACTGTCTTCAACATCCTGAAATGAATCTCTCATTATAAGCTGTAAAGAGTGAATAGCATTAATCTCTGAAACCTCCCACGGCAAACTACGGCCTTTAACTACTTCGAGAAAGGTTTTGAATGAACATCTAGGATGCATTTTTCCACCATCATCTTTGTCCTTGGGATGATGCTTAGCCCCTCCCCATTTGATTTCTTTTGCTGTGTGGGACCTAAACCAAAATAGAAAATCTGTGGAAGTAATTCTTGCTGCAGCCATTCCACAAACTGCAACGCCGAGTAGAGCTGCACCTGGATAGCCAGCATCCGCAAGACTATCCATACTTAGCCCTGTTGAGTCCCCATGGCTAGTAAGTAGCCAATCTGCAATATCTTTAACTTGTGCCTCAGTGGGGGTAACACCAAGCAACCAACATTTCCCACCATAATATAATGCAGCCCCATCACACTTTTACAAGATCCATGATGCTAGGAGACTGAGTGACAATGCCGAATGGAGCATCACGGAGAAACATGTCACACAATAACGTTTGCATTCGGAGAATTTTCTTCTCTTCTAACTGTGATGCCAATTGCAGCTCCAGATAAAGCTGCAGGCTAAATGCCTGCATCAGGAATTCGCACGCATAGCGAAGGGGAAAAGGGACATAGCGTGGTGAAGAGTGGTGGCATACCACCAATCCCCACAGCTTCATTGAGTCGGTGTCATTAACAACAACTGCCATTGCCAAAGATGCAATCGATCCCATGTTGGCCATGTACTGAGAATGACAGCCATGGGGCGCTCGAAGTGTCGAATTAACCAAGCAAAGAGGCCGCTTAAGTTCTTCAATTTGGACTATCTTAACCGGCTGAGCATTGCAATCACAGATCATCCTGACACGACTCTGCTTAAACAAAAATCGTGCCGCTTGGGGGACATCTGTTGCGGGATAGTGCAATCCCAAGTAGGGCTCCAAGTCAGACCTTCTAATTTCAGACACAACCTCACCATGATCGTCATCATGAAACTTATAAACCATTACTCTATCATACCCAGTAAGCTTCTGAACATCTTCTACTACAGTATCACACAGAACCCCTATATCTCCCCCGGGAAGAGACTGGAGCCTCGAAATCGCCCGAACAGCTAGTTTCTGAGACTGCACCGTACCAGCATGCAGCAATGAAGGATCACCAGAATAAGCAGGCTCCAAATCAATGACAATTCCCACATCAATTCTATGTAGAATAGCATAAAAAGGCTTGTGGGTAGTCGCAGAATGAACCCAAATTGGGTTCAAAAAAGACATTTCTTTAGACCCCACGGCCTTTGCCAATGAAGCGCTTGAAGAAGGGGTAAAAAGGGTTCTTGCATCAAGTCCAAAGAGATTCGTAAACTCTTCCGACTCAACAAATTTCTTCAACCCCAACATATCAAAACAATTCTCACTATAAGCTATGATTTTAAAAGTGGATCCCTCGATAGCAAGCATACAACCAAAGGGTTGCACAAGACCACCCCTCTGGATTCTTGATAAATAAACAGACACCTGTTCCTCGGTACTCAAAATCTGTGGCGCATGAAAAACATAGTTAAGCGACTTACCCGACTCCGCAGATTGCTCAAACTCAGCCATCAGCCTCGCATCAGCACTGTACTGAGCCATGGATTTGTTGGTATTCATATTGCTTGCAGCAGAAGAAGAAAAAGCAGTAGTGTTATTCTTATTCTCGTTTTTCCAGAACTTGATATTCGAAGAAGTGGGATATTTATTTTCTTTACTCTGTTCCTCACTCTTCTCCATTTTATGGGTGTTTCTTGAAAACGATGGAGTTTCCGAAGAAATTCAAGTGGATTCAGTTTCAGTAGTAATAATAGTGATAATAGCTGGATCTTTATCATGACTGTACTTGTTTCTTCAGCAAGAGTAGACTGCTTGGGGATCATACACATCTCTTTCGTCTGCAGGATTTTAGTTTATGGTTCTAATCATCATCTTAATTACCCAATTAGAGGGAAAATTCTTACAAGACAAGATTTTGCTATTCCCCAAGCAGAACATTTTTGGTGATAATGCCAGAGCAATTTTCCTACAGATAATAAGAGCAAATTCGCCTCCTTTTTCGGTTTTACCTTTGTATTGCACGTCCAAAATCATTGACAGCAGTGCCAGCGTGTCTGCTAAGAATTAAAAGTTATTTTTTTTATAGTAAGAAATATTAATTTTAAAATAAATTTAATTGTAAAATAAATCAACTTCTTTAGATGTGTTTTAAAACAAAAAGTTAGGAGATGAAAAGAAAGATGTGAAATTGCATTATTTTCTCCTTTAGATCACTGGTTTTGAATTGAACATGTGGAGTAGAGTATAGTCCTTTTGTTGTCACACCACTAGGCCTACAATGACTTGTGAGAAAAGTGTAGGGTCTGTCTAGTATTTCCATTTATAAAATCAATTAGTAAAAGGGAAATTTTAAAAAATGTCACTATTTTTTAAAATGTACAAAAAATTTTCATTGGCGTATGATTTGATAAAAAGTATCATTTTTTGAGTATGAATGATTCATATTACTTTTAAACTCACAATTTTAGGAGCATTTAATGCTCATTAAGACTAACTTTCATTACAATTAATGTTTGATGTGATGATTGAATTTTTAAATTATAAATATTAGATATTTTGTATGTTATATTGTTAAATATGAATTTTGTTAATACAGAAATTCTCCAAAGAAATTTTATGTTAACTCATCTAATATCTTCCTTCCCCATTAACAAACTCTAAATTTATCTACATCTTCTTCATTCCTTGATCAAGCTATTGGAGTCTCCATTCATTTTAAGATGTTAGTTCATAAAAAATGTTTACATTTTTTTTTATAACTTACTAATTATTAAATGTTAAATACAATATGATCACATTTTTTTGAAACTTTTTAAACTACTATTGATGATGATGTGCTTGATATTTGAAATATTTTTTAAAAGAAAAATTTTAACAATATCATTTTGGCAAATGTGAATAATTTCATAATGAACCATAATTAATGAAGCACATTGAGTTATTAATTTTTGGTAAGAGGTAGTTGAAAATTAATTATGTCCATTAATATTTCTAATACATTCTTCCAAGGTACCGGACATTGTATCTTGTTTTCAGGCTTTTCGGTGACCGGACAATGTGTTATCTTTTTCGGCAAGTCTCGACAGTTGAAATGTCGAATTAGACATTTTGAAAACGTCGGGAACGATATTTGAACTGTCGAAACCCGACATTTTGAAACTGTTGGAATAGACAATTTAACTGTCAAATTTAATAGTTGAACTGTTAACCCAGTTTGTTCTTTCACATTCTGCTACTGCATTGATGTGAATATTGAAAGTTTTACTTCCATACTATTACATATCGGCATATTCATTGTTCATGTTTTTTATAGTTACAATCCTAAAATTTCAGGTATGAGCAATCATCTGAGATTCATCGTGTCGCATGGGGCAAGTTTGTTCATGTCGATGACGAATGGAAGTGGACAGGGGACAAAACCACTTCCCTTTTAGTGTCGAGAAGTATTAATCTAACCGGACTTGTATTACGGTTGAATGATAAATTTGGTGTCGTCAATCCCCGCACAGAAATTGAAATGAAGTTCAAAGTCCCGAACATGAATATACCGTTGACCGAAATACGCGAAAATGAAGACCTACGTTGGTACATATTAGATCATATAACCAAAATCAGAATTCAATCATGAAATTATAAAATCTTGTCTTCTTTTAATCGAACAATCCAACAAATATAGCCACGAGAAACTTATAAAATGTGTTGATACAATTACTAGTGAGACGCACGTACGTATAATCAAGCACGTGCCATATTGTAATTTTCAGGGCAAAATAGCATAGATAACAATAAATTAAAAAATACAAATAGATTAGTTACATCAAACTTTATATTTGCATTCAACCATGCTCCATGTGAACACAAAAGTTTCACCATCTTTATGTACAATCAGTTTTACATCAAACTTCATATTTCGTTGTTCTGTGCAATGCACGAATCAGTATCTACACTTGTGATTTATTTTTCATGCTGAACATTTGTAAAATGTTATCTTTCTTTGACAATGCCTCTGGATTTCTTCCACCTACCAACATTTTTATAAATGTAAGCAGCAACACGCCTCATTTTAAGAAGCTCGTGTTTCTCAATCTGCTGAAGCTCATATAAGTGGCATGAATTAGCTCCAAAATAAAGGAAGTACATAGCAAATTGAAGAAATGCAATAGAGTTCACCTTCTGTTCAAGGCCAATGTAATCAAAGTTAAAATGAAACTGAATTGATTCATGCGATGTCATAATCCTCTTCATCTATATTTGCAGACATTCAGAGCTTCACTCAGCAGAACATGAATATAGCTCTACATTAGCAACTTTGACAATGATACATTTGAATTGCATGTTATTCGAAACTTATGGAGAATGATTCATGAAAGTGGTGGCGGCCTTACCAAACTAAATGAATGTAGCTCTACATTATCATTCACCCATCTGTCAAGAATTACCGCGACGAACTGTCATTCCGACAATTCATAGCAATGTTGTTTCTCCAGTGAATCCATTCTCACTACTCCGTTCTCTTCATTACCAAATCTTTTTGAAGATCTAAAGCAGCTAAGATGAGTGAAATGAATTGTATTACTACCACAAATGAGCAACAAGTACCGAGCAATTGGGTAACTACAAGGGTACACATACATTAAAGTGTTGCATATCGTTCTTCGACATTTATAAATTGTTAATATTATCAAACACAAACACATCATCACAAGACATAATCATTATTAAACACAATACATAATCATTATCAAACACAAACCCATCATCCACCTTTGCTTATGTTTGTATGGAAAACACATCTCTAATAATAAAAAACAGTAGCATAAATTTAACTTCAAGAGTATTTATTAAAGAAAAACTAATTTTGGAATATAAGTTGAAATTGGTTTCCCCAAAACCCAATGCTTAATTAATAACTAAAGATTATTAATTTATTGAATATTAATCAAATCCCCATTAGATTAATCATTAAAGAACATTAATTTAGTGAACTAGCAAAAAAGTTGAAATCCTACAAAAAAATACATCGATAAAAACACAATAAAACTCAAACTCCAACAGAAAATTTATCATGGGCGCGGTCACTGCCGACCTTCGCCAAAAATCAGGAGAGAAATGGAGAGGGGGATCTCCTTGATGGGCGGCTTCTTGTTGATCGTGTAGGCTGATTCCATCATTATATCCTCATCTGATATAGAGAACGCATGATCCATATACGCCATGTACTGCTGCTAAATTTTTGCAAGATTTTTAAGGGTTTTTTGGTGTATTGAATTTGCGATTGTTTGATTTAGAGTAGTGGGAGTTATAAGAGAATTGTGAATGAGGATCTTGAGCGTGAAGAAGAAAGGTACTATAGGGTTTGTGGGTGGACTGGAAAATGAAAAGTTTTGAAAACCGTTTCCTTTTTCTTTTTTTCTTTTTTCAACTTTGAAATTCACGTATTTTTTTCTGACATTTGCACTGTTTTTGTACAATATTTCATCTAGTCAAATCACTTTTATTGAAGTAGTCAAATCACTTTTATTGAAGTACATGAAATATATTTAAATTTATGAACATGGACAAAAATGTACAAAAAAAAATGTCAAAATGACATTATTGCAAACACTCCAAAAAAGTGACATTTTTGTAAATGCAAAGGGAAAAAGTGTCACCCAGTGCAATTTCCTCTTATGAAAAAGATGTTCGATTCATGAAATTAAATACGACTCAAACAATATAATTCATAAATACCTCTTAAAGTTTTTAGTAAAATTTCTTTAACATCAACAAAAACATGCTCATTGGCTTTGAAGTGAAAAATAATCGCGTTAATATCCACGAAGATTAAAATTGTTACTTTTCGTATATAAAGTTCTCAACAAAAGTCATGTGGAAGCACTACATGCGTATATCTGGCAGTCTACCAAGTCAAAGCAAAGGAAGACAAAAAATGCCTTTAAATCTGAAGCACTCCCTTTGAAGCCGAATTACTCCCCCTCGAGACCGAATTGCTTCCTCCCAGGAAAAGCCTTTGCACGACCGAAGCTCCATATTGTTGAAGTGCTCATCTTCTTTGATTCAAATTTGATTAGTATCTTTAGGAATGATTGATGTAACGTTTGTATTAATAAGTGTCAGGTCTGTCAACTTAAAATGGAAGGTCGGCTGACCCGTTGTCAATTAAATCAGTCAATGTAATTAATGCACAAGTGGTGTGAGACTTCGATCTATTAGATTAGAGCACGTTGATCTGATCCAACAATCACCACGTCGGCCAGAACACTATAAATAGCCTATCATGGGCACATTGTAATGGATATCTTTTTGACAAACAAGAAATATAAGAAAGTTCGATATCATTGCTCTTGACTGATTAAATTTTTTAATATTTGCACTTATTGCTTTTTTTCTAAATTTCGTTGTCGTTCCGATCAAGAACGTGTCGTAAGTTGTCCACGTGTACATTCGAGGATACGATATCTGATGACACATTTTTTTAGATAACAAATTTACGCCGTCTGTGAGAAACATTTACAGTTAACCATGAGAATTCTGTAAGAAAAGTCGATCTTTTTGTGTTCAAAGATTTCTTGCCTTTGAAGAAAAGAGAAAATCCTTGAAGAAATTATCACCAAGAGTCATTTGGGAAACACTACTATAATCCTTGAAAAAAGAAAAACTACTTGACTTCACAATTTGAACCACCACAATGAGTAACAATAATGACGAAGCAATGCCTCGGAGGACTAGGGAATACCCTGAGGAAGGGGAACCCTCTCACCAACCTATCAACTCCCTATCAATTTCACCAACCACAAAGGTGGGATGGATCAAGAGATGGATCGAGGGGAGGATCAAGGGTAGCAGCTAGACTCAGCAGAGAAGTAGCCACCATGTCTGAAAATATGATAAACATAACCCAACAGAACCTCACCATGCAGAAGCTCTTAAGGAACATGCAAGCCCAATGAGGATATCTAGTTCCCACATACGCTACTCACATGTCTTTCCAAAGAAACTACTACCATGGAGAGGACGAGGTCCAAAGCCAGATGGCAGGGTATCATCAACGTCCTAGAGAGAAAACCCCTCATGAGAGAGAAGTTGGGATAGATACGTCAACCAACTATGTCATCGATCAACCTCATGGGTCCCCTTCAACTTTCCACTAAATTATAACCTAGAGGACGCGCCAAGGAGGTCGGTGAGCGTCTTCGATAAAATAAGCCCAGTAGCCTCGTTTGTCTAGAAATAAACCACACAAGGAGCCTTAATTTGGAGCCTAACAGATGCACGGTAACATCAACCATTTGCCTAGGAATAGGCGTGAGAGGAGGGTGGAACAGGAAAAAAATCGAGCAGGACAATCTTAGCCACCCCCAAAGGCCCAAGTTAGGAAAGATGATGATTTTGATGAGCCACAGAGGTCCTGTGACCTCGATGACGATGACGACAATCTGCCATTTTCACAAGAAATCAGGAATGCGTCTGTCCTGAACCACTTCACGCTGCCTAAACTCCCCAAGTATGATGGCAGAGGCGACCCGATGAAGCACGTCAATAGCTTCAAAACTTATATGAGCCTCAGGGTAACAACCACCGCTATGAAGTGCAGAGCTTTCCATTTGACCCTAAGTGGGGCAACTGAAGTCTGGCACACCAGGCTTCCAGAAGGAAGTATTCAAAGCTGGCTAGATTTCAAGAAGACTTTCTTGAAACGCTTCGCCACAAACGAGGAGGGAGATGGACCAATATAACGCTCCCAAGATATGAGGTAGAAAATGGGAGAATCATTAAAAAAATTCTTATCCCGCTTTACTAACAAGATGACCTACTGTGTGCAAGTCACAGATAGGGATGCGTTGATAGCCCTAAGTGGAGGATTGGATGTGAACTCTCTCTTTTGAATGGACGTGTAAAATAAAGACCTTGCCAGCTACGATGCTTCATTGGAAATGATAAGGCGCGAGATCATCAATGAAGAATTGATGGATCACCGAAATAGGGTGAGTCGAGGCCTCCCACCTTCGTAAATACAAAGAGGAAGAGGTCTCGACTCTCACTTAATGGACCACCAGGGTGGGCAATTAGACCCCTTCAATCACAGGAAAATATTAGCCGTAACAACACTTGATGCGGTTCCTACTTAGGCTTACGAGGAGATAACTCCCGCTACAAAAATGTACCAAGGAAGACCCTACCAGCAACCTCCTCAGGCAAGAAAAGGGAGGGGCCGGGGTGATGGACCTAGAAATAGGGACGAGGTCCCCTCTATTGCACATACCACCACTCTCGTAGCCACAACACCGAAGGATGTAGGAATGTCGCTAATCACCCTAACCTTCAAAGAAACAACAGTCTACAAAGAAACAAAAACACCAGGCAAGGCCAGCAACCTAGGAATGATGGTGCAGGTCGCTCAAAGAGGAACAATGTCTAGCGAAGGCGAGACGATAGGGGAAGACTTGGAGATGGTTGAAGGCAACGAAGAAGCCCTTCAGTCAACGCTGGACATGAACCCATTCGAGAAATTGACACCATTTTTTAAGGCCCCGATGTCGAGGGAGAGTCAAGGAACGCCCAAAGGAATTATGCCGGTGAAGCTAAATACCCGCCAATGGCGAGCTTCATAGTCAACAACAGTCGACCCTTCGAGAGAGGAGTCCAACCTATCACTTTCACACAAGATGATGTTGTGGGTTTTCACTATCTACATCATGATGCCTTGGTTGTAAGGGTTGTGGTGGCCATAAATGGCCTCAAAAGAATGTTGATAGACAATGGAAGCTCAGCTAATATCATATTTGGAGCTACTTTGGATAGGATAGAGGTGGACCACGAGTTAACCCAACGAATTCCCATACCACGAGGAAAGATTACCTTGGCGATAGAAATGAGAGTTGCACCTCTGATTACTCACAATTTCTTGAAATTTTTGGTTGTGGATCACCCTTCCGCATATTACAAAGTCCTTAAGAGACCCGTTTTGAAGGAACTATGGGCTGTCACTTCCATTCACCATTTGTGCATGAAGTTCACAACAAAAAATGGAATAGCCACAGTTAGAGGCGACCAGAGGAGCACCAGTGAATGCTATTCCAATTCTATTCGAAATGCTGAGCCAATGGACATCAATGCCATTTTAATGGACATTGATGTGGTCAACGACCCTGTGCAAAGGCAAAACCCTTAACATGGGAATGACGTCAAGATGATAGATGCTTCTAAAGAAGAGGCTGTGTTCGAAAAGTAGTCAGCCCTTGAGGAAGGGGAGCTGCTGGAAAAGCTAGCTAATTACGACAAATTGGATCTTCGTATAATTGATTGCGAACCACGAACTGCATCGATTGAGGAGCTAGAAGACCTTTTGTGGACTCCGAAAACCATACTAAGTTATTGAAGGTCGAAAAGTACCTGTCTGAAGTGGTGAATGGGGAACTAAAAAGTTTCTTACGTAACAACCTAGATGTCTTTGCGTGAAAGCACGATGACATGGCCAGCATAGATCCAAAAGTCAGTTGCCACCACTTAAAGATCAATCCAAAAGCTAATCCTCGTCGGTAAAAGAGAAGAGCTCTTAACCCGAAAATGTATGAAGCTCTGAAAGAAGAGGTGAAGAAATTAATTGACAACCGCTTCATTCGAGAATCGACTTATCCTATGTGGGTGTCAAACCTAGTATTGGTGAAGAAGAAGAATAATGAAAAGTGGAGGGTGTGAGTAGACTTCTCCAACCTCTATCAAGTCTGTCCTAAAGACAGCATTCTACTTCATCAGATAGACCAGCTTGTCGATTCCACTATTGGACACGAGTTGTTGAGCTTCATGAATGCCTATTCGCGCTACAATCAAATTCTAATGCAGCCAACCGATGAAGAACACACGTCCTTTATTACAGACCGAGATCTGTATTGCTACAAGGTCATGTCCTTTGGGTTGAAAAATGCAGGAGCTACATACCAGAGATTAGTTAACAAAATGTTCGCAGAACTCATTGGAAAGATTATAGAGGTATATGTGGATGAAATGCTTTTGAAAAGCTTACAAAAAAAGGACCACGTCAAGCACCTCCAAGAAACCTTTCGGATACTTCGCAGATACAAGATGATGTTGAACCCCGTCAAATGTGCCTTCGGGGTAGCCTCAGGAAATGTTTTGGGATACATGGTAAATTAGAGAGGCATTGAAGCCAATCCAGAGAAAATTAAGGCCCTAGTAGAGATGAGGTCACCTCAGAAATCCAAAGAAGTGTAGAGTTTAACTAGACAAATAGAGGCCTTGAGCGGCTTTGTTTCGAAAGCAACGGACAAATGCTTGCCTTTCTTCAAAGTTCTGAAAGGAGAGAATAAGTTTCAATGGACCGAGGAGTGCGAAGTGGCCTTGCAAGTGCTGAAAAAATAGTTGGGACATGCTCTCATTCTCTCCAAGCTTGTATCAGGAGAACCACTTTAACTGTACCTATCATTGATCGTCGATGCTATTAGTTTGGTGCCCATAAGGGATGAAGAATGTAGCCAACTACCGGTTTATTACCTGAGTAAATCATTGCTCGAGGTAGAAGCCCGCTATCCAGATATGAAGAAGCTGGCTTTAGTTCTTATTACAGCTTCACAGAAACTAAGGCCATACTTCCAAGCCCATGCCATACAGGTTATGACTAATTTCTCTCTCAAGAAAGTACTACAGAAGCCAGAAGCTTTGGGATGATTACTCAAATGGGTGAGGGATCTCAATGAATCTGACATTATGTTTAAGGAAAGGGCTGCAATTAAGGGATAGATCTGGGCACATTTCGTGGCATAGGTCACCCCTAATCCAGAAATGTAGGTGGATATGGAACTTGCCGAACTGCCCACTTGGAACCTTTTTGTTGATGGCTCCTCGGGGGAGAATAGATCCGGAGCTGGAATGGTCCTAGACAGTCCAGAGGGACATAAGCTAAACTGCGCCATGAGGGCGACTTCAAGGGCACAACTAACGCAGTCGAATATGAGGCCATCCTAGCCGGCCTCAGGTTGGCCAAAAAGATGCGGGTGAAAATGCTACTCATCAACGACGATTCCTAGCTAGTTAGCCAAGTCAATAGCAATTTTTCAGCTAAAAACAAAGGCAAGACTGCTTATTTGAAGCCGGTGTTGGATATCATCCCCACTTTTGAAAGGTTCGAATTGGAATGAATCCCACGTTTTGAAAATTCTCAGGTCGATGCCCTTTCGAAGTTGTCCAGTAGTAAAGATTCCGAATTACTCACCGTAGTTCCAATAGAACACATTTCGAGGCCCTCCATTTCAAAAGATGAAGAGGTGATGTGGGTAGAAGATACCCCATCATGGACGAAGCCAATCATAGCCTTTTTGAAGGATCAAATTCTACCATCTGATAAAGAGGAAGCACAAAAACTTAAAAGGCGGGCCTTACACTTCATTTTTCAAGACGAAATTCTGTACAGAAGGGTTTTTTTCATGCATTTTCTCCAATACATAGGCAGTAAAAAAGCTAATTATGTGCTCCAAGAGATACATAAAGGAGTGTGTGGCAATCACTTTGGGGGATAATCCTTGGTACAAAAGGTGCTAAGACAGGAGTACTTTTGGTCGACCTTGAAAAATGATGCCCAACAATTTGCAAGGTGTGATAAGTATCAACGCTTAGCAATAGTTCAAAGACAACCTTCGTAGGAGCTTACTGTTGTTTTCAGCCCCTAACCATTTGCTAAATGGGGGATTAATCTTATTGGAACTCTGCCATAAGGAAGAAGTAGTGCCTGTTTTGCAATTGCCGTCATCGACTACTTCACCAAGTGGGTCGAAACCGAATCGTTGACAAAAATAACTGAAGCCAACACTTCCAAATTCTTATGGAAAAATCTTATATGCCGATTCGGTATTCCTCACTCAATTGTTTCAGACAATGGACGAAAGTTCGACAATAAGAAGGACAGAGACCTATGTGAATTGGGAATCAAAAAGCATTTTTCTTCTCCGTACCATCCCCAGTCCAACGGTCAGATAGAAGCTATAAATAAGACCATCAAGTACACTTTGATGAGAAAACTGGATGCGTCAAAAGGGACCTGGGTGGACGAACTGCCTCAGGTCTTATGGGCAATCCGAACTACTAGCTAAACAGCCACAACGCAAACACCTTTTTGGAAGGAGGCACAACTTCACCTTTTTGGCCAACAACCTCCATGTAGTCCCTCTCAACTTTGTCCCTCACAGCTTTGTAGTAACTAATGAGGGCTTGAGCCCCAGCCTCCTCGCCATGGAGGTAGCCGTCATATCAAGCGTAGGGTGCCTCATCTTTTCAAAATTTTCTGCAAAAGAAAACAAAAACGTCGGACTCTAGGTTAACAAAAGATACATCTCCGTGCCATCAAGTTGAACTCTTCAAAGAAGCGATTGGATAGGATCAACCTCTCGTATTCTCTGGATGAGGCGGGACGTCGATAAGTATCCCTTATGAGCTCAATGTCAGCCTCGTCAAGTTCAAAGCGGTCAACGTTCCAATAAAATACAAACACACAAGGTCAGACACAATGCTTGATTAACTTCTCAACAAAACACTAAGGAGATACAACGCTCACTAGCTTCGGAGTATGAGGTGGGAACTGTCATATGGGGAACGGTGTCCCCCTCACACACCTGTCACTTTCCTATCACCCAGAACCATGTCTCATTCCACCCTTTGATGGAAGAGGAAAGTCCTATGACGAAAGGAAAATGTAACCCCCACGGATATAAAGAATACCAATCCCTGGAATCATCTTTCCCTATGATCTAGGCTAAAGAATGGTTTGGAAGACGTGGAGAGACAGGTCTTTCCGTAGGAAGATCTCCTTCCATAGGAAGTACGAACCCACTAGTTGGGTCCAGGCATTAGGAACGAGTTGGGTGGGAGCTAGTCCATACAACCTAGGGGCATCTCTGAAGAAGGGGTGCAAAGGTAACCCAAGACTTGCCTTCAAGAGGTTCTCACTAATGGCTAAGCACCCCGACCTCGAATAACAGGCTCGTTCATTAGGGGAGGGGGCTAAAAGTTCTATGTCGTAAGTGACGCAGTATTTTTCCCTCCAAGTCATTAATTGAAAGGAGTCAGCAGTAGATGAGATCTTAGCAGCCCCAAAACCCAGTTCTTCACTCCCCCTACCCTCTACCCGAGGCGGTGAACTTTGTCGAGCCCTAATGGCTTGGAAGAGGTCAATAGTGTTCAAAATCTCTACCCTCATTTTAGAAGCAATCTCACTCAAATCAGCTCCCCTCTCAAGTAGAAGCACTAATGGCCACGTGGAAGCACTAATGGCCATGTGGAAGCACTACATGCGTACATCTGGCAGTCAACCAAGTCATAGCAGAGGAAGACAAAAAAATGCCTTTAAATCCGAAGCACTCCATTTGAAGCCAAAGTACTCCCCCTCGAGACTGAAGTGTTTCTTCCTAGGAAAAGCTTCTGCACGATCAAAGCTACATGTTGCCGAAGTGCTCGTTGTCTTTAATTTATATTTGATGAGTATCTTTAAGAATATTAATGTAACGTTTGTATTAATAAGTGTTAAGTCTGCAGCCTAAAATGGTCGGTCGGCTGACCCCTTGTTAATGAAAGCGGTCAATAAAATTAATGCACAAGTGGTGTGAGACTACGGTCTATTAAATTAGAGCACGTGAATTTGATTCAACGGTCACCACGTCGGCCAGAATACAATAAATAGCCCATCATGGGCACATTGTAACGAATGGTCTTTTTGAAAATCAAGAAATATAAGGAAACTCAGTATCATTGCTCTTGATTGATTAAATTTTTTAATACTTGCACTTATCGCTTTTTTCTCTTTTTCGTTGTCATTCCGATCAAGAACGTGTCATAAATTATCCACGTGTACGTTCGATGGTATGACATCTGTTGACATATTTTTTGGGGTTAACAAAAATAATTAATTATATTTTTATGACATTGATAAGTGTATTTATTACACTTATCTCAGTCGTTAAATTAGAGCAATTATTGTTATTTTAAATTAATTGAGACTTAATTACGTGTTTATTTCATTTGTTAGGTGTATGTCGACAAAAACAGTTCGTATGGACAAAATGAGCAAAAAATTGGCAAAAAATGGACTGAATCCAAAGTTTGTAGACTAAATTACAAAATGATAACAGTTTATTTGGACCTAATATCAATGATTGGAAAAGGTGTGGAGTCAATTAGATGGAATTTGAAGCTAAATGACCAAGGAGACATGTTGACCACTGAAGTCCGAAGTCAAAAATTATGTACTTGGAATTAATTTCTTCCAAATGGCAGTTTGGTTATCAACCGCAGCTCGGTTACCTGTTGCAGTCTTATCAGAATGCCGCCGTCAATCCAGAGAACATCATGATTGCAGGTTTTTGATAACATGTCCAATCAAATCAGGTACATTTGGAGGGGAATGGCGGCGGCACCGCCCTCCTCGTCCAATCAGCTACTTTTCATTGCTAACTTCCATGCAAAAGTGATGATTACCTGGTGAGACAAAACTATGTGGATTTGATGGGAACCGACCTCATTAGCCAATCACAACAAAGGATGGCGGCACACGACTCTGAGCTCGGCATGATGTATGAAGTTTTTGATTTGACGTCTTCCTTACTATTTTCATCTAAATTCACCTATAAAAGGATGAACCTTTTTGCTTGAAAGAGACATGAGTTCAACGCCAAAAACATTACTCTACTCCCAAACTTGTACGAAATTAATGCAAGATCTTGACCCTTTTTCTTAAAGTTGTCTCAAATCAAATATTTACATTTTTTACGTCAACAATTTGGCGCTAGATACAAATGAGTCACAATCCTACCTCGGAGAGTGAATCTCACACTCGCCCCAATGAAACCAATACTCCCCGCACTTCTAAAGAAGGCAGGATCAATCTGATATGGACAACCCTCAAATAGTTGTTATGAGGGAAGCCATTGAAAGGCTGACCAACACAGTCAGCAGGCTGGAAAGAAATCAAGCTCCCTTTTCCCCACCGCGTACAGATGTGGGATCTCCATCTAGAAGAAAAACAGGAAGACCTCCCACCAGAAGGTCCCTTCATTTTTCCAAAGGGAAGTCTTCCAGAAGTCACACCGACGAAGTAAGGAGTCCGCCACCAAGGAAAAAAACCACCACCAAAAGAACTAGCAGCGTGTTTAGTAGATTGGGTTCCTAACAGTCATTAACACCTTGGATGAAATGTACCAGATCTGACCTAAAGCGTCCGTTGAAACCAGAAGAACCTGAAATAAGTGCTTTAAAAAAGCGTATTGCCGACCTGGAGGCAAAAGGCAAGGGGGTATCCGAAAATTATTTCACCAAACGTCACATCCCCTTTTCGGAGGACATCCTCGCTGAACCTTTACCTCAAAAGCTCAAAATACCACAATTAACAAGGTACGAAGGAGAAGGAGATCCCCTTAGCCACCTGGACAAGTATACCTTATGGATGCAGCTGCTAGGTGTCGGTGATGCAATCATGTGCCGAGCTTTCCCACTAACTTTGGGAGATAAAGCACAAAGATGGTTCAGAAGGCTGCATCAGAGGTCCATAAAAAACTGGAACGACCTGGCCACAGCTTTCCTTGCTCAATTCATGGGCTCCAAAGCTAGGACGACGCCTAAGGAAAGATTGGTCAGCATCAAGCAAGGGAAAAGCTAGTCACTGAAAAGTTACCTCGGTAGATTTAACAAGCAATCAATGGAGGTTGAGAAAATCTCTGACGATGCCGCCCTCATGGCAGTCCTTTCCGGGTTAAAGACCTAGAACACTATTCTGGTGGTCCGTACATGAGGACGGACCCAGCACATATCATGAGTTCCTGAACCGAGTTGAAAAACATATCAGCGCGGAGGATGCTACTTCGAACCAGGAGAACGCTGGGCCAATCCACAGCCCGCTAACCATAATAGAGAAAGAAAACCAGACAAGGGAATTCTACATGAACCAAAGAGAGATCGGAGGACGAATGACCGATCTAAAACTCAGTCGCGCCGATTTCATGACTACCACCCACTAACAACCACCTTGGAAGGAATCTTCATGCAATCTGGAGACAGAAGCATTCCGTAAATCGGCGTTCCCAAAGAAAGAGCGGGTTGGGCGAGGAAAATACTGCCGATATCACAGGTCAGTCGGACACAACACCGACGATTGTCGGGACCTAAAAGAAGAAACTGAGTCTTTAATCCGACGAGGTCGCCTCCAAGAATTTGTAGCTAAACCCGCGGAGGCAAACCCAACACATCCTCAACCCCCTCAGCCATAGATATAAGGAAACCGATCTCAACCTGCAATTCCCGAACTCAATCCTCCTCCCAAAGCGGAGATCAGAATGATGGTTGGTGGAAATCAATATTTGGAAGGATCCAGAAGAGAAAGGCGCAGGCAAGCTCGAGATGCGCGGATGTGGCCGAACTACGATATTAGAAATTCAGCAGTTGATTTTGAGTGGTTCGAATTTTCTGAAGGAGATTCCTAAGGAGTCTTGCAGGATCAAAGTGATGCTTTGGTCATCACCATGCCCATTACCGGAGTTTAGGTGCATCGAACTCTGGTGGATAATGGGAGTCCGTAAATATACTATATACCCAAACTTTGAGGCAGCTTGAAATCAGAACGCTACCTCCAGCCGTACTACAAAAGGCTGCAAGGATTTTCTGGAGATCCCATTGAAGCTAAAGGGTAGATCGTCCTTATTGTAGAACTGGGCGAGGTTTCCTGCCAAAGGAGAATCTGGGCTGACTTCGTGGTAGTTGATCTGCCGTTCAACTACAATGCAATACTGGGGAGACCCATATTGCATGAACTCAAAGCTGCCACTTCGATATACCATTACCGCATGAAGTTTCCCACACCTTATGGAGTTGGGAGGGTACATGGAAACCAAGCTGAGGCCAGGGCCTACAACGTCTAACTGTCCCAGACCCAGGTCTGCATGATGGGAGAAGAGCAGAGCGCTTCGAAAAGAGAAGCGAAGCTGAAAAGATCTATTGTTGCCGATCTATCTGAGATCGACATCACTGCGAGACACAGCAAAAAACCACAGGATGACCTACTATCCTTCAAGGACGCCGAGGTAGATCCAAACCCATATCCTGGCGTCCTGGTAGTCTCCTTACCCGTGGTCGAAATTAATATACCAAAAGTATTGGTTGAAACCGGAAGCGCGCTCAATATACTCTTCACCAATACTCTAAGGTGGATGGGAATTCCCCTTTATTTCCTTCAACCATATCTAAATATGGTGCAAGGGTTGAGTGGAGCGCTAGTAAAGGCAAGAGGATCGATTAAGCTTGCCGTCGAAGCTGGGGAAACCCTCCGACATTGGAGAACTAACGTTGAGTTCGTGGTCCTAGATTCCATTTCGCCCTACGACGCTGTGATGGGGCAACCTTTGCTGTTCAACCTCCGAGCTGTGGTGTCTTTATTTCACTATTCAATCAAGTTCCCAACACCTCATGGAGTAGGAAAAATCAAAGGAAATAGGGAACTTGTTGAAATGTGTTGAAGGACCGGCCGATCTCAGACAGATCGTAACAATCAACCCCCTCCAGCCAAGTGTATAATGCTCGACCTCGGTCCCTTGGATCCCTGTACAAAAACCAAAGGGGGAGAGCCAGTGGAAGAGCTGGAAACAATATCAGTTTACGAAAACGATCCTACCAAGGAACTCAAGATAGGGAAAGAGCTGCGACCTCCGATACGAGGTCAGATGATGTCCTTCCTTCAGCAGAATCTGGATATTTTCATATGGAGTCATGAGGATTTGGAGGGAATTGATCCGAAAATCGGCTGTCACAAGCTAAATATTGATCCGGAAGCTCGGGCAAAACAGCAAAGGCGCCGACCTCTAAACCCGAATAGATATGAGGCTTTAAACATTGAAACACAGAAATTGCTCCGCAACAAGTGTATTCGCGAAGCTCATTATCCTGAATGGGTTGCTAACCCCATTCTTGTGAAGAAAAACAATGGAGATTGGAGAGTGTGCATTGATTTTACCAACCTCAATAAAGCGTGTCCAAAAGATAGCTTTCCATTGCTAAGAATAGACCAAATGGTGGATGCTACTGCTAGACATGAGTTGCTTAGCTTCATGGATGCGTACTCAGGGTATAATCAAATACCCATGCATGAATCGGACCAAGAGCACACCTCTTTCATCACCGATCGAGGTCTGTACTGTTATCAAATGAAGCCCTTTGATCTCAAAAATGCTGGAGCAACGTATCAATGCTTGGTGAACTCTATGTTTACCCAACAGATTGGGAAAACTATGGAGGTATACGTTGATGACATGCTTGTGAAGAGTATGAGGATCGAGGATCACCAACAACACCTTGCTGAGATGTTTGAGATCCTAAGGAAGTACAGGATGAAGCTGAACCCAAAGAAGTGTGCTTTTAGCGTAAGCTCGGGTAAATTCCTGGGTTACATCGTCAATCAACGAGGAATCGAAGCCAACCCCAAAAAAATAAGAGCTATCCTTGACATAAAAGCACCCACGAAGCCTAAGGAGGTCCAGAGTCTAACTAGGAGGGTAGTCGCCCTCAGCCGCTTTGTGTCAAAGTCAACAGATCGGTGTAAACCATTCTTTGATGTGCTGCGAGGTGGAAGAAAATTTGACTGGACTTCTGAGTGTCAAAACGCATTCGACGAGCTAAAGAAGAAACTGGCCCAGCCACCAGTGCTGTCCAAACCTAAAGCATAAGAAATGTGACAAGTGCCAATGCCTCGCTCCTTTCTCCAAAGCTCCTCCACAAGAGCTTAACTTTATAGTAACACCTTGGCCCTTTGCAAAATGGGGAGTCAATCTAATTGGCCCGATGCCCACGGGACGAGGTGGGGTTAAGTATGCCATAGTGGCCGTTGATTACTTCACCAAATGGACTGAAGCTGAGCCGCTTGTGAAGATTACTGAACAGAAGAAAACTGACTTCCTATGGAAGTTCATCATATGTAGATTTGGAATACCTTATTCCATTGTCACTGACAATGGAAGGCAGTTCGATAACACCCGCCTCATCAATTTCTGTGAAGAGCTTGGCATCAGAAAACATTTCTCCACACCTAACCATCCCCAGGCCAATGGTCAGGTTGAAGCCATCAAGAAAATCATAAAGTATACACTGAAAGCTAAGCTGGATGTTCTCAAAGGCAGATGTGCGGATGAACTCTCCAGTGACATTATGGTCTTACCGAACTACTACGAGCACAAGCACACGAGAAATGTCATTTTCTCTAGCATTTGGCGTGGAAGCAGTAATCCCTTTGGAGATGGGAATAGTTTCGTTCCGAACTGCTATTTATGATTCAGCTGAAAATGAGAAGGCTCTATGGGGAGAATTTGATCTGTTAGAAGAAAGAAAGGATTATGCAGCACTCAGAAATGCAGTCTACAAGCAAAGGAACCACGCTATTACAATCAAAATATGCAAAAAAGAGAATTTGAGGTAGGATCTCTGGTCCTGTGAAAGATTTTTACTGCCACAAGGGAAGTTGCTTCAAAAATCTTGGTCCTAACTGGGAAGGACCTTACATCGTAGCAAATATATTACCAAAAGGAGCTTACGAACTAAAAGACATGGAAAGAAATCATTTGCCACATCTCTGGAACGCAGAACGTCTCCATCAATACTACCAATGATGTAGGAGGACTCAAAAATATTGTAAAGGGATTTCATCATTAATAAAAAAAAATGTGTGTTTCTTTGTTCCTACATGATTCGTTCAAGAAAATATCAAAGCCTCACTTCCTCAAGTGAGCCGAACTAAGGTTGCATGTGCTGCAACACTTAGATAAATTTTCTATCAAGGACATATCAAAGCCTCACTTCCTCAAGTGAGCCGAACTAAGTTGCATGTGCTGTAACACTTAAATAAATTTCCTATCAAGGACATATCAAAGCCTCACTTCCTCAAGTGAGCCGAACTAAGTTGCATATGCTGCAACACTTAGATAAATTTCCTATCAAGGAAATATCAAAGCCTCACTTCCTCAAGTGAACCGAACTAAGGTTGCATGTGCTGCAACACTTAGATAAATTTCCTATCAAAGAAATATCAAAGCCCTACTTCCTCGAGTGAGCCGAACTAAGGTTGCATGTATTGCAACACTTAGATAAATTTCCTATCAAAGAAATATCAAAGCCTCACTTCCTCAAGTGAGCCGAACTAAGGTTGCATGTGCTGCAACACTTGAATAAATTTCCTATCAAGAAATTACTAAAGCTTCACTTCTTCAAGTAAGCTGAACTAAGGTCGCATGTGCTACAACACTTAGACATTTTTCTAACCAAAATAACTCAAGCCTCGCTTCTGTCAGTGAGATGAATTATTATTGAACTGAAAGTAAGAACTTTGTTTTGCTAAGGAAGGATACGAACAAAAAATTGATTAACAAAATTTGCAAAGACACTAATAAAATTACATTCAATTAAAAACTTGGAATTCATTACAAACAATTCTGTAGTTCGGTACAAAGCAGTCTAAAAAAAATGCGAATCAAGCCTAACTACGGAGCCTGAGGAGGATGAGCTTCTTTCTCAACATCTTCATCTGCTGGAGAAAGATGAATTTCGGCCTCAGCAGATAAGTGCTCCAGCTCTTTCCTCTGCTCCTCCAGGGCTTCCTTGAGGAATGCTGCATCAAAATCTGGCCTCTCATTGCTAATATATTTCACTATCTCCTCCAGGGCCACCATGTAGGCGTCCTGGGAAACAGCATCGAATTTACTTGATGCCCTCCAAAGGTCCACGGCTTTAAGAGCCCTGGCCTCAGCCTCCTCCACTTTCTCCTTAGCAACCAACTACTCCTCCGCAGCCTTAGCTCGCTCCACATCAAGCTGAGCTTGAAGCTCATCAGCACGCCTCTTCTTTTCTGCAGCCTTTTTGTTTGTCCTTTCTCCCCAGGCCTGCAAGGTGACATAATCATCTAGCAGCCGCAATTCTGAGCCAGACTTCGCCTCCAGCTCCACCCCCATTTTATTCAGCTTATCCTCATAGCTCATCTTCTCCTTAGCAAAGGCGGCCCTCTCCTGCTATATCTTCTCAAAAAGGCCCATGGCTTGATCCCTGGTTTCCAGCAACTTGTCCAGTTCGTCCTTCACCTGCATCCACGAAAGAAACTATGTTAGGTCGTAACACATTAATTATTACTGGAAAATTGAAGTATTAAGGTCGGAATATTATACCTTTTCCGCCACAGACATCATGTATAAGACTGATCTGTGGCTATGTAGCTACTATTTGTTCCCCTACTGGCATCTCAGCAGCGAAGCTCTACTCTTTTTTCACTCCAACTCCGAGTAAGTGAATTGGCGGAGTCTCTGAGAGAAGGTGGGAGTGTTGCAGTGGACTCCCTGGCCGGAGAAGGAGCTCGGAGATAATCCAGGAAAATCTCAGGATGATGCCCAATCAGGACCTCCAAGTTCCACCTCTGGAGGTCTGGACACCTCTCTTGCGTCCTGGAAGAACCGGCCTCCATGGTAGGCAATGGTGTCCTAGCTGGGGACAACCTCTGTGGGGTGACTTCTGGTGAGAACAGCTCGACGGCAGTTACTGGAGTAGGGTCTACATTCCGGGGTGTCCCAATACCCCTTTTCTTTAAAAGTGGGAGCTCGTCCTCCACTTCAACCTCGTCCTCCACTTCGACCTCGTCCTCCTGAGGCTTGGCCATTGTCACTGCTAGGAGATCTTTCCTTTTTCCCCTCTTAGCTGCAGCCTCCTTTGCGGCCTTCAAACTCAACATGTCTTGGCGAGGGTCTACAAAAAAAACAGTTAGCACACAATAATCAATCAAAAGAGGCTGAACTCAAAAAAAAATACTTACTGGATGCAGTAGGGTAAGAAGATGAAGCTCCAATCGCCAGCCCCCTAGGTTGAACACGAAGCAAATCGGCCCGAAAAAGGTTCTCCTCTGAGATCAGGAACTTGCAAGACCTCTGCCTCTTGTCAAACCCCTGATTGTGTCCGCACATCTCTTGTCGGCCGCGCTCAAATTCCCGACCTTGTAATCTGCAGAATAAAAAGAAATTATTAGAGTTATAATCATTTCAGTTTGGCTAAAAACAAAAGTTTACCAAACTTACGTAAAAGGTGATACAAAGCTGGGACGACATCTTCCTTGTGTTCTTCGGCAGGGTGGAACTGCCACTCTCCCAGAACGAAGAAGAACTCCTTCTTCCACCTTTTTATTGAAAAAGGGGTATCTAGAACTAAGGATTTCCCCGTCCTCGGTCTAACGTTGGTATACTACCAGCCTGAGTTCTTCCCATCCTCCTTAAAAGTGAAGAGGGAATTGAACTGCTCCACTCCCAGCTCGGGATTGCCCATCCTATTCCACAACACTGGGTGACAATCAACGTTCGCCACCCATTAGGGCATAGCTGAGTGAGAGCTATGCCCCAGTAAGATAGGAACCTACGGATGATCCTAAGAAAGGGTAACCTAAGTTCGTCACTAAGGATAGCCGAGTTAAGAGCAATACATCCCTTAGGGAGAGCGTTAGCTTGGTCAGATGGTTCCGGGACTACCAATTCTATTGACCGAGGAATACTATACTTACCCCTCCAGTTCGCTAGCATATCCCCCGTAACTACCGACCTATACGAGCTCGCCTCCCACTTTGCAGAACTCATCTGCCCTACTACTATCATGAGAACCCACGTCCTCAGCCTTAGAACCCTCATTATCAGAGTTCATCTCCCTAGCTTGACCTAACCCTACCGGATTAATAACGGATAAAGGAATTGGAGAAAAAACCTCCCTACAGTTAGAAGAGGACGAAGAGGAGGTGGGCAGAATTGACTCTTCTTGCTGGTTAGCCCAGGATAAAACCCTAGACTCGTCCAAACTCATAAAAAGCTAAAGATCGAAAGAAAGGAACAAAAATGTGCGCATTTTTAGAAGAAGTGGAATACCTGAATAGACGACATTACTCAGCTAGTGCTGGAAGAACTAAAAGAAGAATTGCTACCTTGCTCGGGAGAGAAAACTTGCGAAGAAAAATAGTGAAGATGACAGGAAATGGTATTTAAAAAGAAGGGAATACAAGAAGTCTTCATCTCAGCCGTTAGATCTAAAAAAGGAAGGGCCCAAATTCATTGCTTCAAAACTACGTTGTTTTGGGGTGACTTTCAGTATTCTGTCAGTGCTTGACAGCTCAGTGCCACCTGTCATTTGATCCTTCGTCATCAGAATTAAAAAATTAATGTTCTAAAAAGGCGTGCCTATGTTACTAAGATTAGTCCGCGTACAACGGACGGATTGACCTGGGGGGTAACTGTTGACCACCAAAGTCCGAAGTCAAAAATTATGTGCTTAGAATTAATCTCTTCCAACTGGCAGTTCGGTTATCAACCCTAGCTCGGTTACCTGCTGCAGTCCGTCCAATCAGCTACTTTTCGTTGCTAACTTCCATGCAAAAGTGATGATTACCTGGTGAGACAAAATTATGTGGATTTGATGGGTTCCGACCTCATTAGCCAATCACAACAAAGGATGGCGGCACACAACTCTGAGCTCGGAGTGATGTATGAAGTTATTGATTTGATGTCTTCCTTACTGTTTTCAACTAAATTCACCTATAAAAGGATGAACCCCTTTTGCTTGAAAGGGACATGAGCTCAACGCCAAAAATATTACTCAACTCCCAAACTTGTTCGAAATTAATGCAAGATCTTGACCCTTTTTCTTAAAGTTGTCTCAAATCAAATATTTACATTTTTTGACGTCAACAAGACATAAAAAAGAACTCAAAGGAATGAAGACCAAAATTGAGGGACTATAGTGCAACAAAAGAAAGAATGTTGAAACGGCACGCACACACAGGCTTGAAGTGGCGCGCACGGGGAACCTTAGGGTGCACTTATCGAGAGCTAAACCACAAAGCAATGCGCACGGTGGAACGTGTATGGCACACGTGGAGGGTAAAATTTTGGGCCGTTCTTTACCTAGATTCTTATGGAACCAAATTTAACATACTATTTAAGCTAGAGAATACGACGAGAATGAGTACACACATTATTATACATATTTTTCACCACAAGAAGGAGGCTAACACGTTATTCAGAGGCAATCAAATCAACACAAGAAATTAAATATTCAACGTCCGAGTTGAAGATTAACGAAAAAAAAAATTGATTTTTCACTTTCCAAATTATTGATTTCAATCGCAGGTGATGTTTTTCCAAATCTATGTGTGATTCATTAAATAACATGTTAGGCTAATTATTTTCATGTATTGGATGAAGATAAAACATTTTATTATTTATTTTTAATTCAAGACAAGTAATTTAGTTGAATTATTGCAATTTTTCTTTTTTATTAATCTAGTATGCCTAATTTTATTATTTGATTGCTTCATCACCAATTGAATATATGGTTGCTTCTTGTGGTCTCAAGAAGCTCACAATAGGAATACAATACTGCTTGATTAACATATGTGCAATAAATGTTGGGAATAACATTCATCATGTGTGCAATTTTTGAGATAATTGTGAAATTAAATGCGCTCTATTCTTTCGATTTCGGACTGGGAATAGATTTAGATCGTGACTAGAATAGATTTAATTTGTTTTGAAAAAGAAGATTAATTACAATAGAATTATCAATTATCAAGAATGTATGAACATAACTAGCTACGTAGTCGAGAATTGAAATAGATAATAATAGGCGGATTCGTAATCCAATATATTCATTCCATATACATACTAAATTCGAATTTTACAAGCTTTAGCCGATTAATTTAGAATAATCACAAACTACAATCACTTTTGTTTTGCTCACTTTAAATCTAACTAAAAACTAGTAAACCAATTTAAATTTTATTCCTCGTGAGACGATACACGTGAGACGATACACGTTACTCATCAAATATTACTTGTCAACAATCCCGTGCATTTGCGGGATTTCACCGAACAGACATTGGTTGTACCATTATGTGAACTTATTACCCTAGCATTAATTTAGTATTTTATAATTTAATACTCGCATAACTGGCGTTACAACATCAATCGAAGTGATACTAAGTGTCATTAAATGATATGGACAATCAATTGAATTTCAAAATTTCACCTGTAATTAAGTCTCACATAATACAACATAGACAGGTGCTAGATAGCATTATTCATAAAATTAAGTTACTCATGAAAAATAGTAAATTAAGTGCAGGTACTGTCGCTGAAATTTTTGGTGAAACATGGGGCTTTTGAAGCTGTGTAATAAAGTCCCTCTGTACTAAAAAAGTCAAGGCTCACAAGTCACAACTAGTGCCAAAAGTTACTTGAAGAAAAGAAGTAAAGGATACACTTCAAATCGTCAACATCATCATGATAATACCACCTTGTCCCAGTTTCATCAAGCATGGAAGACTATTGCTTACCGTCGGGAATTGCAGAATTATCCAGCAGAATGCAGGATTTGGATGTGCCCATGAATGCCAAGGGTCAAACTATCAGGATCAATCGACACTATCAAGTCATGCTAACTTTGGAGATTGGCCTTGAAGAATAGACAACTCAAAAGGTTCAGGTGCACCGTCAAAATCTGGTGTGGCAACATCTTGATCCTGCAGGTAATAAGAAATCAGTCTTCTGAAATATGAGTAAAATTGTAAGTATTAATGTCAAATCCATTATTGCATCCTATGATGATCATAACCACATAATTACCTAAACAACTCGGTAAAGATCATAGCTAAAGTTTAAATATGAACCGTGGATAATTGTTTCTAACAGAAGGTTATTTCATCAAAGACTTTGTAAGAGATGACGAGCCTTCAGAACTCCATATCTCCAAAATATTAATTTAGTGCAACTGATACGGCTCAAGGAAAAACAAGTATAATGCAGCTTCTCTTCCGAGACCAGGACCTTAAAGAACTAGAAGTTACTCAAAACTACCTGTTGATGTTGGCTCAAGCTTTGAGTCAAATTCTGTTCTGAAGTAACTAGATGGAGCTGCTGCAGATTTTCGTGCTGTGGCGTCTGTGGTAAATTCTGATGCACATTTTGTTCTTGTATCTGGTCATGTTCTTGCTGAACTTGCATAGGCGGATATCCTTGTTTATATAACTGGTACTGCTGCAAAAGTAGCTCGTGTCCATGTGCTGTATGTTGATATCCTTGTTGATGCATCTGGTATGCAAGCTGTTGGTTTTGCTGGTAATACTGTTGTTGCATCTGTTGCTGATAGTACTGTTCCATCTGTTGGACATATTGTTGCTGGTGCGCAAGCTGGGCATGCTGCTGCTGCGATTGCAACTGATAAGGCGGATGTTGTACATAGTGTTGTTGCACTTGAGGAACGGGCTGCTGCTGCTGATACTGCTGTTGCAGAAAATGCTGTTGCTGCTGATACTGATATTGCAACATCTGATTCATCGCTTGGTCATGGGGCATTTGTCCAGGCTGCCGACTACTTTGCAAATTACTTTGTAACATATTTTGTTGAGAATAAGAAACAGGAACAGGTGGGGATAATAGCGGTGATTGTCCTGCAGCTGTCACCATGTGATTTCTTGGATGAGAATTTTCATCAGTTCTGGAAGACACTTCTGGATTTGGATGTACTTGTGCTAGAGTATGATTTTGATGATTTTCTGATCTATCTTTATCAGATTCACTCGGAAGTTGTGGTGAATCAACAGTCTGAACGCTATTTGGGCTGGCAGAGGTATTATAATTAACACTGGGGAAATTCTGTGATGGGCTCCGACTAGAGGCAGACGTGCCTTTTGTAGCCTCGAACTCTTTACAAGACATGGGCGTAAACTCCTGAGATTCCTTTGCCTGCAAATTTGAAGAAATGTTATTCAAAAAAACTGGCTGCTTATGCTCATGGTCCGGCTCTGAATGAAAATTAACTGAACCGGAGCATCCACGCAAGGCTTCTACAGAACCAGTTGGTCCCAATGATTTGCTAACCTCGTCAGTTAATTCATGTGGTCGGACCAATTCGGTAGTGACCTCCATTAATTCCCTTTTATCTTCTCTAGGTTGACACGTCAAATCAAGAGTTGATTCAACTGATCCAGGAACATGATCTCCAGAATGATGTTTCGAATTATGAGCTAGGTCATTGTCACGGGATGCATATTCCTTAGATACAACTGCAACTTCAGTGGATGGTCTCTGCAGTTTTTCCTTTGTATTGTTGTCATAGTCCATTTGCATTGAATAATCTTCTAAAACTGGACTGGGCTGGACATCATTATTCTCAGCAAGTACGGGTACCTGTTCTTGCTCTGCAAGTTTAATTAGATGATTAAAACTCTGGGTTTTGGATGCCTGGTCAATCCCAAGCCCAGCTAAACTAAAGTTCTGACTTCGGTTTCACAGCTGCATTTAATAAATGGTTGCCTGATATAGGCTTCTTGCACAGGGCTCTTATCCTCATACACTTGGGAAATAATTGAACATGACGGTTCCAAGCCTTTCTTACATCATTTACAGTTCCACAAAGGTCAACAAACTGCTTCATTATAAATAAACGGATATCAATGACACATCAAACAGTTAATTATATGGAATCCACATCTAAATAAAATGTGAAATTTACAGGGATTATAGCCGATATGTAGGTGTAAATTCAGAAAGAAATATGCAGTCAATAAGTATTTTGAATCAACCAATGAAGTGTATGCCATAACAATGTTTTCGTCACAGAACATATGGTAAAAGGGTAACTACAAAATGAAAGACGAAATATTTCTATACCTTTTTCTATTTCATCACAATGCCATCCTTAATAGGCAACTCATTTATGACCACTCCAAATAATTATTAGTCGCAAAAGCCAAAATAATTTTGTGCAGATGGTATCATTGCAGTTCATGACTTGCATGTTATACGTATAGAGCTATTAGCAAAATTTCAATTAAGCTGTTTGGCCTCCATTTTTACAAAAACTCATTTTTTCAAAATTCATTTTCAACCACACATTTTCCCATAAAATAATTTTACACGTAATTTTTCTTTTTTAACTATGTTCTCCAAAAAATTACTATTCCAAAATACATTTTCCTACCAAAATGAGGCTTAAACAGGGGCTAAATGTATCGACAAGTTATTTAAAGGTGAGCTTGCTCAATATTAAAATTGGCAGATGTAATCCAAACTTTTTCGAACAGCATTTCGTGCATTGTTATTGCTAATCCAGGAAATGTCCATTGCCAAGGCTAGCAAGTACAAAAACTAATAGAAATAGATGCTTTTCATGCAATACTTTTTACATCATATGAGGTAGATTTCCTATTTTCCATGGCTCCAATTCGTATGTACTTGACTGGTAGGCTCCAACAAACTTTACAAAAATTTTGCCAATCGTTATGCAATTGCTTCCGCAGCTGCTGAAAGCCAAGTTGGTTACACCCTTACCTCCCAGACCAGCATCATATCCACATCCCAGGAATCATAATCCTAGATAATTTGTATATGTTACAGGTTTTCCTCTCCTAATCAACTAAATAATATTTCCAATCCTTGGCAAGTTGAGCAGTTAGATTGGGAAAATCTCATCAACTTCACCCCCTCCCCTTCTCCAAATTAAAAAGGATAGTAAGAGGAGAGCATGCAAGTGCACTTCGCCATGAACAAACCAAGAAAAAAAAGACAACTAAAATAGACATAAGAAAAGATATGACCTCTAAAAAGAGATATGATATATCCTCTCTATCCTTAGTATTCAAGCCTTCAGATTTGTCTGATCCAGGAGAGATCGCATCGACTACAATTGATTCTACTATATTCACTTGACTTGCTCCTTCATGAGTCGTTGAAGATTTTATCAATTCCTGAAGCAAGAACAATCAATTATTTGATCACAGTACTGGGCAAGGGCAGTAAGGAAACAAAGCAGTAAATACTAGTGATTAAACAATCCATATTACGGATTGACATTCTAGATGAGCAGCAATTTCTGAAAGTCAAAATTGAGCAACTATCATGACTATGCCTAATTGTCCCAGTATTGGCATGGACCGAGAATAATCCCTCCTGGCTGATGATCACGGAAGGAGAAGCAGATAAATTAGAACCGCTATATTGCTAGTTATTCATTAATTCTACCATAAAGTGATAGAGATCAGATAATGACCTATTCAAGACCAGCCATATTACCTCCCTCTGTAGCACGGACACTTCAATTAAGGTAGCGTGTCCGTGTCGGACACGTATCGATACCAACACTCTTTTGACATTCTACCATAAACATTTTTCATTTTTTTATTAAAAATAATATATATTTTTAAATCAAAGTTATTAGTAAATAACAAATAGGTACTCATATTTAAAAGATTTCAACAAAAAAAATTAATAACAAGTATAAAACTAAATTTATACTTTATAAACGAATAATTTTAAACAATTTAATCAACGTGTCGACTACGTGTCGTGTCGATATTTTTTTGAAAAATCGCGTGTCGGACACACGTGTCCGTGTCGGTGTATCACGTAGTTACCTCCAAAAGGAATCTGCAATGAGGCACATGTTGTATACCACGGATTATTACATCTCTAGCAGCATCTGCACTACCAGTTATCTACCAGCCAATTAGGCATAGTTAGAAATCATAAGAAGAAGTCAATATAAGTATTAAGTTGTATCTCATAAAATAAGAAATTAGACAAAAACTACAAGGAGATACATCAGAAAATGGCACTCTGGGCATAGTTGTGATTGAGTGGCATTATCTTCATAACAATTTCTTTCATTTGTAACTAAGAATGATAGAATTATCTTCCACAACACGACATCAGGAAATATTGTCATGACTAATGGCCTTCTCTCAAGTAGCATGATCTAACAAACTATCTTCACTTTTAACCAAATAAAATATGCAGCATAATATCAAACATGAAAACGTGACTTCTTCCATTACACAGAACAGCCAACAAACAATGTTAGAGAGGCTGCCTGAAGCTCGTGACTTCTTCCATTATACAATGTCCAACTCAAAATCCATAGTCACATGTATCAAGGCTGCCTAAAGCTCATGAATTCTTCCATTATAAAGTATCTAGTAATTCTTCGTGTTGAAAAAAGCCAAAATTCTATCAGCAAATAATTTAACGATTCTAATCAATTGTCTAGTTTCAATCATTTGACACCATCAGTCACCGATACTACTAGAACTTTAAAAGAATCAAAACACAGAATTATGAAGTTCAAAAGTATCAAATGTCTAGTTCGCGATTTGTCCCCACCTCTCACCTTGGCAAAGCACCAGAAGCAATTATCTAAAAGTGAACAAACACAGAGAGAATTATGACGTTTCACAATGCAGCAAAGTTGGGTTGCTCAAAGTCAAGGTTCATACCATAAATGTAAGCCTGGCGAAGTGAAAATATAGAGTGGGAAGGATATGTAACTTTTGCTTCTCTGATGCTATTTTAAGGCCTTTCTCATATGTAGCAGAAGCTGCTGCCAAATTACCCTGCAATTTCAAACCATCCATTCTCAAAAAAATCCCCAGCCTAGATCTAGGGAAGTACGGAATAACGCAAGAATACCAGACGTTTTTCCATGTTAGCTTGGCTTACAACACTTGCAATGAAGCTGGAATCAGTCTTTGCATCACACAAAAGCAATGCTGCACGAGCACCATCTGCATCTCCTATTTGCTCCTTAAACCTTGCATTGAAAATATGAATTTCTGGAACATTCTGTCAGAAAATGATAATTGAAAGAGAAAAGTCAGTTGCAGTTATCCCTCCCCATCTCTTTCTCCAAAGGATGAAAAATAAAAAAATAATAAGATACTGAAAGAAAAGGTAAGTTAAATTTCTTTTAGTCTAGAAAATTTGACAATTCAAGTATTGTTTTTTTTTTTTTTTGTTGAAATCCCAAAGTGGCTATAACAGCAGCAAGCAATCTAAAAATGTAAATTAAAACTTCGGAAGTCTAGACTCTGATTCTGGATAGAAAGCACATTTCTCCACATGAAACTAGATAGTCAAGATAAAAACTTACCTTAGGCTTCTTTTAGTTTACATTTTTTACCTACACAGGTTATAGCAAAAATGCTCTAATTCAGAGCTTACTTCGACAAAGTACAAACAAATCAAATACCAACTCAATAAATCAGACATAAATTCAATAAATACATGCATACAGCTATCCACACACACGTAAAGCTCTCTCTCTCTCTCTCTCTCTCTCTCTCTCTCTCTGTGTGTGACACACACACAGAAAATGGTCAGACTTGACTCCAAAGTAGATTATTTTTACAATTTTAGCCCACAATAATTCAAATGACCCCTTCCCTAGTCTAACCAGTAACAGCTGCCTTCTCAACTGGCCTGAGTTGGCAGTATTAGCTTTAACAAACCACAAACCTAAACCTTCTTGGTAACCTCTTTGATGGTGGAGGCAAAAGGGTATAAACTGATTGTTCACAGTTCAAGTGTGGGACAGAAATTAATATATACATCCACGAAAATTGGCCATGCCTATGCAAACCTTATCACTTGTAACCTTTTTTATTTTTTGAGGTCTGCCTGACGAATTACATAACATGTACATTGAAATACGCTGAGAAACAATTATTACAGATTGAGGCCAAGTAATCCTAGGCAGCTTTTATATAGGGCCAAAAACTCTCTCTCCTATGTTAATCCAATCAATTTAGTTTTGACAATATGATCCAATTTATTGTTCAGTTGGATCATAAACTGATTAGAAAGTAGAAATCTCAACAAAACCTAGCTAAAAGACTGCATGAAACTAAATGCAGGAGTGCAGATCGAATCAATTGCAGTTTTACATGCACCAGAAACTTATATTCCAGTCCAACCCTTCTCTCCCAACCTAGAGAGAGTCAGAGGGTGAAGAAAAGCATGAAACTAGTGAAAATTGTAAAAGTTGCATACATGTTAATGAGCAATGCACCTTTAAAAATATCTGTGTTGCTCGGTCTAGAACAGAGATAGCTAGCTGACGTCCCCTTTTAGATTCCAGGAATTCCACATATCGAATCCAGAATTCAGGATAATTAGCACAGGAAATCAAGCACCTCTCATACAATTTCACAGCCTGTACGGTTAACGTTTAAATTTAGCATGTTGATGAAAAGGAAAATTCCAAAATAATCCATAATGAGTGTCATACCCAGTCCAAATCCTCCTGCTTCTCAATGAAATCCAAATAACGATGCCAATTAGTAAGTTCATCGTCATCAAGGGGAGTTACTTGGAAATACCTCCTTCGAATATTAGT
This sequence comes from Osmanthus fragrans, assembly GCA_019395295.1. Lineage (NCBI taxonomy): Eukaryota > Viridiplantae > Streptophyta > Magnoliopsida > Lamiales > Oleaceae > Osmanthus > Osmanthus fragrans. The sequence continues at coordinate 15,123,343 of CM033350.1, forward strand.
TTCAAAGGTTTTTATTTCTTCATCCAATAGGCGTGCTTCTTGATAGAATTGATTTCCAATAGATTTATATCTATCCAGAGCTTTGGACTTGATGGATCTATCAGAAGAATCCAACAAGTCTTCAACGACAAGAGAGATTTCATTTTTATTCTTTTTACTTGCACCAGTGGCAGCAGATTCTTTCTCTACTTCAATGCTCCAATTGTTCTCATATCCTATTTCCTCTTCCAAATTGGCGACAAACTTTTTGAAACTGAAGATTCAACAGATCCAAACCATGTTGAGAGAATTAAGATTAATTGGACAAATAAAGCGAGTGAGGACATTTTAACAAGGGAAAAGTTAATAGAGACCTAGCATGAAGGACATGGCCGGTCCTGTGGCGAGGCCAAAGAGGCCTGCACCTCAGGCCCAAAACCAGAGGGGACCTCATTTTGGCCCAGTTTATTATTATTATTACTATTTTAATTAAGTAAATGAAAAATATGTTTTTCATTCCGTTTTCCCTCCTGTGAGTTGCCACTGCTCAGGCTCAGGCTCCGGCTCAGGCTCCGGCTCCGGCTCCGGCTCCGGCCTCCAACTCCAACTCCAACTCCAACTCCAACCAGACCGACGACCAGGCTATTTTTGAGCCTTCATGTAGGGTTTTACGGCCTTGGTTTGTATTTTGGATTTTTATAGTGATGTCTATTTTCGTTTTCACTTGTTATTTGTCAGAATTTTTGCTTTCTTCCTGTGTATGACGGCCTTTCTGTAATGCTACAGCCAGATTTCTATTTGGGGATTTTAAAGTGACATGTAATTTGAGTTTAATAGATTCTTCAGTGAAAATGAAAAGTTCAATCTCCACTTCATCTTTCTTATGTGGTGTAATGTTGTTTTCCTTCGGGTTATGGATTTGACTTTCTATGTTTTATTTGTTATCAGTTTTACCCTGATCTTCGTGTAATTTTTTGTGTCATCTTCTGCATCTACGTCTCCAGTATAGCTGGTTGAATCTAAAGGGCATTCCTTTCTTTTTTGTGCAATCTTTTGCCGAAAAAACTTTCTTCTTCATTTTATTATTTCTTTTTATTTAAATTTTGACACGGTGAGATTTTTTATAGAGATTTTTAATAAAAATAGATGTTTTCTATGTATTTTTACCTGTACTATTGAACTTTGATTGGAATCGACTTTTCTTAATATGTCTTAATCAGGCCGGTTCTGTGATTCCTTTTTTTATTTCAGGCTTGTGAGTTATGACAGTGGAATTCTCAAGGGTATGATTCCATAATTTTCGTTGATATTCTACTTCTCAGGTTAGCAATGGCTTGCCCTAACTTCTTGTTGAATATATTGAAAATCTTTGAAGCTTTGTCGGCTTATATGAGTGATTATTGTAGGATCAACAATTGTACAGACGTACGTAGTAACTATATTAAAAACTCTAATTGTGAAATGATATAGATATTTTGCAATTGTCTTTTAGGTTAATCATTGGACATTAGATATAGACTCATACACCATGCCTCCTAAATATGAGTTTAGTACTCAAAAGAGAAAAAAGAAACGAAATGAAATTGCATTAACTCAAAGTCAAGCAGGGGATATTGACAAGTACTTTAAAACCAACAATGTAAATGCGTTGAATGAGGATGGAGTAGAGATTCAACTTGCCCGTATTAATGAAGTAGATGATAAGGATAAAGAAGTGAGTCAACCTGCCTGTGTTAATGAAGTAGATGATAAGGATAAATAAGTGAGTCAACCTGCCTGTGTTAATGAAATAGATGATAAGGAAGAAGTTAGCAGTGGGTTGCATAATACACCGTTGAATTTTGCATTTACGTTGATTTTGAAGGGCCTAATTTATGGATTTCGCCTTGGGCATCGACAATCACAGGAAAGGGCCCTGATGAAGGATATCACACCACAAATATAACAAATAAACTATACATACACAGTGTTACAGTGTATTCGAGATCCCTTTGCTTCAGATCCCGGTGATGGATTTGAGATAGACTACAAAGCCATTGAGACATTAACCTGATTACCCTTAGTTATCTTCTTTAGGCAATCTAATCAGAAGTCTGAAAAAGATGAAAGCAAAGGTCTTCTTGACATGAAATTTTTCTAGGGGGTTACGTTTTATGTGAAAGATTGCTGGGTGAAGTTACAAAAAATAGGTGACCTTTTATTTTCGTTGTTTGGAATAAAGAAGAAATTTTTTTTTTTTTTTTTTAAAAATAGAGGGCAAAGAGGCCTCGGGGAAAAAAAAAAAAAAAAAAAAAGAAAAAAAGGTGCAAAAGAGTATCTGGAGAGAAAAAAAAACAAACAAACAAACTAGGCCAGAGGACAGCTTTCAGACCAAAAAGATACAAAAAACACAGCTTTATTCAATGAACTAAAAAAGGATCCTTGTAAGAATTCTGAAAGATCCTAGCATTTCTCTGCAACTAACTTATCCCCAAATTAGCCAAGTCATAGGTATTCTTAGTACTTATGTTGGTCCTCTAATACTTGGAAGGATATTGTTTCATAGCTTTGAGTAAATACTCATATTACATTGTCATCCTACAAGACAGGTAGAAAGAGTCAATAGCTGAAGCCTTATGGGAGGAAGATCGAAGCAATAATTATCAAGTTTTAGTTAGGCTAAAAAATATGCGACCTTGCTGACACTTCAAGGTGCATTGCGTGTGGGTATGGTTTGTCTTCAGTAAATTTTATGCTTGTTACCTGAAAGGAAGAAGGGGACACAAATATTGAAGATGGGGGAGAGCAGAACAGAACATAAACCTAATTCTGAAAATTAGTGTTTAAAGTCAACGCTAGAAGTTACACATGCATGAGAATTTCATGGTGTAATAGAAACAAGATTCCTCTGGAGGCATAATGACCAAAATGATTGAACAGGAAGAGAATTGGGGAAGAGAGAGAAAGTTGTTCAAAACCAGGGACTAGAATTCTGAATTTGTTCCAGTCCAAAGGGAGGAAAAAAGAGGAAACTTCATCCACGAATACCTAATGTCTAGGGTATATCTACAGGCACTGACAGAGAGAAATAGAAGACTAGTTCACATAGGTGCAGTTAGGGGTGTAAGCGGTCCGGTTTTACCGATTTTTGACAGATTTTCAAACCAAACCGTTTACACCGGTTTGAGAAAAACTCAAACCTAAACCAAACCATTTTGAACGGTTTGAAAAAAACTCAAACCTAAACCTAACGGTTTGGTCCGGTTTTAAACCGCCGGTTTCGCCGTATATTTTTTTTTGCCCGTCGTCCGATTTTTAACCACCAATTTCACCGTATATTTTTTTATCTGTCTACTTTTATGCCATTAATTTAGGAGTGTACATTTTTTTTTTAAGAACCGGTGGAACCGAATCGAAACCATTTAGAAAAATAATTTAATTTTGAGACAAATTATTAAGAATCAACCAGTTTCGGTCCAATTCTAGGTTCTAGTATGGGAACTGCTGGGAACCGAATGATTCTCATAGGTTTTTTTTTTTTTTTTTTTTTTTTTTTTTTTTTGTAAAATATATGATTCAATCTCCAATCACTTTTATAAAAAAAATAATAAGATTCTTTCTTCATTTTAGACATCAACACTTTCCTTCTTCTCTTTGATTCTTTTCTTCTCCCTTCTTATAATTATTTGATTAATTGATTCTCAAGCCAAATTAGAATATTGGGTAAATCTATACCTAAATAAATTTATTTACAATATATAATTTCATTTCTAAGATCCGAAATTTTTATTTTGTTTTCACTTTGATTACATAGTTGTTGATCCGATCAAAACTTTTCATTTAGATTTCTACAAATTATAATCGATAGAACCAGAAGTTGCAATAATTTTTAAAAGGATATCCAATTCAATGTAGGATTTTGATTTTGATTGAAGTTTATTTAATCATTGGAGTACTATGCATTTTATATAAGTTGATAATTGTTTATGATAGTAATTTATATGGAATATAACGTGGGATTGCTTGATGAATCGTTTCAAACTTTTAGTTTAAAAACTTATGGAATATATGAACCTCATTTAAAAATAACTAAAAAATCCAACACAAAAGTCTTACAAGTTACAATTTAGAAAATTTCATTTTTTCATTTTTTTAATTTTTTAATTATTATATATTTTTTCACCGGTCCGATTTGGTTTTAAACCGCAATAAAATTTCTCAAACCTAAACCAAACCGTTTTTGACCGGTTTGGTTTGGTTCAAAACCATTTTGTTGACGGGTCCACGTGGCACCAAACCGACGGTTTCCAAAATGCGGTTTCGGTTTGGTTTTCCGGTTTGGCGGTTTTTGCTTACAGCCCTAGGTCCAGTCTATCGTATTCGAACATAAAATGCAACTGGCTCTGTGCAATAAATGGTAACTCGGGAGTTTCCTATAATTGGCATAAATGTCAGGTTATTGTAAATGGTTATGAAGAATTATACATTTTTGGGGCCTGGGGGATTTGAAGCTTGACGTACTTGTCATAGTAAAAGTGCAACTTTTTGGTAGGAAATTTCAGAGCTTCGATGTAACTTTGTGCAAGGAAATTCCATCCCTCCTGATTGAATTGATATTTCAGGTATACATCCCATAGAACATGACAAAAGTAATCTTTTCCAACACACGATAAGCCCCTTCCAAATAACCTGGAAAAAAAAGGAAGTACAAAGAATTAAGAATCACTTCTTGGATTTCACAGTAATAACACATTCATGGTGCAGGGCAAAAAGGTGGAAAGAAGAGACTTCAAACAATAGCTTCTAAAACTTAATGAGTCAGAGGAAAAAAGTGCAGGTGATTCAGATCTTTCTCCATAGAAAACAACAAATAATTTAAACTGCCTAACATTACCTACGAACGTCAGAAGGATCCCCAAAAAAGGACATGCCAAATTTGAAATAGTCAACCCAGAAACCTACTGAGCATTCTGCTGCTTTCACTCCACGTTCAAGATTTTAACTGCTTCAGGAGCACCACATAGCTTTACCTTGTGGTAAGCATATTTCTCCCAGTACCAATGACACAATGGAAATTTGGATAAGAAGTAGTCATATGCTACGGAGATTGTATATATATCATTCTGTGCCAATTCAAAAGTACGTGTAAATTAGAGCACGTAAAAAAAACCAACTATTTGAAGAAATCATGTCCACATAAATTTAGATGAGCTGTCATTGCATCATAGGATAATATCATAATAGCACAAGGGTTCCCAACCTTAGCGTAAATGAGCATGAAGCATATATGATCACTGGGGTTCTCAACTGATTTTTAGAATTTAGGTCCCTTGCCCACTCCACCCCCCACCCCCACCCCACCCAACCTTAGATTTTCATAGCCGAGTCCCCCTTAAAAAGTCATTTCTTGCTTGAGTGTTTTGAGGAACAAAAAGGGTAATTCAGAAAAGGAACGGTTTTTCATCCCCCCCCCCCCCCCCCCCCCCCCCGGACAAACACACAGCCCACCTCTTTACCCAGTAGCCACACCCTCTCATACCCACCAATCCCATCCTTCTCATAGTTAGCTTATTCAATATTTGATGCACATTGTTCCTTATAAAGGATATCAAATTTCTCATATTGTGGTGGAAGCCCCAATGTCCCATCCGTCTAAAAAACTACAGATAGAACTCTATTTCTAGATATCACTATGCTTGTCCTCTACACAATACTTTACGTGGGGAAAGAGCCACTAAAAATGGCTAAAAAATCATTTATCTTTATCTGTTTTTTCTTGCTTTTATTTTTTCTAACCATTATGCCCCTCAAACAGTACATCATGTACCAAGCAGGGCCCTGCCCATGTCCTCTATCCTAGAATTTTAGCAGCTTCTTTTTGCACCAAAGATTTGGCACCATTTATTTGCCAATTTTACAAAGCAAAGTGCACAATTGTATGACGAGTCCATACAAAGTTCGTAGTATGGACATTTAAAAAGGTTCATCAGCTAAAAATGAGTCCATAAAAGGTTTGCAGGAGTACTATAAGTAATATATATGCGTGCTCTCACATCTTATTGACTATGAATGAGGACAAGAGTTCCTCTTAGTTTTTTGCTCAGCTGGTAATTATGTGCCTTTTTAATTATATTATCAATCAAAAAACAAATTGTCCCCTGTAAACTGATATTTGAACAAACAATTCTCTACTCCTCCGCCCTTCTTCATTCTTACCTCTCTGTGTGTGTGTGTGTGGGGGGGGGGGGGGGGGGGCACTGCAGAAATGGAGTGATTTATTCACCAAACCTTATAAATTGTATGTAATACACAAATCTGAACTTACTGGAGATGCTTTTTCAATCTCTGAAATCAGTGATATCCAAGAATTATAGTCCAGTGAGTCACCAGCAATCATTTCATCAAGTTTTTCACGTGCACAGGCTGCCAGGAAAAACAAAAAGGAAAATCTTCCAGAATCAGTAGTCCTTATTCACCCATAAATAATAGTGCACATTCCATTCCAGAATACAGTCACCTGAATCTCTGGAGAACCAAAGCATTGTCATATAATTAAATAAAAAAATAAACATCAAATAAAACCAAAACTCAACTGTATTTCAAATTCAAAAGGCTGAAGAATGACAGGCTGGAAAAACACCGAAAAGGCTGCTTCTATTATATGCTATTCAACTTTCATTTGCTTACCGTCGCTGGTATTAAAGTAGAGCCATAGTCTTCTGATTTCATCATTTGAAGTTCCATATCCACTTAAATTGCACCTTGTTGCAAAGTTGTATTCTTATATACAATTTCATTCGTACATCCAACTTTCCAAATTTAGCCATTGTTTGATCCTCATTATTTTCAAAATACATTTTTCTCTCTTCTTATCAACCAATTTTTTCTTATTTTTTAACCACATATTCTCCATCGATTTACTATTTCAAAATGCATTATTTGGAAATAATGGGGCTCAAACAGGTCCTTAATCACTTTTGCATTCTGACCTGTCCTAGTAAATCTATATACTTCCCAAATTAACCTTTTCAGTACCATAATATCTGTTTTCTAAATTGATTTGCGCAAACTAGTTAAGAAAAGTAACAATAACTATCTAAAATACAAAGCTAGACAAAATTTTATGATGCAAATCTTCTGTGTAATTGACCTTGTGTATAACCATGCAGACAGTGGAAGCAGTAAATTTCATCACCAAATTGACTCATTTGACTTGCACAGAAAGATTCAAACATTGTGAACATTGAAAAGCCACATTTTAGATTGCATATTCCCAGTCAGGCTCCAAAATAGATCCAACAGGCTACTATCAATGCAAGAAAAATTTGACAATGCATGAGGCTCACGTTCTGGGAGGACACTGCAAAAAAGGTGTTTACTAAGCTCCCATTTGAGCCCCATTTTTTAAAACTCATTATTCCTCAAACTCATTTTCCACCACACATTCTCCCAATAAAATAATTTCACACATAAACCTAGAACTTTTCCCCACTATTTAACCACACATTCTCTAAAAAAATTACTTTACAACATATGTTAAATGGGGCTCAAACAAGGGCTAAATTGAATCAACTATTAGATAACACTTCCTCCTAAGCTCAATCTAACTTATATATTATGAATCCAAGAATAAGAGTAAAATTCAACCAAGCTGACAATGTTGATAAACCACTAAGAATAAAATAAATAAAATCCAACAGCCTTAAATTCATTCCACTATGATTGTTACTTTTTCAGGTCATGGACATTAACTACAACTCCATTCTTCTAGTGCGCTAAATACAAACTTTAAATGTGCATGATCACTCAATCACGGAGAAAAGAAAAATAACATTTTATTTTTCCAAGTTGGGGGAAAATATTACAAATTTTAAAAAAAAAATGGCAGATAGTAGAAAACAATATATTAACTAAAAAGAAATACTAGTTTTAAATTGCAAAAAGCAGTTAAAATTTTACGCTGGGGCTTTTCTTGGGTGTTCAGGAAGCCATTCCCACCAGCAGCACTTGAATTATGCGCCTCCATTGTTAGAGTGCCGGCACCCATGGGTAGGGTTTCCGAGTCGGTATACATGTGTGCGTGTATGTGTATAGCGTGAGCAAGAGACAGTAAGGCGGAGACGTTACCGGGAAGAAGCGGCGCGTTTCGGACAAGTGGAAAGCACGGCCACCGCCCGTACGTTTCTTCCCCAATTATAAGGCCCACTTATTGAGTAACGGGTAGTTGAACCTTGGGTTGATCCATGGGCCGGTATAGTTGACAGTCCTCAATGCAGCAAGTAATAACATTTAGGCCCTGTTTTCCCTATTATCTAAATTTTATTTATTTTTAAAATTCATTTTTAATCATACATTTTCATAATAAATTTTACGCATAAACTAAAAAAAAATCTAATTTTTAATCACATATTCTCTAAAAATTCTATAAAACTTATTTTTAACAAAAAATGAAACTCAAATATAGGCTTTGGAACATTTAGACTTAGATTTTTTTTTAGAATAAAATTTATGAGTAAATAAATTTTTAAAAAATGAATAATGAAAAATAAAATAAAGTTATGGATTTACTTATAAAATTATTATTGAAAATGAGAATTTAATCGTTGATAAAACTTTAGAAAATGAGAATTTAATAATAAAAAACTAATTGTTAATTCTAATATTTAATCGTTAATAAAACTTTTCCAATATCTTTGACAAAAAAAATAATGAACAAACATTTTATATGTCATTTTAAATTTTCTTTATTTTATTATTATTTTTTTTTATCACTCGTATTTAACCCATATTTTAGTTTCATTATTAAAAATTCATTTTTATTCAAACTCATTTTCAATCACATTCTCTCAATAAAAATAATATGTATGTAAATACAAACAAAAAAAAAAATTCCTTATTTTTTAGTCACACATTTTTTTAAAAAAAATTATTACAAAACTCATTTTTTTTTCACAGACTCAAATAAGTTAATTAAACAATTAATCATCAACATTTACATTTGATTACTACTTGCTCACAAAAAAAAAAAAAAAAAAAAAAAAAGATTACTAGTTGCTCAATCGCTTTTACATAATGCTTCCTATCCATCATCTATCTAAATTCAGTTAGTCAATGTGGCAAAAAATTCTTACACGACGGATGAAAATCTCATGTGCAATGGTATTAAAATTTGAAAGTTAATTATGAGTAATCACTAACATTTATTTTTGGTTGCTACTTACTCACTCTAAAATAAAAGATTATTGATTCCTCACTCTTATTTACAAATTGATACCGATCCACCATTTGTCTCGAATTTGTTTTTATACTATTCAACTTGTTATACTATTTTCATGATTTTTGGAATGATTTTCGCAAATTACGTTGCTTACTCTATTTTCCTCTTTTTTTTCAATACAAAATATATTTTTGATTTTATTGTTTGTTTATAGAATAATGTCACTTGTACTTAACAGATACATAATGATTTACATACAGATGAGGTCTAAAAAAGAGTGAGAAATTTTTTTTTTATTATTTGGTTGAAGAATGTATGATTCAATCATATCTCACCACATCATATGTATGTAAATTATTATGTAAACATTTATGTACATGTAATATAACCACTATTTATATTATTTACATGCTTTTGGATATTGTCATAACACAGGATCATAGACAACCACCTAAGTAGCCTTATGCTCGAGATGGCTCAGCATTTGCTATCCAAGTCTCCATTTTGTCAAGTAAATAATAAATTGAGATGAATTATTGATGGGTAACATTCGGTAAATATGAGTGAGTAACTGATTATCTTTTATTTTTCAGTAAACAAATAGTAACTAAAGATAAACTTTATTTTGGAGTGAGCAAACCCTAACCAAATGTAAATGTTAGTGATTAATTATTTAAGGGTTGTTCGGGCCCCAATTTTTTTATTTTTTATTTTTCAAAAAATGCATTTTGCAATAGTGTTATAATGGAGAATATATGGTTAAATTAAGAAAATATTTTGAATTTGTGTGTAATATTATTTTATTGAAAAATGTGTAGTTGATATGAGGTTAAATCACTGTTCATTAATACATTTTGATAAACAAAAAAATAAATAAATAAAAATTGGGGTTCAAACAAATGTTTGATAAACTTTCAAATTTTAACACCGTTAATTGTTACATAGGATTTATATCCCTTATGTAGGATTTTTTTTACCACATAGACAAAAAGAGTTTAGATAAATTTTGGGTGGGCAATATTATGAAAAAGTGGATGTTTTTTTTTTTAATGAGTAACCAATGGTAAGTACGGAATGATTAAGATTTTTTTTTTTTTTTAGTGAGTAATGAGTAACCAATGGTAAGTATGGGCGATTAATCATTTAGTCCTTTTTTACCCATCATTATTTGAAAAAGATAATAATATTTTAAATAGTGTTTTAAAAGAATGTGTAATTAAAAATTATAAAAAAAAATTTGAATTTAGGTGCATAATATTTTAGGGGAATTTGCTCAAATAGCCGGGCAACCCAATGACATTGGACAAATGGACTTTGACTGAGAATATAAATAAATAAATAATTCAAAATGTTTTAATTGATAAAAAGACAAAATTGTCATTTATTTTTTTAACTCAAAACTCACCCAATTTTCACTCATTTCACCTGTTTTTTCAGTAAAGAGTAAACCATATTTCTCTCAATGTAAAAACTTTACAGCTTTCTTCTTCATATTCTTCAACTAGAATTCCTCTCCTTGCTACGACGACGATGAAATCGAACGCAAATCAAAGCTACGACTTACTTCAATTGGAATTCATCTCCTTACTATTCCGATGTGCTCTCCATGTGCTTCCAATCATAACGTCTTGTTGTTCATTACTTCACCTATCTTCTCCAATATTTTGAGCATTTGAACAAGAGTTTTTGTTCTATATTAATTACATTGAGGCTCTATTATATTTGAAGAAAAAATAAATATATTTTTAGAAATCTCATGTGTATTGGTATTTTTATTGTTGAATATAGTACGAAATAATATGTTAGTTGATTTTATTTTCGCATTTGGTGTATTTTTCTTGTTGTGCGCAATTATTGGACGATAACAGCACTACAGTCGTTATCAGTAGCGTAAAACGACACTACAGTCATTATCTGTAGTGTAGACGACACTACAATCATATCTTCCATGTAAAATGACAGTACAATCGTTATCTGTTATGGTATGTCCGTTATTGATCATATAATGTGATTACTTCGATAATTAAAATATGATAACTATTTTCATATCACTTTGATATATACACGGCATATCTCTCAAATTTAAGTATAAAATGATTAAGTAATGAACATATCTCTTGAATTTTATACACGACATGTTCATCTTACAACTTAAATAAGTTCAAATTATCGATTATCAGGCTTGAACGGGTCGTGGCTGCTCATAATCGTGTGTATAGATAGAACGACACAACAGTCGTTCTACGAACAATAACGACACTTGTGTCATTCTCAATAACAAGATTGTCTATTGTCATAACATCACTTGTGTCGTTCTCTCAGATCTTTTTAATATCAGTAATGACACAAGTGTCTTTATTAGTCATTGCAATTGTACATGTTTGCTTCAAGTTAAATATTGTTTTGAAACTCATTATTATAGATTGCTTCAAATTCAGGAAACCCCTATAAGAACGACACTTGTGCCGTTATGTATTTTATACAAGTCCATGAGAACGACATTAGTGTCGTTACTGACATTGAAAAATCTGAGAGAACAACACAAGTGTTGTTATGAAAATAAACAGTTGTTCTAACCATAAACACGTTTATAAAAATCGAAAAGAATGAAATGTTGATACACGGTAAAAATGAAAAAAGCCAATATCCGATATGAGCACCTAAAAAATCGGTAAGAATGAAATGTTGATATACGGTAAGAATGAAAAAAGCTAATATCCGGTATGAGCACCTCAAAAATCGGTAAGAATGAAATGTTGATATACGGTAAAAATGAAAAAAGGCAATATCCTGTATGTGCACCTCAAATCTGGTATGCAATTGTTTAGGCTGAAATACGGTAAGTTCAGATTTTTCATATCCGATATGTGTAGAAAAGATAAAATCCGGTATGAAACTCTAAAATACGGTAAGTGTTGATTAATCGGTAAGTTGAAATACGGTATGCAATTCAAATATGGTATGCAACAAAACAGAAATTTGGTTAGTGCAAAAAATCAAATCCGGTATTTTCAAATAACCTCATACGGTACGTGCATCTAATATCCGGTAAGCCCTTTCCAAATCCGGTAACATCAATATAACAATAAATAGTTTTTTTTTTTCAGAACGACACAAGTGTCGTTACTGTGACTATAACGACACTTCTGTCGTTCTAAACATAAACAAGCGTACGAGAGGTTACGACACCTCCGAACCCCGATAATTGATAATTCGAACTTATTTCCCTTGTAAGATAGATATGCGGTGCAGAAATTTTGAGAGTTACAAGCTTTAATTATATTTTTCTAACGGGTTTAGATAACGACTTGTTATTTCAACAACAAGATAACATATATTCTATCTCAATTCTATCATTATTTTTCACACGATCGACATTTTCGACTTCCTTAAGCCAGGGGGTACAATGTGTGAGCTTGTCACGACGGAAAGGAATCAAAATAATGGAGAAATCATCATAACGACATATGTGCCGTTACACGACACTTGTATCGTTATGTCAATAAACAAGTATCTATAACTGCTAATCGGCGTTTTCGACTTCCTTAAGTCAGGGGGTACAATGTTTGAAGTCGTCGTGGCGGAATCGAATCAAAATATCTGAGAAATCATCAGAACGGCACATGTGCCGTTACACGACACTCGTGTTGTTCTGTCAATAAACAAGTATCTATAACTACTGATCGACATTTTCGACTTCCTTAAGTCAAGGAGTACAATGTTTGAGATCGTCAAGGTGGAAAGGAATCAAAATATCGGAGAAAATATCACAACGGCACATGTGCCGTTACACGACACATGTGTCGTTCTGTCAATAAACACGAGTATGAGCGGTCACGATTTGTCCGAACCTCGATAATCGATAAGTCGAACTCATTTAAGTTACAAAATGTACATGCCGTGGACATAATTTAAGAGTTACGCTCATTAATTATATTTTATAACGAACGTAGATAACGACTTGTGATTTCACCAACAAGATATCATATAATCTATATCAATTCAACCGTTATTTGTCAAATGATCGACATTTATGATTTCCTTAAGTCAGGGAGTCCAATTCTTGAGGTCGTTAAGGTGTAAAGGAAGCAAAATATTGGAGAAATTATCAGAATGACACGTGCTGTTAAATGACATTTGTGTCGTTTTGTCAATAAACATGAATATAAAATAGTGAATCGACATTTATTACTTCCTTAAGTCAGAGGGTCTAATTCTTGAGGTTGTTAAGGCTGAAATGAAGCAAAATATTGAAGAAATCATCAGAATGGCACATATGCCGTTAAACGATCATTGTATCGTTCTGTCAATAAACAGGAATTTGAGCGGCCACGACCCCTCCGGACCTCGATAATCGATAAGTCGAACTCATTTAAGTTGCAAGATAGACATGCCGTGCACAAAATTTGAGTGTTGCACTCATTAATTATATTTTCTAACGAACGTAGATAACGACTTGTGATTTTACCAACAAGATATCACAAAATCTATGTCAATTCTACCATTACTTTACACATGATCGACATTTCCGACTTCCTTAAGTCAGGGGGTACAATGCTTGAGATTGTTAAGGAGGAAAAGACCCCGAATATTGGAGAAATTATCGGAACGGCACATGTGCCGTTTTACGACACAAGTGTCGTTCTGTCAATAAACACGAATTTGAACGGTCACGACCCCTCCAAACCTCGATAATCGATAAGTCGAACTCATTTAAGTGGTAAGATGGACATGTCGTGCACAAAATTTAAGAGATGCACTCATTAGTTATATTTTCTAACGGGCTTAGAGAATGACTTGTGATTTCACCAACAAGATATCACATAATCTATGTCAATTCTACCCTTACTTTACACATGATCGACATTTTTGACTTCCTTAAGTCAAGGGGTACAATGCTTGAGGTCGTTAAGGAGGAAATGAAGCTAACTATTGGAGAAATTATCAGAACAGCACATGTGCCGTTTCACGACACAAGTGTCGTTCTGTCGATAAACATGAATCTAAAGCGTCTGATCCACATTTATGACTTCCTTAAGTCATGAGGTACAATGTTTGAGGTCGTAAAGGCGGCAATGAAGCTAAATATTGGAGAAATAATCGGAACGGTACACGTGCCGTTTCACGACACAAGTGTCGTTCTGTCGATAAACACAAATTTGAACAGTCACGACCCCTCCAAACCTCGATAATCGATAAGTGGAACTCATTTAAGTTGTAAGATGGACATATCGTGTACAAAATTTGAGAGATGTACTTATTAATTATATTTTCTAACGAACATAGATAACAACTTGTGATTTCACAAACAAGATATTATATAATCTATTTCAATTTTATCCTTACTTTACACATGATCTACATTTCTGACTTTTTTAAGTCATGGGGTATAATGCTTGAGGTCGTTAAGGAGGAAAGGAAGCCAAATATTCGAGAAATCATCATAATGGCACATGTGCCGTTTCACGACACAAGTGTCGTTCTGTCGATAAACATGAATATAAAGAGTTTGATCCACATTTCTGACTTCCTTAAGTCATGGGGTACAATGTTTAAGGTCGTAAAGGTGGAAAGGAAGTCAAATATTGGAGAAATCACCGGAACGACACATGTGCCGTTTCACGACACAAGTGTCGTTCTGTCAATAAACAAGAGTTTGAATGGCCACGACCCCTCCGAACCTCGACAATCGATAAGTCAAACTCATTTAAATTGTAAGATGGACATGTCGTGCACAAAATTTGAGATATGCACTCATTAGTTATATTTTCTAACGAACATAGATAACGACTTATGATTTCACCAACAAAATATCACATAATCTATGTCAATTTTACCCTTACTTTACACATGATTGACATTTCTGATTTTCTTAAGTCAGGGAATACAATGCTTGATGTCGTTAAAGGAGGAAATGAATAGACAATAGACAATCTTGTTATTGAGAACGACACAAGTGTCGTTACTGTTTGTAGAACGACTGTTATGTCGTTCTGTCTATACACACGATTATGAGCAGTCATGACCTGTTCGAACCCTTATAATTGATAATTTGAATTTATTTAAATTGTAAGATGGATATGTCGTGTATAAAATTTGAGATATATACTCATTACTTAATCTTTTTATACTTAAATTTGAGAGATATGCCGTGTATATATCAAAGTAATGTGAAAATAGTTATCATATTTAAATTATCAAAGTAACTATATTGTATTATCAATAACGGATAGAACATAACAGATAACGATTGTACTGTCCTTTTACATGGAAGATAACGAATGTAGTGTCGTTCTACACTACAGATAACGACTGTAGTGTTGTTTTATGGTACTGATAACGGCTGGAGTGTCATTATCGTGCAATAATTGCGTACATCAAGAAAAATATACCAAATGTAAAAATAAAATCAACTAACATATCATTTCATACTATATTTAACAAAAAAAATACCAATATACATGAGATTCCTAAATACCCTTCTTTTTTCTTCAAATATAATAGAAATTTAATATAGTTAATATAGAAACCAAAACTCTTGTTCAAATGCTCAAAATATTAGGGAAGATAGGTAAAGTAATGAACAACAAGATTTCAAGTTTGAAAGCACAAGGAAAGTACAGGCATCGGGAGAGCATACGTTGATGTTTTTTGGTAATAAATTGAGAAATTTAATTGGATTGAAAGGGGTATTTTGGTCTTTTCCATGGTGAGGATATTTTGGATAGTTGATATTATTGTTTATTGTATTTTGTAAATTGAGGGTCATTTAATCAACCAACATTGAAAGGAGGTTATTTAAACAACAACCATGCTACATAACCCGCTTGATTGACCACTTGGTTGACATTCACACACACATTGGGGAAAAAATATTATTTTATTCTCGCGGAACCCACACACCCATGTGAGAAGGGTGTCAACCAAGCGATCATCCAAAATGTTTGAGTAGCTTAATTCTTTAAACAAATACATTGTTTGACTAGACTTTTAAAAAACTCTCCCAATATTTTATCACGAGCGAATGATTAAAAACGAGAACCTTAAAAGAATGGAATTTTGAATCTGGCTTTAATTAACTCATTTCGATAAGGGAAATGCAGGTTGCACCGTGTACAGCGAGGAAATTGTAGTAAATGACCGATTGAAAAGTGGGAATTTCCACTATGACCTTTGACCAGATTTAATTAAAAAAAAAATTGAATTTGACGTTAAAAGTTCAAAAATACCCCCCTGTCACTTTAATTTACCCCACACGTGAAAAGAGAGAGGAAAAAAGCGAAAAAAAAAAGCACCGACTACACCGACTGCAAACGACTGCTCGACGCCGACGAGGTCGTGAAACATTGGTCAAAGAACAAAACCCTAAACCATTTACTGAAATCGAACAAGGTTAGTTGAAGAATATTGAGTTTCCTTTTGATTTTGTGAAAATGGCATGATATTTCAACGTTTTTGTGGATTATTGTTAATTATTTGGTTAGATGATTGAGTATATAGGATTAGATTAGGTGTATTTGGCATTTTTTGAGATTGGGATCGCCGGAAATGGTGTTTTTCCGGCGATCCAGCGGCTGTAAACGACGCGGACAGTCGGGTCAACTTGACTGTTTCGGGTCGGGTTGATCCGAAAACAGTCGGGTTAACAGCCGGGTCTCCAACCGACTGTCCCGGGTCGGCATTTTTTAATTATGTTGGGCCGTCTGTTTTGGGCATTGGGCCGACTGTTTCGGTCCATTTTTTATAAAAAAAAAATGTTTAATTAAAAAAAAAAAGTTAATTTAAATTTTAAAAAATTTGATAATTGATAATTTTACCAAAATTAATTTTTTTTAAAAGAAATTATTAATGTTAAAAATGTACTAACTATAATTAAATAATAAATATTTTCTTTATTTAATTATAATATTTAGTTAATGTTAAAAATAAAATATTAAATAATATTTGTAATTAAATTTAAAAAAATATTGTTTTTAAATTTAAAAATTTGTAATTAAATATTAACTAAATAATATTTATACTGATTAATTAATTAATTTATTAATTCAATAATATTAATATTCTCTTTATTTAATTATAATATTTACTTATTCTTTAAAAAATTTAATAATGTAGTACTAAATTGATAATTAACAAATAATAAATTATTAATTATTTATAATTTGTTTGTAATTTCCTTATGAGTTTATTTGTTTGAATTAATTAAAAATAAAATATTAAATAATATTTGTAATTAAATATAAAAAAATATTGTTTTTAAATTTAAAACTTTGTAATTAAATATTAACTAAATAATATTTATACTGGTTAATTAATTAATTTATTAATTCAATAATATTAATATTCTCTTTATTTAATTATAATATTTACTTATTCTTCAAAAAATTTAATTATGCAGTACTAAATTGATAATTAACAAATAATAAATTAGTAATTATTTATAATTTGTTTGTAATTTCCTTATGAGTTTATTTTTTTGAATTAATTAAAAATAAAAGATTAAATAATATTTGTAATTAAATATAAAAAATATTGTTTTTAAATTTAAAAATTTGTAATTAAATATTAATTCAATAATATTTATACTGGTTAATTAATTCATTTATTAATTCAATAAAAAAATATTTTCGTTATTTAATTATAATATTTACTTATTCTTTAAAATTTTTAATTATGTAATTAAATAAGTAGTACTCAATTGATAATTAACAAATAATAAATTAGTAATTATTTATAATTTGTTCGTAATTTCCTTATGAGTTTATTTTTTTAAATTAATGAAAAATAAAAGATTAAATAATATTTGTAATTAAATATATAAATATTCTTTTGAAATTTAAAAATTTGTAATTAAATATTAATTCAATAATATTTATACTGGTTAATTAATTCATTTATTTAATTAAATAATATTAATATTCTTTAATTAATAGTCGATAATTTATTTATTTATTTAAATTAAGTTTGTTAAAAAAATTAATTTTGTAATTAAATAAAAATTGTTTATTGAAATTGTAACTTCTTTTATCCTTTATTTTTGAAATTGAAAATCTGCAAGTACAAAGAATTGTAATTAATTATTAAACATGTTCTATGTCTTTGTTGGTAGTAGTTGTCATTCAAATTGTTTAATGTGATGTTATTATACGTTATTATATATCTTGCACAGTGTTGTGACATTGCTCATTTTGAATTTTTGTAGGATGGAATATCATCTGGATGACGAGTTGAGGCGGATGGCGGGTAAAACTACTTGGAATAGTAGCTTTGATGCTTTTTCGATAGTGGAGGGGCTGTTGGATGATCAACACATACAGATGCTGCGACAGTCTTTCATCTGGCCCTTACGTGAGTTGCGAGAGATACAGTTTTCGGGCCAGATGATCGATGCATTATTATGTCGATTGCTGAGTCTTGTCGACGGCGATGCCCTCCACTTCGACCTCGGGGGCAAGATCGCCAGTTTTGGTCCTGCCGAGTTTACACTGATGACTGGGCTACAGCTGACCGGGGATGAGGTTGCTCGACGAAGCAACAGGTTGCTGGATGCCTACTTTCCGGGACAGGGGACGGTGCTGCAGCCGCAGTTGATCAACGCGGTCAGGAGATGTGACCACATGCTAGATCGATTGAAGCTAGGGTTGGTCTACATTCTGGAGAACGTTCTGCGGTGTCACCATAAGAAGACTGCGATCGATCTCCTCCACTTAGAGATCGTTGATGACCTGGATGGCTTCAACAGCTATCCTTGGGGCCGGAGGTGTTACGATGACACCGTCCACGTCTTCACCCGATCGCACTCGAAGCCCAAGGGGGCAGTGCGTAAGTACGATGTCTATAGATTGCCCCTAGTAGTGCAGGTACATATTTAACATACTAAGCGTTCTTGAAAAAAAAAATTATGTTGTGCATAACATATTTGTATATGTTGCAGATCTGGGAGTACGAGACCGTCCCCCTGCTTGGTAGGCGCTATGCAAAGCGGCTGGAGACACGTTGTCCCCGGATGCACCATTGGCGATCATCCCGACAGGATGGCTGCCCATCTGGGAGACAGTTATCGGCTCTCCTCGACGATCCCACTGTGAGTATTGTAAATTTTTCATTTATATTTTATGCAATTTGAAATATCGATGCAGTATGTTGTAATAATTCAAACGTCAATATGTCAGCTCGAAGTAATAACAGAGTTGACGGCGTCGATGGAGGAGGGTTTAGGCGACTAGGCGACCGAGAGGGGGACGGACCGAGATAGGGTATGTGATTTGACCGATAAATTATTTATAAACATTTTCTATAAGATTGAAGATAATAATTGTGTATGTTGACATTTTTGTAGGAGCGCGATCCAGTTGATTGAGGATCACCTCCGCCATTGGCGCCCCATCTGCCCAGGTTGCCCCCTCCGCCCATGGTATCACCTTCGCGGGGGGCGTCTCCAGCGCCCATGGCATGGTCGCCCCCTCCGCCCCGACAGTTCCCCCTTGGATCTCCTACACCCGGCCAGAGCCAAAGCGATGATTTATTTGCCCGGTTGATTGTACTTATCACAGGGGAGGTCGGCGAGCTACGACGACAGTTGACCGGCCAGATTGCAGATTTGCGCCTAGAGTGGATGGATCAGGGTCGTGATCTGACCGGACAGATTGCTGAGTTGCGCCGAGAGTTGATGGATCAGGGTCGTGATCTGACTGGCAGAGTCGACTCTCTGTCACACGATGTGTATCTGCTGCGTGGCCACGTTGAAGATCTTCAGGAGGAGGCAGCCCCGACGGCTGAGGAGGGGAGGACAGAGGAGGTGGTGTATGAGGTAGTTGAGGGGGGGGGGGAGAGGACGCCGACCGTGACTGGGGGTAAGAAGCGTTCTGTTGACGTGGTTGAGCAAGCGGTTGGCAAGAGGCCTAGGATGCCGTCACAGTACATTGTTTCTCCCTACACGGCCGAGGCCAAGAGGATGACATTTATTGATGGAGGCGTCCTGAACATGTTCAGGGAGGTGGATAGCGCCAAATGGAAGGCGTTCGAGACGGAGTGGAGACGGTGGAGGCCGGGGTAAGTATTGTATTTAATTGGTTAGTGAATTGCGAAATAATTACTCGTTACATATTGTTTAATTATGTTTTTGGTTGTATACATTCAGGGTTCCACGCACGATCGCGGGAAAGGCGATCCAGAACGTCTACAGCTGGTTCCATGACGTCACCCAGTCTGGTACTTGGCTCGCCGACGATGTAAGTGAAGTTATTTATTATATGTATATAATTTTACAATTAATTGATGAACTGATGTATGTATATTTTAATCCAGCACATCGACCTTATTATGGATTTGCTGCGTGACCGAGCTGTGAGACTCCCGAAGTCCTTTTGCATCCCAGGCCGACTCATTATGAATATGGAGTTCTTTCAGGCCATTGGCATTGAGTACGAGTCGTTCAGACATCAGAGTGGCGACTACGTAGTGCCGGATTATTTGGCCGATTGGATTTTCGGGTTGTCACCGAAGGTCGGGGGAGGCCATGGACTGGTTGTACACATATGTACATTCCAGTCTGTGCGAACCATCACTACATTGCACTGGAGATCGTCTTGACCGAGTCGAAGGTGTATGTGTATGACCCCGATCACTCGTGCTTGACACAGATGCAGGTCGAGCAGATCTGCGAGCCGGTGGCTGTGATCGTTCCCCGGATGGCTAGACTAGCGGATATTTGCGTGGAGGACAGACTAGCCATCGTGCGGGACACGACTACGGCGAGACAGACCATATCGTAAGTATTTGTTATTTTTTTAAACTTTTAGACTTTCTTCTTATGTTTATTTATTATTACTAACCAGTTATTGTTTAATTGCAGCGGTGATTACGGCATATACGTGATCAAATATATAGAGTTTTTGAGTATAACTCAGAAGGTTGATTCTATCAACCAGTCATGGATTCAGAACTGGTGCAATAAGTTAGCAGCGGATTTATGGGAATTTAACTGCGACCCATAATTTTTTTATTTTTTTATTCTTTGTAATTTTGTAGCTATTGTTTAATTAAAAATTTTGTTATTTATGTACATTGTAATCATTTGTAATTTTGCATTTTTATGTTACTAATATAATTTGAAATTCTTTATATAATTAAATTTATTTTTAATTGTAATTTAAATTTTAACTTGGTATAAAAAAATTAACAATTAGACCTTATAAATAAAAATTTATTTAGTTATATAAATATATTAACAATTACACCTTATAAATAATTAAATATAAATTAAAGAATATAAATCTTTTGTAATTAATATTTACTTACTGATTTTTAATTAATATTACCATAGAATATATTATTTAACGAACATCGAAAATAATAATTAAAAATTTGATGATGACTAAAATTAAATATTGGATTTTTAATAACATAAATATTAAAAATATTATTCATTTCGTACATCCGCTTACATGTCACTTAGGGGAACATGACTGTTACAATTTTGACGAGTATGGCCTACGGCTCTGCACCTGCCACACCTACGCGGTTGATGAAACTCTCCGGTAGATGGTATTCTAGACGTACGTAAACGTCCTGGACCACGCAGTTGAACTTCTGGTGGTGAAACAGTATTAAGGTGGCTAATGTTGTCGGGAACTTCCCACTCAACTTCATTAGGTAGAGGAAATATAGTCTCTGCATACGCTGCTCTCCAAGAATCAGCCGTGTAATAACGAGAGCATAATGTTCTCGCTGCAAAGCCTCGATATATAGCCACCGCGACTGCGTGCTGACATGGAAAACTCTCCAACTGAAATCGATTACAAGTGCATGTGTTATCACTCAAGTCAACCATGTATGCTGTAGTACGTGTACATTTCACAAAAAATCGCGACTCATCTAGTGGTTCCACATTAAATTTTCTCGCAACAGCTGCAGCTTTACAGAGTTTCTCCTCTTGAGCTGGCGCTAGCATGGTCGAACAATTACGTGATTCCGCACGCGCGATCGTGAAACCACTGCTGCAGCTTGTTACGAATGTTCTCAATCAGTGCAAGGATGGATAACTCTCGATCCTTCTTGAATAACGCATTTAGAGACTCCGCATTGTTAGACGTCATCATGTTGTACCGACGGCCTGGAAAGTGTGAGCGAGCCCAATGTTCGATCTCCATTTTTGTCAGATACTCCCAAGCCGGGAATGATTTACTTCCTATTTCTTCCATGAACCTGTTACACTCTTCAACACTGTAAGCTTCGGCCGCTCCTCTAAATAATTTCCCGATGCCTTTGCCTCGAAACCTAGTCTTCAGGTTGCCTTGTATATGGTACATGCAATAACCATGATGTGCCTCGGGAAAAACTTCAGCGATACCATTTATCAAAGACTGTCCCCGATCAGTTACAAATGCAAGGTCCTCGACTTCCCTGATTACTTCCCTCAGCTTTGTGAAGAACCAACGCATAGACTGATCATTCTCACTATCGACTATGCCGAATGCAATAGGGTAATTTGGATATTGGCATCGTGGCATGTAGCAATAATCAACTTGCATTCGTATTTAGATTTCAGAGTTGTACCATCGACTAGAATTGTGGGTCGCATGGCATTTCGAAATCCCCGAATGGACTGTCCAAGAGCCATGAAGAAAAATTTGAAGCAATTATCGCCCTCCGTCTCGATAAAATATGCCGATCCAGGATTAGTTTTTTCCATGTTGTGGCAGTACCTGCCCAATTTAGCATAGCTCTCCTCCGCTGATCCCATTAAATCCTGAAATGCGCATTCTTTGGCCTTCCAGGCCTTCTGGTAGCTCAAGATCACTCCATGATCATGACGGTAGTCGTTAATGATGTCCGAAGGCCTGTAGATTGTCCGTTGGTCCTCATACACATTATCTGTCGACCAATCAACCAAGCACGGGCTTGTCTGTGATCACTTCGACCAATTCCCACTTCACAAGTATGTTTCCGTGTATACTTGCGAACTACAAAGCACGCTTTCGTGTCCATCTTCGCCGCTCGCAAACGCCAATTGCAATTGTCATAGACGCATGCGATCGACAACAACGACTGCAATGATTTTTTCACTTTGAACTTAAAATTGTATTTTATTGCAAGTAGGTGTAGAGATTCCTGCAAATCTTTCTTTGTTTGAAACAGTTGTCCGACAGCCAAATCATCTTCATCGGGAACCACGCGCGAAGAGTTAGAGGACGGTCCACTCATTCCAACTGTTGAAGTCCCACCCTGCTCATGTCTCTGACGAGAAGCAAACAAATCCTCATTTGTAAATTCATTTTGATTTTCGTTGTCCTCAACTACAGATGGAATTCTATGCGTAACGACGATATCACGTTGAGGATCATCTGTCTCTGGAATAACCACATTATCATCACGAGCTATCTCCACAGTAGCCCAAAAATCATTACCATTGTGATCCCCTCCATTCAAATTACTTTCGACGACATCGTTCATCACTAAAGTCACGCAAAGAGGAGTCGTCTCCTTTTGGTTCATAAGGAATAAATAATTTACTTCAGCATCACAATAAATCCTTATAGGTGCCATGACAATTGCTTCGTGCTGGATGAATATAAATTTCAATTCCATATCGTACTGAGAGGTATCAACATTCAGTTTGTTCTGTAAATCACTATACAATTCTTCATATGATGTACTTGATGATAAGGCAATCGCGATAGTACGTATTTCGCTCGTACATTTCCATATCCATCGATTTCTTTCATCTCGTTCGAAATCACCAAAGTAACAGACCGGGACTACATTCATATCTGTATGACGAAATAGAATTTACATTTAATCATATGAAAAAAAATCAGTGGAATTAAAAACAAAAAAAAAACAAAAAAAATAAAATTAAAACAGCTGGCCGAAACAGCCGACTGTCTATCTCGTCTATTCCAATTTCTATCAGATCCATTTCGTCAGATGAATTTTTTTTCTTCATGCTTAAAAAAATTATAGATCTATTAACAATTTAATCTACTAACACATTATACATCATAATAAATTTTATCGAAAAAAATGTATACTAATTTCTGAAACATACAGATGAATTTTTTTTCTTCATGCTTAAAAAAATTATAGATCTATTAACAATTTAATCTACTAACACATTATACATCATAATAAATTTTATCGATAAAAACGTATACTAATTTGATGAAAACGAAATTAAATATGCGTAAAATGTACTTACTGAAATTATAGTGATTGATATAAAAAAATTCCAGCCTTCAGCGTTCATCGATTTCCCAGATTTTATTGTTGAGGCTGATGAAAGTTGAGAGAATTTTTTATCTGTGTTGGAATTGACAGATAAGAAAAAGCAAACAAGTTTGAAAATTTACGTAGTGTTTGATTTTTATTTGTGAAATAAAGGGCATTATTGTCTTTGAACAAATCAATATTTAGTAATTGTTTTATATATTTAAGGTCCTTTTTGTCTTTTTAAGTCTTGGAGGTCATTGTGGAAAATTTCATGTTTTTTAAAGTCAAAGTGAAATTTGAATGATTTGACTGGATCAAACTTAAAAGACCCCGTGTACGCCCCTCACAATAAGTTGTGGGGCCAGTGATCCTATTGTAAAGGGGATATGGACCGTGCTATGCCCCAGCATTTCCCTATCGATAGTGGCCTTGCTATTCTAAGATTTGTCCCTTTCCCAGTTTCTAATCTACCCATCAAATCATTTTCTTGATACTTCCCACTAATCTCTTTGTTTATCTCCAATACGCCGGCCGGCCGGCCGAAAAGCCAGGACTAGAATATGGGGACCCTCTCTCTCTCATCCTCTTCTTCTATGTACAATAACAAACACTGTCTCGGTCTAAAATTTCTCCAGTCTCATCAAACCAGAGTTTTATTCGACGGTCGGAAACAATCCGTTAGCTCAATCTGCTATAACCCATTGAGGTTGAGTATACTTATAAATTCAAGAAAAGATTTCTTTGGTTTTGTTTACGGATTATATTCTCTGGTGTGTGTTGCAGAGACGGAGGTAAAATGACGATGATGAATAAGAAACGACATGGGTTTGGTGCGGTGTGTTACTCAGGGCCACTCACGCCTCAGAATCTTCAGTGGATCTCCACTATTTCTACTGCGTATGTTTACTGTTAGATTGTTATTGTTTTATTCATGTTTCTTGATTCTTACGGCGAAAAAGAAAGAAGCTATCTTGAATCCATGTAATTGTTTGGTCGAGATTTGGGATAATCCAACTATTGATGGAACGTAAATTCTTTTGCTAAATGAAGCATTTAATTTCAATTTATATACTTAACATGCCAAGAAAAGATCATATTATAGAAATTTAAAAAAATATTTTTCAGGGTTCTAATGCTGGCGAGGGGCACAGCCATTCACAAACCTTTTCTTGCACCTTTATTTGCCCTACAAGCTCCTGCAAGCATTGTTTCATGGATTAAGTAAACCTTTCAATTTATCTTAGTCTGGGTTCTATGTTATGAATTATTTATACTTGGAAATTGTATTTCAACATCAGATTTGTTTTATTTTTTTATTTTTGGTTGTAGAGGCGAGTATGGCATTTGGACTGCTTTCTTGGCACTTCTCGTACGTCTCTTCTTCTTCATTCCGGGTAGGATATTTCTCTCGATCAAGTACTTAATTCTGCTAATTTCTCCAAATTGTTTTTGTTTTTGCGGCTTGTAAGAAATTATACTCAAGTAAAGTTCTTGAGTGGACAATCATTTTTTGTGTGTGAGCTTCCTTTAAAGTATATGGGGTTCAGCAAAGTTAAACACTGTCTTGAGAAATGTCTTACGAGATAGCTGTTTAACGAACAAAGTAGAAACTAAATGGGTCAAGTTGCATAATCGAAACTTAAATAGAATGTTGTGGTAAAGTGGATTAGATAGCATTGGACGGGGAGAAACACAAAAAAGCTAAAATCTTGTAGTGTCCGGTTCTACCTACTGAGCGTACTCTAACTGCAACTCTGCAGTTAACTGCACCAAATTAAGGCTTTAGAATCAAATTATTAAACAAACTACCCATAGAAGTTTCCAAAGCCCTGATTATGTATGGTTGAGGCATCATGATTTTGTCTACATAATGTTGTCTCTTAAACAGTGCTGATAACTTTATTTTTCCTTTTCTACTTATCTGATATCGACTTTTCTGTAATATTAGGTGAACTGGAGTTGCCATTTATAACATTACTATTGATAATTGTGTGTCCTTACCAAATTACGAGGATGAGGTTAGTCGATACATTATGGACAGTCAACTAAACTGTCTACTTATTTGAACTAATTTCGTGTTTCATTTTCTTGTTCATGGCAGGGGAGCACAGGAAGGTGTTATTTTTTCATTGCTAATAGCGGCTTATTTGGCTTTCCAGCATTTTGGAAGAGCCGGCAGTTTGAGGAAAGCATTCGATCAAGGTTCAATCATAGCCACCTTAGCCACAATCTGTATTGTTGCTGTCCCGTGCTTGCAGTTGATCTAACTAATGACTTTTAGGTGCAATAGTTTTACTCATTTTCTGTAAATTATTGACCTCATTTGTACTGTGTTTTAGATTAATGAATGTGAAGCTACTTAAGACCGTTTGCTCGAGTATCAACTAGTTCAAACTGTTGTACAGATAAATATCGTGCTACAACTCATCTTAAAAATTTACTTGTATAGTCCTACCATAATAAATGTTATAGCAGCATTTTGGGAGTGGCCCTGCCCATGTCCTCTGTCCAAGAATTTTAGCATCTTTTTTTTCTCTCAAAGATTTGACACCTTTTATTTGCCAATTTCATGAAGCAAAGGGCCACAATTTGCAGTACGAGTCAATACAAAATTCCAACAAGTCAATGATGTTGATAAACCAATAATAATAAATAAAATCCACACAATCCAACATCCATAAATTCAATGCTATGCAAACTGAGGCAAGTGTTTAACATTTTGTCTTTAAGACAAATTTGTTCGCAACGGTGCTAATTGAACGTTGGCAATTGTCTTTCAAGGTACAATGATTTCTCCTTGTAGTAGAAGCATTTCAAACTTCAAGGCAACGACAAACTCGAAATCTAAGGGTGCGTTCTCTTTGCTGTTTTCGGGTCGTTTTCTGTTTTTGATTTTTCAAAACATTGAAAATGCGTTCTTTTTCCCATTTTCGAAAACGAGTTTTTGAAAATGACTGAAAATTTTGTGAAAAAAATAGAAAACAACTTTTTTATGTTTTGACTGTTTTCTTCACAAATCTGCCAAAACTCAAAAAACACGGGTTGAGAAATATTTTTTTCAAAACGACAAAAAGAAAGAGTTTTCAACAATCTTAAAATGGACACCCAAAACACAAAATACAAAATGAATTCAAAACTCAAAACACAAAACTGAAATACAAAGAGAACGCCCCCTAACTTTTTCTTTACTAAAACAATGATTTTTGATGCAAGAAACAATATTTTGGAAGTGTTTTGATGCACAGCAATCAATGAATATGATGTGGAATGATTTTGAACCATTAAGGGTGTCTAATTTATAGAGGATGAGGAGTTGTGGTTGGAGGGACACGTTCTAAAATTCAACATGTTCCATGAAGGGATGCAACATTTAAGGTCGTTCGTGGTTGCCCGGCAAATCGCTTGAGCGCCCACAGTAGTGACACTGCCACTCGCTACTCACTAGGCAGCCTCTCGAGGGAGGATTTTATATGGGCAAAATCTGATTTTTCCTTCTATTTTCGGACAACAATTTCTCATTCACTTTGAATTGAGATTCCAAATATACTACAGTCATCTACTTAACGAGTAGAACAAGTTAGTCTATTCACTTACGTGATTGACCATCAGAATCTGTTAAAGTTTGACCTGAATTTCATTGGGTATTTGTGGATTAGTTGAAGTGGGCTTGAATAGGTCAAAATATGGATCAAGAAGTGATTTAGTCGCATTCCCGTGGGATTGAATAGGTCAAAATATGGACCAAGAAGTGATTTAGTCGCATTCCTGTTAGCTGCATGCCAAGCTCCCACTCAAGCGCGCAAAATAGGGAGCTAGAGCCTACTTGGAGCCAGTATGTCGCATTCTTCTCGCTATGGTGGCGCTCAAGCGATTCTGGCATCCGGTCTACGATTTGTTTTGCTTTTTAACGCGTTTTTTGATGCTCTTCCATCTTTAGGACTATTATTAGAGTTTTGACATGTATCCTAATACAGTTGGCTCTTCTTTACAAATTAGATAAGTTAGACAATATTGTAAATACAATATTTATGTATTATTTTTCCATATTATAGTAAATTCTCATTTCCTTTGCCAATTTCTTGTGTTCTTGTGTTTTATCTTTACATCATATTGTGACATATAACTTCGTCTTTAGTTTCCTAACAAGTGGTATCATTGCATGCATAATTCTTGCTAGTTTGCTAACAGAACTTATCAAATATTTGGTCAAAGTTGGTACAAAATCAACTTTTATTGATTTTACTTAACCAAATTCCAATAGATTCTTCTAGTGGGAATTGAAGAATGGCTAGTGGATAGACAGACTGCTTTGATGAAGACAACGAGCTAGTAATCATTGACATTTAAAACTCAACTGTGTTACTAGGGATAGCCCATACTCAAATACCATATGTGTAGACTGATTTCATGGCGCGTCTCTTCTTCTTTATTCCTGTTAGGAGATTCTCTTGATCAACATGATCTAAGTAAGTAGTTCAGCAAAGTTCTCCAAATTGGTCGTTGATCTAATTAGAATTTTCTTTTTGTGGTTTGTGAATTATTATACTCAAGTAAGCCTAGTGGACAGCCACGTGTGCTAACTTCCTTACTTATACATAGGGTGTTCAGCAGAGTTCAACACTGTCTTAAGAAATTTCTTAGGAGATAATATTTTCAGGAACAAAGTAGATAACATGATTCAATTTGTATACTCGTAACATTAATGAAATATTTGATAAATTGGATTAGATAACACTTGACAATGTTAAGGTAAGAAAATAAAGGCTAAAGTCTTGTCAATTGTAATGTCTAAAGTGCAATGCTGAGGTTAGAATACAAAAAATCAGGCCTTAGAATCAAATTATTAAAAGAAAGAAAAAAAATAAAAAAACTACCCTTAAAAGTTTCCAAAGCCATGATTATGTGCTGTCGACAGCATCATGATTTTGTACGCATAATCTCGTTACTGAGGTTCCATTTATAACAATGCTATTGATAGTTGTTTGTCCTTATCAAATTATGAATCTGAGGTTAGTTGATTCATTATAGACAGACAACGCTTTCTAGTTTCTAATTTGAACTGATTTTGTGTTTCATTTTCTTGTTCATAGCTGGAGAAAACAAGAAGGTGTCACAGTTTCATTGGTAATAGCAGCTTATTTGGCTTCCCAGCATTTTGCAAGAGCCAGCAGTTTCAGGAAAGCAGTTGATAGGTTCAATCCTAGCCACCTTAGCCACAATTTTCTATTGTTGCTGTCCCAGTGCTTGCTCTTGATCTAACTAACGAGTTTTAGGAATGATACATTCACTCATTTTCAGTAAATTATTGGATTCATCGGGGAATTGAGGGTGTGAAAAAACCTATAACAAGATAAGATAATTTGTACGTGTTTTAGATTAATGAATGTGAAGCATTTTACTTAAGAGGGAGACCATTTGCTCGAGTATCTACTAGTTCAAACTGTTGGACATGTAAATATCGTGCAATAACTCATCTTAGAATTTACTTATGTAGCTCTATCAGAATAAATGTTAATAGTAGCAAATTACTCACTTATCAGGTCACTTTATCGTTAACTTTATACCAATTTGGCAATTACTGATCTGTATCTGTCAATTTATGTTTCAAATAATGAATTTAGCAGTGTTCATTGGTCAGTTCCTGAATAATTTGTCCCTTCAATGAATAGCCAAAACCAGATATTCTTGTCTAAAATTTTCATTAACAGCAGAAGTAAAGCTATAAAGAACTACTTATTATATACTTCACTATCCCCTTGCTTCCTTCTTGATCCAATGCCATACATCGACATAAGTTCAGTGAAGGTATTGAGATTTATGTCTCGCCATCTCTCTCTGCCCCAGTATTTTTCGGGGCATAGATGCTGTCTAGTAATGGTCATCTCATTTGGGAAATAGTACCAAACTTGATCTTCCCTTGTTTAGAGATAATTGGCTGTTGCAATCAATATCACGAGACAACTTGAGGTGACCAGCAGCAGTAGGTTGAGTCCTATGGTCTCTGCTGAACTGGGGGTACCTGTTGGCCCATAATCATAGCCTGCTGGTTCTGAACCGAATCCGCCACCGGGTGTGTAAGGACTGAATGGCGTAGTTATGCTGCAACAAACAATTAGAAACGTGTCAGTTCACCGACATTGGTTATACTTGAAATTATCGAATTAAAGTAGTATAATGAATTTACCTAGGTGGGGTTGTTGGAATTGTGGTTGGTGGTGCTGGAATTGTGGGTGGTGTTGTTGGAGTGGTATTGGGAGATGCATACCGACAGTTCCCGCGACCTGAAGCAATAAGACGAAAAGTTCTGAATCTCAGTATATGCTGTTGACATAATCATAGGATATGGCTACAATTATATGGGTCTGAAATAGATATGCTGCATCGAATTGGAAGTATTACTTGCTTTTATGTGGATGACAGAACTATGTATAAAAGAATATTTTCATACAAGTTGCAAACCGTAGCAGTAAGAGGTTATAAATTCTTTATAGCACTCGTAGAATCTTTTTTTCGTTGATTTCTCTCTCTTAATTGTTCATAGTTTATAAATAAAGAGGTCATGGGAGAGTTTTGTAACCTGTAAAGTCATGTTAATGTTGTACTATTTTCTGCCTAAACGCACAATGGTATAAAGTGCATTCTCCGAGGGAAACGATTATTTTCGACTAAAAAACATGGCAGTCAATAACTTACTTGGGTCAGTATTAGTAATCTGTGCTGTTCCTCCAAAAACACAGCTAGTGGGAGCCGGATTCTTCTGATAGTAGTTGTTGAATGCATAAGAAGCATGATCACGAACTGTATTGGGATCATAGCAACTAGCGCCTGATTGGATTGCTGAACAGTCTGCTCCTCCAAAACCACAGGCGTAGTCAAGAGCAACCTGTAAAGCCGTTTCTGAAGCACTGGGGTTGGCTATGCACCAAGAACCGCCTGATGATGCAGGAGTGGTGGTCGTTGGTCCTGTGGTTGTTGCTGGTGGTGGTGGGCTCGTTGGATTCACGATAGGTGATGTACCTGGAGTTGTTGGATTGACAATAGGTGATGTGCCTGGAGTTGTTGGATTGACAATAGGAACATCTCCAGGAGTTGTATCTGTCTGAGCTTTGCTTATATCTGAAACAAAATGAAAATGTCAGAAAAGGTGAATGAAAATATTAGATCAAAGCTCAAGAAAGTGAAAAATTACCTGAGATAAAGAGGAGGAAGAACAAGAGAAAGAACGCCAAATGCAGACGTATTCTGCCATCCATAATTCTACCCGTTTGTGCAATATTATTTTGCTTCTTTGCCTGATACAACGCTAAGAGGTGCGAGGTTTATGAAACAAGAGAAGCCAGAATGTCGTATTGAAGAATGAACCATCTCTTTGCTGCAATATGTTTATATAAAAAGTGTGAAGAATCATAGCTTTCTTGCATTGAAGATAGAATGAAAGAGAGGTTGTTGTTGGGGAATATAAGAAACTTAAGAAAGGAGGAATTGGATAATTGGAAACTGCAAGCAAGAAGAGGTCCTCCCTGGATTGAGAAAACATTTGTATGAAGATGAAAAGGCAAAGAGGGATTCTTTATTAGGACAAAATCTGATAAATATTGATCCACTTGTATATATTGTTATCTTCTCCTTTTTTTTGTCTATCTTTTCATGTACATAGGACTTGCTCAAAAGCTAAAGGTAGGGAGAGAAAAGAAGAAAGATTTCATTATAACTATATCTAGTTGGATCAAGAAGGTATACACTTGTCTTGTTCTTTACCTTAGGATTGTCTATATTAGAAGCATGTTTGGTTATGCTTAAAATTAAGTTAAATTTACTTTTAAGTAATTCGGTTGAATAATTTTGAAAAGTTACTTTTTGCACTAACACATTCTAGAAAAGTAACTTTCAAACACTACCAGATCGTTCCAAAATTTGGCATTTGGATTATTATGGTGAGGGAAATAAGGGAAAGGTGGACAGGTGGAAATGAGAAGGGCTCGAATGGAGAAAGATGAAATTTAGAATATATTTTTTCTGTCTTTTTATAAGAATTCTTTTAAGTGATATATATTTTTTCCCAGAGGAACTGAGAATAAAGATGAACTATTTTATGGAAGCAAACTTTAATGATTTATATTTTTAAATTAAAAAAAAAAAAAAAAAAAAAAGGAGAGGAAATGCTTATTGTTAGTCGCGTGCTTCTCCGTAATTGTCTTTTAAGTTTTTTGTTTTAGTATCCTTCAATTGGTTGACTGATCCGAGGACTTGGGTAATTATTTGGTAACATTTGTTATCAAAGTTTGCGGTAGAATTGGAATAATTTGGCTATTGTAAAATTGAACTAACATAAACTCGCTCGACTTTCTGAACTTGAGCTATTCTCATTCGAACAAGAGCCTAACAAGAGCAAGAAACAGACGACCAAAAGAAGAGTGGCTGATTCAACATACAACTTGGCATTGATTATTTCATGAATCCTAGAATGCGCAATTAAAAAAGAAAATCATGAACCAGGGACTCTTTCAATGATTTGACAGATGATGAAGATAGGAATTTTTGGGGAATTTCACTTGACTTTCGAGCTTCACGCTCTACTTTTAACTCTTGCCAAAGAGAGCTCCAACCAAGGACGAGAGCATGGCTCAAGCAGAACAACCGATGAGCATAGCAAAGCCAGGCCCAACTGTTACAACCTGGACGTGAGATTTTCATTCATATGGCTCCTCCGTTGTGTGAATAAGGACAAAGGAGAATAATACATGAAATCAAAAAAGATGAATAAAATGATTTTCAAGTTAAGTTACGAATTAGTGGATGCTCTCGAAGGGAGTGGTGATGTTATACGCAAAAAGAGACTCATAAAATGGCATAGCCAAATAGAGCATTGGCTCTTTCTCTACTAATATATTTGACAAACTAAAGCAGGAATGTTTCAGTAACAAATGGCATTAGCCTGTACATTCTCCAGTACAGAGAGCTGATTCTAAAGCAATATTTTGTAACCTTGCCCTGTTTAATAGAATAACTTTATCCTGTAAGAATCAAACAATACAATACTAATATATCTTCACCAATCTCTTGTATTTCGCTAAATCAATACCTAATTGAAGCCCGCGGCCACGCACCCAAGCCATGAATCGAGTGTATAAGGACGAGCCAATAATCCCTTACGAGAAGGCTAATTAGTCACAAAATCATCCTTCTTGTCGCCTATGACATTCGGACAGATATTTGGTGACTTCATACCAAGCTGCAATAAAAAAGTATTCAAGATTACATCTTTCTTTCAATTGTTTTCAATGGGAAAATAATCTGTCATACCAGGAAGATTTCGAAAATCAGGGTCAACACCGTTGCCATTTATGTCCACGTGATTTGGCGTCACATATTTCCCAACAGTGACAACCACGCCGGATCCATCATGAAGCTCAAACACTGATTGAATCAAACCCTGTAAAGGTACAAAGATTAATATCATACTGAATAAAAATGACTAGACAAAATCCTGACCTAGCATCCTCGTGAGAGACAACAGGTACATGCGGCAACTTTTACCATGCCTAAATTAAAATTGACGACTGATATGAAAGAGATGTGGTTGGATGCAAATAGGAGCTTTGTAACTTTCTCAACACATTCTGTTGAAATTAAGGATGCTATTGTTTTAACTAGAAACATGGGAGGAATATCAAATGGCAAGCTTTGCAGTCAACAATGATTATCATGAGGTCTCACGACATTCCTTTGATCTGGTGTGCAAGTATGTTCTTAGAAAAAAATAATAGAAAGAAAATATATTTACCAAAATACAGTCGTGAACTTCTTGGGATTAAAGCATCAAGAAAATCTCAAAAAGGGGAAGAATTGGAAAGAAGAATTTGGACAAGAAATAGTAGTAACTAATGACTGAAATAGGGGTATAGCAGAGGTTATATACTGAAAAACTGTCTGCATATCAAGAGAAATTACATAATTCAAAAAAAAAAAAAAAAAAAATAATGTTCCAACCTTTCCGTATGTCTTTTCCCCTACAAGAACAGCTCTGCAGTTATCATGAAGTGCAGTGGCAACCTGAAAGAGAGAATTATTCACAAAAATGCTCTAAGAAATTGGACTCAAAGGGCTGACTGTAGTCTGAACTGCTCACAATTTCACTTGCACTAGCAGTATTTTTGTTCACCAAAACCTGAAATGGAAAACAAGAAATGTCTTTCAGATATTTGTTATTCAACAGTTTGATTAAATAAAACCAGGTCACAGCCCGCGCTGCAATTTTCCATGACTTGGCACATTTTATCAATCTTTCCTTGAGTTTAAAAGATAGATATTAATGTCTCTTAAAGATAAATATTAGTAAATACCTCATGTTTTTACAGCTTAACATTTTAGGTTCAAGATAATGTGAGTAGCCAAAGGTCTAACTTCAAGTATTATTGCCACCCAAGTATTAAAATTTCTCCTTTGGTATTTGGAACAAAAAATGAATCTGGCATGCACTTGAGGTTATGTTTAAGGTATAAATATAAATTGAAAAATGTCACCTCTCTAACAGCCTGGATATGAGAAAGATTCATCTAAGTCAACTGATTCTATCTGCATTTTCTTAGCATTTCATCGTAGTAGACCACTATTACAAGTACAATTTTGCATCATTGTGGCATTCATATGAAACACTATTGTCTTCTTATTTTTAGCGAGCTCATGCAGTGATATTGTTCTCCATAAATAATTGTGATGCCAATACTTCCTACAGGTTGATTCAGAAAGGACAACCAATATTAAAAAGACAGAAGATGTTCCAAACATTCTCATTAGTTGCGAAAAAAATTGTCCTTACAATGACAGGAGCAGTAAAAAGAGGCGAAGTGTCGGAAACTATGTTCTTAATATACTGCGGATCCCTGCCAACAGTGTAAGTCACCTGCACGTAAAATCATTGATGGAAGCCTTAATAGAGGTAAAAGTACATGTTTTTTTTTTTCCTATTTAGAGTTAACCCCCCCCCCCCCCCCCGCCTTTTTTTTTTGGGGTGGGGGGGGGGTGACAGGGATTAGAAAAGTTTAATAGTAAATAAACTTGTCAAAGAGGAATGATGGTCCTCTAGAAACATAAAACTGTACTTAGAAGGGAATGATCAGATGCAAGTGCACATTTTATCAGGAATATAAAAATTTTAATTTTCCAAGACGCATTTACAGCTGACAAACATATTTATCTAACCTTCTCCATAACTAGTTAACTACTTACAATAAGTGAATCTTGCATTGCATCCTTCTTTAATCCATCAAAGCAGCAAATAACGCCTTTTTGTTCAGCTTTCTAAATTTGATTGACCTAATAATCTTCTCATTTGTACTATTTCTAGGCTAGTTTCCCTCCCCCTGCTCGATCCCTCTTTGGGGACATGCACACACGAATATAGATAGGGAGAACTTGAGCATTCGGATACTTTTCCAAATTGATGGCACAGTTAACATGGTTAATTTTTCAAGTTACTTATTGACTTCAGAGTATATTGCAGGCATATATATGGTCTCAATTCAATATATCAGAAAGGAGTAATGAACTAGCCAAAAATATAAATGAACAGGAACTTGGAACCAAAATATATAGATTTGCAACTCATTTCTTGATTAAACTAAATTTCTACAGAGTGCAGAAGACTAAGCAGCTATTTCACACAGCATAAGATAAAAGATAAAAAAAAAAAAAAAAAAAAAAAAGCAGGAAATGTTTGGATTCACGTACCGTTTCCCCTTTACTCAGAAAGAGCTTAGCAATTTCAATACCAGCCTGCAAGAAGCATGTGCAACTTAATAACTTGAACAAAATAGTTTATGCAAATAAAGCACAAAAAGGTCCAATATATACTGAATCATCAGGGGAAAATATTAATAGAGCAATCAGCAAGATAACATGCAACCATACCCCATCATCTGAAGCAAATGACCTTAAATTAGAGGGAAGTATGGATCATGTAAGATAAATGTAGCCATCAATAATAGTGAAAGTTTTTGGGGGTAAATAGTTGTCATAAAATTGCAAAAACATTTTCTATATACTTCCTTTCTTATCTCCCAAAACGGTGACTCAAAATATGGACTCCAAAACTGCATAGTTGATCAAGTTGATGAAGAACAGCGAAACTTATCTCCCAAGTTATGATGCCTTACAGAAATTCACAACAGTTTTCCTCTTACCTTCCATCCTCTACCAACACAATGGACATAAGCCCCCATTTTCCCCATTTTTCAAAACTCATTTTCAACCACACATTCTCCCATAAAGTAATTTTACACGTAAACCCAAAACTTTTCTCTATTTTTTAACCACACGTTATACAAAAAAATCACTATTCAAAAACACATCTTTCGCAAAAATGGGTCTCAAATAGGGGCTAAGCTTCCGGTTGGCATATTTATAAATAATTTATAAATTAGTCAAACTTCATTTGCAACCACACATTCCATGGAATGGACCCACAAGTACTATAAATTAAACCATTTATAAATTCTTTCCAAACACAGGCTAAATCTAAATTCTTATCCTGTGGGCATCCGTAAATGGATAATATAATTAAATTAACAAATAACACACTACTGAAGCTAGGGTAATCTTACTTTACAGACAAACCTGTACTAGTCCACCAAGGTTATCTCTAAGATCAAGAACAAGAAAAGAGGCACCCATGTCTTGGAGTCGCTTCATTGCTGACAAAAACAAAAACAAAAAAAAAAAAAAAAAAAAAAAAAAGGCATGTTGAATCAAACCAAGACAATTTATTCAGAAAGGAGAAAGTACTTGAAACAAAAATATGAAAGTCATAGAAGCGATACTTGCAATCCTTTCTTCCCTTAATTAGGGACAGGGTTTGAGGTAGATTCTAAAGTTGTTAAGGATGAAAAACTGCTGTTGCAAAGTTAAAGAAATAACATATCCATATCATGACACGGAATAAATCTCAGTGTTGTCGTAACATGCACCTGCAACCAAATCCTTTCTGGCCAATGCATTGAATTCTTTTAGGTGCACATAACCAACCGAACTGGGACCATTTTTAACCTGCTCCAATCGGTAAAAAACTGGGGTCTTTGCAATAGATTGCCTTTGTACTGTAATGGATCGAATAGGTCCACAGTTCCCATGCTTGACCTAACATTCGTTGTGGTTGGTGAAAATCAGTTTGGCTGAAATATCACAAGCAAAACTGAAGTATTAACAAAGGTCTTTGCTCAATCGAGATTTACAAACCGTGACGTTGACAAATGTTTCACTGGGTCCTTGTAACAGCGATGAAGCTTCAAAGGCAGATTTTCCCTTCAGATCCACCCCATTAACAGACAGCAATTCATCACCCTATGACAAGATTGATAGCATGATACATAATATAAACACTTATGGAACCAAAACCAGCATGAACAGATGTAAATAAGCTACATTTATAATGCAAACATCAAATGCATGAGGAAGACAGTCCGCGGATATAATATTCTCGAAGTTTCAGTGTCACCATCAGGAATTTTATGAGAAATTAAAGCAGAATGGACGTTTTGTAGTAATGCATCTTTGTGAGGACTAAAACTTCAGAACCAATGCATAAAGGAAACTAAATTGAAGAACTACTTAAATCTTGTGGAAGATATAGTACAACTTAAGGTTAGGTTGTAGTTCTGGCTCTAGCTCCTGCAGTATATATGTGAAAACTTTATATCGAAATAAGCCTCCATGATAAGAATAGAAAGCTGCAACTGCTCAATCAAGTGATAGATAATAGCTGCTGATTATCAGGACTGTAACTTGACAAGGCATCTTTATGGCATATTTGCATATGCTCTGTTAAAAATGATGCCACACTATATTGCACATTTATTCAGCTTGAATACCTAACAAGCTTTGCCAAATAGACGCTATACTATTTAAACACATTTTATTCCACTAATCAAAAAAATCTACCCCCCCCAAAAATTGGGTAACCATATTGTAGATCAAGTTGTTCATTTCTTCGTGGTACTCTGAACAACCTGTTATTGCACTTTGAATTAGTATCTTTTATAGCATATGTGTCTATGGTATTAGGTGAAGAAGCCTTCCACCGTACCACTAAACATCAAATCTAACTAAGATATATATTATGATTGAAAGGAACCCTGAGATGCGTGTAAAAGTAGCGAGACAGTAGAGTAGGCATAGTGCAGCATGAGCTACTGACCTGTCTGACACCAGCAGAATGGGCAGGGCCATCCAAAATGAGCCCTAAAACCTTCAGTTTCATAGCTCCATTATCATCTGGGATCTCCCTGATGTTTATCCCAATTCCAGTCATATCATACCTTGCCATCTTGGAGAACTTTAGGGATGATGAAGTATACATGCCATATAAAAAAACTGAAAAGTTTTGTAAGTAAAAGCAATACTGATTATGGGATAAAAATTCGCATTCTTAACAGATTTTCAGATGAACAACTCAAAACATGATAATGCACAAGAATACCAGCCATTATCTGCTATATATTATTGCCATTTGCAATATTTACTAAGAATTATAACTTTAGATGCATGATATTTTAAAAAGAATGCCAAAAACCACAAAAAGAAAATAAAGCAGAACCCTCAACAGTAGACTGTAGATGCATGATATTTTATTCCAGACATTATACTTCTGAATATCAAAATGTTTAAGTTGACTGCGGCAGCATGGAATTATAGGTCTTGTAGTCTGAATTTATTAGGAACACGTTCGCAGAACAATTCATTTGAGAAGACAACTCATGTATGAAACAAAACATTGCTTGGAAACAATGAAATATACAAACTTATAGGAATGGAAAGAAAAATCGAGGACTGATTACCTCGGAAGGAGAAAGAAAACGAGTATACGGGTCGCCCAAGCTCGCTAACATTCGGCGGATGATCTCATGAGCTTTCGATCTTGTCTGAATCGAGGTACTTAATATATCTTCCTTCTTTTTCTGAAAGGAAAGAAAAATGAATCAGTCTTTTGTATTCCATATATATGTATCGTATAATAGAGATACATGGAGTTGAAGAGTACAAGCCAGGTATCATGAGACCAGCGGTGGCGACCGGTGTCAAGAAAGCTATCGTTAACAATCTGCCAAGCCTCCTCCACTATCTCCTCATTGGTCATTTCTTCCGGTACAGGTGCCGTCAAATCAGCATCCGCCACATCTTCCTCACGGCAATACGATTCGTGTTTTACAGAATTCAGTTCTGCGAGAGAGATAGAGGATGACGAAAACGGAAATGAGTCCAGTGCGGTTGAATTGGAAGGAGACGAAAATACGAGGCCCAAGGAGAGCGCGATAGAGACTCCTGCCGTACTCAAAACTTGGGTGAGCTTTCGTATTTCTCGTGAAGAATTTGAATCGGACGAGAAGGTTAGGGTTTTGAGCTGATGACAGAAAGCAATTAATAGAGGCTTTGGCGGATGCGGCGGCGGAGGCGGAGGCGATAAGTAGGTGTTGTAAAGAAGAAGCCTCATCTTTTCACTTTTGGTTCCAACCGCCGCTCACCGTTGCGAATATAGACGTTATTATCCGGTTTATAGGGTCGGGATTATAAAATGAGTTGTCAAAGCAGCTGCTTATAAAAGGACAATGTTATACTTAAGTTACACATTTTTAGTGACACTAGTTGTTACCCGTACATCGTACGGGTTAGGTTATTTTGTAGGAACTGTTATCATGTTAAATACGTGAAATTATTTTTCATTTTGAGGTGTGAGATAAGATAGAAAAAATATAGACTACAGCAAAGAATATAGAATGTCTTTTTAACAATAGTAAAAATAAGTATGGTAGGGTCAATCCAAGTACAGAGGAATTTTCCAACAAATATTAGATATTTTAACAGAAAGAACATAAAGGAGAAAATTATTCATCAATTCGTGTCAATACTCAGACAAGTAAGCAGTTTTGCACGCATTTGTCCAGTATAAGTTTAGATAGTTGTGGATGCATGAGTATTTCATGTACGTGAACGGGCTAGAAAGTTTCTTATGTTGTATTTCTTTATTTTGTTCTATTCTTGACAGCTTAAAATAGAATTGACCTGGTAGGCGTTCCAATAACTTCACCGGTAGTATAATATTTGAGAAGCCAATCACGTCTGGTACCAGTCCGTCCTTCGCTTTGGCACCATGTCTCTATTTCAAGCACATGACTCCTGTTTCACAAATCGATATATGACATATAGATAAGAAAATTGTCATCACTAAAGCTTGAAATTAACATTAGGATGTCAGAGCTATTTACACTATGAGGCGGGGTATTTATAGATCTCAATGTGTATACGAGTGGTCACCCAAATGAGATGCAATTTTGTGATGGTAAGTGTTGTTCCAAATCCATAAGTTGAAAACCCAACACTTTCAGCATGGTTGCAGCCAATATCCTGCACAGTTGATTTTGATAAGAAAATAGTGGGAGATAAATCAAGGGAAAACAATAGCTGCAGTATGAATAATAATGCTGGAAATAGAGTCTGAATATTCTTCGCAGAGCGTGTGACAATATTCTCCTTTCTTGATGGCATATAATTATGTGAAGAGTAGAATTAGCAAACAGACAATGAGTAATAAGGTTTTGCTAACAATAAAAATGCAGAGATAAGTTTTTTCATTTTATAGATAAGAACGAAGAAAATATTGAACAAGTTCGGACACACACGGAGAGGGAGAGGGAGAGAGAGAGAGAGAGAGAAGTCTATCAGTTAAATTTGTAACATTCTCTTGCTTCCTTTTGGGTTGTGTGTTTATAAATTATTTAGACTTCAGAGAATTCAAATTTCAAACCAATTGTATGCAAAATAGCAGAAAACAAGTGAACCAATAGTACAAACAGATATTTGATTATGACTTTCTTTTATATTAGTTTAATAATTGAATGAGATTGTTTATGAAGAATTAAAACTAAAAATAGATTAACGATTTCATAACCTGAAAATAATCAAAAATGCATCCAATGGACCTTACATGAATATAAAATGACCAAGTAATGCTTTTAAACTGAACCTGACATGTATATTTAGCAAATTCGTATTTCGTTCACACAAGTAATTGAAGAACGAAATCGTTATATATAT
Organism: Osmanthus fragrans; assembly: GCA_019395295.1. NCBI lineage: Eukaryota > Viridiplantae > Streptophyta > Magnoliopsida > Lamiales > Oleaceae > Osmanthus > Osmanthus fragrans. The sequence continues at coordinate 15,164,813 of CM033350.1, forward strand.
ATTATTAGGATAATATTGAACAAATGTATTACTCACTTTTGTTCTTCATTAGGCCAGCGTCTGAAGCACTGTTTTATATATCTTAACGATGGCTTGTGGTAAGTAACTCTGAAAATGCAAAATTGAAGAGTGAAGTTGTAAATAGTAATGCAGTAATATAATTATGAAAAGTTGTGATGAATAAAAATTTATAATTGGAAATGTAATTCGAAAGGTGAACATTTAATGTATGTGTGAGTGTAAAGATAAATGATTTGAACATACCTCTGTGTTTGTACATATAGAATTTTTTTAGCTGTGGTATGAAGTATAATTAAATGTGAGGAATTTTTTTTGCGCAGATATGATTACCTAGTAGTATCAAAATCAATGAGAATGTAGATAGTATTCATTAAAGCATATATCAACGGCAATCTTTCGTTTGTAAAAAGTCATTTTGTCTCCGGAAATTGATTCTATTGGATGGCATAAAACGAAGCATTCTATGTACTTCAGCAAAAAAATTCCACAGTTTGGCCTATGAAAGAAATAGATTGTCGTAGAATTTAATTAGTATGAGAAATGTACAATTATGTTAAGTAGGGAATAAAGTATTAGATTGAATACTAAAAAGTTTAAATACTCACCCGTTATTTGCACAAGGTTGATATGGTATGATGTCTATCTGCATTATTTTTTTTATATTTTTTTTGATGTAACGTCTGTAGGCAGCCAATTTTGGAGACATTAATAGGGATGTTGTTAAATCAACCACTGTGTTTGAATGTGCCGTAATTTGTTCTGGCGTATGAATGTTGTCACTGCAGTCGTATATTTGAACTTTCCATTCGGGAATATTGAACAAAATGAGATACCAAGTGTTGCCTGGGTACGAATATGGAATTAACAGATATTTGCACTTTACCCATGGACGCCCGGCTATAGGCAAATTGCCATTTATGTATTTCTGTAAGATGGGTAAATTCTCTGCATCTCTAATGGTTTTCGGATCCCGATTATGTATGTGCACCATCATTTGACGAGTACACTCATTTTCATAGTTGAAGTCTAAGATTGCATAATCTTTTGAAACAGTGGTGGAATTGTCATTGATGAACCGACGCAATAATTGTAACTCCAGATCAAGAATCTAATAAAAGAAATGGATGTCAATTAAATATATTACATATGGAATCGAATCTATTATGTGGAATAAATTTTACTAACCGCAGTAGTTATATTTTGAGTTCTGTCCATTATGGTATTGATGAAGTCTCTTTTGTATAGATTGTTACATCCATCATTCCAAGTTGCGCTGCACAACATAGTTTCATTTAGTTTGAAATGAACGAAATGGAAATAATAATATGTAAGATAATGACAGATAAGTAGATTAGTTACCTTGATGGATTTTCTATTACCCAATTTCTAATTGTTTTGTATCTGTCCATAGGATAGTCTTCCAAAGGATAATTTGTCGATGGTATTGAAAATTGTACCTTTTTCCCTTGACTCTTTTTATCTGTTGTCAATGTTGGAATGTCTTGAATTTGTTGAGACGTTGATGTCTGTTGTACAATAGGGTTCCTATGGACAGAAGCATCTTGTTGCAGGGAACTTATACGAGGTTCCATATTTGATTCCCGAGTAGAGAATTTGTTCAGCAATTCGCTATTTTGTTCGTCAATGTGAGTTCGCACTGAACTGAAACTGTTATCTATATAATGTTGCATGGTAGAATGCATGCTTTGGTAGTGTTCTTCTTGTCGTCGTTGTTGTTGGAAGAATTAGTATTGGTTGTCAAGAAGAGTTTGATAATTTGAATGATCTCGAAGATAGATTGCATGTCTTCATAGTAGTCTTGTTGGCACTTCTGATTTTCCTCAAACAATTCTTGTTGGCGTTGAAGAATTGTCTCGTACTGATGTTCTTGTCTTTTGGATTGTTCAGCTATGGTTGTTTTCAAGTCGCTGCAAAAATCAGATACATCTGATAGAATGGTTCTTTTGAAGTTGTCGTATGAACCAGATACATCTGATATGACATGCTGCCTATACATGTTTAGCATTTGTTCCATGTCTTCTTTAGTGATATAATTGGAGCTAATAGGAGTAGAACTTGAGGCAGCTGGAACTGAGGTATCATCAGTAGTTGGTAGGTTGGCAACGTGCGGGAGTTCTTCTGGTATGTTGTTCAAATTTCTGTCGACAATGCGGTCAAGTATGTTATTGTGGTTGTCTTCTGGCAATGAGAGCGTTGTGCACCATATTGTTTGTAATTCTTCTTCTATAGGGTGTAATGTTGCAATTACTCGTATTTGTAATGATAGTAAGATAGTTAAAAAGATTTGTTCGTAACTTTTTTCCGAAGGGAAAAAAATTAAGACAATCTGTAATGTTATATGGTAAGGAATGTAATCAAATTATTAAAATACCTCTTGGGTAGTTTGAAATTGTTTAATTGTATTTTCTGTGACTATTTTATTGGCTTCCACTTGTGCATTCTTGGTGTTTGTATTGTTCTATATCTAGGTCGTCCGAATTTCAGTCCAATTTTTGGGAATGCTTCATATATCCAGTACTGCCATAATTGAAAATATGTATTAGATACATAAGATTTATACCAGTAAATGAAATTATATAGAAATTAGTAATAATAAGAGAATAGAAGAGAAGTACCTGAAATGCAAGTGGATATCCATGTAATGAATATTTAGATTCAGTTTGGTGATTCTGTTGCATTCTTTGTACTCTTTCCAGGTGTGATGCTTGTAATGAGTTTAATAGAACAAAATACGATTTTCGCCCCCATGGATATGCAAGGAAGGTATCAATATTCTCAACCATGCTCAAAGTTCTGTGATCAATATATCTTCCAGTGGGTTTTAAAATGCATTCTACAAACATCACCAGTCCAAGTTTAAATTTATCCTCCTGATTTTGACATTGATGGAATGCTTCAAAAAGCATTGGCATTTTGATTTTTTTGGTACCATTAAAGTATTGATTTCGAAGTCTATCATGGTTCACTTCGAGTTTCACAGACATCTCGTGGCAAGGTAATCCTGTTATGAGACAAAACTCTTGCATACTGAAGCGGGCCAAATTGTCATCTAACTTTACCCAAACTTCATTGTTCTTGCCACAGTTGATAAGTCGTAGTATAAATTCATGAATTATTTTGCTACTAAATTGTTGTTCTTCTTCAGCTTTAGAAAAAATACTGTATATAAATCCATGGAAGTTACTACACATCAAATATGATTGTTGATCTGCATTGATGTGATCTATAAAATCCTTAAGGTACCGATGATTTGGATATTGAGTTATTGTAGCAGAATACCATTGATTTGTAGAAAGTATATATTCCAAAGACATCTGCATAAAATATGAGAAAAGCACAAATGAAAATATAGGCTAGAAAGGTATATACTTACAGGACACGTTTAGAGGTGAAGTGCCACGTATATAATTTGCATCCATTTTATGGAAGTTAATACTTGGATGCCTTAATTATTAAGCTCAGCACACTTAATGATTGTTAAATCTTGTTGCCTTATTGAATAAGCAGAATCTGTGAATTGATTGGTTGAGATGCTTACTAACCATGTAATAAGGAATTCGTCATCTAAGCTGGTGATGTTGACAGACATGTAAAATCTGACTATTAGTTTCGATAAGCACAATTCGGTTTATTTATCAAGTTTGACTACACAAGTTTCCTAAATCTAAACCCACCATACATCATTTATGTATTTGGTCTATTTAGGTGAATGTTTCAACAATACCATGTTGCTAAGATTTATTTTGCTCAAGTAAGTTTTGAAATAGGTGCTTCAAATTTGTCTATTTGTTAATTCCCAATATTGGTGTAGTAAGTAAAATTATAGGTAACATCATAAGTAAATTGAAGGTGAATGGGTACAAGTACACTTGGGAAATGTAATTGTAAAACTTAAGGAAGCATATAGCCTTTGTTGGGAGGTTGAACGACGGTCCAGATTGGTCATGAAGCAAGAAAACAATTACCAATTGAGAAGATTTTGATTACCAATGAAATTATTCACAACGCGCAGTATTAATCGGGTATCAATTTTTACGGTCTTGTTGAAGAAACAAATAATTTTGTCGGGTCGGGACCGGATCACAAAGTTTTGAATTTTACATACCAACCAAATCTAACACTTCAAAATAAACGTACACGATAAAATTACTATACCTTAACAGATATAAGTTGCATAGTTGTTGAATGAACATATAGTAGCAAATAAAATTACCTTTTTGGCGAGATATGAGCTTCTTTAGATTGGAATTCGTATGACTGAGAAATTTCACCTGTTGAATTTAAGTGAAAATGGTGGTCTTCTCGTTTAATTATAGAAGAGAAAATGAATGAGAGTTGGTTGGTGTAGTAAATGAAAATAAGGTGGAAGGTGAGGTTGTTAGAAAAGAAATAAATGGTGTGGGTAGATGGATTGTAAATAATATTTAATTTTATTTTCAATTCATAAAAAATTGTGTAGTGATTATGAATAGTTAACGTGTGTGTTAAATTTTTTTATGTTTTTATCTTAATTTTCGTGCTCATTACGAAATATCAAAAGAAGTCGAAATATTACATTCTTAATATCATTTTAAAGTATTCAAGGCCTATTATTTGACGACGTTGATGGTGTGCGAAACGGTCAATCGTAGCAAATGTTACGGCGAATATTTCAAGAATTTCGATAACAAGCTAACTTTAAAAATTCCTAAACGATTTTACGTTGGTCAAATCGATAAATCTTCTATATCATCTCGAAACTCATTTCGAGAACTATATCATAGATATATCGAATTATGTAAATGAATATCAAAAATAGTTAAACGAACGTCAAACGTTCATGTTAAAAAATACCTATTCTTTTTATAAAAAAAATCAAATTTTTCTTTGATTTTTCTTAAAAAACTTATGTTGACTAATTTAAAAGGTAAATTAAAAAAACAAAAAAATAAAATATATATATATATATATATATATATATATATATATATATATATTAGTGTGCGGACACCATGCAGTGGTGTGCGTGGTGTCCGCACACCACTCTTATCTAATGCTCCCCTAAGAAATGAACTCTCACATGAGTGAGCTAACTCACTCATGTGAGAATTTTTTTTTTTTTTTTTTTTTTGTGTGTTTTTTTTTTTCATTTCTTGTAATTAAGTTCTCAGAGTATTTGCACATTCAGTCCTGAAATTTTAATATTGTAATTTTAGTTCTCATAATTTAACTTTTCTATAAATTTCATCATTCCAAAATTGTAACCCTAGGTCCTTTAAATTTTGACACTTGTAGACTTTGGTCCCCAAAATCATCTTTTTATTCACTTTTGGTATAAATATCACATTGTTCCTTATTCAAGTATTCACGGTTTATTCTTATTTTTTATATTTTACATAAATGTTCTTCCTTAATTGTGAATTATTTAATTTTAAATGTTTCCATTAAGTAGCTGTGTTTTGTAACTTTCATGCATGCAACAGAAGTATATAATGGGAAACTTAGAGCATAAAATCTTTGGAACGTACGAGGATGAGGTAGAATGGAATAGAAGACTGGTTTTATTCATAATACGATAACTCTTACATAGGCATGAAGTGTATTTGTATTTGTAACCAAAACCACTATAAAATTACTTAGAACAACCATTTCAACTTGAAACTTAACTAAAGTTACTAATTACAGTACTTAGGTTGTTCTTTGTAATTTTAGAACTGATGTACACCTTTTGTCAACAAAAAATGTATTTTCTGAAAAACTCCCTTCTAACAGCTATATTGTCTTCTGTTCAAAATGGACCTTGCATTCTTTCACTTTCAAAAACTCCCTTGTAACAACAAAAGTACTATCTTCTGTCCAAAAACGTCCTTCCATTCTTTTACTTTGGGTGTTCATCGGAGTCAAACACATTGAAGTGTTCACCTTCTATAGTAGCTTTCATTTTCTTTTTCGAACATGTATCAAGTTTTCCAGCAGGAATTGCTGATGAAGCTTTCCTGCGTTTGCCTGTTGTACTTGCCATGTTTGAATTATGGTCTTTTGTAACCGTTGTAACAGACCTGCTGATATCACTGATTGTAGGAGAAGATTCGATGTCCATTAACTCATTTGAAGAGTTATCATCGGTCGTAGTAGTCGAACAAGAGAATATGATTTCGTAGCGATATTCTGGTGGATTTTGTCTCCTCGGAGATACTTTGAGGTAGAAGAGTTGTTCTTCTTCATTCTCAACCTTTATCAGATCGGAAATGTATGGACTTGAATCCTGCTATATGAAAAGTATATTTAATTACATGTTATATTCATATAAAGAAAAAAACTGGTAAGATGTTATTAGTACGTGAATGTGACCTTTTCAGCATGATTCATTATCTCAGCAGCATTGGCTTCCAATAATGTTTCTGCTATATCACCGATCATACTTGCGTCCAATCCTCCGGACTTATCTTCAAGGTGCACAAAAACATTTGCTCTGTATGGTGAAATGAATGTTTTTAAGGTAGTAGTAATTTTAATAAAGTGTTAAATAAATTTGTAGGAATTATTGATACCGTGGTATTGCTTTTGCACGGTCGAACTTGCAGAAACGACATTTATGAACTTCATCCAATTCTCCACTTGATGCTTTGTTACAATTATTACAAGCTAAATACCAGAATCTTTGATGCAGCGTTGTAATTTTCCAGTGGGCTTTCACCCAGTAAAATTTTTTCTGTACGTAAATATATTGACGAAGTTAACAGTGCAATAAGAACCAAAAATGTAACTTTTCATGAAGTTATGTATCAGTATAAAAGATTGGAAATATGTCTGGGGCTATATATTTAATTAAGGTGATGTGAAATTACCTCCAAGTGAACTCCTTGCAAATCGACAATAGATGTGCATTTTCTAGTATCTGGAGGTGAAATTTTTGTTGGTGTTATTGCAGCAGATGGTTTATCGTCAATAAGTTTGTGAATTGTTTCTTCGTTTGTGTTAATCCTGCAACAAATGAAGAAGCCAAATCATTAAGTATAGACTGTGAATATTAAATATTATGAAGATGGAAAAATTGAACAAATTTTTGTAATTCTAACCATTCTCTGTAATCTGCAACTGCTGGAATCCCTGGATTTATGAAAAAAGTGCTAGTCACTTTAGTAGAAAGTGTGATGCCTAAGGAGAAGATAATTCTATTAGTTTTTTTTATTATGCAAGTATTATTGTGAATAAAATCTTATATTTCGATTTGAATTATCGTTATATGAGGACACTTTCAGATTAGTTGCCCATATAATAGGTTTTCTACTAAGGTTTTCACTTATTTCAATGCATTCTCTATCAACGAAAGTGTCCCACATCGTCAACATGACGGTTCGGAAATATTTATCTATGAGTATAACGTCTTGAAGCCATGCTTCTGTACCAAAATGAGTTTGGATCAATCTTTTCTGACGAACTTCTATAGCAACACCTATAATACCTGTAGAAGAATATATAGAAGTTATATTATGACTTATATAGTGAAGATGAATATAGAAAAAGATTATGAAATCGTAAGAAAAATTATATTGGCTATTTTGTTACGAAAAAAGTATACTTATATCTGTATTAGTATCCATGTGCTGATCCAGATGGTCGAAAGGCGTCAACTCGTATGTTGAAAACAAGAAGTTCAGGTTATCTTCAGGAAGTTCTTCGATTTTTGTTTTGCCAGTGATGCTCCAGATTTTATCTTGACGTAACCCCCTGAACTCATTTTTGTTGTCTTTCACTGTTGCATTCGAGAGCATGTATGTTTTCCCAAGTTGGAGTTCCTCAGTCAGAGCAGTAATATTTGCGTCATATAGAATACCTGCGACTTTATTCCCCTGTTGAAAAGTTGGGATACAATTAAGAAAGATATATGTATACATATATGTATATATATTATTGACGGACGAAAAATTTGCTATTATAGTTATGTATATATATACCTCTAAATCCATAAAGATAATATTCTGGTATCGGCTAGTAGTATTACGAGCAACTTTCGGTGGTTGTTTTGCTGCAACTATAACTTTGGCGGACCAGTTCCTTTCAGATGTCGAAATTTGTGGAATGAGTTTATGAGTTGTAGACATTGTGGATATCTGTAAATGAGAAGGGAAATATTTGTTAGTATTACTTGTTGATCTTCTTGAGTAAAATGAAAGTAAAATATGTAAAATATAATCTAAAGTAATGATGTGAGAATAATTTACCAAAATTTTGAAAGCATTTGTTTTTTTTTTTGTTGATAGTATATATGAATGAGAAATATGATGTTCATGCTGTAGGTATTTATAGAAAATGTAATAGAGAGTGTGTAAAATAATTGTATTTAATGTTAAGTGTACACGTAGTTCTATTATTGTAGGCAAGAATGTTGTAGTAATTCTTCTGCATCATAGTGAAATGTTTCTGTATCTGTATATAATAATAAAATATCTAGGTTGCATGGAGAAATTGAAATCTAGATTTGTGTGGAGTGTAAAGTTAGAAGATGTTTCTATTATCTTCTTGAATCTTTCGTATATGGCAGCTACGAAATATCTATTTTATATTATATTATTTATATTATATGCTTAAAAGATCAATTTTTTTAATAGGAATAGTTGGAGATCTTTTAAATTGGTTTATATTTTCATTTTTATTCGATGTAAGATATATATCTCTTAATATGTCCTAGAACACAATAGCTCACTTGAACAGAAAAATCTTTAAATATGTATATTTATTTTTTTAGTCTTAATCGAATGAAATCGCTCGTTAAAGTTTAATAAACTCTAATACTATATAAAGACGTGGGATCTATTTTAAAAGGTTAACTTGATGAAGAGGAGTTGCCTATGATATTTTAAATTACTCTATATTTATATCTTTATTCGATGTGAGATATATATCCTTAATAATTTTTATAATACAATCATCGAAAAATGAAATGAAAATATGGTTAGTGCTTCAGTAGTCTCTTAAAATATACGTCATTCAAATTGAAATCATGTACATATGCATCTGAATAATGATTCAATCATAGTAGTAGACAGCTTACTAATTGTAAATGGGGAATGATATTCACTATTTTTTTATTTCAATTTGTTGTATACTTAGTCAGATGTAGCAAAAGTATAGTTAACGTGTAAAGAGAAGTTTAAAGTGATGAAATAAACGTAATGCATGTATACTATAGTTCAATAGACAATGTAATTTGATGTAGGGATTTATAAAAGGCATGAGAATAAATATTTGTAAGTAGTACGCAATATAAGTGAAAAAAAAATCAATTGATGTGTAGGACTTTCAGTATAGCATTTATACCTGGCGTGATAAATGTTCAAGTACTCCACTATTGGTGTTGTTCCGAGAATGCTAAAAACCACAATAATTTGTAATATGTATGTACGTAAACTATTTCTTATTTAGAACAAAATCTAGTAGAGAAGAAATTAATTATTATTCCAATAATAGGAATTATGGAAAAAAATATGTCCATATATTTTGAACAAAAAATTTCATTGCCAAATATACAGTTTACTAAAGTGTTTATAAATATTGACATGAAGTGAAATAATTTATTTACAATAGTGGAGAAGGTTTTTCTTTCCACACTACAATACTACATTTAGCATAAATGAAAAAATATATTTAATCGATAGAGGAACATAGAGAAAATTTAATGGGAATTGTATATATAGAATGAAAAAATAGAAAATTTATGGTTTACATAAGTGGGAGGAGAAAGAATAAAAATATTTTATATTTTAAAGAATTCTAATAATGGCAACAAAAGCAGCAAATAGAGTTCAAAAACTACGCAACTTTCATAAATGTATCCAAGACAAAATTTCCTTATATACAACATTTTTTGTACATGCGGCGTGTGAATTGTTAGTAGTAAATGATTTTTGTAAAACTTTTACAGACGTACTCGTTTTTGCTCTTGATAATGCTACATACAACTGACCATGACGAAAAAAGGTTCTGGAAGATATAAACCAACAAAATCAATTGTTTGATCTTGTGCTTTATTTATTGTCATTGCAAAACAAGGCCTAATTGGAAATTGTGTTCTCTTAAATGGAATTGACGTTTTATCATTTTTTAGGGGTATAAAAGGAATCCTTGGTAAGAAAACAAATTTCCCTCGATATTCACCAATTGTGATTTCAGCAAGAATTACATTTTTTTCAAATTTTCGACAAGTAAGGCGGGTTCCATTGCATAAACCTTCAGTAGGATTAATATTACGTAATAACATTACAGGACAATTTACTTTCAAGTTTAATTCATGCGGTGGAATACCATTTGGTGTTAATGTATGCAAAAAATCATCTTGCAAACTCTGTTCTGACATGTCAATTGCTTCATCGAAACTATAATATACGAACAGTTCACCTGAAATTTGCTCAAGTAAAAGTCTGTTAATATAGTCAACGCATTCATTTGTAGGGGTAAGAATAACTCGATTGACCATATTATGTAGGTTTTCGGCATAAGCTTCTATATTTGGAAACACATGATGTATCAAAACTTTTAAAGACGTAATCTCATCTTCGAATGGTAAAAGTATATTAGGCGGAAGCATAATACATTTGCAATTGTGTTCTTCTTCTGTTCCATCTCCAATTCTCATTAAGTAATTACAAAATGTAGGATCTAACTTTGCTCGCATATTTTGAACTAATGGTAAATGTATGAATGACGGCCAGAGATCTGAAAAAACTAAACTCGCTTTCATTATGTCTTCTTTTTTTCCTTTTGGGACAACTGGTAACACTTGTCGGAAATCCCCACCAAAAACAATAACTTTCCCACCGAAAGGCAAATCTGAATCAGTAATATCTTTAAGCATTTTATCTACAGCTTCAATAGCACAACGATGTACCATAGGTGCTTCATCCCAAATTATTAACCTACACAATTTCAACAAACTTCCTAAAGCTGATTGTTTACTCACAGAGCAATTTATTTCACCAATTGTTTCTAAGGGAATTTTAAATCGTGAATGGGCTGTACGTCCTCCAGGCAGCAGAGATGCAGCTACTCTAGAAGATGAAGTTGCCAAGGCAATAAGATTTTGATTTCGTATATCATTTAGCAATACTTTATATAAGAAAGTCTTACCTGTGCCTCCTGGGCCGTCAATGAAAAAAGCACCATTCAATTCAGATTTTACTTTGTCCATAATTATATCGTATGCAAATCGTTGTTCTCTATTTAAAGTGTCTGCAGAAAGAAATATTTCTTCAGTACGACAGTACATTGTTTCTTCTGTAATCATTCTTGTCAGTCTTTGGGCTTCATTCATATGTATAGGAAATGAGATTATTCCGTAATCATTTATTGTTTTCCCTGATGATTCAAATATGGAATTGATATCTTCTAAAGTTTTTAATTCAGCAGTCTGAATAGGTATATTTTGATACACATAATCATCAACCATTTATGATTTATATTTATTCCATAATGATTTTGGATCATTAGGACTACAGAGCATTAAAAGTGTAGCAAACAAACGTCGTAAAGAAGCAGGCATTGCAAACAAAATAGCTTCAGATAAACAGTCTTCGCAATGATTATCACCACTTAAGAGGCCATGTAGAAGCGCTGCTTCTCGATATGTAAGGACAGTTGCTCCATTTGAACTTCGTAAACGATCGAACGATGTTGCACCTCTAATATGATTAAGAAGAATACGAAGAAAATATCGTTCTCCTTCAGATGGATTAACTGCCACAATTCGTCCTATAACAATATGTTGTTTTCTAGGTGTCCAAAATTTTTAACTTGCGTTCCACACAAAATGAGTTGGAAAATCTCGATACAATAAAGTTCGAGAAAATTCATTTGCTTCATTCATTCGGAAAAATTCAGTTAACATTGTTCTTTTTGTATACTCATTTCCAATAATGTTTGACAAATTATCTTTATTATTATACGTTACATATTGATGATCTGGAAGATGTAGTTGTAACGTATAAACAGTAGGAGAAATTTCCGATAAGGTAAAAGAAAAAATTCTCCATATAGCTTCAGGTGGAGATATCCATCTAGCAGACTGGTAAGCAAAAATTTCGTCTATCTCCTTATATGGGTTAGTTTTGTCAACGGCAAAATTAATACGATCATGTCCTTTATAAACATATTTGTATAAGTATTTTACTGCTTTAATAGAAGAACAGACTTCAACGTTAATATGACAATCAAATTTTGCACTCAAATAAGGGTTATATGGTATAACCCATCGATTATCTAACATGCGACCTCTAACTTTAATAAAAATACCATTATCACGACGCCTATATAACGGGTATGAGTTATCACCAAATATAGTATTAGTAGAGTAGTCTTTAGGATATTTGTTTTTACAACAATTAGATGCTGACATACATACATTTTTTGGATTTAACTTTCCACAAGGACCGTGCATGTTGTGTTTTATAATAACTGCATGAAGGTGTGGATATACATTTTTATCTGGAATTTCACACGATACTATCCTATCAACATGAGCTGTACAAGAAATTTTCTGAGTAGCATTAAAAATTAATAATAAATGTGCATGTGGGAGCCCTCTTTTTTGGAATTCAATCACATATATATGAGCAACAATATAACCGAAAATATGTTCTTTGTATAAATCATTTTTTAACTCTTCTAATTTTGCTTTAAATATTCGTACGACTACATCCGGTCGATTTTGAACTTCATCGTTGTATTTCAATTCTTCTTTAATTTCTGGCCAATTTGGATTACATGTTACAGTTAAAAATATATCTGATTTTCCATAACGTTGTACAATAGCCATTGAATCTAAATATTTTCGTAACATATCTCTAGGACCACATGTAAAGCTTTGTGGAAGAACAATTTTCTTCCCAATTTTGTACCCTCTTGTTTCCCCATCTTGAACACTATCTATAATACCTTGATAAAGTTCTGCACGAATTTGTTTTTGGTTGTTACGGAAGTAGTCCAATCTGGTTGTTTCAATTTTAACGTACATGTCAACAACATATTGCTGAAAAAGTCTACCAGCATGAAGTAGAACACACTTACCAGAATGCCTAATCTGTAACTTGTACGAATAATATTCACGGCAAGAAACTTGGCAGCGTTTATTTGTTTTATTTAATACTGCAAAAAGAGGAAAACATGAAATATTATATTAATGTAGAACATTTAATATAATAAAATAATAAACTCATGCTCGGAAAATAAGGGAACAAATTATATTAATAAACATGTTGACTCTTTTCCAATAAAGTCTGCTGCAGAATGTACTGTGTTGTTCAAAGTAATATCAGTGGACAAACTTTGAATTTGCAATAATGTATTTCTGCATCTCTGAATACCTTCATGCCAACCAGATTCTCCAAATGGAAAAAGTAAAGGGTACTGCAATGGATCATAACAGCCGTAATAATAATGGACTTTATGTATATCACCAGAATGACCGTGAATAGTAATATCACGAGTACGAATATTTGTATTTTCATTATCTTCAACCCACACAGCAGCCACTTGAGATGCTGAAGGAGTATTAAAAACTCGTTGATCAAGTCCTACATCACATCTTATTTGTATTTGATGGTCTTCCAAATTAGTCATATAACTTAGAGATCGAAAAAATCTAGTATATGGATTAACTTTAAGAATTTCCATTAATATAATCAAAGTAGATTCAACAAGATTTTTTGAAATTTTCATACGATTTTCAAGTTCATTATCTGTATCATAAAAATATAATTGCATATATGTAGGGACATCATCTTTTGGAATAAGTTGATTTATATAATGGTACACTTGTCCTTGAACTCTAAATGTATAAATACCCTTATACGCTGTGAACAGATCTTTATCGTATTTTACACCAAATGAAGTGAACGCAAAATGATTGTTATACCCGCGTGAAAGTTTTTTGAATTCTATATATGTAAATTCGTTAGATGTAAACATAGCATATAATTCAATAGGTGAATCAGGTATAGAAATTTGTACTTTTCCATCACAACAACAAAATCCTTTACTTTCTTTGTAAAATTTTCGTGCACCACAATATTGGCAATCGGGAGATGAAGGTAATACATATGGAACAAGTGGTATGTTCGACAAATCAAAACTTCTTTGTAATTTATGATGAAACTGAATACTTGATTCCTGATTTAGAATGGGAACTTCGACTTCAGAATCAGTTGTATATGGGAAGACGGAATTACTTTGATCCGACAACGTACAATTAGTTATCCTTTTACGACGATCAGTTTGTCGAGTTTGACTTTGTTTCGTCCTATCAGTCTGTCGTCGAGTTTGTTGATGGTTGATCGAATCAACATATGATTTTATTGGAATTGCGACAGTAGGTGGATTTTGAGACATATTTCCTATGTTGCCACTATGTTGTTCATTACCAGACAAAGTGTAATCCATCTTGAAGGAATTTTCAACTTTACTGTAATAAAAAAAATAAACCATCAATAAACATATATGGGAACACATTTTCAATATATCAATATATATAATTAAAACATATATGTTTATTATGAAATAAGAAGTGAACAAAAACATACCTGATTTGAGAGAGAATATCAATCGGTAATCACTAAAACTATGGAATAGATGGAGCACTTCATATGGTGATGATTCAGGATATTCAAAAACGTAATTGATCGCCTTAATTTTGTGGCAGCATATGGAAACGATGTACTATTTATTTCTGATTTTTGTTATGAAAATAGGAAACTTACTATTAAATGTAGTAGAAGTAGGTAGACGGAAATTCCTCCAACGCATGCATAATTTTTACACATGTCCACATATGAGAAGGCTACGTATTGGTGTAGTACATACAAATTGAAGGTGCAACAGTTCGTTGGTCAACAATTACGGCCGCGTAAATAATTGTGTACAAATGGATGCAATTATATACGTGGCACTTCACTATTGAATAACAAGTCTAAACGTGTCCTGTAAGTATAAATCGTAATAGGCAAAAAAGATAGCATGCAGATTTTCTTGAGAATGATTCCAAACGTGTCCAGGTAATCATACAACGTAATAACCAAGAAATACAGCTTGCGTGACATATTTCAAAACCCGTATACATGGGGAACACAAATGCATCATTTTCATCATTGTAGAAGCCGTCTGTCTAAGATGATAGAGTACAGTTGTCAAACATTGAGGTACGAAGGTGTCTATAACGTAATGAGCAAGAAACACAAATGCATAATTTTCAAGATAGAGCCTTTCCTTTCAAGATAGTAGAGTTTAATAGTCAACATTTGACGGCCTAAAAATTACAAAATTAAAATGGAAAGACTTTGTTGCAAAAAATAAAAGCAAAAGAAAATGTGATTTTTTTTAAAAAAAATGACGAGTTACACGTTTTTTTAACACACACGTTTGACGCTGATTTAATTATTTTTGATATTCATTTAGATCATTCAATATATCTATAATATTGTTCTCGAAATGAGTTTCAAGATGATATAAAAAATTTATCGATTCGACCAGTAGTCAAAAATTGAGGGACAAAGGTGTTCATAACGTAATGGGAAGAAACACAAATGCATAATTTTCATCATATAGCCTTTCCTTTCAAGATAGTAGAGTTTAATAGTCAACATTTGACGTCCTAAGATGGCCAAATGCACAATGAGCCCCCTCTGTGAAGTCAATAAGGGTGGCTACCTTTTTTTCCCCTCCCTTTTGTCCGCATAAGACAATATTGAAGAGAGTGATGATTTAAGTGAAAAGTAGTGATAGTGACATGTTAAACAGTATTCTGTGAGGTGAAATTCCAAATGAACAATGACTTTCAATGCCTCTCTTTGAAGAGAGTAGTGATTTACTTCCTATTCATAATAGGGTGAGGGTTTAGGGATGACAATTTAATCCGTCCCGTCTCGATTCGATTGGACCCCTCCCCTAATGAGATCAAAAAATTCGTTCCGACGGATTGGCGGGACGGGTGTAAGGGATCGTCCCGTGATGGGTCGCGGGGTGAGGATGTCCCACCCCGTGAAAAAAAATAATTTTAATAAATGATTACTTTTAAAATATTATTGAATGTATTTATAATTTTATAACATGTTTCTAATTCAACAATTATATTATACAATTATCAATTTAAAATTTTACATAACTAACAATTGTTTATATTATTTATAAATTTGGTCATTCAATCTTTTTATTATAATTAAATTATATAATCTGAAATTACGAATCATGGTAGTTAAATAAATATTTTTTACTTATGAAAGATTTATACCAATTAATCAAAGTATGTTAATATTTTGATCGAAAAAATTAGAAAAAAAATTAAAATATATGAAATGACCTTTAGATTTTGGGTTAAGGGTTGAACTTTAAAATTTAAATAATAACATAATTCGAATTTTTGAAAATGAAAAAAAAAAAAAATTAAACGGAGTAACAAACGGGGCAAATTTTTACTCCATCCCCGCCCCGATAGGCGGGGCGAAGTTGGAGGGAGACGTAATGGAGGTGCCCCGCCCCATTGCCACATTGTCAGAATATTTTATTCACATAGAATCCGTATGTCATGTGAGTTGTGTAATGAGTTAGTATATATAGTTTAATCCCTTAATACTCTTCAGATTTTTATTTTTAACATAAGCTATATAAATTTTAATATTAAAATAAAATAAGGAATTATATTAACAGTATCGAAAAATAAAAATAAAAAATAAACCCATGCTTGCCCTGTGAGTGCGACCCTTCGTCTACTTTTAATCCAATTAAAACTAAACACATATAAGCTGTGACTGCAACCAAATTTACCCGAGTTGTGAATCAAGGGAAAGGTCATCACTCTTCAGAATTAGTCGGATGAAGTTCAGACACCTGAATTACCAAAAAAAATAAAATACTAAACACACATCTATTAAAAATGAGTAAGGTTTCTCAAGTGATTGAACATATTTATGCCAAACATGAACTAAATATGACTCATATATCTTCATTTAAGATGTCAACCATTAATAACACTTAATGAACACATAGACTGGCCATAAATTGTGAAGTTGATTAAAATTATTCATTAAAAATACAAACCATATTAAACTCGACTAATCCAATCCAATATGGGTGAACACGATTCGAATTGGATATTTTGTGATAAATTTTCAAATCAAATCATTTAAAATAGTTTGGAATTTTTCCAAACCAAATCAAAATTTTATAATTTTAATCATTATAATGCAACAACATGATAGAAACATTTTAACATCTTAGTTAATACTAATTGGTGTATCATTTACAATTGTAACATATGAATTATTCTTTTCATAAAAATAAAAATATAGTAGATGAATTCATTGATTATATTTAAATGATATAAAACAATTAATATATGAAAATGAATAAAAAGTTTAAATGCAATAATACATTTTATGACATTATGTAATTCAAATATTGATGAATCAATATAGATTTATTACTATGCATGCAACCAATTTTTAGAGCGAATTATCGCTTCAACCATATTTGCATCCAACGAACTCCTAAAATAATTAAGAATCCGATCACTAATAGAGAATGCGATTCGGAAACGATTATGGATATTTGAATAATTAACAAATCTTTAGCAATCTTTTACTTATTTGCATTCAGTTTCCACCAAAGTAATATGTCGAAAGACTTGTTGGTCAAATCTTCAAAATGACTATTTGAGTAATTCACCAAATCATTCTAGCAATTAACTATAAAATCTAGAAACTAAGTTAAAATGTAAATAATTAAGGCCCCGTTTGATTGGGGTGGAATTGGATGGAAAATGAAAATATTTTTCTTTTCCACCCTTAAATTTGATGTTTGATTGCATAACTTTTCCATGGAATTCATTTTCACCCCTTTTCTAGGTACAACCATTTAAAGCACATTTTCCATTTTTTATTTTCCTATGGGTATGGTGGGAAAATATTTTCCATACTTTTTTTTTTTTTTTACTTTTTGGCAATGGAAACATATTCTAAATCCAATGGTAAAAAAATTTATCCATTTAATTGACAATTTGCATGAAAAATAAAATCAAACGAACACAAAAAAAATTCAAAAATTTTTTTTTTTTAATTTTTTTTTTTTTACTTTTTTGCAATTCAAACAAATTTTAATACAAATTGTGAAAAATTTATCCCAAAAGGTAACAATTTGCATGAAAAATAATGTCAAACGGATTAGGTGAAAAATTATACCAATCAAACACCATTAATTATAATTCCCTCTAAAACAAATTCTATTCAATTCAATTCTTTGCCATTCATTTTCTTTCCACACATTTTTCATCATTGCAATCAAACGGACCCTAATTGATTGACTTGACTAGGAAATTGAAACTCAAATAAATTACTAAAATGTTATCTGCTAAAAGCTTTAAGGGAGCTTGGTACAAATTAGAACAAAACAACAAACTACCAATAAAATATAGCAAACAATTATTAATATATATATATATATATATATATATATATATATATATATATGAAATTTTGGACAAACTAGACTCAAAATTTAGTCGAAATTTGAGAAATTTATTAGTGGAAGGAAAAGAAATGTATGAGTCCAAATTAAAATCTAGATCAATTGATTGCTTAATTGTAATGAGCGATCGATGAATATGGTTCAACAGTAATTGTTCAACACTTTACTCAAAATAAGGTTTTGCCTTTACAGTTGTAATGATTGGTGAGTATTTAGGCATGATTTAATTAATTAATTGAAATGAATAATTATTTATGTAAGTATTGAGTTTAGAGCCTATTTGATTCTGATTAAAATCTGATTTTAATCCAAGTCAAAGTTTAACAATCAATATTAACCATATCTTTCATGAGTTCCACAACTTTTCAACTACACGTTTCAAAAATTTATATCACAATCTATTAAAAAATCTAATTTTAATTCTCACCAAACACTCTCTTAATTGAGTTGTGTCTAATATAGATATATCTTTTTTAACTCGGATGTGTTTAATTTTAATTAGATTTTAGGAAAAAAGTTATATTAATTTATTTTCAAATTTTTTATTTGTAAATGGTTTGATGGTTTGAAACGATTTTCAAACATTAAAACCTAAACCAAATTATTTTAAAGTGGTTTGGCTTCATTCAAAGTAAAAACGTTGATGAATCTACGTTGATTCAAACCAACGATTTCAAAAAACAATTTCAATTCGATTTGATAGTTTTGTTGTTCAGTCCTACAATCCAATCAAGCTCAATACCCATTAGGCAATTACACATTTCAATTAATTAATTAAATCATATTATACCAATCAGTCATCACATTATGAATTCAAAACCATCAATTTAAAAAAAAATAAGAAAAAGCAAAGAAACTATTAGTGATAGAAAATAAAAATAAAAATAAAAATTTAGATTAAAACAAAAGCTAGTTTGTAATAATATTAGTAAAAATCAAATAAAACAATCCACGACAACGGGGCAAAAAATTTGTTCCGCGTTTTGTACCACGTAAATTATACCACAAGTGTACCATGTCAAATTTTGTAATATATGAAAGGAGTTAGAGTGTTGAACCCACATGGATTGGTATTTAACTCCTACTAAGTACTATAATTATTTTAGCTTTTACTTTAACTATAAAATCAAGTTAAAATCGACGTTGATATAATAATCTAACGTGGATGTGGTGGAAGTTCAAGTAAAATAAGGTAAGTTGTAAGAGATTTATAAATGCGAGAAATCCTAAGGAATGATTTCATCCCACTATCAACAATATTTTTCAACTTTTATAGTTAATTCTATCAATTCTTCCGAAGTTTATAAGCAAGAACCTTAGATTAACTTTATTCCTTCTCTCGAGCGTCGAATGGAATCTATCTCTATATTTTAATTACAATATCTCTATTTCGAATTATAAGTGTAGAAATGATCAATTACGTGGTTCTTAAATGGGATATACCTCAAAATTTTCGTATTTTCTCTCGAAACCTACAAAATTTAGATCATGTGATTCTTAAATGACGCCTCTCTCTCTCTCTCTCTCAATTATCGAAATTTAAAATATCAAATCATTCAATTATTGATCAGGTAATTGAAAGCAATGCATAAAAGTCAACATAATTCAACTAACGGAAAAATCAAAAGAAATAGCTATATTAGAATCCAAACATGTCTTAAGTTAGGTTACATCAAACCCTAGATTAAAATTTAGTTCATAATTAAAAGAAACGACCTAATCCAATCAAAAAGAAAGAACATGGAGAAGAAAAGAATAAGAAAAAAATTAATTTGCCGCTTGAGTTCTTCTCCTAATTGTTGTCGTTCTTCCTCTAAATCAATCTTTTTTTTGCCTCTTGAACTGCCATTTTTCCCCCTCAAAGTAGATCTTCCAATTTGTATTTATTATCCCTTAAAGTTTCAAGAAGACTTGGAGTTGGACGAGAACGGATTTTTTTTAAAAAAACTCCTTTCTTTCTTCTCGAGAGGCGCCGCCGCAACACCACAACGGACTTGATTGCTGGGGCCACAACGCCAACAGTTCTGTTGGCTATTTTTCCAGGTTATTTCTTGGGCACCTAGGCGCCCATATGCGGTGTCGTGGCACCCATATGTTTCCTTCACTTGTTTGCCTCATGTTCTAGCCTCTTTTCCACATTTTTTTTTTTTTTCACTCTATGCCCACTTCCATTTTCAACAATTTAGCTCCATTCCAAACTCCGAAATATGCCATTTTCTCCAAGTTATCTAAACTAAAAAATAACATGAATAAAAACATCAAAACGCTCAAAAGTGTGAAGAGCAAATCGAAAACTATGATTTAAATGTGCATGAGTGAAATACACTCATCAATTCACCCATAGGTTCCACAATAGAAACCAAAAGCACATATGAAAGATTATGCACCAGGAAACAGGTTTATTGATTACTATTATGACCCGGGGATGATGATTTTTG
Organism: Osmanthus fragrans; assembly: GCA_019395295.1. Taxonomy (NCBI): domain Eukaryota; kingdom Viridiplantae; phylum Streptophyta; class Magnoliopsida; order Lamiales; family Oleaceae; genus Osmanthus; species Osmanthus fragrans. Next base: position 15,185,779 of record CM033350.1, read on the forward strand.
AATTATTCGAATGTCTGCAAGATTCAAACATGGACTCGAATTTCAAATTTGATTTAATAGTTACTGATGCTGTGCAATTCAATGTGAGCGTGATTTACATATATTCAAAATTTTAGTTACAAACTCTATAAATGGAAAGAGCTTCAGTCTGGTTTTTTTTAAGGTAGTATAAAACATCATTTTAGCATATCTTGAAATATTTTATATTTCATAGGCATATATAATTTTTTCCATATTGTATTTCATTCGATCTTTAATAATCAACGTGCTAAAATAATTTTAAAATGTGTTATTACATATATGTTTATTTATTTATCGAATAATTGTTTAACACGTATATAGTATTTCAAGATACTTAAATTGAGATGAATATTGATTTCTGTTTGATAGCCATTTTTAGAGAGAATGTTTGATAGCCATTTTTAGAGAGAATGATTTTTTTTTTTTATGTGATGGATGGTGAATATGTGGTTGAAAAAGAATGAAAAATTATTTAAGATATAAAAAAATATTATTTTATTAAAAAATGTATGGAAAAAAAAGATACCAAACGAGGGCTAAGTTTTATTCAAATTATAGTAATATATTAAATTTACTATCCGACTTACCGATTAGTCTAGATTCATTGATACGAAGAGTTCACTGTTTTTCAATAACTGGATATACATCTCTGATTAAATTATTTGTCAATTTTATAACTAGATAAATCGATAATAGATAATCTCGCAATAAACTACTTAGTAATTTCTATTATTTAATAACTTACCCTTTCTTATTCACGAAAAAAAAAAAAACAATAATAATAATAAATCACTGATTAAGTTATTAAGCTATATCGATAAATTTCTAATACTATTTGATTAAGTTTTTCTCTTGAAATTTATGCCTCTTAGTTTCAAGAGATCCATACAATTCCAATTCTCATTTTCTCTACTCTGTTATATGCTATAAATTATGTGCCTAATCAAGAACCTATGGCACTTCCAGAATTGGCAAATCTATATTGAACTAGGGAGTCGTTACACTACAAAAAGTGCCAAATGGCCTCCCCCTATTGGAGGGGCGGCTGGCCCACCCACAATAAAAAGGCTTCTCGAAAAAAGAAGAAAAAAAAGATGATGATGAGAACTCGACTCTGCATTCATTAATGAAAACTTTACCCGTCACATTATGCTTTCACGCTTGCGTTGAAGTGTCTTTGGCAGCACGATGCAATTCTCGGAACAGGTTACAAGAAGTATCCCAAAGATCCTTAGAGAGCCGCGCATCATAAGAAAGAGCAGATGAATTTAGAGTTCTACCGTTTCCTCCAAAGAAGTACACTCCTGATATTTCCTAAAATCAACAGCAGATTGAAGAAAATAAGATTTTCAGGGACTTCTTTTGTACAATTCATAAGCTCCAGCATATTAACTTAATATACTACTGGTACATAGGAATGGCAAAAAACCCACCCGTGAGGGTAATCGGATAGGGGGTAACAGGGGGCCCACCCAGTTTTTTTGTTTTTTTTTTAAGCTTTCAAATACTTTAAATGGAAAACAATACGAAATTTCATTAATTCTAATAGAAGATGACAGATAAGATTATTTAAGGAATATGATAAACAATAAAAACCTTTGTTTACCAAATATATTCGAATAATTTAACATTTAAAAATTAATTAATTAATTAAAAAATTTAATAACTATATTATTATCTCACTTTAATGAATAGGGATAATAAAATTAATTATCAAAAACTTTAAAAATAATTAATTAAACGGGTACATAAATGGGCAAGGGCCCCACCCCACCTTAAACGAGTAACGGGGCACGAATAAAAGAGCATCATCTAGAGACCCAACACGGAATTTAGTAAAAATAAAAGATACACGGATAAGCAATATGTGATTAGGATATGAAATACTTACTGGAGGAGCAAGGGCAGCATCAAGAATTGAGCATACTGCATTTTCAGGAGATTGAAGAAGGCCCAAAAATTTCAAGACTATATATGACAATTGTGAAATGCCTGAAGGAATTTCTCGCATAATATTGGTTTTCACGGCTCCAGGATCCACGGCACTTTAGCGTCAGGAAGGCCAAAAAAATCAATTAGGTATATTAAAAAGACACAACCACAGTTGCGCAGGTGCCATTAGAAAAGAAGGATCTGAAGTTCCCAAAAACATAGTATGGCTACGGCAGTGTTAGTTTACAGAGAAACAACCAAAAGATTGAAGAAAGATGGATGTTATTCACAATGACCTATTTGTTTTTCTTCCTACTTTTGGGGGTTATTGCAGAATCATATTTAAAACAAAGTAAACTTAAATGAGAGTTATAGTTGATCTAATAATTTAAAGGCTAAAATAGCTTTACCGACAAACATAAATGACAAAATACCAGTGATTTCTACAAGTAAACCAATATCTGCTGATAGTTATTGATCAATGAGTACGCTTTATTTGTTGCTTGGAGTAATTAAGATACGAGCATAATTAACTCCTCCAGTCCAACACGCACTTTAATGCTTATCGACTCTAACCACAATAATCATCTTGCTTAAACAACTTAAGAAAAACACGTTCAAAACAGACTACAAGGAAAGTTAGGAGGGATCAAGAAAACCCAGAGAAATGTTAGCTTTGGACACCATATAAGAATATTACTCGATTAATATTTTGATTTGTGTCTCTTCTAGTTGTTTAATAAAGGAATCGCTTGCAAAAACCACAATTGTCAAACTCAAATACTCTGGTGACTTAGCAGGTGATTATGATTAGATTTGAAGTAAAGTACAACCACTCACACTACAGATAGCTTATGAGATTTCTCCGTTTGACCAACTTGTCGATGTAGCTCATATGAAAACAGCAAAAGGCATACTGTCACCCATTGATGGCATATATTAGTAGCAAACCAGAAGAAAAAATAATGATTTCTATAAGATAATGCACTTACATTTAGAATACTCGTATATACGAGCAAAGGGGTAGCACTTTGATTTTGAAAAACACTTCATAGTTCCCGTGTCCACCTGCATGGACCGTACTATAGCAGAAAAGAACACAAAAGAAAGGAACAGTTTTTTATCAGATACTCTTCCAGGAACTCCTTGGATAGGATTCGCTTGGGAAAAACTTCTATTAACAGTGTAATTCAACTTAACAAGTATTGGGTGGAATCCAAATGGTAGTCAACAGAGAGAATATTTAATACTAAAACCTTACCACTCCAATGTGTGAAGGATGTGACATTAACCACACGAGAGGGGACAATGCTATTTTCCAGTAAAGGGAGAAGTACTTTGGTAAGACAAAATGCACCAATATAATTAGTTGTGATCATCCTGAAAATAGATTTACCGCAATAAGCATCTTGTAATCTCTAGAAAACTGCATGTATAATAGAATGCCGATCAAGTTTTTATTCATAAAATTCCAATAGGGAAACAGAAAACGTATTCTACAATGATCTTATATACCCAAAAAGAGAATAAAAAAGTAAGACGTGACAAAAATTAGGAAATAGGTGAATCTATCCTATTGAGTCATTTAAAGTTGCGCATTAAAAAACAACTTATTTATCATTTTTGTCATTCTATTCGGGAGAATCTGGTGTTGTGCTCGAAGAGATTCGCCAACCAAAAAGATTTTTTTTTTTTTTTTAGATGTGACCACATTCTATAATAATAGTATTAATAATTCTTTTCTATGGCTTGAACCAAGGGAAAAAAACAAGGTATACAAACACAGAAACATACTACAAATCCACGGTGTTAAATTTTCCAAGGTAGCTATTAAGCTTTAAAAGAACTGATTTCAGCCATCTAGTTGCCGCCTCTTTCAACAAATAACAATTTCTTTCCGTAATGTTGTACGTGTTGTAGTGTCTAAATAAGTAGTAAAGACAAAATATTATACCGCAGTATTCTTTCATAATTATCATAATGGGTATATGTTTAGGAAGTAATTACTTATCGTAGCCTTCGGAAGTGAGTCTGCAGGATGTTGCCAGTATCCCAGCATTATTTATCAGGAGTTGAATAGAAGAATGCATATTTGAATCCAACAGCCACTGCTGAAGTGAGCATTTGAACTTCAGGATTGACTTGAAGGAAGTTATATCAACCTGAAAAGCTTTCAGGCAAGCATCATTGTTTCTTCTCTTGATATCAGATGTAACCTGAAAGTTAGAAAGGGGAAAAAATATAAGTAGAACAATAAAATAGAAGGTATAATAGTGATGTAAAACAACAGGTCCACACCTTTGATAGCAGTTCTGAGGATCTTCCAGCTGCACAGTCAAAATGAAAATTAACAAAGATTAGCTAGAGTTTTGCCAAAAGCTACTAATTTCATTGTAGTGATTAAATTTTAAAGCAACTGCAAGAATTGATTAAGTTTGTTCCTGAAAAATTAACAATTTTCTTATTGAAAAGGTATTTTACTTGATGATTAATCTGGTATTCTCTATAACAATATCATGACCCCCCCCCCCCCCCCCCCCCCCCCCCCCCCCCCCCCCCCCCCCCCCCTTTCAACACCAATATTTCGTTCTAAAGTTACAAATGTTACTATTCAATTATTATTTAAGGGAATAATAACAATAAAGTTAAATTCTACAATTCAAAATGTTCTTCAGCCATTCATGCCTGAGCTTTTATTTTTATTTAGTCAATTAATATAGCAAGAGAATGAGCAATCACACTAAGGCAAATTTACTTAACACATGATTCATCACCATCAATATTTGATCTAAGAATATACATTTTTGCAGGGATAAACTGATAGATGGAGTACCAAGAACAATGTAAAATCCTTCCTTTGAAAGAGCATAAGCAGCTGCAGCACCCAAACCAGAGGTAGCCTACAATCAGCCAGCCCGAAACAATATACATATCAACACTGGCATATAGGACCAAATTTTAATACATAAACCAAAAAACACAATTAGCATTGCCACAAAGTGATTTGTAAAAATATGGAGTATTGACAGTTAATCTACCCCGGTGATTATGCAGACGGGCCTCGTTATAGTTGCTGAGGCAGAAATACAGTCTTTTAAAGAGCAACGAGAATAGTGTTTGGATTTTGGCAGTAAAAATGTTGAGGAAAACAACTTCAAATAGGAAAAAACCAAAGCGACTGTCCACAGAACTGCCATTCTCCAGAATTGTACTGTGAATATAAAATGCAAACACTCCCTTAACTCCTTTACTACTTCCATCTTGTTTCCTCTCTGTAAAATCAATAAAAGCACAGAAGATTGGCATTACATTGCGAGCATAGGAAATATTTAAAACATAATTCAGTTTCGCAGTTTAACTTCAACAATCAGATGCATATTACATTTCAAAAGAAACCTTCTAGTATTGTCTGTGTCACTGAGACAACCAAAGGTTCTTTCACTTGTTTTAACGTGACACTTAAAATGTTCTTTCACTTGTTTTAATTTCTTGAAACCTCTGAACTATAAAAAAATAACAAATTATCCAAAAAAATTATTGTTATGAAGAAACGTATTTCGCATAATCAAAACCTATTCGGTAGAAACAATAAACATTTACAGAAAATAAATAGAAAGTATCCGAACCTCGGAACTGGTAAGATCACGGAAATAATTGAAATTACTTACAAGGAAACTGGGAGTAACACAAGAAATTTGGATAGTAGTTTGGCAGCAAGGATTCTGCCTGGTTATGGAGAGAATTTGGCACTGTTGGTCACCTAAATGCTAAAATTTAACGGAAGTACTACACATACATAATACATCATTACACCCCTCTCACATGGAGAGGGGTCCACACACAATAAAATATTCGTGTCCTCCTCCATGTGAGAGGGTGTAATGCATTTGGTAAATTAGAAGTGTACAAATAGCATTTTCCAAAATTTAATCATCACCACAAACAAAATCAAGTGAAAAGATAACATTAAATGCTCCGAAATGAATAAAAATGCCCATTATTTATAACAAAACCCATTTGAATTCGAAGCATGTTATTAGCATAAATTCTGATATTACCCGCTAAATTCGATGATGATGATGAAGATGAAGTTACATCCTTGTCGGAATTACTGCAAGACAATATAAAATAGATAACGGGGGTTGAACACTTCTATCTTTCTCTCTCAATCCTCCATAAATAGTCCTGAAGTTTTAGTGCAAGCAATACCCACGCCGAAAGCCAATTGCCGTTTATCCCTGGGATTTTGCTGGTCAACAGGGAATGACAGGCCTGTTGACAGCGGACATGTGTCCTGCGGTCAATAAAGGGAACACATGTCTCCTAGAAAAACAGGGCCTATGTGGTCCCGTTTGACTAGCAAAACTCTTAACCCTTTCTCCGATGAACCATGCTATTGTAATCTAATAAATGGCCTAGGAAATGACATTCTCTTCACAGATAAAGGAGAAAAATGTTATTTTATTCAAATGGATCCCTCATTCCATGTGAAAAGAATGTTAATCCCTAGGTCATCCCTTAGATTTTTTTAGCATTATTCTTCTCCGATTCTAGCCCCCAGCCAAAACGGTCTCTACGCACTTTTCAATTTTCATAGGCTATTTCCAGTTTATCCATGTTTATGAGTGACACCAAATGGGCTTTAATTGGGCTTCTACACAGGTATTAGGCAAATATAAATGGAAAAAAATTCATAAGTTAAGTAAGATAAATTTTAATAATAAGAAAATAATTTTTTTTTCAAAAATTATATTTTTATTAAAATTATTTATAATTTAATTAATTATTTAATTAATTAAATATATAAATGTTATATACATATACAATTTGATCACAAATTCATTTATTGATCATATATTATCAAATTAATTAGTCATAAATTATTTCAAAGTCACAGATCAAAGATTTTATAGGTCACAGTTTATTTTCGAGGTCACAAATTAAAATTTTAATAAGTCACAAATAATTACGATCATGATTAAAAAATTTCATAAGTCACAATTTATTCATCGATTACAAATCTATATAATTTGATCACAAATTCACAATTTAATCAGTCACATTATTTTTCAATCACAAATCAAAATTTTTAAATATCACAAATTATTTTACGATCACAATTAAAAAAAATTTATAGGTCACAATTTGTTCATAGGTCACAGATTCACAACTTAGTTAGTCGCGTATTATTTTTCGATCACGAATCAAAATTTTTAAATGTCACAAATTATTTTACGATCACAATTCAAAAAATTTATAAGCCACAACTTCTTCATCAATCACAGATAATACGTCACAATTTTTTTTATCTATCACAAATCATGAACATTATAAACCAATTTATTAGACAGTCACAAATTATCAAATATATTGGTCACAAATCAACAAATTTTTAGGTCACGCATTATTTCTTGATCACAATTCATATTTTTCATTCGTCACATATCGACCAATTTAATGGTCACAGTCAACCAAATAATTAGTAACCACAACCCGTTCTTGTGACAACCACCTCATCACTGCATAAACCACCACAACCTCCCATCAGCAACACAACCACCACACAAACCTCGCCATCACCACCTCCACAGTCAAATCACCGCTACTACCAGATCCAACGTAACAGAGTCACCCCCACAACATAGCTACCACTGCTAGAGTAGAGCCACCACCACAACAAAACATTGCTGCCAACAAACACCACCACCGCAGACCACATACACACTACAGCGGTCACAGATAATGTGCAGTGCCACTGCACACGAGATCGCGACAAGCAACAAGTCTCCAAACCAGCACTGCCAACACCACCACAGAATCAAATAAAAAATCAACACAAAATCATCTAAAAAATCACCTCAAAATCCACCATTAACCGTCGCTGCTCCGGTGAAGAAAGAAAAAAATAGATAGTGGAGAGACATAGCTCCGCTATCGCTGGAGCAATGGTTGCACCGACACTCATAGAGCTGTCGCTCCAGGAATCACCGACAACACTACCACAAAATTATCACAAAAATCACTCCAAATCAATCCAAAACAATCCATCACCACCACTTGTACTCAAAATCAAAACCACCATCCCCACTACACTACCACCACCAACCAAAAAATCCCCAAACCTATCATCATTGCCACCGCTACCACGACCATCACCACACTACCATTACCACCACCATCTCCATCACGGTTGCCACCACTAACCAACCACCATAACCACAGCACCATCACCACCTCCACGCCACTAATTACAAAAACATAAATGGGAAGCAGCGATATGGAGGCAGGGTTCGCGAAGCTACAGGGAGAGGATTTCGAGTACTATATGCAGACTTATTCAATAATTTTAGGGCGCAATTCCAAGAAATCTTCGGGGGATGTTGATCTCTCCTTCCTCGACGGTGGCATGAACATCTGCCGCCACCACGCGGGCATCTTTTACGACTTCCAGCGACGGTGCTTTGCTCTCGAGGTGCTTGGAAAGAACGACTGTTTCGTAGAGGGCGTGCTTCATCTTCTTGGGAACGCCCTGTGAAGCTCAATTCGCAGGACCTACTACAAATTAGGGAACTACGCCGCTTCGTGCAATAGTAGCGCCGCCTCATGTAAAGGTACTCTGGCTACAAAGAAGGAGGCGGTTCCTCCGATGCCGGAGGAGGGAAAGGAGGTGAGTCAGCGAGTGAGTAGAGAGAGTGAGAGGGAAAGAAAGAACGTGAAGTGATTTTTAGGGTTTGTATGAAAATTGAGAATTAATTTTATTATTAATATTGATTTAAAATCTGATTTTTGTATAACCAAACTTCACATCTAGTTTTTGAAATTGGATTTTGAAAAATAGGGTTAAGTGTAATTTCCACAATATAAAATGGAAAAATTCATAACTAAGAAGTTAATTATCAACCATTTTAAAACAAAGAATAAAGGTTTCAAATTTCAAATATCAAATATTTATTAAAATTTATTTATGATTTAATTAATTAAATATCTTAAAGTCACAGATCTATATAATTTGGTCACAGATTCACAATTTAATTAGTCACATATTATTTTTCGATCACAAATCAAAAATTTTAAATGTCAAATTATTTTACGATTACAATTCAAAAAATTTATAGGTCACAATTTATTCATCAGTCACAGATTCACTATTTAGTTAATCACATATTATTTTTCGGTTACAAATAAGAACTTTTAAATGTCACAAATTATTTTACGGTCACAATTCAAAAATTTTATAGGTCTTCTTCATCGATTACAGGTAAAAAATTTATATGTCACAATTTCTTTATCAATCACAGGTCACGGACATTATAAACCACGACTTATTAAATATTCACAAATTATCAAAATATTGATAACAAAATAACAATTTTTTAGGTCACACGTTATTTTTTTTGTCACATTTCATCTTTTTCATTGGTCATATATTATTTATTGGTCACGGATTAACCAATTTTATGGTCATAATCAACAAAAAAATTTGTTATCACCAACAACGCTTGTGACCACCACCTCATCATCGCCTAAACCACCACCACCATCACACAAAACACCATCACCACTGACGTACACCTCTGAATATTAACAGCACCACTACCAGATTCACGACCGTCACCACACAACACCACCATCGTCTCCCATCTCAACTCCGCCCTGCCCCAACACAAACAAAAACAAAAACAAAAACAAAAACAAAAAATCTAGCACCCACAGCAAGCATCGTCGCCGCCGCCACCACTAATTTTCTTTTTCAGCTCTGATTTGCGGCAACCACAACCAAATCACATTACCCATGTCATCCCACACACAAACACTGTCACCACTTTCGCCCAATCCCACCCCACCCAGCATAAACAAAAAAAAAAACAAAAAAAATTCGGCACCCATAGGAAACATCACCACCATCGCCGTCGCTGCCACCACCACCCATTTTCTTCTTCAGCTCCGATATGCATCAATCACAACCAAATTACATCACCCATGCCATCCCACACACAAAGCACCCGCCACAACCACCACTTCCGACCACCGCACAATAGATCAAATAAAAGAACTCCCAAAAATATAGAGGCAGCGTTGCAGATTCGGGCAGCAACAACAACACCACCTTACTGCACCACAACGCCAGATCCACCACCATAACCAAAACTACCAAATCAGCCACTGCCAGCCACCACCACCACATCGATGATAATAGAAATCCCTACTCCGAATAAGCTCACACCAACGTCTGCATACAAGAGATGAAATTGGGTGTGTTGAGTAGTGCAACCGAGTTAAGCACTCCAAAGCAAGTTCTTCAGTTAATTCTGGGATTAATTCTTGTTCCTTCATAGAATCAATTTTGACTAAGTGATTGAAGAATTTTGACATGGAAATGAACAGTGTTAGATGAGAGAGGGAGAGAGAGAGAGGACGAGAGAATATGAAGAGATTGGGAAGGGGGTTCTTTTAAGAATGACCTCTTTTTCGTAAAAATAGTCAAATGTCTATATTACCCTTAATGAAATGAATTTTATATATTACAGGATATATCCTTATCTTAGAATAATTTTTCAATTTTGTCCTGTATTACTCTTATCTCGAATTCTAGCATATAAATTCATCATTTAATCTAATAGATTGATATAATTTTCCATATATCTATCAAAATTTTTTCCAAGTATATAATATTCCTCAGATGATGATTGATCTATTCTTTCCATTTGATAGATAATATTATTTATTTTTTCTAATAAGTTATCTAATCCTTCAATTGTATATCCTGGCATGTTATATAAATCTTAAAACAATGCTAATAAAATAAATATTAAATAAAAACATTTAGATAATTTAAACATGCAAATATTCATATGAGTAATCCCGACGATTCTTTAAGATTTTAGAATGTATCTTTCTAAATTTAAAAAAAAAAAAAAGTTTTACCTTAGTTTTGATTTCTGGTATTTATTCTTAGAATCGAGTAATCTTCAGGCTCTGGATCTACAAACAGCTCCCTCCAATAGCCTCTTGCCTTCATGGGATAATTGTTATTCCAGCTTCTTGCCTTCACTGTGTCAATTCTTTGAATTCAGACTATGAATCTTAACTAGAGAAAACTCTCTTTTTGTTAAAGTAAGAAATAATTTCTTCTTTAATCTTTCAAGAATCTATGGGATGAGGTGTTTAGAAACTCATGTTATCTATGAAACGATTGAAATATAGAATAACTTGGAATTTTATTGATATCTGAAAACTGAAATATGAATACAATAGAAGACATGAAATTGTTTGGCTAACTCACAGCTCGAGTGCTCAACCAACTCTGCCTTTTTCATTAGCCTAAAGGCCTCTATTTATACACAAATTTGAAGATAAATTATATCATTGCTTACATCATACTATCAATATTTTATTGCCTCGTGCTTTTCATCAAGAGTCTCATGGCCCCTCCATCCTTTGTTGTCTTGTTACATCTTCTTTGATAAGGGACACAGTCCTTCTATAGTTGTCCTTTAAGTCTTGTCTTTACATACAGCTGGTAAGGTTCTCCTGTAGCAGTTTGGACACCTTTCCTCCATGTGTTTATCATTTTCATCTTTAATTCTATCGGCAAGTGGGGCATTCTCTTGCTCTACATGCCTCTTGTATGGTTGTGATAGGTCCATTGATTCGATGAGTGTCAAATTTTTCAATGTATTCTTTCAAAATTGTTGATTTTTCTCCTCCATTATTGATGAGAAGAGTCCATCCTTCATATTGACACAAACATTTGAATTTTTTGTCATACAAGCTTTTTGCCATATTATATAAGACTTTCATCCCTAAAATTTTTCGGGATTTTATCCATGATCTGGTGATTTTTGGTAATGACTTTTTATTATGACCGACTTCAATCTGAAAGTCTCTACAAACATATCTGATTGTTATAATATGTTCAGTAGGATGAAATATCATTTCATCAATTTCAGGACTGATAGAATAAAATTTTATATATATGGACCTTCCTTTGGCAAACTTCGATACTTCAGATTTAAAAATTTCATCAAATCTTTCAATTTCTTTTAGATCTTTCCCGGGGTAGATAAGATTTAAAAATCCATAGTCTGCTGTCATCTTGACCATGAAAGGGTATGCATTATTGGTAATTAGTAACCTTGGATAAACATGATCTCCTGAAGATATGAAATATGAGTCATTTTCTTGTAATTCATAAACAATTTTGGCAAAAGATCTATATTCTTGTTCTTTTGCCGATAAAGAGGTATCATCATCTTCATCTGTTCTGATTCTAATAACCCTTGTATGTTCATCATTGGATTTTATGGTCAACTTTCTAGGACTTTGTGTATCTCTTTTGATAGTGCTGGGTCCACTACTGCTTTCGTATTGTAGATCACTCATTGGTACCTGTTGGTATCCATGTTTGGTATCATAGGATTGTGCCAAAACATCAACCCTTGTATTTTTATTTCTATCAGTAGACATTAATTGTGCTTCAAGAGCATCAATTTTGTCTTTCATTTCGTTTGTAACATTAGTATGAGATTCACTGATCTCAAGTAATAATTTAATATTATGACTTAAGAGCTCAGCTAATGTCTCCATCCCAACCGTCTGCTTCTTCTTTGGCATAGGCTGCCGCAGATTTCATCTCTGATATCATCTGTTTGATATTATCCATCTCCAAATTCAATATTTCTGCTTAAAAAATCAGCAAGATAATTATTTGTACCCTTAATATGAATGATATCAAATGTTTGCCATCTATGTAACCTTCTATACTGGGGTTTCATTGGTAATTTATTCTTAACAAGTCCTGCAACTTGAGAATTGTCAGTTTCAACAATAAATTTTTTAGATAATAAAAATAATGAAAACTTTTTTATTCCTCTAATAATTGCTAACATTTCTTTTTCATGAGTAGTATAATTTATTTCTGCTTGATTAAAAGTTCCACTTGAATATCGACATATTTCATTTAAATCTGTTTTTAATATTGTTGTCCAATATTTATCTGAGGTATCAGTATTGACTATTAAATTATCTTTCTCATTTGGTAATCTTAATTTTGGTAAATTTTTACATTCTTCTTTAAGTAATCTAACAATTTCTGTATGTTCTTCATTCCATCCTTTAGTATTAGTTTTTCTAAGTAAAATTTGTATTTATGTCTCTTTTTTTAAAGATTTTCAATAAATCTTTCTACATAATTTAAACATCCTAAAAAATTTTGTATTTGTTCTTTGAATTCTAATTTTTCAGGAAAATTTTCTATCTTTTTAGATATATGAGATTGTAATTTTATTCAATTTTTATCTATAATTAATCCAAAAAATTCTATCTCAAATTTTTCTACAATAACTTTCTTTTCAGATAAGACTATTCCTTCTTTTTGACATTCTTTTAAGAATTTTATAATATGATTTTTATGATCATTTTTATTTTTTGAATATATTAGTATATCATCAACATATACTATTAAGAAATCATTACATTTTCTAAAAATATTATCCATTCTTCTTTGAAATATTTGAGGTGCATTTTTTAATTCAAATGGCATAACTATTCATTCATATTTACCTTGAGGCGTGCTAAATGTCGTATATGATATTAATTCTTCTTCCATCTTGATTTGCCAAAATCATGACTTACAATCAAATTTTGAATAATATTCTTTTCCTTTTGCAAGGTTTATTAAAACATCTTTATTTGGTAGAAAATATCCATCAAATTTTGTGTATTTATCTAATTTTTTTATAATTTATTACCATTCTTGGTTTTCCTCGTACCTTTTCAGAGTGTTTCATTACCATAAAGGCTGAACTACTGTGTGATCCATTGCTAGCTCTGATTAATTTCATGTTTTTTAATTCTTCAATTTGTTTTCTAAATTTTTGAGTATCTTGTATAGTGTACATCATTGGTTTTACTCTTATTATTACATTTTCGGTTAATTCTATCTTTACTCTTGGATGTTCAGGTTTTCAATAAACTAATGAGTTTTCATTATAGACATTTCTTAGCTTTTTTGTTATCTCTTCTATTAATTCTGATTTTTCTGTTGTTTGTATTTTTTTGTATTTTAACAGTTGTTTTTATTGTCTTTTCACTACGCTGGGCTGGCTGAACTCTGTATGGTTTAAATTTTCTTGAAATTTTTAGTAAATATCCACATGGTGTTTTTAACATAATCATATAGTTATTTTGTTGGTAATATTGAAATTGTTGTACAACGTCATTTCCTAATAATATATCACATTCTAATACATCATATGCATATACCTTGTCTATAGTTATTTGTTTACTTCCTAATAAAATTTCTATTTTTTCTTTATTTTTAGTAATAGGTGTTGATATTCCTGTGACACCTGTTATTTTTATAGTATTATCATTGTTCCAATTTTTTAATAAAAATGTCTTAATAATAGTTATATCACTTCATGTATCTTATTAAGGCACATGTTGTTATATTAGTTTCTACAATAGTAATTTGTACATATACTTCTAATGAAAATGTTATTACATTATTCATTCTTTTGGACAAAATAATGTCTTATTATTATATGTTAGATTCATTCTTTATTAATATTATAATGATTTAAGGCTTGTAAAAAACTTATTCCTAATAATATATGGTAATAATCTCCCATACCATTATCTACATAATATGGTATTATCATTTCTTCCCCATCTAAAACTATTGGTATCTTTACTTCTAATTCACTAATATGTGTTTTTCCATCAAAATTGATATATTTATAAGGTTCTACCCTTCTTTTTGTTAATCTTTTATCTCTATTTCTCGATATATGACAGTTTGCTGCTCCTGTATCAATTATGATATTATTTCCTTTTATATATTCTATTCCATTAAAATATTCTCTATATATTTGCATACTTCCTATATTTCTTTTTACCATTATTTCTCGACTTATGCTTGATTTTCTTGGTATTATAGATGTACTATTATTTCTTCTTAATCTTCCATCTTTAAATTCTATTAAAATTATTTTGTTACATTTGATTTTGTTTTAGATATTTCTAATTCATATATTTCTGGTAGTAGGTTTAGTTGTTTGTTTGGTTCTACAATATTTAATATGTCTTTACATTCTTTGTGAATTTTTATATAGGGTTTTTTAGAATAAATGTTTCCATAGTTTGAATTAATAAATGTATATAATGCTCTGTATTCTATAATCATAATATGATTTCCTTCTTCCATTATATCATTTCTATATATTTTAAAATGTAATCCTAATACTTCATTAAAATCTTTATCTTTTATTGATACACAATATTTTGGATAACATGTAAAAATTAATTTTTTGTATGCTAAATTTCCTTCTATAGTTCCTAAATGATTATCATTAGTATTTAGTATTCTTCTATCGTGTAAACTTATTTTTATTGGTGAATCTATTCATTCTCTAAATAGAGATTTGAACATTAATTGTATTCCTACTAGATAAACATATTGTATCTTTTCTTTTTGTTTTCCTTTTACTTTTATTTGATCAACTGTGAATTTTGTTAGTAATGCTAATTAATGACTTCCTGAAACTGTTCTTATATCTATTGATTTTTCTATCTTATGATATTCACTTATAGATATTCTGTCCCTTCTAAATATTTTATCGAATATTTTTCATTCTCCTAATTTTAAATTTAATTATAATTTTTCTATTTTTCTAAATGTATTATTATCGAATGTTACTTTTAATCCATATTCTTCATAATTTTCTATTTCTTGTTTTTCTTCTATAGTTTCAGCTTCTTCTATTTCGTGATTCATTCTGATTCTGATATGTAAACCTCTTATCCTTTATATTTATTAATATATGTTATTTCTTCTAAATCACTTTCTATTTCTTCATATTATTGTTGTAAAATTCTAACTTTTTTTTAGTACAATCTGGGCTTATATGTCTTATTTCTTCACAATTCCAGCATTTGCATTGTTTTTTATCCTTTTTAAACTCTTTTTTCTTTGGTTGATATTTTCTATTATAATATTTCTATTTGATTTTTGATATTTTTTTTTGAATTGTCTATATTTTTTATACTTTTTTGGTTTGAACTTTCTTTTATATTTTCTTTCTGGTGCACAACTCCAATTAATAGGTCTATCTATCTCTTCGCAACAGATTCTTGTTAATTTTTCAGACTTTTTCATTAGTTGTCTATTTTTACATATTTCTGCTAATCTTTCAAATATGAATTTTATTCTACTTCCTAATGTATCTGGTACATGATTATCCTTTATATATCTTTCATATTCTATCTTAAAATATATATTTCATGTTCCTGATAATTTAGCAAAATACATTTCTAAGTATGGTCCTTGATTTTCGTTACTATAAAATTGGGTATAATAGAAATTTCTAAATTGACATGTATATTCTTTTATTTTACACGTATCACATATCATAATGTTTATTAATCCTAATCTTATTTTTAATTTTTCTCTTCTAACTTCTTCTTCTGAATTTTTTTATCCAATTTTCTCCTAGAAATTCATCTGATATATATTCTACTAACTTTTTTATCCCCTCTTGTGAGGTTTTTTGCATTTTTGTTTATATATTTCTTCTCATTAATAATTTAGTATCTTCAGTTACTCCTTCCCACCAATTTCTTACATCTCCTTCAAATGATGCTATTAAATAGTCAATTTTTCTATCCGTAGATTCTCATGTATCATCTTGGTTATAAAAAAGAATAATATCATTGCATCTGCCCATTGTAACAAGGCTTTCTTAGTATCTATTTTACAATCTAAATCCAGTTTTGCTCCTCCATGATTTATTGGTTTATTGTAGTCTGAGTTTGGAGTAAATTGATCTTTATATTTTTCCATTCTATGTTGTGGTATAATTCTATTATAGTACTGCCTATAAGGTCTATGTGGCATTGGTGCATATCCTCCTTATAATTCAGAAAATTCTAATTTTGGATTGTTGCTTGTACTTCCTGGTGCTGGTGTTGGTCCTCCACCAGTATTCATTAATATTTCATAACTTTCTAATTCTTCTATACTTAATTGGTCAAAATTCTATTAGATTATTTATTTCTTCATTCATCATCTTTTTTATTTTCCTTCTTTCTTCTGCATATTTTTCAATTTCTTTTTTAAGTATTATTGGTAATATTTCTTTCTTAAATCTATCATCCATACTTCCAAATTCATAATATCCTTCTATTTCTACATGTTTCTTTCCTATTCTTGTCATTTCTCATTTTATTCTATCTTTGTCTGCTTTTTTATCTGTTGGTTTCATATTTTGTTTCATTTCTCTAATATCTATTTTTAACATTCCTACTTCATCTCTTAATTCCTTAGTTTCATTTATTAATTCATTTATTATTTTCTTTAGTTCATCAAATGATTCTGAAAAAATCATTATATTTTCCCACTTTTTACTTCTAATAAATATGATAATCTACACTTTTTATCTTTATTTTCATTGATGATTTTATTAAAACTTTCTATTGCTATTTCATTATTAGGTAATTCATCTTTTACAGTTTCAAAATATTTTGCTTTTAATTCTAATTTTTCGATTTTTAGTTTCCCTAACATTTTTTCTTATAGTTTCTTTATATCTTCTGATGTTCCTAGTATATTTGAGGTTTTTTCTTGTATTTTGCTTAGATTTTTAACAATATTATTAAACTTTCTAGCTACTTTATCGTTAGTTATTTATAGTTTATGATGATCCATATATTTCTCTATAATATAAAATACTTTCAAATTTTTTATTAATCATTTCATATACATATCTATCTTTTATAGATCTTATAATTAATTTATGTAGTATTTGTTCTTTTATTTTTCTAGGTAATTTTTTAATTATGTTTAGTGTTAATATTTTTTATTTATTAGGAATATGTTCATAAAATATTTTATATCATTTTTCTTCCTCTAATTTATAATAGTTATCTATGTTCTTAATTTTAATTCCCATAATTACTTATATTATTTTCTATTATAGCAGCTATTTCTTCTCAATCTATAATTTCTAGAATAGTTTCCCATATCATAAGATCTCTTATTATACTAATTTCTGTTTTTTCTATTATCTTCTTCTTAATATCTAAAAGTATATCTTTTAATTTTTTAAGTATAATTTTTAAGGCTTCTTTCTTTATTATAGGTTTTTCCATTATTATACCAAAATTATCTTTTTTAATTATATATCTATTTCCTAAATCTTTTATTATCATGTTATGATCTATGGCTTTGATACCAAAATAAAGTGGGGGTGGGGGGGGGGGGAGTACTAAGACCGTCTACAAAATCTACAAAATATTTTAATATTTCAAAAATTCTTTTATCTTTCTTTTGGTTAATCTATTATTTATTAAGGATATATAAAATCTTAGTGTTAATCTAATTTTTAATTTTTTATATTTTAGTGGTAATCTATTTTTTATTGGTCTTCTCATTTAATAACTTGTTTTATATTTTTTTTGTATTATAGGGACTAGGTTGTAATTTAATATTTGGGGGTATTTTAGGAAGTTTCTTTTATTTTGAAAAGCCAAAGGTCATTCTGGAATTATGGCTTCAAATTTAGGTCATTTCCTATAGTTTCCTCGATTGGGAAGGGAGTGAAATGAATTTTTAGGTTTTGGGAAGAAAATTGGGGGTTGAGTGGGTGGGGACAGATATTTTAATTTTATAATATTATTATTTAATAGTAAAATATTTTATAATATTATTATTAATATTAGATTTTTATATAAGTAAACATTGCCTCTTATTTTTGAAATTCGATCTTTAAAAGTAGGCCAATGTGTAATTTCCACAACATAAAAGTTGAAATTACATAAAAGCATACTCTTTTCTGTTCTCATCGGCATTACTTGAAGGTCATTTCAATCTCAGGATCTATAAGGATGATCTCGATCTCGTCAGGATCTTACGTAAACTGGTGAAAACCTGCGAAGAGTGAAAACAAGAAGAGATCCGGTATTTCAATTAAAGCCTAAAAAGAACAAAAAGAAAATATATAAAAAAATTCAAACTTAACATTAACTACTAAACTAAAATTAAATCTGTTATTCCCCGGTAACGGCGCTAAAAACTTGTTCGCGTGAAATCAACAAGCGTATGAGATCGTTGACAAGTAATAATAAAGTGAGTTATGAGTTATCGTCCAACAATGAATAATGTTTAATTTTAGTTCACTAGTTACTACTAAATGCGATGTTCTTGACACAAAAGATGTGATTTTGTTGTTATTTAAACTAATTCTAAACTAAGGAAGCAATAAAAATTGTTTTGTCAAACATGTGAATGATTGTATTGGATTTTGAATCCCCTATTGCCATTTATTTTAATTCTTGATTCGTAATATAGTCAATTTCATGCTTTCATGACAATCGATAACACTAGTGTATTTAATTCTATTTTCCAAGATAAATTAAGTTTATTCTAATCACGACCCGATCATATTGCTAGTTTGAATTTATATGACTAAAATGCATTAAATTATAGGTTATCCATGTGATTGCATATGTGATAAAGATTATATGTGATAAAGATTATTCCTAATTCTATCTACATATGTTAATTTTGTCACGTTTTAAACTTATTGTAAGTTTCAACACTAAACAAGCAACTAATTATTCAATTGGTGACCAATCAATTAAATAATACAATGAGTATGCAAAATCAATCAAGAAAATAAAGAAATAACTAAATTAATAGGTTCATCATTCATCAAATACAATTGAAAAACTAGCATAACACTCTAATGATTAAATTATACAAGAAATATTGAAAAAAAAATCACCTAAAAAGAAGAAATAATGAAGAAAGTGGAGAAATCTAATTTTTTGGCTTAAATCTTGAAAATGGATGAATATTCTTCAATAAATTAGTATAATCTGCCTTGATCTTGATGCTGAGCCTCGTTCTTTGCCTCAAAAATACGTAGAATATGTGATTTTTGGGTCAAAAGAGATGTATCTCACGTTCTGGACTACCCTTGGTATAAATAGAGTGTCAAAAGATTACAAACAAAAAGGTTTCAAAACAAAATAAAGAAACAAATTCCCGAAATTTAACCATGTGTACGCATGGTTCATTTGGTTCGTACGCATAATACACATGATTTGGTTTCTGGAGTGGATTTTTGGAATCTCGTGTACCAAGGCCTGCTGGCCTATGCTTTAGCACAGTACAATTTTTTGCCTAACTTTCTTTCGCGTGTATTTTGATCTTTTTCAACAAATTCTCATCCTATTGACTTCTCTTCAACTCCATTTGACTCTTGGCATTCTTGAATCATCGTTTTGCAATTCAGCTCAACTTTAGCATTTTATTCCTCAAACTTTGTATTTAATTCGATCGAGTCATTTTCTCTTGTAATCTTGTTCCTTAATCTTTCAATTGTATCCAATTTAATCATTGGCATCTTTGATCTACATTTTTTCTCCCGTGCCGTCTATGGATCATTTGCAATTTAGTCCTCGACTTTTGGATTTATCCATTTTTCACTATTTTTGCATTATTTTCTTCAATTCTTCATCAAACATCGAATTTTACCTATTTGACACAATATAACATAAATTAAGTTATACTTCATTGAAAGAACTACAAAATATCATTATGTAAAGTCCTGATAAGTGCATAAAATACACTTATCAAACCCCCAAATTTGAACATTTGTTTATCCTCAAATAAAATCATAACCTAACCTAAAACAAACACTCAAGCATGAAAAAATATTTAGCTAGCTAACCTGGTATTTTATCTCAGAATTGAAATCATGATATTAAATCTAAGCACACCTTCAAGATCACAATACATAAATCAATGTCTACTTTTCCAATGTAAAGTCGACGCGCGTATGTGAAGAATTAAGTATAGCATCATGAATTCATAAGGTTTTCCATTCCCGACCCTTGATAGTCAAATATGTTTCATCACTCGTAAGATTCACACACCCCAAAATTTGTTCTTTTCGCTTTTTTCAAATGTTTAACTTAAGGTTGAATTTTTATACTATCCTCACCTCTCTAGTTTAGGTAAATCTCACTAATTGCAAGTCAATACATTAATAAACAAGGATTCTCCATAATTTGACTGTTTCAATCTCCAGAACTCAACTAGACTAATAATTCCTTATCAAAAGTCAAATTTTCTTAAAGAAGTGTTTGGGACATAAACAAGGCATTTGGTATGTCTTCTATTTCATGCACATGTTTTTTTTATTTTTTCTAAATTTTTTATTTTAACACTTTTTTTATTTACGGTATTCTCTCCCTTAAGCTTTCTAAATGACTCATTTAGCGAGTTTTAAGCCGATGACTCCCAAGTCAATTGACTTTAGGACAACAGATTTTAACACCCTTACAAGTTTAATAACTCGAGTTATAAAGACTATGAAGAGAAATTTTCAAATAATTTTTTTATTGCTTTGATCAATGTAATGTCCCTTATTAAACACCTATTCAAGTTAATCGACTTCTAACTTGAGATTTTCACCCAATTTTATCATATTGACCTTAGACAATCCACACATGATTTTTAATTTCACAAATGGAATCCCTATTTATCTTCATATCTTCCAACAACAACGAAATCCCTCAAACTATTCTAAATTTCATCTAAGGATGTAAAATATAGTGATTTTGGGTTTAACATCTATGGTCCACTATTTCAACATATCCAATTATGAAATCAACTCATTGTTACACAGTGCTTAACTTAATTCACGTGCTCAATATCACTATAAAATAAAAGAGCGAATGAGAGGACTGCCCACGTGTCAGTATTTGCTATTGACCTAATTCAATTTTTTTTTGCACTCTTCCTTTCCCATTTCTACACTCAACCTCCCATTCCTCTCAACTCTACTCACCGACCTTTGTTCTTTTTCCCATCCTCCATCATCAACATCATTCACGCAACCATCACTTCCCTTGAATCGTTCCAGATTTTTTTTTATTTCTTTTCGTATTACTCATATGCATATTTCTTGGTTATTGTAGTTTTGTCTTTATTTTCATTTCCATTGGCTTCTTTTGTCAGAGGAAATCTAGCGCTGCTCGGGAAGTTCCTATGAGAAAATGAGGTACCAGATTTCTGATTTTTTTTGTTCAATATTTCTTCGTTGTTGTAGTCTTTTGAGGTTTTTACTTTAGGATTTCTTTACAAGTGTATTAGTATTAAAAGCAATTAATGATTCCGGTTTGGTTTCAAAATTTAAATGGACTAAATAAATTTGGTGTTTTTTTGGATCGTGTCTCCGTCATTTCCATTTACTTCTTTTGTCAGAGGGAACCTAGTGCTGTTTCCTTCAAATAATTTAAATTTTTTAAACCAGTAAAATAAATTAATGCTTAAAAATATATGAATTTAAGGAACCATTTTTATGCGGCTGTCAAAAAAAGTAACTAGATTTTGGTTGAAAATAGATATTAGAAGTATTATTTTGTTGCTTTCTTTACTGGTATCATCCGTGATGAGAGTTCCCTTTAAGAAGTTACATTTCCGTCTCTGTTGAGAATGGCCAAATAGGCTGCTGTTAATTTTTTTTTTTGTGCCTCCCCATTTTCTGATACTGCTTAAAAGCCTATTTTCTTCAACTGGTGATTGACTTCTATTTTACTTTGCTACTGGATCGTGCATGTTTGAGAATACAGATTTGGCATTACATTATGGTGCAATGTTGAAGGAGTGCATTCGCCACCAAAGTGTTACTGGGTGAGTGGATGATTTGTTTATGTGCTAATTCAGATATGTGTTTATAATAAGTAACAAAAAGTTGACTCGAAGTAACTTTCAAGTTAATTGGAGGTCCGAGTTAATTTAAATACTAGTCATCTGAGAATACCACCATGTTATGCATTATTTTCTGCAACTATATATAAATTATGGTAATAGCCCATTCTTTTAGTTTTTCAGATCTTACTAACATGAAGAATTTTTTGAACGATCTCTGTTGAGATCATCAAGGTTGGTTGCCGGTGAGAAATAAAATGTTGGGTCATTCCCTTTTCTTAGTCAACAGTAATTGCTGACTATTGGACTATTATGGTCTTATTCTTGTTAATAAACCTGTTTTTAACTTTTTTGTCTTAAACATAAAACTGGGTTATTTTGAAAAATGAACGAGATATGAAATGCAAACTGTGTTCTATATTTGTTTGTTGACGTCTTCAAGCTTCATGAAATTAATTTTGCACTTTACATTTCACGAAGAAAATGGATAAATGAGTCTTTATCTGTTACACAAGCATTCTGGGAATGTTGATTGATACATGCTCTTACAAGTTTTTTGAAGTGAATATCTCAATTTTTCTTCATCTGATTAGAGTGAGGCAATTGTACAATATTTTCTAGGCATTTATTTCGTTTCACATTTTTTTTTCCGTGCAAAAGTATAATTTGATGTTGAATCTATTTTTAATTTTAAAATGTGATTTGCTTTGACATGTATGTTTTGGAATCAGAGCACATGAAGAAATTTTTTTATTACATACAACTTCCAAATTTTGATATAGCTTCTGATGCTGCTGCCGCTTTCAAGGTTTAGTCCTTATTGAATTAGTGAATTTCTTTATCTATGAACTCTCTTGAATTTTTTTTTTCTTTTCATTAAAAAATAAATAAATTATTGGTTTAGATCCCCATGACCAACTGTTCAAATGTAGAAGAAGAGGAAAAAAAGGGTGGGTGTGCAGGAGAGCTTTTTATTTCTTTTGTTGTCTCTGAGATTCTTATTAGTCTCATTTTCAATTTAAGAGTCTCTTCTGGTGATTCAACTTTTATTAGGGAGCTTAATAAATGGCATATATCCACAGGTAAAGTTTATTTATTAAGTTGGTTAAAATCGACTTCTTCTTTTTCATATATTTTATATTTTCGATATGAAATTTGGTATTCATTATATTTAAATTCTCGTTGTAACTGTATTCTTCAAATCATCGGAATTAGATACTAACCAAAATGATTTTATTTGACAAGGATAAAAGCATGAGTAACTGAATGTCAATTGAATAAAAATGAAAAAAAAAATAACAGAGCAAATTATAAGAAAGAAGAGTAATAAGCTA